>CM060913.1:889366293-890621293 GCA_030737875.1 Allium sativum
TGTCGTCCATAGCGTTTCACCCTCATTCCGAACACAATGGGATAAATATTATAAGCTGATTCGATAGTTACAATCAGTTTCCGTTTGATTTACATTTAAATCATTATATTGAATTTTAAACGTACATTTCAAATTATCGGGGTCACATACTAACTAGAAAAATTCCAGAAAAATATTTTCTAGCTTCGTATTGACGATACGGTCCTAACAAAACTAGTTTCGTCGAATTCTGAGACCGTTTGAAAAATGGTCATTTTCCAGTCGATTAAAATCAACTGAAACTGGTCAAACGCGTTTTCCTTTGCCACGCTCACATATTGATTCGAAACATTATGAAATTTGAAACCTAGCAATAATTTGACATAACGGATCCAACAAAAGTGGTTTCGTCGAAATCCGAGGTCGTATGCAAAATGTCCATTTTTAAGGGCCTGAATTCCATAGCGACTATTCAGAATTTTCAACTGGACATATCTTTTGATTCCCGCTATGAAATTTCGATTTTTCAGATTCGTTAGAAAGGTATTCACTAACAGATTTAAATATTTTTGGTTTCATTAAAATCCGGATTGTTTTGCACCCGGTACAGTCCGACAAAGTTTGGATTCAATTTTTGAAACTACAGCGCCATTTCAGGCCTTGTTTATAATTATAATTAATTATATTCGTTTTCAATTGTCGATTCAAACTCAGTTTTCATCGCCATTATTTAAAATATTTATTTTAAATATTTAAAATCCATTATTTTAGCCAATTTAAAAAAATTTAAATTGGTTCAGATTTTCTGGGTCGTTACAATCTCCCCCACTTAAAACTTTTCGTCCCCGAAAAGGAACAAAGTCGAAAGTGGTTTGATAAATCTACAATCACACAACACAACAACCATTCCAATTGTTTTTAACCTTCAAAAATATATTAATAAAATCCTATACCCTTTAAAAAATCATTCAGACTACATAATTAAAAGTGCACATCTATGAAAAGAAAATAACAATAGAGTAGAGAATTGAATGGTAGTGCAAAGTAGGGTAAATGTACCTTGCACCGGAGTCAATCAGAGATATCTACTCGGCATCTAGGATAAGATTTCTGAATGCTCTCCTCCGTTTCCCAAGTACAATCTCGCGGATCTCCACTCCATTGCACTTTGACTAAGTGAACTTTCTTGTTCCTCAGCTCTTTGGTTTCTTTGCCAATAATCTTTAGCGGCTCTCTTCTCACAGCCAATTCTGGGGTTATTTCAATGTCATGTTGAGCTGCTTCTTCCACGATCAAGTCTGGATCATGAACGTGCTTTCGAAGTTGAGATATGTGAAATACATCATGAATTTCAGGCAACCAATTAGGCAGTTTGACCCTATAAGCGAGAGTTCCGATCCGTTCCAGAATAGGAAACGGACCAATAAATTTGGGCGCTAACTTTCCAGTTTTACCGAACCGGATTACTCCTCTCATCGGCGATACTTTCAAATATACATAGTCGCCAACTTCAAAGGATATATCTCTTCTTCTTCTATTGGCATAGCTCTCTTGTCGGCTTTGAGCGGCGAGTAATCGCTTCTTAATAAAATCGACTTTGTCGGCAGCTTCTCGAATCATATCAGGCCCTAACACAAGTCTATTTCCAGGCTCGACCCAACAAGCAGGAGATCGGCACGGTCTACCGTACAATGCTTCGAATGGCGACTTTGTCAGACTCGCCTGGTAGCTGTTGTTATAAGAGAATTCAGCCAAATGCAGATGGTCTTCCCATGATCCACCGAAATCTAGAACACAAGCCCGCAATAGATCCTCTAAAATGCGATTCACCCTCTCAGTCTGACCGTCTGTCTGAGGATGATAAGCGGTGCTCAAGTTTAACTTTGTTCCTAGCTCGACTTGAAATGCTTCCCAGAATTTGCTAGTGAATATCGTATCTCTATCATTGACTATACTGAGCGGCACTCCATGTAGTCTAACTATTTCCCTGAAGTATATCTGCGCCAGACTCTGAGCAGTTCTGTTTGATCTGACAGGTATGAAATGGGCGGTCTTCGTGAAGCGATCTACGATCACCCAAATACTGTCATTTCCTTTTCTGGTCCTGGGCAGACCATCAATGAAATCCATAGAAATATGTTCCCACTTCCAGCCAGGAACTTCTAGCGGTTGTAATAATCCAGCCAATTTCTGTTGGTCGCTCTTGACTAGCTGGCAAGTAGGGCATCGGCTGACATATAAAGAAATGTCCCTTTTCATCGACTTCCACCAGAAAGTGCGTTTGATGTCATTATACATTTTGCTTACTCCCGGATGGATACTGAGTTTTGACTTGTGGCATTCATCCAGAACTTCTTTTCGAAGCTCAGGAATGTTAGGGACACAGATTCGACCTTTGAGCCTTAAAATCCCATCATTTTCTACTTGAAAACTCGAGGGTTCGCCTTGTTGAATTATCCCTCTGATCTTCTGAGTGAAGTGATCATCCCCCTGAAGAGCAGATATCTTATCTAGCAATGAAGTCGTGATAATAAAACTGGCGATCATTTCATTCTTTCTGCTTAACGCATCAGCCACGACATTGGCTTTTCCTGGAGTATACATAATTTCAAAGTCATATGCTGCAAGAAACTCCAGCCAACGCTGCTGCCTCAAATTTAAGTCCTTCTGAGTGAACAGATACTTTAACGACTGGTGATCTGTAAATAGTTCAAATCTCTCGCCCAGAAGATAGTGTCTCCAGATCTTCAAAGAGAATATGATAGCCAATAACTCAAGATCATGAGTTACATAGTTTTTCTCGTGCGGTTTCAGTTGACGGCTAGCATAAGCAATCACTTGGCCTCTTTGCATTAACACTGCGCCAAGGCCTTCTCTAGAAGCATCAGTCCAGACTTTTAAATCTTGGTTTCCATCGATGATGGTTAACACTGGAGTTGTTGTTATTCTCAACTTTAGCTCTTCAAAAGCCTCCTCACTTTCTTGAGTCCATTTGAACTTAGAATGCTTCTTTGTAAGCTTCGTTAAGTGGCCAGATATCTTAGAAAAGTCTTTAACGAACTTTCGGTAATAGCTAGCCAATCCGAGAAAACTGCGGACTTCAGTGGGAGTACTGGGCTGTTTCCAGTTCTGAATGGCCGTGATTTTGCTTGGATCCACAGCGATTCCTTCTTTCGATACGACGTGGCCCAGAAATTTCACTTCATCTTGCCAGAAGATACATTTGGAAAACTTTGCTTTCAACACATTCTTTCTGAGAATTTCTAACACTTGTTCCAAATGTTTTTCATGTTCGGCCTTTGATTTAGAGAAGACTAGAATATCATCAATGAAAACCAGAACAAATTTATTCAAAACTCCTCTGAACACTCTATTCATCAGATCGACGAAGTAAGCTGGAGCGTTACATAAGCCGAACGGCATTACTAACCACTCGTAGAATAAGTTGGGGCCTCTGAATGCTGTCATTGGAACACATTCTTCAGCAATTCGAAGTTGATGGAAACCTGTAGCTTGGTCCATTCGTGAAAATACTTGTGCTCCATTTAATCGATCCAACAAATCATCTATTCGCGGCAATGGATATTTATTCTTTATGGTCTGCTTGTTTAAATCACGATAATCCACACATAGCCGTAGAGTACCGTCAGATTTTGGGACAAACACCACTGCTGCACCCCAATCAGAGAAACTAGGCCTGATCAGACCCTTCCATACGAGCTGTCGTGTTTGGTTGTCTAATTCCTCTTTCTCTTTCAAGGACATTCTTCGAATAGCGTGAACTACCGGCCTTGCATTGGGAATTAAAGCAATCTTGAAATCTATTTCTCTCTGCGGAGGTAAACGAACGACTTCCTCAAACACATCCGCAAAATTCTTCACGACAGGAATATCTTTGATGAGGTTGGGAATATTCTCTACGATCTCAGGGACATTTTCTATTTGAGCTGGAGAAACATTTAGAGCTGCCCAGAAGTCTTTTCTATTAGCATTCTGACCTTCACACGGTATGGTTATATAACTCCCTGATTTAATCTTAGCTCTAACAACTCTCTCGGCGCATCTAACCTCTGCTTCATATTTGGTTAACCAATCCAATCCCAAGATAAGATGGAATTCATCAAAATTCATGACGACAGAGATAATAGGGAATTTATAGCAAGAAAAAGAGACGGGTACTGCACAAACCCAACTGAGATTGATGGAACCTCCAACTGGATTTCGGACAGTCATTGGCTCTTTGAGCTTCTTCAAATTCAAATCCAACTTCTTAGCTGGCTCTTTGGAAATGAAACTTCGTGACGCGCCTGTGTCAAACAGTACTTTAACTGGAATGTTTTTGACAGTTAGCGTGCCTTCTAAAACATCAGCCCTTTCTTGGCTAGCTGAGGGCTCAGAAGTTTCTGCTACTTCATTTACTTGAACTATTTCAGGCTTTCTGAATAGCGGGCAGTTTTTCTCAATATGACCAGCTTGATGGCACTTCCGGCATTTCCTACCTTCTCGAGCCTTCCCACCGGGTTTGAATCCACCCTTGCTTCGTTTCTTTAAGGGCCCACAATTTATCGACAAATGCCCCTTTTGATGGCAGTTATTGCATACAGAAGTCGTGGCAGGTTCCTTTTCAGATCTAGCCCTTTTTCTCTTGGCACTGGGCTTCTTACTGACATCTGACTTTGTACTGGCCTCTGGACGATCAGTTTCCGACTCTGCTTTGTCACTACAACAAACTTCTTCTTCGCTGCGTAACATTCCTTTCTTATGGAGATCTTCATACTGATAAGCCATATAAATCATTTCTGAGAAAGGAAGCTTCACATGCCCCAATACTTTATTCTGGTATTTCCTTTAAAGGCCATGAATAAATCTCAGATTTTTCCTCTTTGGGTTTTGAATTAGATGAGGAGCAAAGTGAGCAAGTTCGTTGAATTTCTTATGATATTCGGGAATGGTCATGTCACCTTGAATTAGATAAGAAAATTCGTCACATAATCTCTCGGTTGCTTCGGGAGGAGTAAATTTTTCTAGGAAAATCTCTTTGAATTTATCCCAGGTGATATCACCTTCTGGATTATTCTCTATAACTGAGTCCCACCAAAACAAAGCTTCTTCTTTGAGTGCCCAAGACGCCAGTAATCTTTTCTGGTCGTTTCTCAGCTTTAATCCCTCAAAGATTTTCTCTGCAGAACGAATCCAAGCTTGTGTTTCCATAATGGACTCCTTGCCTAAGAATGGCGATCCACCAAGATTCCGAAATCTCTTGAATAGAACTTCTATATCGGATTCTGGCTGTGGGAGCACAACTGGCTCATTAGCTGGTCGAGCCACACGATTATTTCTTCTGTTCCTGTCACTCATTTTCTAGTACTTCTGCAAATAGCAGATCAAGTGTCAGGTCAACAGAAAAGATATTTCAAAATATAGAGACAAATACTTGAATGTAAATGTGTCTATCGATGTGTTATTTCATTCTGCTACTCATACTAGGATATTACTGATCCTATCTGTATTGAGTTACCCGTCCTAGAACACTACTGGTTCTATTTCTGACGAGTTCGGTCAAATGTTATATTCCAGAACGAAGCTTAACCAAAGCTCTGATACCACGTTGAGACGACGCGAAATCCCGTTCTGACGGAAACAAGGGTTATGTTTTGGAATATAACACAGAAACAGATAATAGCAGAACAGAATTAGATAAATACACCAGATAATGAACAATAGAATATACTGGATAAAAGTAATCATCAGAGTTACACAGTATACAGGATCTTACTTAGTACAAATACAGTTCAGCTATACATAAATGTCTACAGCGGAAATAAACAAAATATGTACAATAGGAGTTGAACAGCATAAAAAGAGATAAATGATAGAATCCATCTTCAGCTCCAGCTATCCAGAAAGAACCCGCTAAACCTGAATACAAGGCTGCCCGTGTAGAAAAAGGGGCACCCGAGTTTGAAAGTGAAACAAACTACGAGTCAGTCATGGGACTGGTATGAGAAATCTCTTCAACACATATATAATATGGCCAATCACGGGACCACGCCACTTTCGTGGAACGGGTTTACTCCATTGGATTGCCAGTGCTTTAAAATAAATCTTTCTTTTAAACATCGCTATGCTTTTTATAAAAATGAAATCGTTATAAGACTCAGTTCCCATCACACAATGCAACGCAAACCGGAGGATAGAGTTTTACCTTATAACGGCCAAAATATGCTTGATACGAATAAAACAAAGGCATTTGATATTATTGCTAGTGTTTATATGTTTTGAAAACTATTTCAAATCATAACTATCAATCATAGACGGCATGGGTACCATATATCATGTCGCCATATATATATACAATCAAAACCGCACGATGTCGTATTTGGAAATTGGATTTCCGTCATGAACCAAGGCAAAAGATAGTCCTTACCGAATTCAGGACTGCCTAGCCCGAGCCTCAGGGTCAGAGCGCATCGACCCTTGGATCGTCAGGGCCGGTCCACCGATGCGGATTAAAATGCCTGAACACTGCGTTTCCCCGCCCTTTGGGGCGTAAATGAGCCAACGAATGACTCCATCGGACCCGTATCGTCCGACCAAACCGTGGCGCCTCGCAACAGCAACAACCACATAGGTGAAAAGTATATAAATGTCAGGGCTGGTAGGTCACTGACACCACCCTAGCTAGGAAGAAACGCAGGCCCTCCCTGATGTCCTCTCCCGTTTCTGGTTCATACCGGGATGTGAGGCTCGCGATTTTACGCTATACACAAAGCTACGCCACACAGGCGGTGCTTTGATCATCACCACAAGACTTTGCTTTTCAACAGAAGCCCTGATCACTGCATCTTAGCATGCCACACAGGCAATTCATGCCATGCGACTGATGTCCTTCGATATACAACCTCTGAGCTCGTGCGTTTCAGAGAAGGGCGTTAAGCAAAAGAATAAATTCTCCGCCGCCAAACAGATGTATATTTAACAGAGATCAATCGACACAGAATAAAATCCAATGTCAGACACACCATCCATTTACTAGTCCGTTCTGGGTCTGAACGAAACCGGAGGCACTAAATACCTAGCAAACCCTTCGATCACCACTCACGTCTGAACGATCACCACTCATTATCCATATTTCGGGATGCCTCCCAATCAGGACCTCGGTTACCATCCAAACGAGGTGAAGATCTCCGGTCTTCGACCACCGTCTTCATCTTCGAATTTCAATCGTCGGTCAATTATTCGAAATGAGAATTAACTCGGCCTTTTCAAATAATTCACGTATATTTAGAATTTCAAATCAATTTATTTCAACGGTTAAATTATTCGACAACACCAATATTGTTCTTTAATGTAATTTTCACACCTAACACATTCAACCATCAAATACAACATAAATCGAGCAAATTCAGTTTATTTCCACTCCATATTGTTTATGGTACTTTATAATGATTTATCGCTATTTTTATTTATTTTAAAATAGCTCATTTATTCAAAACGACGCTTCGGGCCATAACGCGGCCGTGGCGCTGTTTTTCTTCAGATTTGACTTACACATATCTGAAAATCTAACCGTTGGATCTTCATAAAATTTACATCATTAGAAAGGTCTTTTCAAAACGAATCCAACGGTTCCAGTTTTGGGAAAATCCGACGGTCGGATCTCCCGGTACAATCGTTTAAATTTTCGATTTCAAAATACGAACTGCAACGTCGTTATTCGATTAAACATATAATTATCTTTATTATAATCGCTTCTGGCGCTGTTTTCCTTCAGATTTGAATTAAACATTCCAGATAATCCAACCGTTAGATTTTTTACAAGGTTGGTGCCGTTGGGAAGATATTTCCAAGGCGAACCCGACGGTTGAGGTTTCGGGAAAATCCAACGGTCGGATTTCCCGCACTAGTTGTTTGAAATCACGGTTTCAAAATACGAACTGCACGGCCACGTTTCGTTTTAATTTCATTTATATTTATATAATTATATAAATATAGTTCATTCAACAAATTCAATATCGTTTTCACTTCAAATATTTTACTAACGCCTTAAAATTTTGGAAATTTTTTCCATAACCTCCCCTGCACCGGGAGCATCGGGAAATCGCAAATAGCTTTCCCGGTCCTTCTAATCTCAAAAAGAAAAAGAAAAAGCCAAGCGGGTAGCCAACAGGCTCATAAAATCATCACCCAAACAAAACAGTAAATGTGTACCTATTTGTCGGGCACAAAATTTTATTCCTCTTCTCTAGCCCCTTTGCTATAACCTGTTCAATGAATATGGATGTACATATATATACAGTTCTTATCATTTATCATTTTCTATTCAACTTCATATTTGATTTCTATTTGGTTTAAGAACACCATTCATTCTAATCTTACATACATAGGTACAAATCATTTCATTAGCTAATTAATGAATATTTCAACTCATATATGTTTATTTTGAACAAGTGGCTATTTTTAACACTTCACATTTCAACGATTCATGCATACAATAAAAATGTGATTTTTATTGTAAAACAATTCATTTCAAAACGCTATTTTTCTATATAGTTCATACAGGTGACAAAAATAGGATTTTTATCATAAAACAATTTCTTTTAAAACGAGATTATTTTACACAGTTCATATAGTCGATAAAAGGTGATTTTTTTATTATCAAACAATTTATTTCAAAATATGAATACCATTCAACACATGAATTTCAATTCAAGGAATGAATATCGATTCAACACATGAAGGTTTTCTATAGTTTCTATATATAGATAAAAATGTGATTTTTATATTTAAAACGCGAATACCATTCAACACATGAATTTCTAATCAACGAATGAATATCAATTCAACACATGAAGGTTTTCTATAGTTTCTATATATAGATAAAAATGTGATTTTTATATTTAAAACGCGAATACCATTCAACACATGAATTTCTAATCAACGAATGAATATCAATTCAACACATGAAGGTTTTCTATTCAATGAATAAATATAGTTTAAGCAGATGAAAATAATTCAAACACACGAATATTATTCAAAATTTCGGCAGCATAACGGTAGGGTAGTTAAAACCGGGACCGTCCATAGTACGGCTCCTCGCTCAACCTTAAAACCTCGCGGTTTTTGACAATGGGGATCATGCATCTAGTTCGCACGCAGGCGGCATGTATATATTTATTTCATTTCCACAAACTAATCCTATGTGGTTTCAACCAAATATTTCTCAACCACAAAAGGGTATTTTTCAACCTCAATCAATCAATATCAACCACAAACAATCCCAAACAATCATTCGCTATCAATCAATTTTCACAACAATTTCAATCAATAAATATCGTCCATGGTTTGTGGACGAGGGGCGTATATATATATATATTATATATAGAAATTCACTTTTATTTCAACACATATATATATAGAAAAAGAAATTGAAGAGTGAGAAATTCTCACCAATAGCTATCCAATACCACGACTCTTCCTTTATAGAAATCTTCGCCAATCTCGCCTTTTGTCGCTTTCGTTGCCCGTATTCTCTATATATGTAAAAATCGAATTTTTACTATGCTTATTCACTATACAAAAATCGAATTTTTACTTCGTTATTCCATATATAAAAAATCATATTTTTTTTATTATGCTTCGATGTTCAATATATAAAAATCATATCTTACATCTTCTACTTAATAAAAATTCCGTCTTTTCAATTTTAAAGATCTGATCTATTCCATTCTAAAAATCTGATCTTTCTATCCAAGTTCAAATCTTTTTCTTTTTAAAGTTCAAATCTTTTTCTTTTTAAAGTTCAAATCTTTTTCTTTTTAAATCTTAAAATAAAATCAGTTTTTAAACCTTTATAAAAATCAGCTTTTAAACCTTTTAAAAATCAGAATTTAAACCTTTATAAAATCAGAATTTAAACCTTTTAAAAATCAGAATTTAAACCTTTTAAAAATCAGTTTTTTAAACCTTTTAAAAATCAGAATTTAAACCTTTAAAAAAATCAGTTTTAAACCTTTTAAAAATCAGTATTTAAACCTTTTAAAAATCAGTATTTAAACCTTTTTAAAAATCAGAATTAAAATAAAATAAAAACAACTTACTGTTTCTGCGAAGAAGGGGGGGTCGTCAGGGCGGAGCTGGCCAGCGGTCGGAGGTCGTCAGGGCGGTGGCTTCAGCGGTCTCGGACTGGGGGGGGGCTCGCGAATCGGGCGTCGCGATGGCTTCAGGGGGGGGGTGGAATAGGTCAGGGAGGGGGTTCGGGTGCGTCGAGGTGGAGAGGAGCGGGATCGGAGGGTGGAGCGGAGGTCAAGCTGGAGGAACTTGGTGGAGGCGGCGCTGCTGCTCCTCCTTTCTTCTTTTTTTTTTTTTTAATTTTCCGTTTAATGAAATCGGGGGGGGGGGGGGGCAGAAAGAGAAAAGGGAGGGAGATATTTTTTTTTATTATTTTTATTAATTAATTTAATTGCATAAAGTTGACTTTTACCCACGACCTCGAAACGAGGCCCACCGCCTGTCGTCCATAGCGTTTCACCCTCATTCCGAACACAATGGGATATATATTATAAGCTGATTCGATAGTTACAACCAGTTTCCGTTTGATTTACATTTAAATCATTATATTGAATTTTAAACGTACATTTCAAATTACCGGGGTCACATACTAACTAGAAAAATTCCAAAAAAATATTTTCTAGCTTCGTATTGACGATACGGTCCTAACAAAACTAGTTTCGTCGAATTCTGAGACCGTTTGAAAAATGGTCATTTTCCAGTCGATTAAAATCAACTGAAACTGGTCAAACGCGTTTTCCATTGCCATGCTCACATATTGATTCGAAACATTATGAAATTTGAAAGCTAGCAATAATTTGACATCACGGATCCAACAAAAGTGGTTTCGTCGAAATCCGAGGTCGTATGCAAAATGTCCATTTTAAGGGCCTGAATTCCATAGCGACTATTCAGAATTTTCAACTGGACATATCTTTTGATTCCCGCTATGAAATTTCGATTTTTCAGATTCATTAGAAAGGTATTCACTAACAGATTTAAATATTTTTGGTTTCACTAAAATCCGGATTGTTTTGCACCCGGTACAGTCCGACAAAGTTTGGATTCAATTTTTGAAACTACAGCGCCATTTCAGGACTTGTTTATAATTATAATTAATTATATTCGTTTTCAATTGTCGATTCAAACTCAGTTTTCATCGCCATTATTTAAAATATTTATTTTAAATATTTAAAATCCATTATTTTAGCCAATTTAAATAATTTTAAATTGGTTCAGATTTTCTGGGTCGTTACATATCTTGAGTCACTTGACGCATCCAACGATGATTTACATTCTATTCGTATAGTCCGTGAATATGTTGATGTCTTCGATGAGGTGAGGGGTATACCCACAAAACGTGAAATAGACTTTCGTATTTATCTTGTGGACAATGCAAAACCAGTATCTCTGCCAGTATGCCACATGGCTCCTCGTGAGAGGAGGGAGCTCAATAAGCAAGTAGGGGAGTTGCTTGAGAAGGGATTCATAAGACGTAGTATATCGGAGTGGGGTACTCCAGTAGTATTTGCCACGAAGGAGGATGGGTCCCCTAGATTTTGTGTGGACTATAGAGAACTTAATAAGCTTACTAATAAGAATAGACACCCACTATCGAGGATTGACGGTCTCTTTGATCAGTTTGTTGGCGCCTCAGTGTTTTTGCAGTTGGACTTAGCCACTGGTTTCCATCAGTTGAGAGTGGCTGAGGATAGCACAGACAAGGCTGCCTTTAGGACTCTGGACAGTTTTTATGAGTGGCTTGTAATGCCCTTCGGTTTGACAAACGCCCCCGCATACTTTGTTGACTTGATGAGTTGGGTGTTTAGGGAGTACCTTAATAAATTCGTGGTGGTCTTTGTGGATGGCATCTTGATCTTTTCTAAGAGCGAGGAAGAGCACGCCCTACGTCTTAGGGAAGTGTTGGAGACCCTTCGAGCGCATAACCTTAAAGCTAAATTTTCTAAATGTCACTTTTGGAGGAAGGAAGTGTGATTCTTAGGGCACGTGGTTTCCAAATAAGGGATAGCTGTGGATCCCGCGAAGGTGGTGGCCACCCAAGATTGGAAGGTCCCTAAAAATGCTACCGAGGTGAGGAGTTTCTTGGGGTTGGCCGACTGCTATAGGAAGTTTATCAAGGACTTCGCAAAGATATCAGCCCCATTGACATGCTTGACGAAGAAGAACCTAGTTTTCACGTGGGACGTAGATTGTGATGATGCATTCCAACATTTAAAGAGAGCTTTGACCACATCCCCAGTCTTAGTGTTGCCAGATGGGAGTAAGTCATTTACTGTTTATACCGATGCTTGTGGGACAGGACTAGGCGCAGTCTTAATGCAAGAGGGGAGGGTAATAGCCTATGGAGGAAGGCAGTTGAGAGTTCATGAGAGAAATTACCCAACACATGACCTAGAGTTGGCCACTTTTGTTTTCGCGCTTAAGCCTTGGCGCCATTATCTTCTTGGAGAGAAATTCGAATTGTTCACAGACCACAAATCGCCAAAATACTTGTTCTCTCAGAAGGACTTGAACTTAAGGCAGCAAAGGTGGATGGAATTCTTAGCGTCCTACGATTTCGAGATAGCATATACCCCTAGCAAGGGTAATGTGGTGGCAGACGCCTTAAGTAGGAAAAGGTTGTCCTTGAGTCCGTTGTTTGTTGAGCGACAAAGCTTAGAGTTCATCTCTACGTTTGACTTTAGACCTTCCATTGACTTTGTACCTGGTTTGCTAGCATCCTTAGAGGTCAGACCTACGCTTTTGGGACGGATTGGTAAGGCACAGCGAGATGACCCACAGTTGGTTGAGTTGGTAGAGAAGCTCATAAGAGGGGAGTCATCGAGCCATCTCAGTAGATATACCCTAGATGATAAGGGTTGATTACGTAAGGACGGTAGACTTTGTGTACCACGTGACGAGAACTTGAGGAAGACCATTCTTGATGATGCACATCGTTCGAAGATGACCATTCATCTCGGCGGGGACAAGATGTACATGGACATGAGACGAGTTTACTTTTGGGCCGGTATGAAGAGGGATATGGCCGACTTTTTTGCTAGATACTTGGTGTGCCAACAAGTAAAAGCAAAGCAAAAGAAGCGCAGTGGGTTGCTTCACCCATTGGAGGTCCCACAATGGAAGTGGGAGAGTGTCTCGATGGACTTTGTTGATGGGTTACCGAGATCGAGGAAGGGTAATACGGGGATTTGGGTCATGGTAGACAGACTTACTAAGAGCGCCCATTTCATTCTAATGAAGAGTAAGAGGACTGCTCCATGGTTGGCCTCCGTATACATTCGAGAGATAGTTCGTTTGCACGGTGTTCCTTCTAGCATAGTGAGCGATCGCGATCCTATCTTTACTAGTGAGTTTTGGAAGAGCCTGCAAGAGGCGGTAGGGACTCAGTTATGTTTGAGCACCGCATATCTTCCTCAAACGGACGGCCCGACCGAGAGGGTGAATCATATTCTAGAGGACCTTTTGAGGCTGTGTGTTTTAGACTTCGGAGGTACATGGGAGGAGCATCTTCCTTTGGTGGAGTTCGCGTATAATAATAGTTTTCAATCTAGCATTGGCATGGCACCTTTTGAGGCTCTTTATGGAAAGCCTTGTCGTTCACCCACATGTTGGTGGGAATTTACGGATAAGATCTTACTTGGGCCCGATATGATTAGAGAGACTTCAGAAAAGATCGGTTTGATTCTAAGGAGGATGAAGACGACCCAAGATAAGCAGAAATCGTATGCGGACAAGAGGAGGACAGATCTTGAATTTGATATTAGGGACATGGTCTTTATCAAGGTGTCTCCGTTATGGAATGTTGTTCGCTTTGGGTCCATTGGGAAGTTAGCACCAAGGATCGTAGGGTCGTTTCCTATTAAGGAAAGGATTGGACAGATGGTGTATAGAGTGGAGTTGCCCGAGAGACTTAGTGGTATACACGACGTATTCCATGTATCACATTTGAGGAAGTGCTTGCATGAGACCGCGGAAGTGGTAGAGTCAAGCTTGCTTAAATAGGTGGATGTAGAGCGTGATGCGACGATTCGACGAGCTCCTACATGCATTCTTGGGTCGGAGACTAAGAAGTTGAGGAATCGAGAGGTTAACCTAGTCAAAGTGCAGTGGGGAGATGATGAGAGCAACACTACTTGGGAGACGGAAGAGAAGATGCTTTCATTGTACCCCTTTCTTTTCAAGGGTATGTCTTTTAATTTCTCCTTTATCGCTTAGCTTGTACTTGTTCTATCTTTAGTATGTCCCCTCGCTGGTATCTTTGACCTTTAGATAGGGTAGTCCTATGGTTGAAACATGTGTTTGAGACATGTTATGTATGGTGGATGCATGTGGATGCAAGTGTTTGCTAGTGGTTGCTCGTGGACACATATACGCACACTTTAGGCACTAGATTGGCTCAGTCACTTTCATATTTCATATTGCATATAAATGGATGTACTTAGTAAAATGAATGTACATTGAATGTGTGTATCATATGGATGTTGCATTTAAATGAATGGTTGTGCACACATGTAGTAACGATATGTATAGGGTTCTTTGCATACATGATGGATACATGGCACTATCATTATTTGCATTAAGGAGATCGACTAAATCAGTGGACCGCCTGATTTTGCATTAGTATACGAACATGTGCACACACTACGCATATGTACAATAAAAGCATTAGAATTTTTTTTAAGGACAATGATTGCTTGTGGTTGATGGTTGAGTAGATGGATGATTGGATGGTAGGATACATTCTTCTTGACTTAGAGATTTCGAGGACGAAATCCTTTAAGTAGGGGATAATGTAACACCCCATATTTCTGTTTACACTAAAGTAATGAATTAAAGAATATTTAATTTTAAATGTGATAAATAAGGAAACGGGTTACGTCATTGTGTTCGTCTCGGAATTCTGGTTGAGATAGAGTCCGAGTTTGCGTGAATTGGACTTCGTATGAAGAAATTATAGCGATCGGACGTTTCAGAAAAATTCAAACAGATTTCAAAATTTCAAATTCAGACTCAGATTGGGCTAGGTGGGATAATTCCAGCCAAGGGCCAGGTCGACCAGGGGGTCGACCTACCCATACAGGTCGACCTGGGGGTCAACCTGCCCCTCCCCCCTCCCCCCGGGCAGATTTGAAAGATGACTACTTTGTGACTGGTTGCCGAGTCATTAGGGTTACTGGATAGTTCTGATCTGGTCTGAATGGCTGTGGTTAATTCTGGGTTGATCGGATGGCCTAAATTAACTCTAAACTCTATATAAACACATGTAGACTCAAACCCTAAAATCAAATAAAAATTAGAACCATGGCCGCCATGCTGTCACCTTGCAACCTAGAGTAGCCGCCACTATTTAGGAGGAAGAAAAGCTAATCAACTCAATTCTATTCAACTCAAATCTAAACAACAACGAATTTGTCTTCTTCAGAGGAGAGCTAAATCAATTTTAGAACTCATATTTCAGAACTCAAGACCTTCTTTGAGATGTGAGTTCAATTTGTTTAATAAGATAATTAATATGTTAATTGGGTTGAGATATAAATTGGATTATATGGCTATGTTTGTGAAGCATTGGAAAATATAATATTAGGTGAATATATTCTAGTTGTTCATAATGATTGTTTTAGTTTATTTGTGTTGTGGATCCTTATCATATGCTCAATCACCTATGCTCAACTTGATTCATAGTTCCATATGCAAGTTTGGATGTTAACTTATATAGGAATCATATGCAAGTTGATGAGAATCATATATAATCCTTACATGTTTCATGACATCTATTTTATGTGTAAGTTAGGATCTAAAGTTTAAGTTAAGACATGTGTGAGTTATATGCAAGTAAGTATGCGGATTATACAAAATTTAATATGATAGTTTACATGTAATCTTAATTTACATTTTTAGGTGCAAGTTTACATCATAGTTTATGTTGCATAAATCACATATGTAAGTACATATATGTTTGGGGCATGAATCATGTAATGAAAGTTTGAGATTCCTATGCATGTTCATACCTTTATGTTAAAACTACATAAGTTATGAAAGTACATGTGTTATACACCCATTGTCTATGCAAGTTTAGATGAAACACCTTATTCACACATGCAAGTTCACCCCTTATGTTTAGATCTATATGCTAATTCATGTTATGACTTTTATTCGCAAGTTAGATCTAATTTATATTCTATGCATGTTGTGATGTTTTCTCTTTATTCCATAAGTTAGACTATTCGAGTCTAACATATATTTCACGTTAAAAGAACGAACGTACAACATGGGGCAATGGGATAAGATCAAAATATTGAATATGGAGAATTGGCTTAAGTGCCTTAAAATAGCATATAATTAATCTGTGATGTTAATTGGTATAATTTTATATAACACAAATAGATGGACATAAATAAGGTGTCAATTATGGACATAGTTAAATTTGGAATTGATTGACAATTCAAATTAGGGATATTAATCCAATTTGGGGTTAAATGAAATATGTAATAATAAACCGCCTAAGACACGAGGTTACTCTTTTGTGGTGTAAGACTGCCCGGACCCGCCCGGCAAATCCAGCTGCCACAAATGCCAGTCTAATATGAGTAGGGCTGTCAACGGATGCTTTCGGATACGGATAGTGCCATATCCGTATCCGTATCCGAAATTATTTTCGGATATCGGATATCTGTATCCGTTTAATTTTCGGATATCGGATATCTGTATCCGCTTAATTTTCGGATACGGACGGATATCGGATATTTATCCGCTCCGCCTGTAATTAATAAATTTAAGAGTATAAATAAAAAAGATTGAATTAACATAAAATAATTTTTGTATTAATGTTTATAGAAAACAAGGAAATAAAGAAGTATAACGAGGAAACATTGTTTTACACTAATATCCATAAGCATGTCCAAAAATATTCCAAAATTAAACACTAAAACTACCATTTTTCACTAAAAATGGACAAAGAATTATATAGTACTAACATCCAACAGTTACAAAATAATTATTAACTTTATTTTCCTGTTTTGAGTTATATATATTACATCAATCAGTCAGATGGATATTTTTCGGATACGGATATCACTATAACCATATCCATATCCGAAAAGCTTTTCAGATATCGGATATCCGTATCCGCTTTTTGGATAATGCCGGATAGAGGATATTTCAGATACGGATTCGGACGGATAACGGATTTTTTGGGTATCCGTTGACAGCCCTAAATGTGAGAGGTCAAAGACATGAATTAAATATGTAACAGTTGTAAAGACACGAGGTTAGGCTCGTTTGTGGTGTAAGACTGCCCGGACCTTCCGGGAAATCCAGCTGCCACAAATGCTAGTCTAATGTGGGAAGTCTTTATAAGGTTACGGTCTTAATGAATTAAGAAACACTTAACCAGATAAACATGTAGTGGGACATGAGGAGGTTAAGTGGGTGCCTTGGGTGGCATTTGAAATACGATTAGATGCACTTAACCAAGATTGAAACATGTAAGAAGACATGAATAAGAATGGGGTTAAGTAGGGAAAAACCGTAGAGGGGACCAAGCATAGGTGGAAAGCTTATGTCATGCATGGGGGCCCTTTTCAAACCAGTAACCCATTAAGTATCTTTGTGGGCTCAACCCAAGTCGAGGACGGGACACGCGTACTGGATTTGATTGTAAGAGGACAAAACGTGTCAGCGGTGGCAACGCAAGTCCAATAGGTTCATATGAGTATGTGGGCCCGGGCTGGTAGGTAAGACGTTGTTGCATTGTGTAGATATAAACCATGCATTTTTGGTAGTATCGGGTTGCCACTTTGGGGAGTGATACACCCTACTGTGGGGCCAACACGGGTATCTACGAGTTAGTGAGCCGATCGAATGGGGGTAGTGGGTACACCTAGTGGAGATAGGGGCAAAAGACACCTATGGAGGTAGCTAGGGGTACACGAAACTACCATTAGCAGTATTAAGTTCTGTAGGCGGGATCAACCTTTAGGGTGACTAGTGGTGGTGTAGTATAGTAATTATCCTATAGTGATTAGGGGCGCCTTTAACGTTATCTTTGTTCGTCTTATTTCCTTGTTTGCTCTGTCATATCCAATTGTTCACAGTCATTTCCTTATTTTCCCGCTTATGCCTTATCCTAGTTACTTAACGATTATATTGTTAAATTTATTGCACTCACCAGACTTTATGTCTAACCCCCTTGTTTCCACCTCTTTTCTTCCCTCCCCTCCCCTCAGGTTTGCAAGAAGGGAATACTACAGCTTAGTGCCGATTTCTTTCAGTTTCTTGAAAAGAGTAGATGTATCGCCTTGGACTCTCTCATCTTTATGGCTTTGCTTATGCTCAGTGGGGATTTATGCATTTATGTTATTTAAGTATCTGCTTCTTTATGTATTTTGAAGTTTTTGGAAAAGACTATTGATCCTGTTGTAATGGTTTTGGAAACTAATTATGTAAGCTTGTTTTGAGTTATGATGCTATGAAATAAGTTTTATCTTCCGTTGTGTTGTTTTATTTATTTATTCTTGTAATTTATTTGTTCTATACAACAATAACGCTTCACGAACATTGATGCATTCCCTTTGTGAGTGACATTAATGGACATGGGGTGTTACAAAGTCCAAATGAGGAGTTCACTACAACAAATATGTCTATTCACAACATTGAAAAAACGCTGTCTAATAACATGTTTTATAGGTCCTAGGTATATCATAATACATTCAAAAACGCTGCAGAAAATTGACATACTACAGCGTTTCAAATAGTGTTGTTCTTATGTTTATACAGCGTTTTATATTGTTTCAGAAATGTTTTTATCGTCCCTTTTCTACAGCATTTGGCCACATATCACAGCATTTCTCAAAGTTTACATGTTCTTTACTGTCACAGCGTTTTGCCACATATCACAACATTTCTGGAATTTTACATATTCATTACTATCACTGCGTTTTGCCACATATCACAACATTTTTTTGCATCTATCACAACATTTACATATTGTAGTAGCAAAATATTCATGCACAAACATATGAACAACATGTAAATTTATATCAATTAACTAATTATATAACACAATATTCATACACAAAGACATCATCAATAAACAAACTTTACATAATTTCCATAAACTAAATTTACACAATATCTGTCAAACAAAGTCACGATATCTATAAATAAAACAAAATTTCCATAAAACAAGTTTGCGCCAAGAACCAACAAAATGAACATCTAAAAGTTATCGCTTTCTTCGTAATCAGATACCACAAGCGGTCTTATTGTTGAGGGATCTTCAAAAGCGCCTAACGATATTCTGACTATAGCCGAATGCACAACGATGCCCATCTCCAGTACCTAACATGTGTTCATGTTAGCATTTGGTCATGCTTACACATTAACAAGAAAACAATGTTCGACAACAAGAAAAATGAATACAAGGAGAAAGTTGAAGATAACAACATAGCATACTTGGTAATATTTTATAATAGTTAGTTAATTTTTATAATGCTTAGTTAATTTTTAATTATTTCTATTATTATTATAGAATACTTGGTAATATTTTATATTTTTATATACTTAGTTAACTTTTATAAACTAGTTCTTCGTTTTTATAAAATTAGTAAACTTAGTTAAATTTTTATACTATTTAGTTAATTTTAATAATACTTAGTTAATTTTTAAATATTGCTATAATTATTATTGAATACTTGGTAATATTAGTTATTTTTATATACTTAGTTAACTTTTATAAACTAAACTTCTAAATTTTTATAAAATTAGTAAACTTAGTTAATTTTTATAATACTTAGATAATTTTTATAATACTTAGATAATTTTTATAATAGTTAGTTAATTTTTATAATATTAGTTAATTTTTTATAAAATTTGTAAACTCAGTTAATTTTTGTAATACTTAGTTATTTTTTATAATAGTTAGTTAATTTTTATAATAGTTGGTTAATTTTTATAAAATTAGTAAACTTAATTAATTTTTTATAATAGTTAGTTAATTTTTATAATGCTTAGTTAATTTTTATAATACTTAGTTAATTTTATAATACTTCGTTAATTTTTATAGTACTTAGCTCATTTTTATAAAATTAGTAAACATAGTTAAATTTTTATAATTGTTGGTTAATTTTATAATACTTAGATAATTTTTAATTCTTGCTATTATTATTATAGAATACTTGGTAATATTTTATATTTTTATATACTTAGTTAGCTTTTATAAACTACTTCTTCATTTTTATAAAATTAGTAAACTTAGTTAAAATTTTATACTATTTAGTTAATTTTAATAATACTTAGTTAATTTTAGTTATTGCTATAATTATTACAGAATATGTGGTAATATTTTTTTTTTATATACTTAGTTAACTTTTATAAACTAAACTTCTAAATTTTTATAAAATTAGTAAACTTAGTAAAATTTTATAATACTTAGTTAATTTTTATAATACTTAGACAATTTTTATAATAGTTGGTTAATTTTTATAATAGTTAGTTAATTTTTTATAAAATTAGTAAACATAGTTAATTTTTATAATACTTAGTTAATTTTTATAATACTTAGTTAATTTTTATAAAATTGGTAAACTTAATTAATTTTTTATAATAGTTAGTTAATTTTTATAATACTTAGTTAATTTTTATAGTACTTAGTTAATTTTATAATACTTAGTTAATTTTTGTAGTACGTAGTTAATTTTTGTAGTACTTAGTTAATTTTATAATACTTAGTTAATTTCTATAATACTTAGTTAATTTTTATAATATTTAGTTAATTTTATAATACTTAGTTAATACTTCGTTATTATAAAATTAGTAAACATAGTTAATTTTTTATAATAGTTAGTTAATTTATAATACTTAGATAATTTTTAATTCTTGATATTATTATTATAGAATACTTGATTAATTTTTATAATACTTAGTTCATTTTTATAAGTTTATTTATTTTTTTAGTTAATTTACTATTATTATAAATCTTATTGTTATTATTATTATAAAAGTTTAGTTATGTTTTGTATTTTTATGTACTTTGTTAATCCTACATGAATGTCATGAACATGTAGTGTAATAAATATAATTACTTACAGAAAAATATGCAAAATTGTCGTCGTCGTCATTGGAAAGGCTCAAGGCATGTCTCATTAACAAAAGGACCATAAGCTGCACAAGAAAAACAAGTAATAAGTTGACATCGCATACAACCAACCGGTCGATAGAAGGAAAACTACAAAACATCAGTAAATTTCAGACGTCTGAACATATTTTCAGACATCTGACCTAGTCCAGACGTCTGAAAATCTATTTTAGACGTCTGAAATAGATTTTGGCCAACACCCTAAGACCATTTCAGACGTCTGAAAAGGAATATTTGGTAAATACCATGTTCATCTTTCAATTGCTGAAGCTTGTGTAGTTCACTTTTTTCAGATGTTTCTAGGTGACGAAGCTGGAATTTTGAATCAACAATATAAGTACAGCACAAGTGTATATTATATATGTTTGAAAGATACTACATATGACCATCCTACTTGATAGTGAAGAGTTAGGCGCTCTACAGGAGAGCTGATAGACTCTCTTGATTTGGCACAAAGACTAACAGCCTAGGAAGCACACGAATGTTAAAAAAATAGTAAAATCCCAAAAATAACCAATATACAAGCTTATTTTTTTTCTTCTTCTTTTCACATAGAAAACCAGATTCATTTCACAGTCCAGATTACTCTTTGTCATCAGCCAAAGGCTTTTAACACTAAATTGAACCCCGGAGTTTACGTCTAGAAAGTTGAAAAGGATTATATGTTAAAACTATAATTCTCTAATGTCAAAACTTCATAACAAAGATCCCTTGAAAAAACAAATTAATAAAAAGTGAAACCTTGGTACCAAGTCACATGATCAATGCTTCGTTCCACATGTTAGTAGCATAAGCTGGCCGCATTTTGCTCCACATAGTCATAACAGAAGCAACCTACAATGCAATTTACATATCAGTTGCCTTGGCATAAAAAAATGGTAGAAGGTTTTCTTTTTTCTATAATTAATAATTTAATTATTTTACCAAATGAGCATCTAAGGGCGGCGGATAATTCTCAGATATAGCATTTATCCAACTGAAAATCAAATTATGATAACGATAAGGAGCTCCTGACATGTTTTCTATTTATTAACAAATAATAGTTTATTTATTTACTGAAAAAAGAAGAAGGCACAATATCATTCTCAAAGATAATTTTAGCTGCATTACTGTGCAGCTCAAATATATTTTCTATTGTAAAAAGTTTTATGGTTCATTCCATTTCACCTTGTATACAAAAATTGAAAAGAAAAATGGTTATAAATACTATGATTATTTGACAAATGTGCAAGTAGTTGCATAACCAAGACTTGGAAACTGAATGTTGTATATTTCATAACAACTACTTTGCAGGCAGTATAAAAATAATTTACTTTCCTATGGAAACAAGCACGAAGTGCATTGATCTGTTGCATTTATACATATTTATTTTTTCCATAGGGTATTTCATTCATTTCTTGTGTTTACTAAAAAAATGAAGATGATATTAAAAGTGAAATTAAAAAAATCATAATGTTGTAAATGCAACTTATGAAGCTTCCCATAAGTCAATAACAAAAAATATAATGCAGTTAATAATAAACACAAAGAAAACAAAAGCCATCTGTGTTTAGGAATAACAAAAGCCTGCCAGTAATGCAGTTAATCCCAACTGGTATGAATTAATTACTTAAGGTCATTACTGGTAGGCATAATTATCAACAAGGTAAAAGTATGTGTTTGTCATAATTATCAACAATTCAATCCAGATAATGTTACGGAACTAAATTAGAAAATCCCTAAAGCTGATAAAATACATTAGAGAGGCTGGTTAACACTATTTGCAAAAGATTTATGCACCAAAAAAGCAAAATCCCAAACAACATGAGACAATTTCACCTAACTCCCCCTTTTGTGCTGCGTTTCTTTGCCTCCAAGTATAATTGAGGTTTCATTGTCTTCTAAAAGTAGTTTTATTTGCGGAGTTTTATAAGCATAAATACACAAAACCAAAGTATCTGAGGTATGAAAATTGGGATCAACAACTGAAATTAACATAAAAACCGACTAATCAATTGAATCTGAATGAGTTAAATCAGGGTTATTCAGTAAAAAGGGCGTACAGAGGTATTAATAGCAAATTAGGGAAGCGAAGATTAATAAAATTGAAGAAAAAGCAAAATCTAAGAAAAATTAAAATGTGGAAAAAGGAAATAAAAGAGAATGCAAGGAGGGAAAGTTCAGAAAAGAGGGAAAATGAAATTTTTGGAGAAAGGACGCGGCAGAAACAAGAGGCAATAGTGAAAGAGAGCGGCCTCTAAAATTAATTGAAAGACCCCCAATTATTTTTAGGCTGCCTTAATTATACAGCATTTTGCAATGTTGTTTTGACATCTTCCTACTTAGCAAAAGGTTCAACAACAATAGTCGGCATAAAATGTTGTCTTTTGGTATTGTTGAAAACCACTTTTTTTATGGTGGTTATTGCTCAGGATCCAGATGGGAACTAATGAGTTGACTTCAAGAGTTAGGCTTTGTTGTGGGACGTGTGCAAAGGGGTTATCGATATCTATAACTTTGGTTCACCATTGAGAGAGGGGGCATGTAGACGAACAAGAGCCAGAGCTGTGTGGACGGTTGGCCCAAAACCTAGAGCCGGGGCTGTGTGGACTGGTTAGGGTTATTGACTATAGACCAGGGAAGTGTAGTCATAGCAATAGTTGTACGGAGTTGGACTCCATCATGGCCCCAATAGATTAGGTGATCAAAGCGGTGGATATCATATGCTTTACGCACTAAATGAGTGATGTGAGGATGATTGCTATGTTTAATGTCTGTTATCACCATGACACACACACTTCCGTTTTACACTCTATGTTAGTGTCACCTTAGAGTATTGTACATCTTGTTGTGCTAACTCTTTGGTTGCAAGTCCAGGTCAAGTATGATTATTTATACCTGTTATGGCTTTATTTAGTGATATAGATTTGCTACCGCTCATATCAGACTTTTGTATGACCCGGAGTTTTATGTATCTTCTTATTACTATGGGTACTCCTAAATGAGCAGACTAGAGGTATGTTAGGTAGTTATGCACGAGCAGTTGTCCGGAGAAGAGCAGGAGGCTGCCACGTACTATATGTATTCTCTATGTGTTGTAGTGGTCACTACTTTGGGCTTTAGTAGTGTATCTCTTATATTTCATTTAGAGACAGTATTTTAAAGTTGTAATAATTAGATACGAAGTTGTATTTTGGTTTCCGCTACTCAGATGGATATGGTTTAGTTTTCAGCTTATGTACTATCTCACCTGTTTTATATCAAGTTATGTTATCTATATATTTTATTCCATGTGCTGTGAGATATACTACAGGTTATTTGGTAATTCACCATTTTAACCCTTTTGACAATCGTCCCGTGCTACTCGTGCATTGGCACAACGCATTTTAGGTAAATGTCTAACAGTACGGGCGGGCTTCATAATACCAGATAGATGTCTGATTACTGGGGAACAATATTTTTTTAAAGAAAAACAAACGTCTGAAAATGAGTCAAAATGAAATAAAACTTTGTTGTTTCAATTTTTCTTCAAAACAGATGTCTAACTCTGAAAATCAAACGTCCGAATACTGGAACAAAAGTATTCCAACGTACCAGAAATTGACGTTTGATTTCAACAAAACAGACGTCTGAGATTATACCAAAATGAACTAAATTCTTGTTGTTTCGAATTGAAAAAAAATCAGACGTCTGAATTTTTGAATCAGACGTCTGAATCGAAACATAAATCCTTTTTAAAAGGATACTCACCTCTTTACCCAATCAACATTTCATTTCATCTCTTCACTTTTACTTTTACTTTTTCACTCCCTATAAAACCCTAGTCCCAAAAATTTACCAATCTCTTCAAAAATTAAAACTTTCCAACAAATCATCATGACAAATCAACCAAAGAGTAAGGATTCAAGAATCTGAACCTCCCTCTGATGAATTAAACCAAAAGTGACTTTGGGATGACACCTCAAAGGAAAGGTATAAAGCCATGCAGAATTCCAAATTCTTTGAAGGTACTTTCATAAAATTCGAGACCTTTTCTAATTACCGACTTCTTTAATATGCTAGACATCATAATTTTGAGTCTCCACTCGATTATAACACCAATAATGTCAAAATCTACCCTTCGCTTGTCAAGTTATTATTAGCAAATCTAAATTTAGACCACACAAGACCTCAAAATACTACCGATTGTGTATGGTCTATGGTATGTGGAAAGCATATTCTTCTTCTGATTCAAAGGTTAGGTCAAATTCTACATTATGGTTGGCAAGGTGTTGACATTGACACTATAGAAGTTGACATGAGTATGAGAGATGAAATATCACATAAATTCATCTCCGACAATGTGCTTAAATTGGACGAACTTACTTCTACTCATCTTCACCCTCAAGCACGCATATCAAATCGCATATTAATCCGAACATACAACCTCCTAAAGGTAGCTATGAGAAAGTGTACAAGCGCAACTTTCAAGCATTCTATGCTTTATACTCGAATAAACAAATCAATTAGGCAAAGATTATCCTTGACGAATGGGTTGATATCACATACAAAAGGAAATACAAAACTCTTCATTATAGTGCTTATATCACTCGTATTCTCCTTGACTCTCAAGTACAAATACCTAACACTCCTTCTTTTAGTATCAAAGAAATCGGGCCAAAAACATTGAAGCTTTTGGATATTGACCCAAACCCGTCGACTTTGGAATATATGTCTTATGAAACTTGGACCAAACATGTAGCTTTACAACCAGAGACTATTATTCCCGAGTTTTCTCATAGTCGTCAACCATAGGTTGAAGAAGAAGAGATTCACATTATTTTTCCAGATCTTTCATCAAAACAAGCTTTAATTGAGCTCTCTCGCAATCAATCTAAAATACACAAGGATCTCAAACGTTTTGAGAGTAGGACTAACAAAAAGTTTGATTCACTCAAAGGCTTTTTAAACAAAATTTGAGAGAAAATTGCTTGCACCGGAGCTCAATCATCTCAAGCTTATGATCCAACTACTTTCCAATGGTCATCTAGCTCCGCTGGTGAAGTTCCTAACACAAGTTCTGACCATGGTGATCCTAAGGAAGGTGGTACAAGTGTGGCTCAAAGTGTTCCAACGTCGGAGAGTTGGTAAGCTATAGTGGTATGGTTATCTTAGTAGTATTCTGACTATAAACTTTTAATTATGGGTTTGTAATATTCTTTTTGGAACTTTGATTTATCCTTCAGCATAAACTCTATTACGTGCTTGGTATGTTATGTCTGAATAGTATGTTTATCTCTGATATGTCTGTGGTTATGTTGTTATTGTGTGTTGTAAATATATGTTTACATCTTGTATATAAGTATCTCCTTTTTGTCAATGGCAAAGGGGGAGAAACATACGCATATTGACTGGGGGAGCCACATATATATTTGTCATTATAAAAAAAGGGAGAATGTTGGATCCCGCTGCATAGCATTTTGATTATGAAAACTATACATGTACATAGAAATATCAACTAATTCTGTTTTACAGGAAGATATTCGACCACAGATTCAAGAACTCAGATTGAAGATTGTACATGTTAAGAGTCTTTGAGTCATAGTTTAAACTTGCTAAAATTTTCCTTAATGATACACAAACACACACACACACACGTTTTGTATATTTAGAGTATCAAATAAGAAATGCAAAGTCATAGGCCTATTACAGAAAACAGACATCTGAAATTTTTATATCAGACGTCTATTTGCTGAAAGAAATTTCAAATTCATATAATATTCAGATGTCTGACCTGAATATTTCAAACATCTGAAATACGCCTGAAATGACCTATTTCTTTGTTGTTTGAAATTAAACTTGAAAACAAACATCTGAAATGTTAATTTAGACATCTGATGTTGCAACTTAAAATGAAGAGTCACAACTTTCCAATTCATAACTCTTGATCGAATCTCTTCATAAAAAGTTAAAATCTTTCGTATACTTTAATAGAGGCTTGACTAGGTGAATCAATCACCGAAATTTACTTGAATTTTTTCTATCTTTCTAAAAGCGTTCACAATCTCTAAAAGCACTGTATTTCCATATTTTAAGATTTCAAATCTTATTCAAAGCTTCCATACTCTTTCACAAATTGCACGATTATCATCAAGGAAAGATTATAGGAAGGTTGTTCATCAAATTGACATATCCGTGTTATCAATAACACAAGCAGTCATCAAATTATTTGTATTGTGGAGGTCGCCTTCAGCAGTTGAGGCAAGAAATCCCGTTCGGCTGTTCGGGTAATTGTGACCTTATTCCTCCGAGTGAAGTGAGGGTTATTGTGTTAGCGAAATACCAGAAGGGAGTGTGGGAGTGGACATAGGACAGTGGTCCGATCCAGTATAAAATCGACTGTGTGATTTTACTTACTGCAATTAATCTACTGTATACACCTCACCTTGCTTATACTCCGTACTATACGATTCTACCACTGCTTAGACTCTTTCAGGTTTGATTGAATTGATTGGCTTGACTGAATTGACTGAATTGATTAGCTTGATTGGATTGATTGACTTGTTTGGTTTGTTTGACTTAAATAACTTGATTGACTAATTTGACATGGTTAAATTTCATTAGTGGTTGATAGGTTTGTTGGAAAAATACTTATGCATTTGTAGTTGATAGGAGCTTTATAGGTTTTTAGGAAAAATAGAAGTTACAAGAAATGGTTGGCTTTATGTTTTGATATTTTGTGACAACAAAACTTAAATTGGTTGACTATTTGGATTAAATTCCTTAAATATTGACTTGTCATTACTTGACTTATATTACTTTAAGTTGTATCATGGCTTTAGGATATCTTATCAGAATTATTTTTTTAGATTAAAGTCTTAAGGAAATTAGAGTTTAGGCTAGGTTTAGTCGTGTATTAGATTAACGGGGAGTTTTATAATTTCTAGGATTAGTTGAAGTCTCAAGAAGTGTTTTTGAATAGATTTGAATTGCTTGTTTGGATTGATTTGCTTGCTTGAATTGATTATAAATATTGGCTGGTTTACTTAGTTTTATTTTATTAAACTAGTATAGTCATAATTTTAGGTTTATAATCACAGATTTAGAGGGAAATATAAAGTTATTCAATTCAGGGAGTATTATATAGTCATTTATAGCATAGGTTTAGGGATTAGTATTAGAATAGTTATAATAGAACATTGATATAATATAGGCACAAATTTAGGGGGAGTTATGTATATTAGTACTTTAGTATTATAATAAAAAATATGGATAAATATAGGCTATAGATTTAAGGGGAGTATGTTTAGAATTTCTTTTTGATAATGATAAAGGGAGAGAAATTATAAAATAAGGATTAGTTTATAGGACTGTATGAACAGCTATGAACATTTTATAAACTAAGGTTGTCACCATCAAAAAGGGGGAGAATGTTGGAGAATGGAGTTTTTATGACAACAACCTTATTTCAATATTAATTGATTATAAAATATATACTAACATCTCTATATAGAATATTTATACACATATATGCAGGAGTTGTATACAGGAATTGATACTGAAGACTATATAGTTTTAGATATTCAAGAGATTCGGAATTCAGAGAAGATTCAAAACTCATGAGTAATTAAGAAATCAAATATTCAAGAGTCCTTAATAAATATAGTAATAAAGTTTAGTTTATATGTAAGACTCTGAATAACACTCCAGGTTCAAATTCAAATTCTGATATTCAAATTTCAAGTTCTATTTTCAAAATTCAAATTCTAATTTTAATTAAGTTTTTCTATTTTACTTTTGATTTTATACTTGATTTTTAAAGTTTATAAGTTTTTATATATTTATATAGTTATATAATTTTATACTTTTATAGTTTTAAACTTTATAATTTTATAAATATGTTTATACAATTTATATTTATGATTTCATATGACTTTCTACTTTATAATACTTATTTATATCACATTGTTTAAATTCAAGAATTTCGAGAATTATATATATATATATATATATATATATATATATTAAAACACTTGAAAAATATTCACATTTCAAATTTTAAAACACATATGTTGACATACATATGTGGGGAGACATACAACTGTCATATTTTCAATTTTGAAAGGAAGTGTCTTTTCACTATTTTTAATGTTCAGAAGCATTGAAACCTTTCAAATCTTATAAATAGAGTTGATTTCGAATTTTTTTAACCATTCTTCTGCTCTATCTTCATCCCTTTTCATCCCTCCATTATTATTTCATATTTTTATGATTTCTACGCTTATACTCTACTAATTTCTATTCTAAATATATAAAAAATCTCTTCTCACTCTCTACTCATTACTCTTTGAATCGAAGTGCTATTGAAGAGTTATAGGACTGTTGTAATTGTTTGGAGTTGTTTGGGAAATGGTGTTCCTTGTAGCCGTAAAATCAAGGAAAGGAAACGGTGTGTTCCTTGTAGCCATAAAATCAAGGAAAGGAAACGGTGTTAACCTTGTAGCTAGGAAATCAAGGGTGGTGGGAAATGTGTTAACCTTGTAGCAGTGAAATTAAAAGGATTGTACTTATATTTTGATCCAGTAATAAAACTCTATGCAATCCAGTGTTGCGTGGGACTGGACATAGAAGCAATGCGAACCAGTATAAAATCCGGTGTGTTCTTTCCTTGCCTGCATTTTATTTTTGTTTATTTCTGTGTTTGTGTTTGATTCTGTGTCTGTGATTATCTCTGTGGTGTATGATTCATATAGTAGATCATAAATGTTTTAGATTTTCTTAAATTCCTTGAAAACTCTATTCACCCTCCTCTAGTGTTAATTTTTCCTTAAGATCCATTCTGCATTTCCTAACACGACCAGGCACTTAACGTACTCTAATCTATCAAGGGATTCAGTCGAAGTGTCCATGTAAAGAAAACTGCCAACACAAGAGGCAAGCCAATAGGTCCCCAGTCTCGACCAATATGAGAGGGATATTGGTTATTTTAATCCACGCCAAGACTCTCCTAACGCTATTGTCGGAATTAGCTAACGTGGTGTCCCATTTCTTAACAATGAATAACTTATTCCTAATGTTGAGTAGGTCGGATTCAACTATCTTTATAATGTCTCCTATACTAGACAGAAGGAAAAAGAAGATCTTACCGTTGGATTTTATTTTGATTGTACCACGAAGCTACCATACCGATTTGAGGTGATTGATGACGACCGTAAACGATAGAGAGGCATCCAGAAAGTACCCAACGAGGTAATTTTTTCATTCATCCGCACAAGCCTGCATGATTTCTTCAGATGGAAGAAGTATTTTCCCTGCAAATTTCAATGAGAATAAGGGAGGAGAGAACTCCCAACATTCCTGGGTTTTGATGGAAATAAGGAAGACCATTTCGTTGTTATGCTCAGTGGGTCAGGGGTAGGAGGTGAAGAAGGTGGAGGAGGGTCTAGAGAGGGAGGACTGGGTTGAGGAGCTGGGTTCGACGGAAGGGACCGCTGAAAGGATTGATTGACAGCGTGAGGAGAAGGAATGTTTTGAGGAAAGCAAAAGGACATCTGTTCCATTGAAAGGCTCGAGAATGATTATTTTTTATAAAATTACTATATGTAGCCGGAAAAAAAATTAGTAATGAGGTAAAGTATTAATTGTTTTCTATGAATGATTTGCTGGCGTGACTCTTGATTGATTTTGTCGGTTTCTTGATTTTCTTGAATTGGCTTGTTGGTGATTGGAACTATAGAGTTAATGAATACAATGTATGTATAATCGAGTCGCAGCTAAATTCTGATGAGTTTAGGCGAGGCATCGAATACATTCACTGCGTTCAAACTCTCATATGATGTGTATAAACACGGGTGAGAGAATACCCAGATAATGAGAATTTTCTAATGGCTAAACACCTTACATGACAACACCGAAAGCACTTTAAGCTGTTAGAAAGTGAAGAATGACTCTGGTACCAAATTGAATTTTGATGTAAATTAGTTTTTATAATTTGATAGAGAAAAGCGAAAGCTTTTTGATGAGAAAAAAGAAGTTGTGAAAATTGCATTATTATTATTGTCTTCAGTAATATTACAGTGCAGGATAATGTTGGCTATATGTAGCCCAGAGTAATATACAAATGAAGTAATGGGCCTTTGGCCCAATACTGCTTGTAATATGTTACGCAGTATGATATATCGAATACTAGTAACTTTATCAAATCATTTCTAATAGTTTTACCAAAGGATAACATAGTTAATGGAACAAGGTTACAGAATCTCAATTTTTTGAGAGATTTATCAAAAAATATGGTTATGTAATAATACCATCTTCCAAAAAATAGAGAGTTCAATTTAGCAAATACATTTACTTATATATTAGTATTTTTAGATTTTTTTAATTATTACAGACCGATTTCAATATTGATGAACAATTGAAAAACATTATGTCAAAAAATATTTACGAATGATGGAAGAATTTCAAAACAAAATTGGTTAGTGGTTACATTACGAAGACAAGAAAGTTTTCAAAGGATCATAAAGAACCATACGAGTACTATGATTGTTTTAGACAAGCACAATAAAAAATGGTGAAACCAATGGATTTAAGGTATATATCTCATATTATATTTAAGGAGCGAATATGATAGTGATGTCTCATTTCATGTATTGATTATGATGCCTCATTTCAAACTATAGAAACTTTAAGTACATGCCTCATTTTCCTAAATAATTGAGAGGCGTACAACATGAATTTGAATAATATGATGTATCAAACTATAGACACTTCAAGTATATGCCTGAACCTTTGAAAATGAATATAAACATGTAACATCCTAAATGAATGCAGGGTGTTGAGTATCTCAGAATCGCAAAAAGAATACAAGTAATATGGGTTCAAGTAACCATGAAGTTCTACTTTGAGCATATCCATATTTTCTTATGCAAAATTTTCCAAGATCAAATAATATAAAATTTCTTACCCTTGTTATTTTTGCATACATTAGTTTTAAATATATACAAAAAAACTTATAATCATACGACTTGTTGTTTTTCCTTTCAAATGATTTTTTGGGGTGGTTTGAGTTTGTATTGCTCCAGATAATGGTTACAAGGTATTTTGATACCAGATTAATGTGAATATGTAGTTTTAAACATATGGATTCACGGAGCATGGTGTTTTAAAGTTAGATTATATGCTAAAACCAAGTTTCACATGAATATATACCGGTTGACTTGTTGTTCGTGCTTTTTTTTTAGCAACAAGCACATTTCAAACTTTTGATTTTTTGGAAGTATAAATTTCAGTGCACTAAACATCCTGTGCACTTTCATCATTCAATATGAAATTTTGAGCATACTTTGTTTTAAAAAAAATTCAGAATTTCCTTCAAGATGAACTTGTATTTTTGAAAACTTATGGTTTGTAGATAAGACGAACTCATGTGTATGCTTTTATGAAATGTTCATAAAGCTTTAGTAAGATTTTAGAAATGGATTTATATAACTTTGGATAGGTACATATAATGAATGGATCAGTATATAATGAGCCTAAGCTAATCTTGGTTTCAGTGAACACCCAGTTCTATATGTCACTAGGGTTTTTATATGTAATTAGTAAATTTGGTGATGCTAAATCATATTAAAAGGAAGGATTTATTTTTTGGGAGAAAGAGAAGATATTACTTTCCCTAATTAATGAGATTTGGGTAGATATTGCTTTCCCTAATTAATGGGATTTTAGTAGATATTGCTTTCCCTAATTAATGAGATTTGGGTAGATATTGCCTTCCTTAATTAGTGAGATTTGTGTAGATATTGCTTTCCCTAATTAAGGAGATTTGGGTATATATTTATTTCCCTCATTCGGTGGCATAATTGATAAGCTTTCTTTTCATATATATATATATATATATATATATATATATATATATATATAAGTTTGATGTCGAGTTTACTTGACTTGGGGGTAAAGTAAACTTGGGTATTATGTAACTAGTCTTATAAAAGGGGCCTAAAAGAGAGAGTGAAACACATCCACTTATCTCCCAATCAAGTTTTACGATCTCTAACCTAAATCTATTTTCTTCAATTCTTATCTCTACAAATCAAATTCTTGAGTGAATTGAGTGACCATTGTACTCAATCTCTTGTACTCTTCTTTGGTATTAATAAAAGGCTCTCTCTCAAGTGGACGTACACTAACAAATTGTTAGTGAAACCATTATAAACCCCTGTATGATTTACTTTTCATTATTGCTCATTCATTTATCTTGTGTGGTGATTGTGATTGGCTTTTGGATTGGGTTGAGAATGTTTTTGAGATATTGATTGGTTGTTTTTGCACGTTTACCATGATCTCATCTTCCGTTGATTTGGGGATTTTTTATTTGAGATGTCTTAAGTCAAAATTTCTCCACAACAATTGGTATCAGAGCTTTGGTGTTGGTAAATGGTTATAGAAATGCTAGAATCAGATTCAAATAATGCTTCAGCAGTTGGTTCAAGTGGTGTAGCTCCTTATGTACATAGGTTGTACGCAGCTTCTGGGTCACAATTGGTTATTGACAAGTGGAATGGCGATAATGATTTTGAAAAATGGCAATGGAATATGAAAGCGGTTATTAGGCAGAATAGGGTACATCGAGTAGTGTTTGATACACATTTATTACAACGGACATCTCAGTTGTGGAGAGAGAAGAAATAAAAGAGTGGGCATTCACTACAATTCAACTTGCCATGGGGTGAGTGTTATTTCCGAAATTTGTGGTGAGACGACTGCTGAAAGTATTTGGAACAAGTTGGAGAAGTTGTAAATGAAGAAGTCACTCACAAATCGATTGATCTTGTTGCAGACTTTCTCTACCTACAAGATGAAGGAAGGAACTTCGCTAAAGTCGCACTTGAATGTGTTTAATGTTTTACTAATGAAGATAAAGTTGGTAGATTTGAAGATTGAGAAGGAGTAGAAGGCGATGATATTGTTGTGTTCGTTGCCTGAGTGCTATATTGGGTTCTCAAATAGTTTGATCTATGGTCGGGATATATTGACCCTTGATTATGTCAAGACAGGTCTTCTTAGTGAGAAGTTGTGAGATTAGATGAAGGAACTGAGTGATGGAAGTAGTGGTGCAGGTAATGGTCACGGTTTACTTGTTGAGAAGGAGAAATCTGAGAAAAAGGGAAAACGGGGGCGTTCCAAGTCAAGAAAGCCCGGTTGGAGAGGAAAGTTGAAGAAAAGAAATAGCAAGTGCTTTATTTGTAAGAAACCTGATCATTGGAAGAATGATTGTCCAGATTAGAGGAAGAAAGAAATAGCATCTTCATCAGTTGCGGTGGAGAGAGATGTTGGTGAGGGAGACGTAGATGTTTTGTCAGTTGTAGCATCGGATGTTTCGGACAGCGAATGAGTGCTTGATTTGGGGGATTTATATCACATGACACCGAATAGGAATTGCTTTTTTTCCTTATGTCGATCAAGAAGGAAATTCATGTGCTATGGAAAATGGTGTAGTTTGCAAGTTAAAGGGCATTGAATCCGTGTAAATTCGCATGTTTGACAGAGTGGTTCGTACTTTCACTAATGTGCACTATGTTTTGGGACTACCGAAGTCACTTATCTCTTTGGGACAGCTGGATTTTTTGGGATGCAAGACCACTACTGAGAGTGATAGCTTCAGGGTTTCAAAGGGGGCGCTTGTGGTTATGAAGAGTGCTAGGACTCATGGAATTTATTTGCTTCAAGGAGTGACTTTGGATGGCGAAACTTGTGTTGGTGTTGATAGTTATCAAGGCTTAGATGCGACACGGTTGTGGCATTTGAGATTGGGTCATGTCTTGAAGAAGAGTTTAGATGTTCTTCCTAGAAGGGAGATGATTGATGGAGAGAGTTTCAACAAACTGGAATTTTGCGAGGAATGTGCCATGGGGAAGCAAACTAGAGTGTCATTCGGTGAAGGAAAACATTATTCAAGGGGATTCTTAAGTATGTGCACATGGATGTTTGGGGACCGACACCTGTATCTTCTTTGGGAGGAGCAAGATATTATATTTCTTTCGTTGATGATTTTTCTTGGAAGGTTTGGGTGTTTATAACGAAGGCCAAGTCGGAGTCATTTGCAAGGTTCAAAGAATGGAAGGCTCTTGTTGAGAATGAGTGTGGAAAGACTTTGAAGGTTCTTAGGTCCAACAATGGTGGGGAGTATGTTTTTGGAGATTTTCCGAAATTTTGCAAGTACCATGGTATTCGGAGGCATTTTACTACACCTGGGGATCCAAAATCTAATGGAGTGGCAGAGAGAATGAACCGAACTTTACCGAAGAAAACTCGATGCTTGAGATTGACATCGGGTTTGTCAAAGGAATTTTGGGCCGAAGCTTTGTCAACTGTAGTGCATATTATTAATCGAATTCTGTGCTCGGCTATTGGTAACAAAATTCCGAAGGAAGTGTGGAAGGGGAAGAGCATTGACCTGAGTTATCATCGTGTATTTGGTAGGGTCGGTTTATGTGCATGATCCGGGGAATGATAAGCTCTCACTATAGCTTTCATGGGGATTTCGTTTGGCTATATGCGCGGAGTTAAAGGCTATCGGGTTTGGAATCCAGAAATGAAGAAGGTTGCAGTTTCTCGTCATGTTACTTTTGAAGAGTCAACTTTGTTCAAGGAGAATGACGCTCATCGGATGTTCCGGATTTGGTTCATGGTGAATCAAATGAGAAGGAATTTATTCCCATTTTCGGGCCTAGAGAGAGTAGAGTTGTTGGAGATGCTTGTGAGGAGTTAACGATTGATGTTACGTCACATAGTCCACAGGGTTCCTCTAGCAGTGTTGGTGATGTGCACGATTCTAGAGAAGATTCAGTTCAAGGTGGAGTTGAAGGAAGATCAGGCGATGGTACTGTTACTCCGGTTGGTCGTCGTGCTATAAGTCCACCTGAAAGATATGGTGATTGGAACTATCTTAGCTTTTGTGAGAATGTGGACTATGCTCTCAATGTAGTTCAAGATCAGCCGATGGACCTTGATGACGACATAGAATCAAGTGATAGCTCGATGTGGATTTGTGCCATGGAGGAAGAAATGCAATCATTAATGAAGAACCAGACTTGGGAGTTGTCCACTTCTTGAAGGAAACCGTGCTATTGGGTGCAAATGGATATACAAGGTGAAGGACAATGGAAGATACAAAGCTAGGCTAGTGGCTAAGAGGTTGCATAGAGAAAGGGAAAGGAGTATGATAATACCTTTGCACCAGTTGTGAGACATACTTCTATCTGGATATTACTTGTCATAGTTGTTATTCACGACTTGGAGTTGAACTAACTTGATGTGAAAACCGCCTTCTTGCATGGTGACTTCGATGAAGACATCTACATGGAGCAACCGGAAAGGTTTGTTGTAGATGGTAAGTCAAAATTAGTTTGCAAGTTGAAGAAATCACTATATGGTTTGAAGCAATCACCTAGGCAATGGTACAAGAGATTTGATCATGTTATGCTTGAAAATGGCTTTGAAAGAAGCATCAAAGATGCTTGTGTATATTTCAAGAGGTTGGAAAATGATTGTTGCGTGTATTTACTCTTGTATGTGTATGATATGATCATTGCTTCTAAGGACAAGGTAGAAATCAACAAGTTGAAATTGAAATTAAAGGCGGTATTCAAAATGAAAGACCTTGGAGAAGCAAAGAAGATTTTGGGCATGGAGATTGAAAGGGATCGAAAGCATTTTGAGTTGAGATTGACTCAAAAGGAATATATTAGAAAAATGTTTTGCCAGTTTAGCATGGAGAATGCAAAGGCACCAAATACACCTTTACCTTTGCATGTAAAGCTTTTGAGTAAGTGACCACCTATCGAGAAGAAGGACAAGGCTTATATGGCAAAGGTGCCATATGCTAGTGTGGTTGGTAGTTTTATGTATGTCATGGTGTGTACAAGACCTGATATTGCAAATGTCATCGGGGTGGTTAGTAATTATATGACAAATCCGAGGAAATCGCATTGGGAAACAGTGAAGCTTATCTTGAGATACTTGAATGGTACAACATCTCATGGTCTTATTTTTAGGGGTAGAAAGGAGAAGAATTGCATGTTGGTTGGTTACTGTGATTCGAACTACGCTGGTGATAGGGATCGAAGGAAATAAATTTTCGAATATGTCTTCACTCTTGGTGGTACATCCATAAGTTGGAGATCGAGATTGCAAACTGTAGTTGTTTTATCCACTACGGAGGCGGAGTTGATAGCTGCGTTGGAGGCAGCAAAGGAAGCACTGTACTTGAAGCGATTACTGTGTGACTTCGGTTTTGAACATGACAGTGTTAATGTTCAATGTGATAACCAAAATGTTATCCATTTGGCGAAGAATTTGGCATTTAGCTCACAAACCAAGCATAATGAAGTGAGAGAGTCAATTCTAGTAATCATGGACGAAGATAAAAAAGTATGCCTTCGGAAAGTGCACACAAAGGATAATGCGGTGGATATGTTCACTAAGGCATTGACGGTTGGGAAGTTCAAGCATTTCTCGAACTTAATTCGATTGGAGAGGTGCTATGTGCTACGAGGGTGGCACGGTTGAGAGAGAAACTTGGCTATGGATGGAGAAGAGTATCGGTGAGAGTTTGAAGTTTTATCTTTTTGGTATGCTTGTCTTTGGGCGAGACTAGTTTTGGAGTTGAGTGTTTTCAACACTTTATTAGTGGGTCGGGGTTTGCATGAACTCGTTGATGGAGTGCAGTGAGGGGTGGCTTTGCCAGAACTCATTGGAAAAGCATTCAAGCTTGATGAAAGTAGATATGGTGATAGTTGGAGCTATCAGTTACGAGCGAGTGATGGTATGGATACCATTAGTTCATGGAGTTGGAGATAGGTGATTTTGCATTAAGGTGGAGTGTTAAATTTGGTGATGCTAAATCACATTAAATGGAATGAAAAGAAATTGGAGAGAAAGAGGAATATTGTTTTCTCTAATTAATGAGATTTGGGTAGATACTGCTTTTCTTAATTAATGGTATTTTGGTAGATATTGATTTTCTTAATTAATGAGATTTGGGTAGATATAGCTTTCCCTAATTAAGGAGATTTAGGTATATATTTATTTTCCTCTTTCGATGTTATAATTGATAAAATCTTTTGCTATATATATAAAAGTTTGATGCCGAGTTTACTTGACTTAGGGGTAAAGTAAATTTGGGTAAAATGTAATTGGTTTTATAAAATGAGCCTTGAAGGGAGAGTGAAACACATCCATTTATCTGCCAATCAAGTTGTAGAATCTCTAAGCTAAATCTATTTTCTTCAATTCTTATTTTCACAAATCAAATTCTTGAGTGAATTGAGTGGTCATTGTAATCAATCTCTTATACTCTTCTTTGGTATTAATAAAAGGCCCTCTCTCAAGTGGACATACACTAACAAATTATTAGTGCAACCACTATAAATCCCTGTATGATTTACTTTTCGTTATTGCTCCTTTATATATCTTGTGTGGCGATTGTGATTAGCTTTTGGATTGGGTTGAGATTGTTTTTGCACGTTTGCTACGATCTCGTCATCCGCTGATTTGGTTTTTTTTTCTTGTTTGTTTGAGCGGTCTTAAATCGAAATTTCTCCGCAACATTTAAAATGTATCCTAAAAACTTTTAGGTGTAGTACGCATTGTGTTTTACACCTACAGTCTCAAAGTGCATGAAGCTTCTCACATGTGCAGATTACTTGACGCATTTATTTGACCAAATTTTCAATGCATGAGAGTTTTCATATGTGCACAATGCTTTCAGTAAAAACTAACAATTTTCAGTTTCGTATGCACGTGCAGTCCTAAATATGGGTTGAAATGAATCACTGGGAATTGAAATTGTATTTTAAGTCCCAGAATTTGTAACTCCTACACCTGAAAAACTTATACTAGCTAAAAAAATTGAAATTGATAACTCCTACAATTAAAATAAACTCATACTAGCTACAGAACCAAACAGAAAAAAAAAACATGGATTAAAATATAAAATTAATTAATTAGTATGCATCAAAACGGCAATCTCTTTGCTGTTTAAATGTATTATGCGTTAAAACGGTTACATTAAAAAAAGAAAATCAAAATATATCACTAAAACAAGGCACCCATATAAAGGTTTAATACCGTCAAAATGCCACTAATACATGTAACACTAAACTTGTAAAACACAGCCAATTTCATCCTGATCAAGAGCGGAAGGAGCTCGCACCAATTCTTCTGTGTCGAAATTCGGTGTGCCCCGTGTCCCCAACCAATCACAGCCCCCTGATTTTCGCCTTTTGCAGTTAAACCCTTTAATTGTTCGGAGACTAAAATACAAAAAAACCGAAATAGGGAGATTTGATTGGAGGGGACATGGGGATAGGAGAATTGGGTACAGAAGAATTACTGAAGAATTGGTCTCTAAGGAGCTCATAAAGATGTTTCTATATTTTCATATGAAACGGCAGGAGGTAAAAAGAAATATAAATATATGTCTACTATAAATTATTAAAATATAGTGATATGTTATGCTTCTTGATATTGAGCCTTCAGCAGCTCTCCAGTTATTTACGAATGAAAGTCCATGGTCCTCTCGCCGCAGCCATCCTGCAAAAAGGAAAAGAATTCTTAGTAGCTTGATAGTGTGTAAATATGCATATACTAATAGTGCATCATTTTTCATAGTATGAATCTGTTAAAACACTAGTATTTTCATTTCAAATGTTAGTTTTTATTTTCTTTCTCCATTACCTCCAAATACTAGCCATTGTCCTTAATGTCATGTATATTGTCAGTCCTGTCCAAATTCCTACAAATCCAAGACTCTTAGAAAGAAAGATCATGCTTGGAATACTTATAGCCGCAACTATAACCTGTAGGAGAGCACATTTTAAGCATGCGTGTCTAACGAAGTTTATGAGATCGTTTCAGAAAATATTTGAACTTTAGTATAACCTACCATAGAATATGCTGAAAAAGCGTAGTCCGAGGCTCCGAAGTTGACACCATCAAACACAAAAGCTAGGGAATTCAAAGGTTGAGTTGCAGCTACAAACTGAAAATAAAAAAGATGAAATGCATAATTCGTATTCATAAGTATATATATACCCTACAAATGCATTATTCTGCAAAATGAGAATATTTACCGGCAAGCCTATATGTACTATTTTCACCACATTGATATCCTTTGTGAACATTCCGGTTCCAAACCCAAGCCCGATGCCAAGCACTATAGCAAGGATGACACCAAGAACTATGCTAAGCTGTTTGTTCATAATCGATTTTAACGATTAAAGCTATTTTTCAAAGCATTATATTCAGTTTAGGAATAGTAAAGGGAAGTACGCTCATCCTTAACATACCTGGAGGACGCGTGCAGCAGTTATGGTAACTTTGCGGTAGTCTTCCTGGGCAAATGCGGTAGCAAGTATCGCCTATATCATAGAATCATGCATGACAAAGAGCTAGTATTAGATCATATCATCCATATCGAATACAGTTATCATCCATCTCCATATTTTAAAGAACACAGTAATTACCTGTGCAGCAACCGCAAGTCCATCAGCAAGCAAAGAAGATGACAGCCAAACCTGTATACAAATCTGAAATGCTGCCATGGATGTAGCACCTTGGTGTGTAGCTAGTGATGATGCCAGAGTCGTGCAGAATGTCACGGATATCACTCTTGCCAGCAATAGCACTCCTACATTGCCAACCATTGATTTTCAGTATATTGTATTACTTCTTTGTTTTGTGTTGAAAAATATAGTAAAATACATAAGTACCACATCGGAAAAATCGAGTAAGGTTGAGAGATTTGAGACTTGGGGGAATGAGATCAACTTGCTTCACAAGTTTGAACAACAATATCAATACTATAAGGTATCTGCAATTAACAATCATGTTTTCTTTATTGTTTAGTTAGAGAAGAACAGTAAATGAAGAAGGCAAAACTTACTGAGAAACAACATGAGCAATGGCTGCTCCTGTAACGCCCTTATGTAGTGCCACTATAAGAATCGCATCCAAAACTATGTTGCTTAAATCTCCGGCCACTGCATTTATATATTCGGTATATAAATCAGATTGTCATGTGTCAATTGAATGAACAAGTAATGATAGAAATTACCAGTGGCATAAAGAGGAGTTTTCGTGTCTTTAAATCCTCGGAATACACCTTGCATTGCTAGTGATAACAGAACTGCCGGAGCACCCAATGACCTCAAAGTCAAATATCGATATGCAGAAGGTAACATCGCTGAATCCTGATATACATAGCTGTTATATTAGAATTTTTTCATATTTGCAAGTACAACATAATAAGAAGTAAGGACGATGATTTGAGTGGTATGACATGCATATTCCAGACCGTAGTATATCGATATAGCTACATTTGGGCAATCACTTTCTCCACACAGTATGCGCATATACTATACAAACAGTTATGTTGTGTGTGTGCGTGTATGTATGTGTATATCATCGTAATTACATACAGATTTTACGCCCATGAGACTTAGCAAAGGTTTTGCTGCAAAAATAAGAAGAAGGGCAAGAAGTAATCCGAGAATTGCACCAAAAACAATAGCAGAGGATACAGAAGGAATATATCTGCGGTTGCGGTTAGGTCTTAATAAATTAGAGCACTTCTCCAAGACTGAACCTAAAACACAAAATGCAAGGAACATGTGAACATATTATAGTGTACCAAAGTTAAGTATATATAGATGAAAAGTTCTTTTGTTTTCTTACTACTTTCAGCAGAAGACTTCTCAAGATCCTCATTTTCTTGCACAATTTCACCACAAGTTGCAGCTTCTTCGGCCACAAATGATGTTGTGACACTAACAAGAGGATAGATTGCAACTTTTGAGGCTTGATTAAATATGGAAATCGAAACACCTACAGCAGCAAGCTCCACGGAACCTACATTTCGATGAGAAGATACATAGATAGATGGATAAATGGGAGAACTAAAAATAAGTTAATTATAGAACATAGTAGAACATTAATGCAGTAGATAGAAAGAAGGAAAATACCAATGTGGCCAATAAAGGCTGTATCAATTAGAGAAGCAACCGGATCGGCCGCTAAGGCCAAAGCTGCTGGAACTGCAATCCTTGCTATTTCTGATCCTAGCTCGTCCAATTTGTACACTTGGCTGTTAATTAAACTCATGAGTGGTTGTTATAATACCGCATATAAAATAGCTTTGAACTTGGAACTGTATAAATAAGTTCCGAAGTAATGCTTATTGCCAACACTTTGATTGCTACAGTTTTCACCGGTTTTACAGGATTCCAACCAGGTATACTGTTTTACATTCTATATGTTAGCAAAAATCTGGGCTAATTAAAATTGCACACTGAGCAAAGTTTTAATTTGTTAAATGAATTGGCAAATGTTGCTGATTCTCCTCTTAAATATAATTTCAAAAGTCATTTGATGAACAATAAATTTGCTGTTGCAGGAATAAATGATTTCATTGTTCTCTGCAAGCTATATCATGTTCTTCCGTTATATTCCTGTAGGATAGTGTTTATATAAAATTGCACTCATGGCGCCAAAGTATAAAAAGCGTTCTCTGCTGTTCTGTTCAATAAGTGGTGCAATTTTAAATGCAAAACTTTTGTACTTCTACAGCAAGCAAACTCTTCATCCAATAATTCATAATAAATAAAATAAAATAAATACCGTATGTTCATGAAAAATAAATGAAGGCCAGTCTTCTTCTTTGCAATTGGAATCTCAGTTTGAACATCCATTTTGTTTTCACCATTTACCAGTTTGACAACTTGTAGGCCTTCTGATGAAGTTTTAGTATCCTCATGTTCCCCATTAACTGCAATTTCTACGGTTTTCGACTCTTCACCCTCTCCTTCATTATTCTTTGTAGCTTCTGTAGTTTTTGCCACTTCTTCCCCTTCTACTGATTTTTGTGTATCCACCTCTTCAGTTTCTAGAGGTTTTGATGAATTATTTGCATCCTGATTTTCTTTGTTGGATGGCACTGCTTTCATATCTGTAGGTCAAGAAAATCAAGCTGCAATTCTCCTTCAACCACTTAGTCAAATGAGCCTGTAAATTTGAACATTTATGCATTTTTATCACTTTGATACGAATGCACATATTACCTTAAACATTATCCTAACAGCTACATGAAAATAGTTTTAAATATTATTCAAACTAATTCTACATTAGCACACCAATATTCATCATTTTTGGGCACTTCTTATATGAAAGTAATGAAAGCCAGATTTGTAGCTTTTGGAAGTATTGGTTTCGAAGATTTTTGAGCTTTTCTTCAAAAACTATTTCAACTCCATCCATTTTAAACTAATGTTTTTTCAATATTTAGAATCTAAATACGCAATTTTGATTCATACTGTCTAGTTCACAAGAACTTGTTGCTACGATTCGACAATCAAAAATCACGCATTAAATTATCGTGGAAAATAAGATTCGTTACTTATTTTCGAACTTAATGCTCAAAAAATCCTTTTCAAAAACAATTTTCACCAAACACCATAACATTACAACCCCATGAAAAGTCCTTCTCAAAGACAAGCTGGTGCCTTGATAAGGGTTTTTCACGAAACATGCATTGGATCTTGAAATTTATTAACGACGTATAGACAAACATCCTTAAATTTTATTCAAATTCGTGTATGCTTGGAACAATGAAACATTTCAGGTTATTTGAAAAGATTTATGCTAATTCTACAAATATGCAAAATTTTATAAGCAAGTATAAATCGATGAATAACACGTTTCTGGTTGTTCGAAAAGATTTGCATCACTGAAAACGTAACCTTAAAACTCTATTGTGACAAGCTAGAATTTGATTGCCGAACATGTTATGTTCTAATGTTGTTAAACCCATCATTTATAGTTCAATATTTTCCCCTTTTTCCCTTTTTTTCACTTGCTAATAGTGAACAGACACTATTAAGTTAGCACAGGAAGACAGAACAACTTGTGTTTAAATGGTCCCACATTTCACCTGAATGCATGAACTTTATTTAGTTATTAATGACATATCTTTTCAAAATTGATCATGTTGTAAGCACGGATTTGATTTCATATATTGATTAGTCTATCTTATTGGTGAAAAATGCAATATTATTTTTTGAACGTAAAGCTAACAAAGATATGTTATTAAATTAGGTAGAAATAGGAGTGTATTTTACAGATTCATTTATAAAACAATTAACAAAGATACTTACTTTTATCACGGGAAATTAGATTATTCATGATCTAACATCACAATGATTTGGCTATGTAGAACCATGTCCCCCATTTTGAGTAAATTAGGTAGAATGAGGAGGAAAAAAAAGGGTTATTAGAAGATGCATTCGTCAATGCATTTGCATGTTAATTATCAAAAACAAAATAGACTATGTCTTCCATTTTGAGCTATTTTCTGCCGTTTCCAAATTGGTTGTCTCCATGTATTTACTCAATCTAAAATCTTCTACTTTTTTAACTCCCATTCTTTAAACTAACTTACTTAATTTATGATCAAAATTTGGATGTATTTATTCAAAGTTCTCATGTTTTTCTGATTTGCATCTTCTTCTACACAATAAAATAGAGGAGCTCATCTAATGATTATAACCATTCGATTAACATATCCAATGTTCCAAATCAAAATATTGTCTCTAATCCTTCCAAACTTCAAATATCACAAATATACTTTACTTGATCTAACCCGCAAGTTTACAGAAATCTAATGGCTGAGACGTAAAAGTGAATTCTTTTCTAAGCAAAGAAGAGGATCTCTGCCATGTAGATTGACAAAGATTTTTTTTTTTAATTTTACACATTACACCATATGTGAAATAAATGATTTCACAAAATAAACTTATGAAATCAAATAATTGCAACTTTACTAATTTTCCATATAGTTCTAGAATGCATGTAACTATTTATCATCTTATTGCACAATTTTTTTAAAAAGAAAAGAAAAACTAGAACTCTTTATCTCAATGATGATTATATTACATGATTCAGCAAAAAAAATAAAAGGATGTTTTCCTCGTTTTAGTAGATAATAAATCTAAGAGAGCAGCTCAAAGAAAAGCTAAATAAAGATCAAGTTATATTGCTTAAATTCACCTTAATTCATGTGCATTTCACAAATTCAATCACGCAAAATAAAGTAGAAAGCAGAATAATAAAGATGGAAATTAAATAGTGCAATTAGGAGGGGAACTGCGCACCTTGGTTTGAAGATGTTAAAACTTTATGCTCAGTTAATGGTGATCAACATAAGCCACTGATCACTTAAATAGATGCAGAAGTGATTAATTAGTGTGTGAACAATTATTTGTATAATGAAAACAATCTAGTCTAGTTACATATTTTTGTTGAATTTTACTAATGTACCTGATATGAGAAAAAACATAAAAGGCTGCATAATAGTTTTACTTAATAATCAGTTTATGTTGGAATTTAAATATGTATTAATCTATAGATTTGTTTTTTTAGTTACTGCATCTAGTAATAATATGTCAAGAGCTTCCTTGAAAAAAAAAAAAAAAAAACTGTTTCGAATGTACGTATTAAATAGAAGAATATTACAAATAAAAAGCAGCACGTGGCATCTAAATGCAGTAAAAGACAAAAATTCCGCAACAGATAAAAACTTGTACCTTCTGTTAGCTCGGTGTTCCGTTCCAAAATAATTTTCCACGCCTTTTGTTTGATTTAACTCTTTTTTGGTCGTTGGATTGGATGTAAACTTTGCACAAAAAGATAAAGGCACTTTAATGTTCTTTCTAAAAGTAGTTTTATAATTTTTGGATTTTATTTTATAGCAATAATTGATTAATGAGTGTATATCTAGTGAAATTTTGGATTTAAATCATGAAAACAATATATAATTAGTTTAATTTAGAGTTGTAATATACACCGACCATGTACTACATAAATTATTTGGTACTTTCGTCGTTTTAGGTAGATGGGGCGTGGCCTTTCGCTAAACCAAACCAATTACGAGCTTTTGTCGTGCCATGTTTTTTGTTTAATGAGTTTGTCGTGAACTATATGATTATTTTTTAAAAGGTTGTTCCGAAGCTAATCATGTATCATTGAACTTCAATGGCTGGTTTTATTTATGGTGATCTGTATCAAAATTTAATTTTTGCTAATTTGACTTGAATGGCATTGGAAAATAAATATGTGTAAGCTTTGTCCTTCCCTTTTTCTTTTAATTGAGTGGTATCCCAAAGGACCATTTTTATGTACAGCCAAACTATTCAATACATGGGTGCTAAAGGAAATACACAGCCCAATATTTCAGTGCACTTTAAAAAAACAATGGTGAATTCATCAAAGGAAATGTGATTTTTGAACAGTTATATCAAAACTTTGTACTCATATGGTGGTATGTTTAAAATACATACCTATACACATACATATACATATACATATACATACATATGTATGTATGTGTGTAATTAATAACTTAGTGGAAGCAAAGTACAAGAAGCTTACCAAGCAATGGATGGATTCAGAATCAAGAACACAACACAGTACTGTAACTTGACTTGACTTCATAATTGCGAAACAAGTACATCAATCCTATTTCCTTGTGTGTGTGTGTGTGTGTCTATATATATATATATATATATATATATATATATATATATATATATATATATATATTATGCTTTATGCTTTGAAGATGGACAAAATTGGGTTGTGCTAGAAATTCCATCTCATATGAAGCCTACTATTACCTTACAAATCTATTATGTTTTCTTTCACTTTCATCAGAATTGTAATATTTCTTGTATATGAATCCAATTCCAATCATGCCTAAATTATCTCATGTTGAATAGTCACACACAAAGCAATTTGCTAGTGACATTTAACTAATACTAGATATAGTGTTCAATATTGCATTTGCAATCGACCATATCCACATTCTATATACACACACATATGTATAAAAGAATCTCCAGTGCAATTTCATTTCAAGTTTGAACTGTATGTGAGTAGAAATATGTATATATAGCTAAAAGAAAACGAAGATTGAAATACAGATGAAGAACATACCGAAATTTGTTGCAAACTGGACGTGGTATTGGAAGATTGTGTCTAGAATCAAGCTTAATTAGCTTTTCTTTTTTTCATGTATGAAGAAGAAATCCATACGTTATTTATAGACCCAAAAGCGGCAAGGACCATAAATGCTTAGCCTACTAGGATTCCAACGAAGCTCATCATAACCCCACCATTGCTTTATAAAGCCTTTCCCTGTCCCTGTTGTTCTTATTAATTGAATCATGTCTGTTAGCATTGAATTCGAACTTTTTTTGAGACTTTAGAATACAAAAAATAAGTATGTTCTCATGGCAAAAATGAACTTGAGTGACTTTTGGCCAAGTCGGCTCCATGCTAGTGTAAATAGGCTCACCAGTCCATTTTTGTTTGAAAATGTTTTAGCTCAGCGAATTTTCAAAAGGTTTTATTGAATTATGTAAGAACGGACAACTTGTAAAGGCACACAGGTTTATGTGTGCTATCAACGTCATTCTCTTCTTTATTTGGTTCAAATAAAATGAGATGCGGCTGGAATCTCACTTTTACATTCCTGTTGTACCTAAGTGGGTCGATAATACTTAAGCCTAATTGCTCATATATCACTTATAGATACGAACGTAACTGCACACGCTCTGCGCATTGTCATAGTCGTGGCACACGCTCTGCGCGTTGTAATGGCCATGACACGCGCTCCACGCGTAAAATGTTGTTTTTACAAATATTGTGTATTTAATAAATGCAAGGGTAATTGATTTATACAAATATTGCATTATTCATAAATTATTGCTCCTAGCCATGAATAGGAAGAGAAGCAATAAAAAGTGTTGAAAAGGAACAACGATGGAGAATGGGTGAAGTGAGCGGTATATATAGGCTTAAGATGATTTTTCTAAATAGCTATAATGTTGCGATATATAAAATATTGAACTGGTCTACGATGGATCGACGCAAACCTGTATTTTTATTTAGTGGTAGCACTTCTGGATTATTTGATTGTTGGAAAAAAAAATGACGAAATTGGTATTTTATATACTTAAAAAAAAGTCCAGTCAATATTCAAACCTAGATATAATGAGAATGCTACTTTTTAAGATCGCAAGTCTAAGTTGCAGCCTAATCTATAGGAAATGTTATTTTTAAGGAGTAGGTGGATGAGATTTTTTTAAATGATAATTGAATTTCAAGTGCAATTTTGGTATTTCATGGTCGGACCAAAGGATTGTGTTTCCAAGAGAATTATATATATATATATATATATATATATATATATATGGGCAGTCGTTCGGTTGCACCTCAAAAATGGAGCACCCCAAATGCCCTTTAATATCAGCCTCGCGTTTATATTAAAGAAAGTGAGTGGGAAGTGAGAAAATGAGAGGAAGGAGAGAGGGCACTACAAGAAAACACTGATTTAGCGTCAAAAATTTAGAAGCGGAAATTTCCGTCGCTAATTTGCGACGGATTTCAATGCGATCTGCAAGGGATAGTTTTTTGTTTTTTCAACTTTTTTTTTTTTGTTATTTATTACCGTCGTCTGCTGTCATCCCTCACTAAACCGTCGCAAATTGAGTCAAATTACCGACAAAAATATTATGTTGCTATTTTCCGCTGCAAATACAGACAGAATACCGACGGAAATTTATCCAAGCAATGGTTCACCTATGATTTTGTGATTTCCTGCCAACTTTGCAATCTGCGTCATCTATACATACAGAATCTACACCGTTTAACTAATATAATCCAACGATGATTATTTAGCAATCCATTGTTCAATGTTAAAAAATTATGGACCATCAATTAATAATCTAACATTTAGCTAAAATCTGTTGTACCTAATTCCAAATTAAACGTTTTTTTATCGTTTCAGTATCATTGTTTCTGATTTTCCCCAATTCATTCCCTTAATTCACAATTTCTCCTTTACCCTAATTCATATCCTAAATTAATGTCTTGAAAACCGCTCACCAAATCCGTTCTCCCTATTCCAAATCATACATGCTCCTCTCACCATCTCACCATCTCAGTGCTGGAGCGTGGAAGAAATAAAGAGTTGATGGTTGGCTGTAGGTTCGCGATCTCGGTTTCAATCTTTGGTAATTTTAGAAATCTCAACCTGATCTGTAGATTTCGATTCCAGTTTCGGTTTCTAATCTTGTTATTTATTTTTCATATAACTATACATATATTTGTTAGATTTGTTGAAACAAAGCATATAATTTAAACTTAATTGAATAAAAAAGATATACACCAACCATACTGATCAATTATAAACATCCGAAACGCTAAAAAATGTTTGTTTATTACTTCGTTTTCAACTTTTTTAGTTACATCATTTATATATTTTGTGAATATTTATGTTTTCTCAGTTAAAATTTCAGATTTTGCATATTCATACAATTGAAACTCAAATTAATTCTTCTTTTGACTTTTTTCTGGATACTTTGAAGTTCAAATCTTCTTTTTTGAACCAGAGTTTTGGTTCTGTTCCATTTGGTCCCCTCTGAAACCTAAACGGAACGATTAACCTCAAACCTTAGGAATAATACATATATTAATATTTGCTAAAATTAGTTGTTTGTCACCTAAGCTATGATGTAGTAACTTAACGTGTGTATGTGCTTTTTTTCTGGGTATTCCCCTTTCCATTATTTATCACATCGTAATACGTATTAAACAACTCATCTATATGTGATTGCTTCCTTAACTGCCAAAGTTGTTTGCTTGTGAATTATCAGTCAATTGATGCTAATTTAATGTCATCCGAACTTAAGTATGAAGAAGGCAGGGTGACCAAAAAAGACTTTTTCTGTGTTAATTGTACTTGTTGCAGTTTGGAACAATTTGTCTGTGCATATTGCATCACAATACTCACATTATTCTGCTGCAATAGTTGACGGGCTTCAAATGTGCTTGAACTAGACTATTAGAAAGAATCCTTGTTATTTATGCAAGGATGATTGTCGATTTTGCTAGGTGCTTATAGGAAGCTTGACCATGTTCTTGGGGGTTACTTTTGGACTTGATTGTAGCCTTTTGTTTTAGGATTTATCTGTTAGGCTATAATCTCTCAGATTTGTCAGTGTATGCAATAAAGAGCAACCCTTAAAATCTCTGTTAATATGTGCATGTGTGCCCGAACGTGTATGTGTTATGGTATGCTTGTTAGATGCGTAATACATTTCTTAGATTTTATGAGCAAGTTTTGATTCCCCATGTTTTTCATTTGGTCGTTTCGGTTTCCTTGTTTTTGCACTTTTCTCAAGATATTGAACACAGATATGTTTGTATGCTACTGTTTTTTTTTTAATATTATCCAAACTAAAGTATGTATACTGTTACACTATTGATTTGACCATCAGTTTTATATTTCGCCTTCCATTTACATTCTTGCATTGCTTAGTCCTTTACTATTTATGTTTTGTGTGAGCAAGGTCCATTTGAGATGGTCTTATTGGACATATATAAACTTGCGCTTTTACTGAAATTTGATTTTCCTTTTACATTCTAACTTGAGGTAAAATATGGTATATATATTCATTTAAGCTTTTAATTTTTAACAGAAAAATGATCTAAAGGAAGGGCAGATTTATTATGTTTCAGGTCTTATGCCTCAAAACTTTGGTTCAGGCATCCTATATCTACAAGCCAAAGGATCTTCTACTATCTGGAATCCGATGCTTATATCTACGGAATTTGAGTAAGAAACTACATAATAATCTTTAGTAAATTAGAAGAATAGCTAATGCCCTTTATGTTGCAGACCGTTTTACGCCCCTCACAAAGTAGTATTATTGTCCAATTTGGGAGAGGTGCCTCTAGCAAGGTGATCCTTTTTTACTTTTTAGTTTTATTTTAAATTGTATACCAACGACTTATGCTAGGAAACCTGCCTTACGTAGAGTGAAAAATTATCTATTTCAATGTGGAGGGTAAATAACACTTTTTTCTATTATGGTACCAGCAGTGGATTAAGTTTGTTTCTTGCCAGTTTTTTTTGTTCCTTTACATTTTGGATGGACATGTTCATGTGATTGAACAACTTTGGGTTGTTGCAAAATCGATTGTTTCCATCTTTATAATTATAGCACAACCAATTCAGTGGTTTTTCTGCCATTGGTAATGGTCAAATGTATGAGAATCATTTAACAGTATACTTGTGCATTTGTCGTACCAAGATAAATTGAAAGCCAACCCTTGTTTAAAAATATGCATATGCTCCTTTTGGTTGAAAATTGAACATATTTGCGCAAACAAGAAAGATAAGCGTGCACACACACACTATCGTTTCTTACTTATCAGTTTCGTCAGTATCCAATACGAAGGAACAAATGGTTATCGATCATAATCGACTTATCACATTGGTTTCTGAAGTTTGGATATAGGGTATAGTGCATACACACACACCGTCCAAAACAGAATATGGTAACTTTTCTCAACATGAGCGCTGGCACAGTCTTAATGGATGTTACTTTGGTTCATTGTTAGAAGACAGTTATGACACTAATGCTTCAATGACTCAAGATATATTGGCAACAAAATTATTGGCTTACTTTGTGTGATGTTATCAAGTTTGGCAGGTGAGGAGACAATGCCACCAGCAAGTAAAAAAGAAATAGCTGTGACTATGTTGGAGGATTGCTTTGATCAGTAATAAATTTATCTAATTTAAAACTTTTTTACACAAATCTTGGAAAGCATAAGTTTGGATAATTGATGTTAATTTTATTTTAGTATTCAAATTTGTGTCTTATTTTTCTTAAGGTATGAAATATTATATTCAGTCCATTTGATTGCATATATGTTGACCAAATGCTTTTTTTATCGTTCCATTTTCATATCATATATTTTATGACCATTAATACTAAGACTATTTCATGCATGATCGAATCTTTTAGTTATAACTTAGGCTTTATTGCATATAAAAGATATGTGATAGTTTTCATTACATGTTTATTAATTTTACTTATTTCTTTCCTTTAGGTGCATATCTTCAAAATCGACCTTAATGCACCGGGGTAGAGGTATTTTTCATATCTATTTGATAGTTGTAGTTTAATCTATGAAAATAGTAAGTAGAGTATTTAGTCATCAAATTGATCACCTTCATTTGGCTAAAGACTAATTTATTAGGTAAGTTAAAATGGTTATTATCTGATGTGTAAATGGTGAGAGAAAAATTATTTTATGAGTTAAGATAATATTGTTATCCACATCTCTCAACTACTCGGATTATGTTTACTCTTGCTGATATGTCTTATGGAACATTAAATTAAACCTTATTGTCTCACCTGAAAAGGAATAATTTAATTCTGAGCTAAGATGATTTATTTCTCTTTAAGTTGAATGATTAAATGGTGTAAATTTTTGCTGAGATATTCCAATGCACCCAGATGAAATCTTGAAGAGAGTCAATACAATGCTAAATATATCGGGGAAGGGCTTAATTGTAGAACTCTCCCCCAAAGGTATGTTGTTAAATATAAGTTTAACAATTATTTTCAAAATGCAATATTCGGTGAATTTATAATTTTATTAGTTTTTTCAGCAAGTCTTTCCTTTCCTGAAAAGTAAGCATCTGTTTTTTTTAACTAATATTTGTTATATCAATATGAATTCTCTCTTCATAGCTATAAATATCATAGAATAGCTTACTCTAAGTATACTGTAATTTCCGCATATATCTTATGACCTAGCACTGTTGATTACTTCTTTATATTAAGGTCAGTGGATTTTCTTACAGCAACTTGGAGCTTCTAGGACTCATTCTGACCATTACTTCAAATTAATCAGGTTAAGATGATGTTTAGTTTGATATTGACAAATTTGCATGTTTTATGCAAGATACTTTTTGGAAAATTTTACTTCTGTGGAAATATTTCAGGCCATCTTTTTAGCAGAGTTCAGTTTTGAATTAATTGAATGTAGCCCTCTTTTGTCTGTTCATAGTTTAACTATGCTCTTTCCATCATTTGTACTGTTAGCATTAGTTCAATCTTAATATAACCAACAAGTCTCTGGAACAAATGGTTTTCTTTTAAGAGTAATACCTTTATGTCTTCATCCATTTAAACGTTACTTATGTTTAAAAATATATAAGTTAACATGTACCTGATGCCAGATAAACGATATCTTTATTGATGTTTGTGTTGAAAAAAACATATATTTGGTCTGACTATGAAGTGTCAAAATTTCCCTTTATTTAAATTAAAAATCTATTCCATAAAAATAGAATCTGTACGATTGATTTTTTTTTCTTTTCAAAACTTCATTTATGTATGTGTTGGCTCTTGAATAACGGATCAATTACAAGGCACACACGAAGCGCGTGCCACGATCACGCGCGGAGCGCATTCCGTCATCACACGCGGAGCGCATTCCGTCATCACGCGCGGAGCGCATGCCGTTACGCTCGTAAGTTTAGGGCCCGTTTGGATAGCAAAGAATAAGCAGCTTTTTTGATTTAAAAAAGCAAAAGTAATTAAGCCCGCATGGATCCGCTAAATAACTGGGCTTACGCAAGTCGTTTTTCGCCTTATTTCAGAAGCAAATATTTTTTGCCTTTTGCTTTCAAAGTCTGAAATATTGTTTCAGCTTTCTGGCCGCGTTTAATGAAATTAGGGTTGCTGCTTGAAAGGCGATTTCTCTCTGTTTCTTCGTTCGTCAAAAATCTGAAAGTTCTCTTTAATACTTTCGACAAAGGTATGATTTTTCTCCATCAATTCGATCGTATTGTCTCCAATTTTTGATTATTCGTTCTCTAGTTTAGGTTTTTTCCTCAAGTAAAACAAACTTAGAACATGCGATGTAAAAAGGTTTTTGATGATTCAAGTGAACCGTTGTGATGTGTGTTACATTTGCAACAGATTAAAGTTTACGACTATAGTACAATTTTTTTTCATATTGTTGTACAGTAGGTATTATTCATATTGTTGTTTAGTATTTTTCATATTGTTGTACACTAGGTATTATTTGAGCATCTAGAAGGAGTTACCATATTTGCAAAGTTTTGTGCTTCTTTATAAGCACAGAGATTATACTTTTAGAGCAGCGGCATTTCGGTAGTTTATATTTTTTATTTAATTAAATGGTCAGTTAAAAATGATTCTAATTCCTCTTTCAGCTCAACTATATTTGTTATCTGAGATATGTTTTGTTTGTTTATCTGAAGTTAGTTGGTACATTATGTATGACATTGTGGCTTGTTTAATTACTTCATATGCTTTCTGTCTTTTGTGCAAACATGAGAATGCTGAATGTGACAAACAGAGTGAAGTAGGAAAGCGTTGTTTGCCATAACGAGGGAGGGTTTAATTTGTGCTCGTGAGCAGAAATACAAGGATCCCAATATTGATTGATAAATTGACATCACACCTAACTTAAACTTTATAACTTCTCTTTCAGTGCAAACCTACAAACAAATTGAAAACACATATTAGTTTGTGTACATATGCTAGGTACAACGTGGTGTTTTTTGCCCTTATTTCATGAAGATGTAGACTTTGTCAGTACTCTATGTCCACTTCATATGATATTTAATTTCCTATTTGGAATGTTTTGCTCCAGTTACAGTACTGCTATCCTGGAATTAGGTACTTTCCATCACTATGCTTTGGTGAAATACCTAAGGTACCTTATTAATTTTCTCCCTTTGTATTTACATCATACCAAATAAATAAAGACAATAACAAAAGGTTTAATTGGTACATTTCCCTCTTTTTTTTCCACTTTGTGTTGACTGAAGTTAAAATTACACAAGGATCATCTATTCATCTTCACATTTTATATATAAATATAAACTATATGATGAGCAAAATATGAAGCAAGTTTATATAAGTATACTGTTTTCTTCTCTAAATATTTTTCTCCCTACAGTCAAATTTGGCATGGTAGCACAACAAGCTTCATAATTTTGCTTTTTATTTCTATTTCGGGGATATAAGGTTAAATAATTTTTTGTTCTATTTCGGAAATTTTGAATACATCGCTTTAGTTATGATTTATGAACTTCGCTACTTTCCATATATATAAGGTCTATTGAGTGCAGCAAGTGTAATTTGGTATGTTAGTGATGATGGGGGATGTTGCAGGTGGTGAAGGAGGATACTGTTATAGCAGGTTCTATCTCGAGGAAGTGCACCAATGAAGATAGGATTGAACAAAAATGTAAACTAGCAAGGTTTTTCTCATAGGGTATCTTCTATTCACTGTTATATATGATGGATCCCAAAGTCAAATTCGTTTTGCTGCCAAATTCGAAGCTTCGTAGGTAGTTTTTATCTTTACATATCCTTAGTTTTTATCTTTACCTATAAGTGCTATCAGTGGAACAGTAGTCGCTGTGGATGGTGCTCTTTTCAAACACTACACAATATTCAGCGAATGGTTGCAAAGTATGATAAGAGAACTACTTGGAGAAGAATCCTCACAATCCATTATAGTTAAGCTTGCTTATGATGGATCAGGCATTGGAGCTGCTCTAATTGCGGCTGCTCATTCCCAGTATAATATAATTGATGAATTCTAGTGTTTATTTTTGTATTTATGGTGTAATCTCTTCCACTTTGTAGACTGTAGTTATAACATGTTTTAGATGTAGAGTGTGCTAGCTTTGCATTTTTTGAATTGGAGGTTTGTTTAGAAACCAAAAACATTTGAATTTTTTTTATACATTTAAAATATTATCCGTCGCTAATCCCTTGGTAATCTGAAAGTGTTTAGCGACGGATTGCCAGCAGATATACTTTGATTGAATATAAACCCAAAATATTATCCGTCGCTAATCCTTTGCTAATTAGCAAGGGTTTACCGATGGTTTTGTATAAATAATAAATTCTTGGAAAATACTTATCCGTCGGTAAAAGGTCGGTAAATTAATTTAGAATTTAAATTTTATATTTAGTTAAATGACGGAAAAAGGTCGGAGAATCCACGCTAATTTCCGTCGCAAAATTGACGCTCGATTACCGACTTGAAATTTGCCGACTACCCATATTCGTCGGAAATCCGTCGCAAAACCAGAAACAGCGACGGATTACCAGCGGATTTTGCTGCTGCAAAATCAACATTTTCTTGTAGTGGGGAGGAAATATATGGTGGAAAAGTGGTAGGCTAAAGGGCTGCTCCACTGTTTGAGATGCCATTGAACCTGCCTCATATATATATATATATATATATATATATATACACATACATACATACATACATACATACATACATACATATATACATATATGAACGACCACCGAAGAAAAACGGATGACCGTCCATCTTGGGGTGTGTAGGACAACCGAGTCCGCACTACTCAAAGATCCCCTTGGACCTTCCTACACCGGGTTAATTTTACTCGAGGGGAAGTTGCTCCAAGGTAGGACTCGAACCCGCGACCCTCCCCCCTCATAAACACACACACCTCACTTGTAATAGCCGAAAGCAGTAAAGCTTTTGTTTCTCTACAATTACTTATGGAAATAACACCGTGATCAGAAAATAAAATACAATTCAACATTTCTAACTTGACATCAAGACTTAACAGCAAATTTATTGTGAGATTTTCTTAGGAACAACTAATCAGCAATATATCATCGTTTGAGTTGTTTCTTTCTCATCAAAATTTTACTTCATCATTTGAGAAAAAGAGTAGACCGTGGACGTAGGAAATTGCTTATTCCCGCACGCCAACCCCCAAGTGTAAGTTTAACAGTAAACTTATAATCCGAATATCCAAAGTATGGGAAATGTAAAGAAAAGCATAAATTTTACAGTGGTTCGGCACTAACGCCTACGTCCACTTTGTAGTAATCATTCATCATAATATTATCGATTATAATGATTGTACAAGTTAGCACAATTTGCATGTGCAAATTTGTAAATAGAACAACAAATAGTTTGTCAATTCTAAACTTTGACGAAAATACCCTCTTCTTCTTCGTTGAGTCAAAATGTGTTGGTGTGAGTAACAGTGTCTAAGAAATAGTTTCAATGTTCAAGAAAGTCCAAATATGCCCAAAAACAAGTCAAAAGTCCAAGTGAAAGCAAAAAAGTTGTGGATGAATGTTTTTGTAATGCCTATAAGTCCAAAAAATATCCAAAAAACTAAAGCTGCGTGCACCAGCGCTTGAGTGATATTTCCAATACCTGATCTTGAGACCTAATTGACCGCAACCTGAGATGAACTTTGTTCGGGATTATGGGTGTTTCCCCCGAGCCTAGCCAATCCTGTAGCTATCTACGGATTGGTGCTGAAATGAGGTTGTTCTTCAGGAATTGCCCTAAAGTCTCGAGCTAATCCTTGCGGAAAACTAGCACTTGTTCCTATTATGTTGTCTCGACCCGACTGCATCGTAGTTCCTTCGAGTCGAGCGAGAAGAGTGTTCATAGTAGCTTCTTGTCGACGGAAATGTTCTTTATGTTGTTCCAAGCGAGAAGCGAGATCCTTAGTTAAATCTTTGATGACTATGTCGATGTCGTCTCTAGTGACGTAGTTTGATGAATGCCCGGTCAAGTAAATTTCCTGACATTCCCTTATACTTGCTCCTTCCGAGCGAGCTGAATATTTCCTTTTATCCGTGGCGGAATCCAAGAGAATTCCAAGTAAATCCGAGAATGAATCTGATAATCAAGACCGAAGTTGATGTCGAAGTCAAAGTTGAAGTTGAAATCTGAAACCAAAGCTGAAATTCGAAGTCAAATCCGAGAACCAAAACCTAAGCAGAAGTCGAAGTTGTGTGCCCCTTCCTGGCGCGTCAAAGCATGGACGTAGGAAATTGGTTATTCGCGCACACCAACCCCAAGTGTAAGTTTAATAGTAAACTTATAATCTGAATATCCAAAGTACGAGAAATGTAAATGGACGTACAACTTTTATAGTGGTTCAACACTAATGCCTACATCCACTTTATAGTAATCATTCACCATAATATTGTTGATTACAATGCTTGTACAAGTTCTGACAATTTGCTTGTGCAAAGTTTTATAATAGAATAACAAATAGCTTGTCAATTCTGAACTTTGACCAAAAATGTCCTTCTTTCTCTTCTTTGAGTCAAAATGTGTTGGTGCGAGCAACAATATCTAAGAAATAGCTTTAATGTCCAAGAAATCTAGATATGTCCAAAAGCAAGCCAAAAGTCCAAGTGAATGCTAAAAATTTGTGGTCGAACGTTTTTGTAACATCACAAGTCCAGAAGTCATGAAGATGATGATGACAACCATTAATGGTGTCTTGAAGCTCCAATTCCATATGTCAAAGTGTAGGCAAAGTCCAAAAATGTCAACCCCTTAGAATGCCAAGAAAGGGGTATTTATAGGTGAGGTTTGGTGGCCTCATCCCGAATTTCGCATCCCCTCGAGGGGATGCGAAATTCGCATCCTGAAAAGATAGCCAAAAACCAAGTCATATCCAAAAAAATCGCATCCCGAAGTAGTTGAAATTTTCGTATCTCTAAATATCTTGATCCAGCTGTATTGCTCAAGCTAAAATGAAGGATCCGCACGTGAAAATCCAATTTGCCAAATCCGTTTGCCATTTGCCAAAAAATATATCCCATGCTCAAGCCAACATTTTGCATTACGATTTCTCACCATGCAAATTTGCATCGCAGGGATGCGATGCGATCAAGGGGGAATGAAGCCGGGAGTTCGCACTGCTAGAGCCACCTGGGCTTTCGCATCCCTGCCTAGAGCCAAATTTCGCATCCTACGATGCGATGCGATGCGAGAAAGTAGCTGGTCCTCCCATGCTGATCAATGGATTTCGAGTTGCCAACTTTGCCTTGCCTACCATATCCCTTGGAAGGATACGAAATTGTGTCCCCAAAGGGATACGGTTTCATATCTCTGGGGATGCATAATCGTACCCCAAAGGGATATGATTTCACATCCCTGGGGGATACGAAATACGATTTTGGAATCCCGTATTGGATACGAATATCTTGGAGTTGTGTCGAATTTGGAGAGGTTTGCCAGAGCTGATATGTGTACTTGATTTTGAGTGATCGGCATGCGTTCGCTACACATGATTGAATCGATGCTGATTCCAAGAATGAAATATATTTTAACTCGATCCTGAGCGCATCACGGCTTCGACCAAATCGCTCTATGCTTTTCGACGAACATTCTCAAGATTCGAGCGCGTTGTTAAGCATGAACTTGACATGTGACTGCTTTGACCAAAATGCACATCAACATAGTATATTAAGATTCAACAAAACAGGTCCAAGAATTTAAATCATTAGATTTAAAATAGTACCAAAGCAAAAAATAGATCAGAAAAGCCATATTCATCATATTTTAGTTACCCGATTACAGCAGTTCAATCTCAAGAGTTTAAGGTATACCTGAACTTGTCTCTTGATATGTTTCTTTACACTTTATCCTTTTAGTTGATTCCCGTATTCACTTCAAGGCTAATGACATTGTTTCTGCTACCTCTGACAACATGGCAAGCTCTCAAGAAACGATTGTTGTCACCGAAAAATTGATTAAAATTGTATTTAATTGCAATCAAAATTAGTTATAGTTCAAATTGAAGATAATAATTATTTTTTGTGGAAGTCGCAATCAGAATTGTCATACAAGGATATGGCTTTGAAGAATTAATAATGGGAACTCTTGTCGTGCCTCCTAAATTCATGACAGATCAAGTTATCAGAATTATCAACAATGATGAAACACTAAGTATCATTGGAAAGACAACTCATTGGTACATGGCTGTTAACATCAATTAATCAGAGTCTCTAGCCTCAAGTTATTGGTTTTAAAACTGCTAATGACACTTGGGTCACTGTTGAAAAAAAAAATACCCAATCAGCAGCTAAAGCAATGTACCATAAGATAGAATTACAGAAAATTAGAAAAGATAACATCATGATGTGAGAACATCTAGCAAAAATCAAGTCAATTTGTGACATGTTGAAAGCTACTCGTCACACAATGCCAGATCAGAACAAATCTAGGTCATTCTAATGGCTCAAGTGGTGAGTATGAACCAGTGGTTGTTTCTGTTGAGATATGACTCAAATATATCAACATATAGAAGAAAAAGAAAACAAATAAATTTGTTTAATTGATTGATTGATCAAAGATACAATAGAAGAAAAAAATTGTGCATCTTTTCATAAAAGAAAATGGATACCATGCAAAATCAAAGTCAAAATATTTTATTTCTTTTCAAGGCTCAGATTCATTCTCTTCCTATTTAAAGAGACCTCAAGCTATTGGAAGTTATGCTCATTCTTTCAAACAACATTTTCCTCTTAAGTATTCTTCTTTGTAATTGAAATTTCTATCATTATGCAATCTTTTCTCTCTAATTATTGAAATAATAAAGTTGTTGAGCCTTCATGGATATAGGATTCAAATATGAAACACGTTAAATACCATATCTTTCATTGTTCTTATTATTTGATCATTTTGATATTGAATTTGCATTGGTGTTCACATCAACGAATCTATATCTGGTTTAATTTCTTCTGCATATTAGTGATAAATCATTCCCTACATTTTTCACTATAGTTTAGTATCAGATCCAGTGCTTTTGTATTATTTGGGCATTAATGGAAAATTTTGGAAAATATGTTGGAAGATCAGGTATTAACTATGGTATTACACGCTTTAAAGAAAAAGGAAATCTTGGAACTTGAAAGATAAAAATGAATGTTGTATTACTAAAAGAGAAGATCTTTAAGATAGTTTCTATGCTTGAGAAATTGAAAGTCATTGAGGTGGATGTTTTGGAAGAGATGGAAGTTGAAGCTCATACAACAATCCAATTAAGCCTTTCAAATAAAGTTCTTAGGGAATTCTCATAAAAGAAGAAGACGAAGAAACTATGGGATGCATTATCTAATGCATATCAAGATAGGTCTCTCACAAATCATATTATTCTTCAGCAACAACACTATCAATTTAAGATTAAGCTTGGAGTCGATTTTACAGAGCATGTTGATGCTTATACTACCTTAGCTTTGAGCCTTAAGGCAACATATGTTGAGATTAAAGATGGCTCAAGTAGTGATCCTCTTGTGTTCTTTGCCTAAGTAATATATTGCTTTTTCCAATTTCATGATATATGGTCATAGTGAGATTAGTATGTTTGATGTTAACGTTGGTCTATATAATGAGGCATTGAGAGGCAGATTGGCGAGAACTAATACAGAGAGTGACTCGAAAGGCTTATCTGTTCAACGAGGTAGAAGACAAAGAAAACCCGAGTATGGTGGAGGCAGAAATAAGTCAAGGTCTCATTCTAGGGGCCTAATCAATTGACCTGCAATTATTGTAAGAATATAGGACATTTTGTAGCTCAATGTCTCAAACTAGAAGGAAGAAGAAAAGACCTAAAGCAAGCTTTAGTATCTACTATAGTGACATTAGGCATATAGAGTGACGCTAATGTATGTACATCTATCGGCTCTTCTGCGAAGAGCAACTTATAACTTATTGATTTTCCTGCATCTTATTATATGACGCCTAAAATGATTTGTTTCTCTACATACCATCAAACTGATAAGGGGTTAATGGGAGACGATGCTTCTTGCCATATGGTTGGTGTTAGTAGTATTAAAATTAGAATATTTGATGATGTTATTCATATGATTACTTGTGTTAGACATGTCCCTGATTTAAAGGGGAGTTTGATTTCTGTTGGGCTTTGAGTAGGTTTGGCTTAAAATTGTAGTCGAGGGAGAGAAAATGAGGATATTGAAGGGTTCTATGAGCATTATGAAAGTTGTGGGAGATGGAAATCTTTCATTATTTAATAGCACTACTATAGTTTGCAAATCATCCTCAGTTACTTTCGCTAATTCAGATTTTACTAGATTGTAGCACTTACGGATGAACCACTATTGATGAGCGTACTTTGGATGAGTTAAGAAAGTGGGGTTTAATTGTTTGTATTCTCATTCAAAGTTTTGATATTGTGATAAGTGTGTTCTTGGCTAGGAAATAAAGATTCCTTTTGGTACAAGCATGAATCAAAGGCTATTTTAGAGTATGTGCATACAAATTTTTGGGGGCCCTCCCCTTGCCCATATTTAAGTGTAGCCAGGAATTTTGATCCACTTACAAACTATTTCTCTCATACAGTTGGGTATAATTTAACATTATAAGAGTGAAACTTTTGAAAGGTTTTAGAAATAGAAATCTAATGTTGTGAAGTAGTCACGTAAGAACCTAAAAGTTCTCCATTCTAGTAATGGTGGTGAATTAGTGTCATCGGAATTCATTAGTTTTTGTGAATCTGAAAGCAGTAAGAGACATTACACCACATCTAGTGACCTACGGTCTAATGGGGTTATTGAAAGAATGAACCGGACATTATTGGAGAGAACACATTGCCTCAGACTGACTATAAAGTTGAAGATGGGATTTTGGCTTGAAGCTTTGTCTATGGTAGCTTTCCTCAACAAGTACACCTTCAACTGTCGTGGACATGAATATCACTGAATAAGTATGGAAAAAAGATCCTATTAGCTATTCATTTCTAAAAGTCTTTTAATGCCTATCTTATGTTCATCAGAGCCGAGGAAAGCTGGAACCTAAAGCTTGCAAGTGTATCTTTCTAAGTTATAGAAAAGGAGTGAAGGATATAAGATGTAATGTCCTATCAGCAAGGATATTATTATCAGCATTGCATGTGACTTTTGATGAAAAGGCTAGAGCCTCCCTTATCTGATGGTAGTGTGATAACAAATTCAGAATACCAAACACTATGAAATTTATCTTTAGATTCTTTTCGTAGATGCACAAATGGTGTTTTCGACGGTATTATGGTTGATGAAGATAATACAGATATTAGTACAGTAGATCAGACTCAAGGTGGAGCTCCTTTAGAGACCAAGCCTATAAGACAGAGAGAGAAGCCTATGTTGATTAATGATTTTATTCCACTGAGAATCCAAGACATTGACTTCAATGACATGACAACATATGCATTGAATGTTGTCCATGATTAGCCCAGAGATTATAGATACACTTTCTCATCAGTTGATAGTTCTAGTTAGTTAGTTTCTATGGAAGAGGAGATTGAATATTTGCAGATCGTACTTGGGACTTGGTGCCTCTTCCCACTAATAATAAGGAACTTGGATGCAAGTGGATCTATAGAGTGAAAGATGGCGGTAATGGTAATCTCAGATACAAAGCAATGTTAGTAACAAAGAGGTATATTCATAAGAAATGAGTAGAGTATCATAACATCTTTTCTCTAGTTATTAGGCTTACATCCGTATTCTTTTGGCATTGGTTGCTCATTATGATATGGAACTTAAGAAACTAGACGTCAAAACTACATTTTTTCATAGTGACCTTGATGAGGAGATTTATTTGCGGCAGTCGGTGGGGTTCATTAACAGTAGCAGACCAGATTATGTTTGTAAACTTAACAAATCTCTATATGGACTAAAACTATCACTTAGAATATGGTACAAGAGATTTGATAATTTTATGCTTTCACAGGGTTATTCTAGAAGCTTCAAAAACCAATGTGCTTATTTTAGGAGATGTGACGGGGATACGATATATCTCTTGTTATATGTTGTTGACATGTTGATTGCATTCCAGAGTATAGTCAAAGTTATAGAGTTGAAAACAGAGATCAAAAAAGAGTTTGATATGAAGATTTGGGAAATGAACAAAGAATTTTGGATATGGAGATATTCAGAGACTGAAGGCAGAGAGTGTAACACACCACACTTTTCCAAGCCCGAATTTCGACAAAAATCAAAACTCAAACTGTAATTCCCCGTAATTTTAAATATTAAAGTTAACAAATTAAAGAATACTTAATTTCAAATGTGGGAATTAAGGGAAATGGGTTACACCATTGCGTTTGTCTTGGAATTCTGCTTGAGATAGAGTCCGAGTTTGCGTAAAACGGACATCGTATGAAGGAGATATGGACGAACGAAGTTAGGTGGAAAAACCGGAAACAGACCAGAATGCACTGGCGCACTTGTGAAGTGCGCTAGTACAAAAATGCACTGGCGCACCTTCCAAGTGCGCCCATGTCGGGCTAAAAGACTGCACATATTTCTGGAGTGTTCTGATCCGAACAGTGAGTCATTGCTGAGTCATTAGGGCTTAGGTGGCTATCTGAATGGTTCTGGTTATTCCTAGGTTAATCCGACGGCTCTTAATTAATTAATCTTCTATAAAAACCACCCTAAACCCCTAACCCTAATCACACAAATTCATATCAAGAGTCACCATGCCGTCAATGGAGAACCTAGAGTAGCCTCCATACACTTTCAACCCTAAAGCAGGATAGATGCTTGAATCAAAATCAAATCAAATCTAAATAACAACTAAGTCTACATCAAAGGCGAGCAATTCAGTTTCAGAATACAGATTCCAGAAAGACAAGACTATTCTTTTTTATTGTGAGTATGATAGCTTTCACAAAATAATTCATTAATTTAATTATGATAAGATATAATTGGGATTATAAGAATATGATTTTGAATCATGTGATGTAAAGTATATGTATGTTTGTGATGTTGAATCATATGTTAGTTCTTATGTGAATCCTATGCAAGTTGAATCATATATCTTATGCAAGTTTGTGGTGATTGGATCATATATTCTTATATGAATCTTATGCAAGTTTGGGTTGTTAAAATATATGTGAAACATGTATATGCATATGCTAGTTTATGTGACATTAATCTATATGTTTAGATCCATATGCAAGTTCACACCTTTATGTTTAGATCCATAAGCAAGATTATATCTTTATGTTTAGATCTATATGCAAGATTACATCTTTATGTTTAGATCCATATGCAAGTTCACACCTTTATGTTTAGATCCATATGCAAGTTCACACCTTTATGTTTGGATCTATAGCAGTACATAAGTTATGCAAGTTTATGCCCATCACCTATGCTAGTTTTGTAACATATGCTAGTTTGAATGAATTTCATATGCAAGTTATTGGCTATGTAATCTTATGTCATGATCCTTGGATCTATTTTATGTGTTATGTGATGTTGTTTTTCTTTTTATGAGTTAGACTATTTGCGAGTCTAACATATGTCATATGAAAATGTACGAATAGCGTGGGGATGATGGGATAATATTGAATATACATAAAATTGTGAATTGGCATAAATGGTCTTAAAAAATCATATAATTAATTTGACACATTAATTGGCATAATTGGTATTTATGGACATAATTTCAAGAGACAATTATGGACATAAATAAATTTGGAATTTATTGACAAATTTGAATAGGGATATTAATCCAATTTGGGGTTAAATAAAGATGTGTAATAATAAACCGCCTAAGACACGAGGTTAGACTCTTTTGTGGTGTAAGACTGCCCGGACCCGCCCGGCAAATCCAGCAGCCACAAATGTCAGTCTAATGTGAGAGGTCAAAGGCACGAATTAAATGCGTAACAGTTGTAAAGACACAAGGTTAGGATCGTTTGCGGTATAAGATTGCCCGGACCCGCCCGGCAAATCCAGCAACCGCAAATGCCAGTCTAATGTGGGAGGTCTTTACAAGGTTACGATTCTAATGAATTTAGTAACACTTAACCAGATAAACGTGTGGTGGGACATGGGGGTCAAGTGGGTGCCTTGGGTGGCATGTGAAATTAAGTGGGTGCCTTGGGTGGCATGCGAAATACGATTAGACGCACTTAACCATGTTGAAACATGTAAGAAGACATGAATAAAAATGGGGTTAAGTGGGAAACCTTAGTGGGGACCAAGCATAGGTGGAAAGCTTGTGTCTAGGGATGGCAATGGGGCGGGTCTAGGGTCCAAACCCGCTTGACACACCCTTGTTTTGACCCATTTAGACCTGCCCCATAGGGTCTTCGGGGCGGATAGAACCGCGACCCGCTTTTGGAGGTCCGGGTCTAGGGTTGGGTCTGGGGCATGGCTAACCCGCCCCAACCCGACCCGCATGATCGAAACATCATTCGAACTCTTTATAACTATAATTATTACTTGTTAATCTTCTTAGATTTACATGGTTATAACTTTAATATTATATTCTTTCAATTGACAAACTATAAAATTTTCATTGTATTAAGTTGCATCAATGATAATCATATAATAACAAATGCATACATTTTGAACAATTATCTTACAACTCATTTTATAATATTCTCTTGTCATTGTGAACACGTTATAATATGAATATAATTTATCATTTAGTGATAAAAATATATAAATATATAAATTTGTGTACACTAGAACATAATATCACAGGGTCGCGGGGCGGGTCGGGTCAACCCTGACCCGTACGGGTTTCGGGTACGGGGCGAAATTCCAGACCCGCACCGGGTCTATGGGGCGGGTCTGTGGCGGGATTTAAAAAGTCCGGGTCGGGTCTGGGGCATGAGAAACCCGCCCCAACCCGCCCCATTGCCATTCCTACTTGTGTCATGCATGAGGGCCCTTTTCAAACCAGTAACCCATTAAGTATCTTTGTGAGCTCGACCCAAGTCGAGGACGGGACACGTTAACTGAATTTGATTGTAAGAGGTCAAAACGGGTTAGCGATAGAAACGCAGGTCCAACGTGGTCATGTGCGTGCATGGGCCCGGGCTGGTAGGTAAGACGTTGTTGCATCGTGTAGATATAAGCCGTGCGTCTTTAGTGGTATCGGGTTGCCACTTTGGGGAGTGATACACCCCACTATGGGACCAGCACGGGTATCTACGAGTTAGGGAGCCGATCGAATGGGGGTAGTGGGTACAACTAGTGGAGATAGGGGCAGACGGCACCTATGAAGGCAGCTAGGGGTACACGAACTACCATTATCATTATTAAGTTTTGTAGGTGGGATCAACTTGACTAGTGGTGGTGCAGTATAGTAATTATCCTATAGTGATTAGAAATGAGATTAACGCCAGAATATTCCTCTTATTTGCTTTGTCATGCCCACTTGTTTCATGGTCATAACTTATCTTACCAGTTTATGCCTTATCCTAGTTACTTTAATAATTATATTGTTAAAGTTATTATACTCGCCAGACTTTATGTCTGACCCCCTTATTTTCGCCTCTTTTCTTCCTTCCCCCCTAGGTTCTCATGGTGGGACTAGTACTAGTGGAGCTTGATCTTGGATCACTTTCTCTCTCTTTTGGAAGTGATTGGAATGCTGAAAGTAAAGTTCAGCTCATCTCTTTTATGGCTACTTATGTTGGGTTTTATGCTTTTTATTTTATGTACTCTGAAACTATTTATCATGATGGATATTAAGTATGCTTTGTTTATGAAGTTGTTGTAATCAAACTATTTCTCCGCTGCAATAAAAGTTGTTTTAAAGTTTTCAAGTACCATTATTTATATCTGTCTTGTTATATTCTGTTCTATACTCTAAATATGCTCCATGGAAGTTAATACATTCCCTTTTTGAGTGACATTAATGGACGTGTGGTGTTACACGTGGTATCAGAGTTGAAGGTTACTAGACCAGATATGAATTTTGAAAAACTATTTTTCAAAAAGCATTTTATGAAGAAATACTTTCAAAAGTATGTTTTAAGGAAAGTATTTTCAAGAGAAAAGTTTGTTTTAAAAACATAACCCCTAAGAGCCATATATCTTTCTTTCGAATTCTCCGTTTTAAATCTATTCATTTTCTTTTCAGCATGTCTAGAATTCCCGAGATACCCGAGGGGATACCGATACCAGGATGGTTTAGAAGGTATCTGAAAGCTAGGGCCAATGTCGCAGGCCCAGCAAATGCTCCTCCTCCTCCCCTTCCTCCTCCTCCCCTTCCTCCTCCTCTCGGTGTTGATACTTTTGCAAAGATATGCAAAGATTTTAGAGCAATGGGCGGGAAACCTTTTCACGGATTAGAGACGTTTGTTGAAGCTCGAAATTGGCTTAAGGAGGTGGAAGATCTATTTGGTATTTTCGAAGTAGAAGATGGAAGGAAGGTCCAATTGGCTGTTTGGTTAATGAAAGAGGAAGCCTCGTTTTGGTGGGAGGTCACGAACGGAGAGCGTCCGGTGGAGACATGGACGGATTTCAAGTGTAGGTTCGAAATGAAGTTTCTCTCACGAGCAGAAGAAAATTTATATATGGAAAGATTCTTGGCGTTGAAGCAAGGAGATTTATCAGTAAAGAAGTACGTCAACAAGTTCAATCAGTTGGCGAGATTTGGCTTGGAATTGGTAAACACACCTGAGAAGAAGGCCCTAAGGTTCGTTAAGGGTTTGAATGAGCCACTACATGGGTTAGCTATGACCCACATTCCTATGGGGGCTACCTTTGAGAAATTGGTTGACATGGCGCTTATGCATGACGAAGAGAAAGGTACTAATGATAATAAGGCACCGGAGACGAAAGGGGACCAAAAGAAACCACAACAGCAAAACAAGAAAGGTGGGAAGAACAATAATGGCAAAGGAAAGAAGAAGTGCTTTGATTGTGGGACACCAGGCCATCTGAGTAAAGACTATAGGAAAAAGAAAAAGACTGGCTGTTTCCACTGTGGAGAGGCAGGTCATCTAGTTAAGGACTGCCCTAGGAAACAGGGGCAAGGGAAAAGAACTTCTGGAGGGCAGCTTCAGGCTCTCATGGCACCAGGGCAGGCGAGAGGGCAGATTTAGGCTCTCATGGCACCAGGACAGGAGAGAGGTAGAAACATTTCCATTGAAAATTTAGTTTTTCTGTTTGATCATCCTGTTCGTACTTTGTTTGACTCTGGCGCTTCACACACGTTTGTATCTGCTTCGTTAGTTGAAACACTGCACCTAAATACTAGTCTAGTTACGGATCCCATAGTAGTCTCAAATCCTATTGGTGGTTCGGCTCATCTTTCTATGATTTGTCGAGATTTGGTAGTGTCTATCTTGGGCATTGGGTTTGAATGCAACGCCTTTGTTCTTGGCTTCATAGGCTACGGCTTGATTCTAGGTATGGATTGGCTAACTAGATACGGTGCCGTCCTAGATTGTGAAAGAAGGGTAGTTAGATTGTTGACTCGTTGTGGAAAGACCCTTGATATTTCTTGTGACCCTAGAGGTCCGGTAATGCTTAGCTACCTAGAATCCCTAGACGCATCCAATGATGATTTGAAATTTGTTCATGTGGTCCGTGAATATAGTGACGTCTTCAATGTAGTTCGATGTTTACCCCCGAGGCGTGAGATAGACTTTCGAATATATCTAGTAGATAATGCAAAGCCAGTTGCATTACCAGTGCACCACATGGCTCCGAGAGAGAGATAGTAAGCAAGTGAAAGAATTGCTTGAAAAGGGATTCATAAGAAGAAGTATTTCGGAGTGGGGTGCTCCAGTCGTTTTTGCTACAAAAGCCGATGGTTCACTTAGATTGTGTGTGGACTATAGAGAGCTGAATAAGCTAACAAAGAAGAACAGGAACCTATTGCCTAGGATAGACGATTTATTCGATCAGTTGGTAGGTGCTTCAGTTTTCTCGCAACTAGATTTAGCTACAGGGTTTCATCAGCTAAGGGTGGCTGAAGATAGCATCGATAAGACTGCCTTTAGAACTCCTGACGGTTTCTTTGAGTGGTTCGTCATGCCTTTTGGTTTGACGAATGCACCCGCATACTTTGTTGATTTAATGAGTAGGGTGTTTAGGGAGTTTCTAAACAAGTTTATGGTAGTCTTGGTAGACGATATTCTGGTTTTCTCTAAAAATGAAGAAGAGCATGCCCTACATCTTAGGGAAGTCTCAGAGACCCTACGAGCGCATCAGCTAAAAGCTAAGTTCTCCAAGTGCCATTTTTGGAGAAAAGAAGTGAGGTTCTTAGGACACGTGGTCTCTAAGGAAGGGATAGCTGTGGATCCCGCCAAGGTGGTGGCAATCCAAGATTGGAAAACGCCTAAGAACGCAACTGAAGTAAGAAGCTTTTCAGGGCTGGCTGGCTATTATAGGAAGTTCATTAAGGACTTCGCGAAGATATCAGCCCCTCTCACTCGATTAACGAAGAAGAACTTGACTTTTTCTTGTGACGTTGACTGTGACGATGTTTTCCAACGTCTGAAGAGGGCTTTGACGATCGCTCTAGTTTTAGTTTTGCCAGATGGGAGTAAGACATTCACTGTATATACCATGCTTGCGGGACAGGGCTTGGCGTAGTTTTAATGCAAGAGGGAAGGGTAATATGCTATGGTGGAAGGCAGTTGATAGCCCATGAGAAAAATTACCCTACCCACGACTTAGAGTCGGCGGCCATAGTTTTTACGCTTAAGTCATGGCATCATTATTTGCTTGGCGAGAGGTTTGAGTTGTACACAGACCATAAGTCGCTAAAGTACTTATTCTCTCAGAAGGACCTAAACTTGAGGCAACAGAGATGGATGGAGTTTTTGGCATCCTACGATTTTGAGATCGCATATACCCCTGGCAAGGGTAACGTTGTAGCTGATGCCTTAAGTAGAAAGAAGTTAACTTTAAGTCCTTTGTTCGAAGAGCGGTAGAGTTTGGAGTATATATCTTCCTTTGACTTCAGACCCTCTGTTGATTATGTACCCGGATTATTGGCATCGTTTGAGGTGCAACCTACACTTTTGGGTCGAGTTGGAGAGGCACAGCGAAACGACCCACAATTGGTTGAGATAGTAGGCAAGATTATAGGAGGGGAGTCCTCGAGTCATCTGAATAGATATGCTATAAATGAGAGAGGTTGGCTACGTAGAGATGGAAGACTTTGCGTACCACAAGACGAGAGTTTGAAGAAGGCAATTCTTGAAGACTCACATTGCTCTAAGATGACCATACATCTCGGTGGTGATAAGATGTATAGGGATATGAAGCGAGTTTTCTTTTGGGCCGGAATGAAGAAGGACGTGGCCAAGTTCATTGCTAGATGCTTAGTGTGCCAGCAAGTCAAGGCGGACCAAAAGAAGCCCGGAGGTTTACTCCATCCTTTAGAGATTCCTCTTTGGAAATGGGAAAGCGTTTCCATGGATTTTGTAGATGGGTTACGAAGATCAAGGAAGGGTAATATGGGGATTTGGGTAATTGTAGACCGACTTACTAAAAGTGCTCATTTTATTCCCGTTAAAAGTAGAAGGACAGCCGCATGGTTAGCATCCGTTTACCTTCGAGAGATAGTCCGTTTGCATGGCATACCCTCTAGCATTGTGAGCGATAGAGATCCCATTTTCACGAGCGAATTTTGGAAAAGCGTACAAGAGGCGGTTGGAACGCAATTATGCTAAAGTACCGCTTATCATCCTCAGACAGACGGCCAGACCGAGAGAGTAAATCGGATTCTAGAAGACCTTCTAAGGCTATGCATCCTAGACTTTGGAGGAACATGGGAAGAACATCTTCCACTAGTGGAGTTCGCCTATAATAATAGTTTTCAGGCTGGCATTGGCATGGCACCTTTTGAGGCTCTTTATGGACGACCGTGCCGATCACCTACTTGTTGGTGGGAATCCACGGACAAGGTTTTGCTTGGACCCGACATGATTAGGGAGACTTCGTAGAAGATAGACCTGATTCAACGATAAATGAAGACGGCGCAGGACCGACAGAAGTCATATATTGATAGGAGATGAACCGATCTTGAGTTCAATGTTGGGGACATGGTTTTTGTTAAGGTGTCACCGTTGAGAAACGTAGTCCGCTTTGGATCAGTAGGGAAGTTGGCACCAAGGTTCGTAGGACCCTTTCCAATTACAGAGAGGATTGGGCAAATGGCGTATAGAGTAAAGTTACCAAAGAAGCTTAGCGGAGTTCATGACGTGTTTCACGTTTCGCATTTGCGTAAGGGTTTGCACGATACGGCGGAAGTGGTAGAGCCGAGCACGCTCGAAGAAGTGGAAGTAGAGCGCAATGCCACGATCAGACGAGCTGCTACACGCATTCTCGGATCGGAGGTAAATATGCTTCGCAACAAAGAGGTCAAGTTGGTCAAAGTGCAATGGGGATATGATCAAAGACACGCGACTTGGGAGACGGAAGATAAGATGCGTACGCTGTACTCTTTCCTTTTTGAGGGTATGTTTTATTTTCTCCTTTTTCTACCGCTTTGTTGATACTTGTCCTATCTTTTAGTATTATCTTTGTGATGACATCTTCGATCTTTAGTTAGGAAGAACCCAATGGTTGCAAACATGTGTTTGAGACATGTTATGTTTGATGGATGCTAATGGATGCAAGTGGTTGCCAGTGGTTGCTCGTGGATGCATGTACACACCTTAGGCACTAGATCGGCTCAATCACCTTCATATTGCATATAAATGCGTGTGCATATTTAAATTAATTGATGTAAAATGGTTTTGTTATCATATGGATATTGCATTTTGATGAATGGTTGTGCACACATGTAGAAATAATGTGTATCGATAGGATTCTTTCGCATACATAATAGACGCATGGCACTATCATGATTTGCATTAAGGAGGTCAACTGAATCAGTAGACCGCCTGATTTTGCATTAGATAAGGAACATATACACACACTTCTTGCATATGTTCATACAACATTAGAAATCTTGTAAGGACAATGGATGCCTGTGTTTGATGGTTGAGTAGATGGATGATTGGATGTTAGGATATGCATTCTCCTTAACTTGGAGATTTCGGGGGCGAAATCCTTTAAGGAGGGGAGAATATAACACCCCGTAATTATAAATATTAAAGTTAACAAATTAAAGAATACTTAATTTCAAATGTGGTAATTAAGGGAAATGGGTTGCACCATTGCATTCGTCTCGGAATTCTGCTTGAGATAGAATCTGAGTTTGCATAAAACGGACACCGTATGAAGGAGACATGGACGAACGAAGTTAGGCGGAAAAACCGGAAATAGACCAGAATGCACTGGCTCACTTGTGAAGTGCGCCAATACAAAAATGAACTGGAGCACCTGCCAAGTGCTCCCATGTCGGGCTAAAAACCTGCACAGATTTCAGAAAGACAAGACTATTCTTTTTGATTGTGAGTATGATAGCTTTCACAAAATAATTCATTAATTTAATTATGATAAGATATAATTGGGATTATAAGAATATGATTTTGAATCATGTGATGTAAATTATATGTATGTTTGTGGTGTTGAATCATATGTTAGTTTTATGCAAGTTGGATCATATGTTAGTTCTTATGTGAATCCGATGCAAGTTGAATAGTATACCTTATGCAAGTTTGTGGTGATTGGATCATATATTCTTATATGAATCTTATGCAAGTTTGGGTTGTTAAAATATATGTGAAACATGTATATGCATATGGTAGTTTATGTGACATTAATCTATATGTTTAGATCCATATGCTAGTTCACACCTTTATGTTTAGATCCATAAGCAAGATTATATCTTTTATGTTTATATCTATATGCAAGATTACATCTTTATGTTTAGATCCATATGCAAGTTCACACCTTTATGTTTAGATCCATATGCAAGTTCACACCTTTATGTTTGGATCTATAGCAGTACATAAGTTATGCAAGTTTATGCCCATCACTTATGCTAGTTTTGTATCATATGCTAGTTTGAATGAAATTCATATGCAAGTTATTGGCTATGTAATCTTATGTCATGATCCTTAGATCTATTTTATGTGTTATGTGATGTTGTTTTTCTTTTTATGAGTTAGACTATTTGCGAGTCTAACATATGTCATATGAAAACGTACGAATAGCGTGGGGATGATGGGATAATATTGAATATACATAAAATTGTGAACTGGCATAAATGGTCTTAAAAAGCATATAATTAATTTGAGACATTAATTAGCATAATTGGTATTTATGGACATAATTTTAAGAGACAATTATGGACATAAATAAATTTGGAATTTATTGACAAATTTGAATAGGGATATTAATCCAGTTTTGGGTTAAATAAAGATGTGTAATAATAAACCGCCTAAGACACGAGGTTAGACTTGGTGTAAGACTGCCCGGACCCGCCCGGCAAATCCAGCAGCCACAAATGCCAGTCTAATGTGAGAGGTCAAATGTAACAACCCAGATTTTTATAACATGCTAAGACAAGAATCAAGGCGGAATTAAATTATAAAATCTGAACCAAGGGAAACGGGCTGTGCCATTGTGTTTGTCTCGGAAAAATACGCGAAATAGAGTCCGAGTTTTCGAAAATCGGAGTCCGTATGACCCAGTTATGGCCCGTCAAAGTTTTCAGAAAAATTCAAGTTCAAAAACAGTTCGAAATTCAAATCTAGAGCCAAACAGACTAGGCGGGAAAAATTCCCGCCCAAGCCCCAGGTCGACTGGGGAGTCGACACGCCCAGGTGCAGGTCGACTGCCCAGTCGACACGGGTGTCGACCTGGCCCAAAAACCCATGTTGGGTCTGGACGACCTGGTGCACCTGGTTGCTCATTTGGGTCTGGTCTATTGGCCTGTGACGGATTTTGAGGGTTCAGATCTATCCTAGGGTTAATCTAAGGGCCCAAACTACTCCTAATCTCTATAAAAACACCCTAGGACCTAACCTAAATCACTCAAAATCAATCTAACAACGAAGTGCTGCCCAAATCCCTCTTGATCATGGCCTCCATCTCCAACTCCAAGAGCTTATGCATTCAAATCGGATCCGAATCAAAGGTGCTAGCTTGCTACATCAAATCAAGGGAATGGATCAACGTTGCTACGCAAATTTCATGACGATTCTACGAAAAGACGATTCATGCTCATAATCCCTTAGCCACGCTATGTAAGTTCTAGCTACTTGTAGATCTAAATGATAGTTCTAATGTGACATGGAATAAAATGCGATGAACATAAGTATGCTAGCCTGTATGAACCTTGTCATGCCTCTTTTGCTTGAACCTATGACTTTAGGCTATGTTTAGTGACTAAATCAAGTTACTTATGTTGCATTGGACTTAGTTTGCCATGCAAGATTGAACCTTTGTTTGTGGGATGTTGGCATGAACACTTGGAACCATTTTGACTTGTGAAATATGTGCATGAATTTGACTTGGGGCTTATGCATGTAAAAGAACCCAAAACCCCTTATGATTTCATGTTTATGTGAGGTCAAACCCCTTATGATATTATGCATGTTTGAGGCCAAACCCCTTATGATACCGTGCATGTTTGTGGCCAATCCCTTTATGACATCGTGCATGTTTTGGGGCCAATATGTAATATGCTAGTTATGTGAACATCTTTGCCTCGATTTTCACCATGTTTAACTTGTGATTCATCTTTGCCATCTTGTACCCATCTTTGTCATATTATTCCAAATATGTTGATTTGCTTTCATGTGCGTTGGGGACACGTTTTGGGTAGTTTAGGCAAACTTGAAAATGGGCTATGAACTTGACATGGAATTACATGGAACATGTAATGATAATAAACGTGAACAGGACACGAAAACTTGACATGGGGTTACATGAAAACATAGACTTAAAAAGGGGTCTAAACTTGACATGAACATGACTCGTAGAAAAACATGGAAGTGACCAACTCAAGGTTGGGCTGAGTTTGTAGCATAAATCTGCTCGGACCCACCCGGCAAATGCAGTGGCTACAAACAATAGGACCCAATGTGGGTAGTTGGTCATATCGCGCTTGAAACCCGAGGTTAGACTAGTTTGTGGTGTAAGTCTGCCCGGACCCGCCCGGCGTAACCAGTAACCACAACAACGTCTAATGTGAGAGGTTGAGAGTGCATTAATTCAATTAATGCCACATGATAAGGTTAAGTAAATCTGACTAATGACACTTAACTGATATGACATGAATGGGTAGGTTAAGTGAAACCGGACTTGATTTCTTAATGACACTTAACCGTAAAATACAGTTAGGGGATGGGGTTAAGCCAATCCATACTTAACTAATCCGACTCGGTAATTATATGTGGTTACGTAACCTTCACTTAACTAATCTAAACACGTTAATTAGATGGAGTTAAGTTAACCTAGACTTAACTAATCTAAACACGGTAATTCGATGGGGTTAAGTTAAACACTTAAACATTCTAAACATGATAATTCAATGAGGTTAAGTAACTAATACTTAACCAATTTAACATGATAATTTAATGAGGTTAAGTAACTTATACTTAACCAATTATACATAATGATTTGATGAGGTTAAGTAACCTATACTTAACCAATCTAATATGATAACTTGATAGGGTTAAGTCACAAGACCGTTTAAATATACTTAACCATTGTAATACGATTAGTGGATGGAGTTAAGCTAACCCACACTTAACCAATCCGACTCGATAATCTGATGGGGTTAAGATAATCTATGCTTAACCAATCTAACACGATAATCTGATAGGGTCAAGACAAACTAATACTTAACCAATCTGACTTGATAATTGAATAGGGTTAAGTCATGAGCTTCTTGGTATACTTAACCAACTTGTAGGGCTAAGTCTTGAGCTTAAATACTTAGCCAATCTTGACATGATTCGTAGGCGGGTTAAGTCATGAACTGGAATGACAACACTTAACCAATTAGACAAAACCCTAGTTCAGGGGACTAGGTGGGAAATCGTAGTTAACAAGGATAACGGAAAAGGGAACTAAGTGATATACCTTAGTTTAGGATAACTAAGTAATAATTCTTAGTCAAGGGATTTGGACCAGTTCACAGATAGATGAGTGACCCGATACGGTAGGTCATCGCTTAAACACACGAGGAGGAGCAAATTATCTGACTTAGATAAAGGCTCCAACAAACTGGGTGATGAAGCAGTAGCTTCGGGGGACATGAGGGTACTCTTGGTATCCCTCTGTGAGGTTGTAGATTATCCGCCTGGGCTCACAGAGGTTAAGGTCTGCGGTAGAAGAACCAAGAGTTTGCCTTGGTTACTGTGCGAGCAACCTAAAGACGGGGATGGATTAGCGTGGAGTCGACGATACTTGATTTTTGCCCTGGATAGCGCATCGTCGACTACCTACCATCTTTACTCAATCGTGTACATATACGGAAAGGCAGTGAACTCCCAACAGACCATATACTTGCTATCGAGTTATGGGTGAGGTCGGCCAATGGGTAAGTGGGGCATAGGGGGCCGGAGTATAGTTCTCGTGCATGATTTTTCTTGGATTGACTTTCAGTAGTTGAGGAAAGGGTCACGTGGGACCATAGCCACGGATACAAAAATAGACCTTGATATCTGTATTCGGCAGACGACTTAAAACTCCCGACCAAGTCTCGTATTTCTTGATGTGCCCTGGCACGGGACTCGGTTGGCACATTGAGATACATGTGCAGTTAGACATGGAAAAATGATTCACGGTGCTTACGTGGGAAAAAGGGCGCGGTTGACGGGTAGCATAATCCCTAGTATCCCTAGGTGGCTAAAACCCAAACCGAGATACGAAAACGTTCATTAGGTAGCATAATCCCTAGCAGTCCTAGGTGGCATAAATCCTAGGTGAACACGCAATAGTTCATGGTAAGAAAACATAACCAGATCAAGGGTAGCAGTCCAAAACAACTTCAAGGATAAAATGGTACTACGTTGAGGTGGTATAGATTTACATGGGAAAGCCCATACGGCCTACGGCAAAGGACTGAACTTATACATGGAAAGAAACATACGAGTTAGGAAAACCTATGTACGCGATATATTAGGTTGACATGGACCATTTCATGAGTTTGGTCAAGGGACATTTTATAGTTAACACATAACACGGGTTGGGATACTAGTACGGGAGGTGCAGAGCAAATATACATGATAGATACCTCGGGATTTTATACTTGATAGAAACCTGACAATGTGATACCTTAGTTTATCTTGATACAGTAGTTCATCCTGTTATCTTGGTCTAGCTTATCTATCTTGTCATCATCCTTATGTTTACTTTCAGTTTATGCATGTCATGTTACCTTTACTTGTTTTTATGCTGGAAGTAGATAGGACTTACCAGTCTTTATGACTGACCCCGTTTTCTTTCGCCTCTTTGTCTTCCGTCCCCCCCCCCTAGGTTTTCAGGGAGGAAATACTGTTGTTTAGTTCAGACCCGTTATGCTTGAAGGTCATCATGTATAGCTTGGTCTTCTCTTGGCTATGGCTGATTCACCGCTTTATTTTGGAGAATAATTTATGGAAAGGTTTTATGCTTCTTTACTATTGCAAGACAGGTTTTGATGTATTCTGATGTAAAAGGCTTTAGACCTTATTTTATAAGGTAATGAAATTTGTTTTACTTCCGCTGTTTCATATATGTTCTGTCTTGTAATATTTCTGTGCATGTTTACCTCAATAATGCTTCACCAAACCTAGTGCATTCCCTTTGTGAGTGACCGTAGCGGAGGTGGGGTGTTACATTTGGTATCAGAGCGAGGTTACCAGACTGGGCAAAAGTTTTTTTTTTTAAAAAAAACCTTCTGAAACTATTTTCCAAACTGTTTACAAAGAAGCATTTTTCAAAAAGGTTTTATTTTTAAAGGCTATTCCCCAAAGGCCATTAGCACTATCCTTTGTTTCCTTGATTGAATCTCTTTTCCTTTCTTTCCTCCATCTGTAGTCACAGTAGTTTGAACTACGACTAATCCTTCCCTAGCTACCTAAGTGTTTTCCGTTCGATGGAGGTAGTTCTCGAGAGATCTGTTGCCGCGTTATAAGAAAGGATGGTAAGAACAAGGATAAAGGATATGAGCTTAAGGATAAGCAACTTGTTGGTAGGGCTCAACTCATGACGAGAGAGTATTCTTGGTATTGTAAAACGGGACGGATGGTTAAGTATTATGGAACAAGGACAAGATCATCGAGAAGGCGATTGCATACCCTCACTAGCGTACCTAAGAAGGATGGTAACATTCTTGTTGAAGGTTTAGTTATTCTTTTCTATCATCCCACCAAGACTTTGTTTTGATCACCACATCATTTAAGTCCGCTTCGATAGTTGAGTCTCTGCACCTTAAGTACTAGCGTAGTAGAGGATCCCATTTTGTCTCAAATCTTGTTGGAGAATCAGTCCATTTATTCACGACTTGTTTGGATTTGAGAATGTCTATGCCAAGAGTTGAGTTTGGAAGTAATGCTTATGTTTTGGGCCATGGATTAATTCTAGGGATGAAGTGGTTATCCAGTAAGGGGTGCCACCCTCGGTTTTGATAGGAGGGTAGTTAGATTCTTGACTAGCCTTGGTAATACCCTCGAAGTCTCGTGTAACCTTTTGGGTTCTGTCATGATTAGTTACCTAGGATCCCTTGATGCCTTTATTGGAAATTTGAAACCCGATCGAGTGGTGTTTGCCAATAAGATGGATGGTTCATTTCACTTATGAATAAGTTATAAAAATCACCCTAGTAAGTACACATGGTAACCTGGTTGGCATCTGTTTACTTTCAAGAGAAAGTTCTTCTGCGTGGAATACCGTATAATATGTAAACGAGATCCAAGATTCACTAGTGAATTTTGGAGAGCTCGCATGGAATCATGAGTACGCAGTCATGTTTGAATCAAGTATACTAGAAGAAGAATAAGTGAAAGTGGAACGAGAGGCGACAATAAAATGAGTTCCAACTCACATTATGGAAACAGGAAATAAGAAGCTACGAAATCATGAAGTTAAAAGATAGTCAAAGCACAATGGAACTAAGCTCAAGGGAATGCGACTCAGAAGGATGAAGACTAGATACGTGCATGATATCACTTTTTAAGAGTATATCCTTGATCCCTGTTTTCTGTAGAACTTACTTGTAGGCTATCTTTTATGAATATCCTCTCGGTTCTGTTTTCGATCTTAGTTCAGTTGCAAACCCCATAAGGAGTTTATCTTGTTTATCTTCTCGATCCTATCTTGAGGACCTTAGGTAGAACCCTATGGATGTAAACATGTATTTGAAACATGTTATGATTGATATGGTTGCCAGTGGTTGCAAGTGGTTGCTCGCGGATGATTGAGTACACATTAGACACTAGGTCGATTCAGTCACATTTCATATTGCATATGCACGAGTATTTGTACTTGTTTATAGATGAAATGTTATCATGTGGATGAATGGTTGTGCACACATATAGTGTTTATATGACTAGGACTATTTGCATACATGTTGGATTCATGGCACTAAACATATTTTGCATTTAAAAGCTCACTCAGGCCTGATCATTTACATTAGATAAGTACATATACACACACTTTTTGCATATGTACATACAGCATTAGAAATCATCTAAGTACATTGGTTGCTTGTGGATGATGTTTTGAGTAGATGGATGATGGATGGTAGGATACGATCTTCCTAACTTAGAGATTTCGGGGACGAAATCCTTTAAGTTGGGGAGAATGTAACAACCCGGATTTTTATAACATGTTAAGACAAGAATCAAGGCGGAATTAAATTATAAAATCTGAATCAAGGGAAACGGGCTGGGCCATTACGTTTGTCTCGGAAAAATACGCGAAATAAAGTCCGAATTTTCGAAAATCGGAGTCCGTATGACCCAGTTATGGCTAGTCAAAGTTTTCAGAAAAATTCTAGTTCAAAAACAGTTCGAAATTCAAATCTGGAGCCAAACAGACTGGGCGGGAAAAATTCCCGCCCAAGCCCCAGGTCGATTGGGGTGTCGACTGGGGAGTCGACATGCCCAGGGGCAGGTCGACTGCCCAGTCGACACGGGTGTCGACCTGGCCCAAAAACCCATGTTGGGTCTGGACGACCTGGTGCACCTGGTTGCTCATTTGGGTCTGGTCTATTGGCTTGTGACGGATTTTGAGGGTTCAGATCTATCCTAGGGTTAATCTAAGGGCCTAAACTACTCCTAATCTCTATAAAAACACCCTAGGACCTAACCTAAATCACTCAAAATCAATCTAGCAACGAAGTGCGGCCCAAATCCCTCTTGATCATGGCCTCCATCTCCAACTCCAAGAGCTTATTCATTCAAATCGGATCCGAATCAAAGGTGCTTGCTTGCTACATCAAATCAAGGGAATGGATCAACGTTGCTACGCATATTTCATGATGATTCTACGACAAGGCGAATCATGCTCATAATCCCTTAGCCACGCTATGTAAGTTCTAGCTACTTGTAGATCTAAACGATAGTTCTAATGTGACACGGAATAAAATGCGATGAACATAAGTATGCGAGCCTATATGAACCTTGTCATGCCTCTTTTGCTTGAACCTATGACTTTAGGCTTTGTTTAGTGACTAAATCAAGTTACTCATGTTGCATTGGACTTAGTTTGCCATGCAAGATTGAACCTTTATTTGTGGGATGTTGGCATGAACACTTGGAACCATTTTGACTTGTGAAATATGTGCATGAATTTGACTTGGGGCTTATGCATGTAAAAGAACCCAAAACCCCTTATGATTTCATGTTTATGTGAGGCCAAACCCCTTATGATATTATGCATGTTTGAGGCCAAACCCCTTATGATACCGTGCATGTTTGTGGCCAATCTCTTTATGACATCGTGCATGTTTTGGGGCCAATATGCAATATGCTAGTTATGTGAACACCTTTGCCTCAATTTTCACCATGTTTAACTTGTGATTCATCTTTGCCATCTTGTACCCATCTTTGTCATATTATTCCAAATATGTTGATTCGCTTTCATGTGCGATGGGGACACGTTTTGGGTAGTTTAGGAAAACTTGAAAATGGGCTATGGACTTGACATGGAATTACATGGAACATGTAATGATAATAAACGTGAACAGGACACGAAAACTTGACATGGGGTTACATGAAAACATAGACTTAAAAAGGGGTCTAAACTTGACATGAACATGACTCGTAGAAAAACATGGAAGTGACCAACTCGAGGTTGGGTTGAGTTTGTAGCATAAATCTGCCCGGACCCACCCGGCAAATGCAGTGGCTACAAACAATAGGACCCAATGTGGGTAGTTGGTCATATCGCGCTTGAAACCCGAGGTTAGACTAGTTTGTGGTGTAAGTCTGCCCGGACCCGCCCGGCGTAACCAGTAACCACAACAACGTCTAATGTGAGAGGTTGAGAGTGCATTAATTCAATTAATGCAACAAGATAAGATTAAGTAAATCTGACTAGTGACACTTAACCGATATGACATGAATGGGTAGGTTAAGTGAAACCGGACTTGATTTCTTAATGACACTTAACCGTAAAATACAGTTAGGGGATGGGGTTAAGCCAATCCATACTTAACTAATCCGACTCGGTAATTAGATGGGGTTAAGTAACCTACATTTAACTAATCTAAACACGGTAATTAGATGGAGTTAAGTTAACCTAGACTTAACTAATCTAAACACGGTAATTCGATGGGGTTAAGTTAAACACTTAAACAATCTAAACATGATAATTCAATGAGGTTAAGTAACCAATACTTAACCAATTTAACATGATAATTTAATGATGTTAAGTAATTTATACTTAACCAATTATACATGATGATTTGATGAGGTTAAGTAACCTATACTTAACCAATCTAAGGTTAAGTAACCTATACTTAACCAATCTAATATGAGAACTTGATAGGGTTAAGTCACAAGACCGTTTAAATATACTTAACCATTGTAATATTATTAGTGGATGGGGTTAAGCTAACCCACACTTAACCAATCCGACTCGATAATCTGATGGGGTTAAGATAATCTATGCTTAACTAATCTAACACGATAATCTGATAGGGTCAAGACAAACTAATACTTAACCAATCTGACTTGATAATTGAATAGGGTTAAGTCATGAGCTTCTTGGTATACTTAACCAACTTGTAGGGCTAAGTCTTGAGCTTAAATACTTAGCCAATCTTGACATGATTCGTAGGCGGGTTAAGTCATGAACTGGAATGACAACACTTAACTCATTAGACAAAACCCTAGTTCAGGGGACTAGGTGGGAAATCGTAGTTAACAAGGATAACGGGAAAGGGAACTAAGTGATAAACCTTAGTTTAGGATAACTAAGTAATAATTCTTAGTCAAGGGATTTGGACCAGTTCACAGATAGATGAGTAACCCGATACGGTAGGTCATCGCTTAAACACACGAGGAGGAGCAAATTATCTGACTTAGATAAAGGCTCCAACGAACTGGGTGACGAAGCAGTAACTTCGGGGGATGTGAGGGTACTCTTGGTATCCCTTTGTGAGGTTGCAGATGATCCGCCTGGGCTCACAGAGGTTAAGGTCTGCGGTAGAAGAACCAAGAGTATGCCTTGGTTGCTGTGCGAGCAGCCTAAAGACGGGGATGGATTAGCGTGGAGTTTACGATACTTGATTTTTGCCCTTGATAGCGCGTCGTCGACTACCTACCATCTTTAGTCAATCGTGTACGTATACGGAAAGGCAGAGAACTCCCAACAGACCATATACTTGCTATCGAGTTATGGGTGAGGTTGGCCAATAGGTAAGTGGGGCATAGGGGGCCGGAGTATAGTTCTCGTGCATGATTTTTCCTGGATTGCCTTTCAGTAGTTGAGGGAGGGGTCACATGGGACCATAGCCATGGATACAAAAATAGACCTTGATATCTGTATTCGGCAGATGACTTAAAACTCCCGACCGAGTCTCGTATTTCTTGATGTGCCCTGGCACGAGACTCGGATGGCACATTGAGATACATGTGCAGTTAGACATGGAAAAACGATTCACGGTGCTTTCGTGGGAAAAAGGGTGTGGTTGACGGGTAGCATAATCCCTAGTAGCCCTAGGTGGCTAAAACCCAAACCGAGATACGAAAACGTTCATTAGGTAGCATAATCCCTCGCGGTCCTAGGTGGCATAAATCCTAGGTGAACACGCGATAGTTCATGGTAAGAAAACATAACCAGATCAAGGGTAGCAGTCCAAAACAACTTCAAGGATAAAATGGTACTACGTTGAGGTGGTATAGATTTACATGGGAAAGCCCATACGGCCTACGGCAAAGGACTGAACTTATACATGGAAAGAAACATACGAGTTAGGAAAACCTATGTACGCGATATATTAGGTTGACATGGACCATTTCATGACTTTGGTCAAGGGACATTTTATAGTTAACACATAACACGGGTTGGGATACTAGTACGGGAGGTGCAGAGTAAATATACATGATAGATACCTCGGAATTTTATACTTGATAGAAACCTGACAATGTGATACCTTAGTTTATCTTGATACAGTAGTTCATCCTGTTATCTTGGTCTAGCTTATCTATCTTGTCATCATCCTTATGTTTACTTTCAATTTATGCATGTCATGTTCCCTTTACCTGTTTTTATGCTGGAAGTAGATAGGACTTACCAGTCTTTATGACTGACCCCGTTTTCTTTTGCCTCTTTGTCTTCCGTTCCCCCCCCCCCAGGTTTTCAAGGAGGAAATACTGTTGTTTAGTTCGGACCTGTTATGCTTGAAGGTCATCATGTATAGCTTGGTCTTCTCTTGGCTATGGCTGCTTCACCGCTTTATTTTGGGGAATAATTTATGAAAAGGTTTTATGCTTCTTTACTATTGCAAGACAGGTTTTGATGTATTCTGATGTAAAAGGCTTTAGACCTTATTTTATAAGGTAATGAAATTTGTTTTACTTCCGCTGTTTCATATATGTTCTGTCTTGTAATATTTCTGTGCATTTTTACCTCGATAATGCTTCACCAAACCTAGTGCATTCCCTTTGTGAGTGACCCTAGCGGAGGTGGGGTGTTACATCAAAGGCATGAATTAAATGCGTAATAGTTGTAAAGACACGAGGTTAGGCTCGTTTGCGGTATAAGACTGCCCGGACCCGCTCGACAAATCCAGCAACCGCAAATGCCAGTCTAATGTGGGAGGTCTTTACAAGGTTACGGTTCTAATGAATTAAGTAACACTTAACCAGATAAACATGTTGTGGGACATGGGGGGTTAAGTGGGTGCCTTGGGTGGCATGTGAAATTAAGTAGGTGCCTTGGGGTGGCATGTGAAATTAAGTGGGTGCCTTGGATGTCATGCGAAATGCGATTAGACGCACTTAACCAAGTTGAAACATGTAAGAAGACATGAATAAAAATGGGGTTAAGTGGGAAACCTTGGTGGGGACCAAGCATAGGTGGAAAGCTTGTGTCATGCATGGGTGACCCTTTTCAAACAATTAACCCATTAAGTATCTTTGTGAGCTCGACCCAAGTCGAGGACGGGACATGCTTACTGGATTTGATTGTAAGAGGTCAAAACGGGTTAGCGGTGGCAACGCAAGTCCAACGGGGTCATGTGCATGCGTGGGCCCGGGCTGGTAGGTAAGACGTTGTTGCATCGTGCAAATATAAGCCGTGCATCTTTAGTGGTATCGGGTTGCCACTTTGGGGAGTGATACACCCCACTGTGGGACCAACACAGGTATCTACGAGTTAGGGAGCCGATCGAATGGGGGTAGTGGGTACAACTAGTGGAGACAGGGGCAGACGACACCTATGAAGGCAGCTAGGGGTACACGAACTACCATTATCATTATTAAGTTCTATAGGCGGGATCAACTTTTAGGGTGCCTAGTGGTGGTGCAGTATAGTAATTATCCTATAGTGATTAGGAACGAGATTAACGCCAGAATATTCCTCTTATTTGCTTTGTCATGCCCACTTGTTTCATGGTCATATCTTATCTTACTAGTTTATGCCTTATCCTAGTTACTTTAATAATTATATTGTTAAAGTTATTATACTCGCCAGACTTTATGTCTGACCCCCTTGTTTTCGCCTCTTTTCTTCCTTCCCCCACCCCCCCAAGGTTCTCAAGGTGGGACTAGTACTAGTGGAGCTTGATCTTAGATCACTTTCTCTCTCTTTTGGAAGTGCTTGGATTGCTGAAAATAAAGTTCAGCTCATCTCTTTTATGCCTACTTGTGTTGGGTTTTATGCTTTTTATTTTATGTACTCTGAAACAGTTTATCAAGATGGATATTAAGTGTACTTGGTTTATGAAGTTGTTGTAATCAAACTATTTCTCTGCTGCAATAAAAGTTGTTATAAATTTTTCAAGTAAAATTATTTATATCTGTCTTGTTATATTCTGTTCTATACACTAAATACGCTCCATGGAAGTTAATGCATTCCCTTTGTGAGTGACATTAATGGACGTGGGGTGTTACACAAACCCATCCAAGAACGGAGAGTATAAATTTGGTACCTGCAAATAAAGAGAATGAGCATAATCAAAGTAAAACAAAACCATCTCACAACGGAAAATAAATAAGATAACTAATATCGGCTAAGGTGACTACCTTAAAGCATATCGCCTCATCGATATCGAGCAAGAGAGAACGAGAACTGAAAACCAAATCGAGCGCCTGCTAAGACCTTCGTTCCCCTAGCTAAAACTGGGAGTTGTTACGAGGAGAGGGAGGGGGTCAGAACAACAAGTCCTGCTGAGTAGAAAATGTATAACATTGTTTACAATACACAAATGTATCCTGTTTGGTTAGAACCAAAACATATGTCTAACAAGGATAGTTGTAACAAACCGTGGGACTCAAACTCTCGACAACCCGGAAAACAACACCATGCACTAACCACTATGCTAAAAGATCTATATGTTAACTTTTGAGAGAGGTGTTACAGACTAACCCCTTTAAAGGGCCCATCGTCCTTGTTGGCTCATATCACTCACCTCCTAGGCGTTGTGCATGTAACCCACATTAGTACCACATTGATTGACATCTGCAGCATTACACACATAATTCCGAGTGGGTATAGGCTCTGATACCAAATATGATAACTGCGAGACTTAAACTCCCGACCTTCCAAGCAACACCACGCACTAGCCATTGTCCTAAAACATCTTTTTTATTAGCTTTTCGAGAGGGATGTTACATTAGTAATTCTAACCTTGTAAATATTTACGCACAACGACTAACTACCATACCCAAGGTAGCATTCCCAGACGATAATGATATTAATACTGAGATGGAAGGTTTACGCACAAATATGAAGGCTTTAAACCACCATTCAACTGATTTCCAAATACTAAGAGGTGGATGCCCAACTACTCGCTATCCCATAAGGAGGTTAATTTTTCTATGTAGCCACTTAAGGCCTCTCTATCTATATAAGATAAGAGTGGATCCTTTCGACCACTTAAGACCCCATTACCAAAATAAGATAAGGGTGGATCCTTTCGACCACTTAAGATCCCACTACCAATATAAGATAAGGGCGGATCCTTTCGATCACTTAAGACTCAAGGCAAACCTATAGATCACTTAATACCTTATCCGGTGATTTACTCTACACTAATGTAAATTAGAGGACACTAGCTACAAGTCCCACTAATTTAAGGCTTCTGTCTTTCACGCATATACCCATGCCCCGCATAAGGCAAGAAATAGTAAGAAGTCTCTTATTACCTGCATGATAGGTAGACGACATCATGTCATTTACGACCTTCCGCCGACGGACCCCCATGTTCCTATCTATGTGGCCTTTCTGGATTATCAGCTACTCAATTATTACTTTCCGTGGGATAGGCAGTCATATGGTACCTCTGTAGCGGTCATTTAATACATAATCCTTAGGCAGACTCTCACCCCATCCACTTACTACCTTGAGGAAGCGGACTAACGCAGGGATTAAGAAGCTCAATCCCAATAGCCATTTAATACTTCTTGATTATGGGAAGGTGAGCTACGCGACCACTTTACACCCTTTTAAAGGTGGATCTAACCTGAAGCAGGCTTTCGCTTTCAAATTATTTCCCTTTTAGGTTTCCTCTTTACGGCAAGAGATGGGTCTTACAACCACTTAATATCTCTCAATTCAGGAAATAATCCTCGCTATGCAATAACAATCGTCACTGGTTCCTAAGGTTAATGATATCTCACATCAGTTGTACATATCTGATTGTTGGAAAGTGCAAAATTCTGTCGAATAAGGCAACCGACCTTGCATCATTAACCTACTAAATCCTATTCTTGTACTTAATTATATTAATTCTAGATTAACTAGAATAAGTAAAAATCTTCAACTTCATGCCCATGGATGTTTAATTATTTATTTCCTATTGGACTTAGCATTTACGACGAAAAATCAATCCCATATTGATTCCCCTTTCTAATTCTATTTATTTCTATTAATTAGGTTACCTACTATTGATCACCCTAACGGTCATATTTCATAAGGAATCAATTAACCTATTCAACACCATTTATGACACTAACGGTTATATCTTCCTAGAGCATTCATTATCATATTAAATTCCATTTATATCAGTCCCTTTTGAATTCTAATCTAATTATTGTAACTCCCAATTATTGTTTCAAATTTAATGCGAATTAATACTTATGTGAATATATGTATATGTATATATATATATATATATATATATATATATATATATGGGGTTATATGACACCCCTCTTTCGTAGAATCTCTTTTGCACCCTAATCGTAGCCACACATTTATAATTTAATAAGTCAGCAGAGGAGAGAGAATTAGTAGGAAGAGAGAGAGAGAGAGAGAAACAGGAATGTGTGGTGGAAATCATGGAGTTATAGGATGATGCACTATTTGGGGGTGTTCTTAATCTTATCTTATATATATATATATGTTATTTTTCTATTATCTACTTGGAGTCACAATCTCTATTCCAAAATGTCGATTTTGTTAGGTATTGAGATGTTGATGATGATGGTTTTGATGAACAACTTTATTTCAATTATTATTATAAAATATATATACTAACACTATTATCTTGAATTTATATATAGGAATATATTCCGGTAATGATTATTGAAGACTGTACAATTCAAAGAATCAAGATTTCAAAGTAGAAGAGTTCAAAATTCAAGACTTATGAGTATCAACAATTCAAGAGTTCAAAAAATATAGAGTAAATATGTCTAGATATATTGTTAAAACTCTGGTTATCGTTGAACTCTGATTTTAAATTCATTTTCAAGTGATTTCAAAATTATTTCCTTGTTTTTAAATCTATGTATCAGATGATTTCAAAATTACTTCCTCATTTTAAATTTATACTTCTTTTTTTAGAAATATTTTTATCTCCTGAAATTTATTTTAACCCTTGTTTGTTAAATTGTACTTAACTCCAAATTCAAATATGATTTACTTAGAAATTTAATACTAATTTACTTATGTTTTCAATTTTCTTATTTATATTAAGTTTTAATATATTCATAGTTTTGTGTATATATATATACACTTTTATATCATTTAGTATTTAGTTTTTAATCATATTTTAATCATCTTAATACATGTTTTTAAATATATTTTCTACTTGGAATAATCTATTTTAATATAAATGAATATAGTGTGTTTTAACTTTGGAATAACCATAATTTATTCAAACATTATTTACTTTCATTTAAAAAAATATTTTTGAAATGATACATAGGGATGTCGACATACAACTTTATGTATGTCAACATAAGAACCGTTAATTTGTTTTTTAAATTTTGAAAAGTTGTGTCTTGTGAATTCAAATCTTTTCTGAAATGATATGGATGTTGGAAGACTATATAAAGGCTTCATAATTTAGATATTTTAATTAGTTTTTCATCTCCTTCTTGTTCCTTAATCATTCCACCTTTTTAAATTCTTAACTTTCTGCACTTATACTCTGCCGATTTTCAAAGAAATCATATCATTCTTCTTCTCTTTCAATTCTACATCAAACTCTCTCTGAAATTTAAGTTTTACTCAAGAATTATAGGTTGTTTTTAATCAAAGATCGCAAGATCTAGTGTCCCGTATAATTCTATTGGGTGCGACTGTGTCCCGAAAATCAATCGGGTGTAAAGTTATGGTCCGGAAAATCAACTAAATCTCACTATACTTGGAATTAGTTAGAGTGTCCCCTTGTATCCCTAAAATCAAGGATTGTAATTAGATATTCTTGAATAAAAATCCACATCAATCCAGCGTTGCGTGAGATTGGACGTAGGGGAGTCCCAAACTAGCATAACATCTCGGTGTGTACTTTCCTTTTACTGCTTTTTTTACTTTATTTTTCCGATCTGTGATTGATTTTGTGATTTGTGATATTTTTGATTAGCATAGCATTCTGTTTAATCTAAAAAGATTTCAGGAAATTTAATATATTTTATAAAACACTAATCGCCCCCCTCTAGTGTTTAATTTGCCTTAAGATCCTGAAACTGCATCCCCAACAAATTTTAATTTTAACCATTTAGGCATATTTATCCTACTCAATTAGTTCCCCAAAACATTCATGGTTACAAGTATAAGATCAAATAAAGTTGACAAATGAAGCAGTTTATTAATAATTCACAGAAAAAAAGAAAAAAGAAAGAAAGCATTGGCTTCCCTCGCGTACCTTGCCTTACATATGACCCATTTTTTTATATAGCAAATCAATTACTTTTATTGCTATAGCAGCCATAGTACTACTTCTATTCAATATGGGTTATAGTTCCGTAGACATACCCATAAAAATGGAAACTATTCAAACACAAAACAACAAACGTTTATTATAATAACGTTTCTTACGTAGATTTGGATGGATAAGATTATGATTTATGAATATATAGTTATTTATATTTTAAATGCATACTTAACGTAGTTACTAATTTTTATTAATTTAACTTTTAGTACTTATGCTTTGGTCCAAACTAACGACCAAAACAACCCTTGTTGGGTTCAATCTTGTTTTAAGATTCAAAATCTTATAAAAAGGTTATTTACTGTAATTATAGTATATTTGTCTAACTTATTTTAAAAAGGGAAAATTGACACATTTCAAATCACAAGGGAATACGTTGACATTTATGTAGAATAGATGTTAAAAACTATGTACAAAATAAGTGAATTTTCACATCTCTTTTTATTTGAATTATTTATGTTCCTAGTAGATTTCAAATAATGTCTTTTATTGCAAAAAGAAAAAAAAGGACAAAACTATAATAATCAAGTAAAACCACAAACATGCTTATTCTTATTTTTAACTATAATTGCACAATTACACTTCAACACCCAATTTCTATAAATCTGAAATAAAACTACAAATATAAAAATGATTTAGAGACTGATTTCCAGATCCGAGGTGTTTTCAATAACCACAAAAATATCTAAGAACAATTGCAGGCAAGATGATGATAAAAATTAAAAAGCCTACAAATCCATACTTAACTAATATTTATAATATTTCAGGTTTGACAAAATAAATAAATTTGACACTTTTAGGCATATAATTCAAACTTAACACGAACGAATTATATATGTTTATTATAAACAATGTATATAATTTCCCACTCACCTGAAATCTATCTAAATCCAATCTGACACAGCTTTTAGATCTAAAATTCCCAAGTGTTACAAATCTACGATTTATTTCAAAAAGGGGGATTGACAAACAAAGGTTTAAATTTGTAGATCTGGAAAAGAAGAAGGAAATTCAATAACTTAGATTACCTATTCGTAGAACCATCTCTTTTTCATAGATTTGAATCTCTCCAATCTTGCAAATCTAATTTATATACGTTTATAATTTGTGTTTTAGAATAGATTGGAGGCTTGGAAATGGCAGAGCTTCGCTGCTGCCTTCAAAAAATATGAACAAGAGAATGTGGGTCTATCCCATTACTTATAGGCATAGAAATGACCCAAGACCATTATATTTAGTTTAATAAAGAACCGTTCATTTTTTTTAGAAGATGGGTAATATATTATTAAGGCTTCTCAGCCTAAACCGATGATGGCCCAAATGCATAACACCCGTAGCCCAGATGTGTACAATTCAGGTCCAACCACGTACATACAGTATCCATCGAATACAAAAAGAGACAAATAAACCTTTCTGCCACATTCTTTAAAGTTCCTTCGTCTTCCTAAAAGTGAAATTAGGTTATGGCGGTTGAAAAGTACTACCTTCAAATCGGCTTCCTCGCGCTCGATCCCTTCGATCCTCTGTTAGCGTCTCCACTGTTGCTTCTTCCTGGCTATGAGTAAGACTTCCTTTTTTAATTCGCTTTGACATCACTCTTACTTCCACCCAGTTCATATAGCTAACTCTATTTGGGTTTTGTGATGTTTGTCTGAATAATCTGGCGTTTCTCTCTCGCCAAATTGACTACACAGAGCTGGTGACGGCAATTTTATACAACTTGGCTTTGTAGTTTATCAGCTGCCCTCGGACTTTCAGGTAATTGATGCATGCGTTCAAGCTATTTCCACAGTTATTGATGTTTAATTTCAACATACAATTGCTCCACACCTTTCTTGAAAACTCACAGTCGAAAAATAAATGTTGATGTGATTCTGATCCCTTATTACACAAAACACACTGATTTTCCTGAAGAATACCCCATGACATCAATCTGTCCTTCGTGGGTAAGCGATTTAAGATAGATTTATAAGTATTAGCCGCCATTTTTGGGTAATTGACTCTATCCCAAATGAAATCATTCCACTCCTGTACCTGATGTTTTTCCCTGGTTTCCTCCCATGCTGAGCACGTAGAAAACTCTTTGTCATATTTCCATGCCCAAATTTCTTCTTCCCTATTGTAAAGCAGGGGCATGTATTCAATTTTGGCCCTGAGTTCTGCACTGCAAGGCAAACTACTGCAGTTCCATTGATTATCGAATATCAACTCATCCACCATTTTGTTAGGGCAGCCATAAGCTGAGAATGTGTCCCACCCTAAAATGTCCACCAAAGATTTACCCTTAATAATGGGATCCTTCCATAAATTAGTTTCTTTGCCATTTGCTATTTCTTTCGCACAATTTTTGGCCAATTTATCTCTAACTCTCAGGATAGCCTTCCATGTAGGAGATGCATTATTATCGAAGTGCAATTGCTAGAAATTACCTTTCAAATATCGACTTCTCATCCATTTAGCCCAAATACCAGTAGAGTTTATAATTTTCCAACCCTGCTTTACTGTAAATGCTTCTCTCATTTCTCTAAGATTGCGCAAGCCAACCCCTCCTTCTTGTTTAGTTCCACACAAATATGAATATTTGATGTTATGCATATTGCCTTTCCAAATAAAATCCACACACACCTTTTCAATCTTCTCAACTGAAGCATCTGGCAATTGAAAATTTTGCAACCAGAAATTCACTTTTGATTGAATAGCTGTGTGTACAAGTTCTATTCTGCCTGCAAACGAAAGCAGATTAGAACTCCAGCCCGGTAGTTTCTCTCTAATCTTCGTAATTAATTTTGCATGTTTTGCATCAGTAATTTTATTAGAGGAAAGAGGTACTCCAAGGTATTTGATAGGTAAATTTCCTTCTTGCACTTTGAGCTCTTCTAAAACTTTAGCTTTGTTCCTGTTGTATTTATTAAAATAGCACTTTGTCTTAAGTTCATTGACCTTTAAGCTAGCATACTTCTCCAATTCCCCAAAAATTCTATTGATAGCCAAGGCTGCACCTTTGGACGATCGAATGCAAATAATCAAGTCATCTGCATATAATAAGTGGCTGAATTGAGGTTGGAAGTCGTAGATCGTATAGATTTCTTTTTTGAAACAAGCAATTTCCATTTATAAAGTAAAGAATTCCATAACAATTGCAAAAAGATAGGGAGAGAGAGGATATCCTTGTCTTATTCCTCTGTTGCTGCTAACATGTCCCTTAGGAATTCCATTTATAAGTATAGAAAAAGTAGGGGTAGTGATGCAGTCTTCTATGAGCGCTGTAATTGCATTTGGGAAGCCCATGCATTACAGCATATGTATGATGAATGTTTGATTGATTTTGTCATATGCTTTGTGCAAGTCCACCTTTAAGCACAATTTGTCCGCACCTTTTTTAATGAAATTTCTCACTAATTCATGAGCCAACAACGAATTATCATAAATACTCCCTCCATTAATAAATGCACTTTGGCACTCTGCAATAAAATCTGGTAGGATGAGATTAAATCTATTGCAAATCACTTTTGATGGTATTTTATAAATGACATTACAACATGCAATTGGTCGATAGTCTTCGATTCTCGTTGGGTTTTCTTTCTTTGGTATGAGGCAAATAAAAGTGTGGTTGATTTCTTTCAGTAACTTACCAGTTCGAAATGACTCTTGTACTGCACCAACCACATATGTTTGCAGGTCACTCCAGTGCCTCCTGAAGAATTCAGAGCTCATACCGTCTGGTCCGGGGCTAGCATCCCTATGAATGCTAGTCAAAGCACTCCAAACTTTATCAGCAGTAACAGTGCGGCAGAGCTTTCTTTTTCCATCAGCACTCAGGAGCCTCCTACTGTTCATTTGTGTGTGTGTGTGTATATATATAAACCTAGTCATCGCCTCTATAATAGACGAAACGGTTGACCGCTTTGGTCAACCTGGCAGCAGGTGGGAGCAAATATATATTATTGTATATTAAAGATTCTGTTTTAGTATTTTGTCCGCGACTTTTTGATACAGACTCCATCCGCGAAGTTCTAAGCATAAAAGTGGACCAGAGTTCTTCCACGAACGCAGTGGTGCTAGTTTAACGGTCAAATTCCACCATTTGCGAAAATTCCATTTTTGGGACCTAATTAAATTAATTAATTAATTATCATCAAAATTCCAAGTTGTTACATTCATCTCTCCTTAAAAGAAATTTCATCCCAAAATTTTACCAATGACAAAGTCATGGCGCTAGCATCTAATTATTCTAAACTACACAACCAATTAGTGTACATCCAACTTTGCAACCAACATATGCTTATGCACGGTGTACATAATGAGTTGGAACCACAAAATAAATGGTTTTAAATTGGATCATCCTATATGTCTGCATTTTATTTTTGAAAACACTTTTGAAATTATGATGCAAACGTCCTAAAATATACTGGCAGTTCTATATGAATGTGAGTTTTAAAAACATTTTTCATCCATAACCCTCACACGACTACAAATAGAAGTGTGAAGCAACCAACTTTTTCATCCAAACCATACCATCCAATTCACTAATGCATCTAAATCGTCTCTTATTTACTTCTCATATGTCGGAAAAAGGAAAACAAAGCGAAGAAATTTAATGTCCCCTCTTCTCACAAACATTCTAATTCCTATCATATAGCAGAACTTTTTCTTCAATTGCCCAAAAATACTCTGAAAATTCTCGATTGTAGACTGCAAAGGATACTTAAAACAAGCACTAATACGAAAAAGGAGTAAATTAATAACTCGCGCGCATCGTGGACAAGGTAGGAAAACAATGTTTCCATGGCTTAAACAACATTTCTCTTATTATCATTAATGCCTTTTCGCATCGTCGTCCCTAATGCACCGCTAAAACGCGCAAACAAATCATCTAAAATCTCCCTGTAACATCCTGTATTTTTTTATCATTTGAATTTTAAAATGTAATTAGATTTATTAATGATTGTTGTTGTTGGAATTTAATAATTTAATGATTTGAATGGAATTTAAAATTGTAGTATTTTAAAAAAAATATTAATTTATTTTGAATGAATGAAATAAATGAATTTATTTTGTATATGAACAATAATATGTAACGTTGAAAAATTAAACTAATATAAATGTAACTATTTAGCTGATTCAAAATTATGTAAGTTTATAAAATTAAATTTAAATATTATATTTGAATTAATGAATATATTGACATTCCAAATCTATTGAAATATTAAATTATCCTAAAATGTCAGTTTTGTGTCAAATTTGGTTGAATTTGAATTTTTCTAAAAATTTAAAAGTTGTCAAAATTTGAACTCATCTTTTTTTTATGGATCTATACTGAATTTTGAGCTTTAATCATTTTTCAGTTTGTTTAAAATTTAATTTCATTCGTCCGAAATTCGCGTTTGTAAGTGTAAAAATGGACAAAATGAACGATGTTTGTTATATGTATACTTTTCTCAAACTAATCTATATCATCCTTGATGTTATCACTTTGAATTTGAATAGGTGAAATTAATTTATGGGGACACTTATTAATAGGCACTAAATATTTGGTAACTGTCATTCTTGTGTAAATAAAAAATTTCGACCATTTAAGTTATTGAATTTAATATGGCTTTTAAAAATTTATTATAATAATGAATGATTCAATATGATTTTTATTAAGAAATTATCATGTGGCTGAGTATCAACGATATATAAGTTACATTTGATTTGAAAATAATGAGTATATTCTGAATGAATTTTTTTAACAACATACTTGTATTTATATTTGGTCATTATCTTTAATATTTTCTTCTATCTATTCAAATTGTAACTTTCATTAATTAATAAATTTTGAAATGTGAATAGATGTATTCATTTTCAGTGTCCTCCACTCTTGTTTATTTTCCTTAATATTACACTGTTCCACTTCCCCAAAATTGGCGCATTCCCTTTTAATTATCCTTTCTCAAACAATTCATTATATTCCTTCTTCCCCTCTTCTTTCTCATTCCATTTCTTTCGCATGCAATTTCTCCTTAATTTGTAATGACCCAGATTTTTGGTCATTTTATTTTAAATATTAAATATTATTTTAAATACTGAGTTGATAATATAAACCGATTTTTATATTGAGTTATCGATTCAATAATCGATAATACGATTTATTTCGAATATATATAATTATCATAATACAAAAACGATAAATAAATGAATTTGAAGTTAAAACTGAATCAAAACAATTCAGATGATCAATATAAATTGTTTTTGAGTATAAACAATAATAATCATTTATTATCAAGGAATTGATTGTTTTGAATTTAATTTATATCGATTTAAATCAATATCTTCTCGAGACGAGAAAATGAGGCTTCGATACCTATTCCAGTGTGTTCAGAATAGTGGTAAAACCCTAGGAGAGCTAGTTGTTGTGCTAAAATAGGAATTCGAAACACATGATAAATTAAATCGCACCCATTCAAATTAAACTAGAATATAAAAAATGTACTTTGTCTTCCTTCCTAAGCTACCAAACAAGCGTACACTGCAAACCTAAAACTAGCACAAGCCTAGTTTGAAAATACGCTACCTAATGAAAGCAACTTCCTTCTTATCTTTTTTCCCTACATTATATATATATAATTGCGATTCCTTTTCTCCATCCACAGTTTATTTTTAATGACCAAAATGGAAGCTTCGGCAAACGAGAATAGAAATGGCCGTTACTCCCTTGTATACATCCACGATTTCTTTCCCTCTCTATTTCACTTCTCATAACCATCACCAAAATGGAAGCTTCAGCAAACGAGAATAGAAATGGCCATTCCACTTTTTTTGAATTTATTTTTCCTCTTTCAGTAAATTGTAAATAAAAAATAAAAGCCACAAATTTCCTGGAACTCGATTCAACGTCAAAGATGCTTGTGAATTGGAAATCATGATTTCAAAATCATGAACTCCTGATGCTCGACATCGCTCGCGATTTTGGAGATAATATGGACCGGGGAAGTCACATCGTAGGGAATAAAAGGGGTTGTCACCATCGTTGGTTTATGCCTATCGCAGAGGGGTTTTCTGTCCTGTTATTGAGGTGGAGATCTGTAATGGGTTGTTGCGATTTGGAGGGGTTGATGCGTGGAGGTGTCAAACTGATGAATGGGGATTTCTATGATGGAATGTGGGAAGTGCGAAAATGTTCAACTGGAGTAGTGGTGAGTTTAATAGTGGAGTAGTGGGAAGGTTCGATCTTTTCTTTTGGTAAAAATGAATGCTTGTGATGGCCTGTCACTAGTAGGAGGGCTGTCTACATTCAGTGGTCAGGTCAAGAGAGCTGCATTCTAGTGGAATTTGTAAATGGTGATGGTTTTAGTGAATAACAGTATTGAGTATGACATGTTTGGTTAAATGTCAAAAAGGGTTTGGAGCAGTTTATTTAGGGTAGTTTGTAGTTTCTGGAATTATTGAATATATGATGCGTGGTTAATCGAATAATTAGCAAAAGTGATATGGTAATTCAAAATTTAAATTTCATTGAATAATTTAAATAGTAGCTTATCGAAAATTTAGCAAAAGCGATAAGGTAATTCAAAATTTTAAATTCCATAGAATAATTTAAATAGTAGCTTATCGAAAATAAAATTTAATAATCATAGGAAATGATTTCATTCGAGTGGATTAGAAGCCAAGACGTTTTGGAATTTTAACAGGATATTCGGCAAATAAAAATTACGGTGAGTAAACTCACTCTCTGGTTCATTTATAATTTATTATAAACGAATTTTTTTAAATAATTTTTTATATGTTGTTTATTGGTTGTTTGGTTGCATTTAAATATTATTGTGTCTATTTTAAATATATTAGTTACTTAGGCTTGGTGTTTGTGGCTATTACATATATATATATTGGTGTTTGGATATTTCCCACAGTACCATTAGAGGATGCCCACAATATCATTAGCGGATGACCCTATGTGCCCCACAATATGATAGTGGATGACCTTCTATACCGTGGTATCCTGCCTCAAAGAAGGATGGGTATTATTTATGTTGGCTAATGTCTGCGGATGCAAGAAAACAGGTTGGAGGGATCCAACTGGATTCCTTAAAAATATTATTATTTGTTTGTTTCATATATATTATCAAATATGATGTGTTAGAAAACCTATGATTGATAATTGTGTGTTAGTGAATGTTTAAATATCACTGGGCCTAAATGTTGATTTATAAAAATAACGTGAAAAGGGAGTTGAGATTTAAAAAGGAGAAATCTTTTTTTTAAATAGAATTTGAATTTCGAATAGGCTAAGAAATATTAACTTGTTTGAAAAATAAAAACAAGTAGTGAATTTATAAATGATGTTTATAAATAAAAAAATATGGGGATTTGAAATGAATTTATAAAAGATGTTTATAAATTGAATAATATGGGGAATTGAATTGGATTTATAAACAGTGTTTATAAATTAAATGAGATAATTTTCATTAGATGGTGTGGGGAATTGAAATGAATTTATAAACAGTGTTTATAAATAAAGGGAAATCAATTATCATTTGGATAATTTAAATATTTTAATTCAAATGCAAATTGGGAATCATTTTAAATAGAAAACAATGAAATTTATTCCAATGTTTGTAATGTAAATTTTGGATAATTTATTAGATTATGCTGAAATTATAAAATAAATTATATCCAGAAAGGATATTGGAATTGTATTAATTAGAAAATAAGATTTAAAATTAAAATATTAAAATAGACACTATGTTATATATGATATGTTATAATAAATAGAATATTCCAAAATAAGCTTTTGGTTTTTAAACAGATTTCGAAATGGAACTTGTTTGAATATATAAAACAAGTAAATTTATAAATGTTTTTAAATGTGGTGAATAAATTATCAAGAGATAATTTGTAACTTTAAATTTAAGTACGAATTTGAAAATAGAATTTGAAGTCATTTCGAAAAGGAAACGACAGTTTTTATTCCAGAATTCCAAATATAAAATGAATTGAGTTTCAAATAGAATTTGAAATGGAAACTTGTTTTAAATTATAATAAATGACGTTTATAAATTAAGTGAGATAAATTATCATTAGATAATTTAGAAGTTTAAATTCAAGCATGAATTTAAAATTGAATTGGAAATCGTTACGGAAAGTGAATGATATATTTTATTCTGGAATCAGAATATAAATTGAATTTAGAAAAATTCAAAGAATTTATAATTAGAATTTGATTCTATCTAATTTTATAAATAATTTATTTATAAAGGGAATTGGAATTTAATATAGTAATTTGAGTTATAAATAAAATTATAACCGAGTAAAATTTAAAATAAACGAAGTTTAACGTTTATTTTTAAATATAATTAAAATGAACACGCCACAGCGCAGTAGTTCGTTAATTGGCATTTCGAACTTCAATTGAGTATATATAACTCAGTTTAAGTCAAAATTCTTTGAAACAAGAATCGTTTGGACTGATCTGATAATAGTTTTCTAATGGAAGAGAAAAATCTGGATTTCATCTTATAGATTTTGAGTTACGTCAAAATCTAATTTTCTGAAAAGCAGCGCCATAACCATTATAAAACCATAACGGTTTATTTAAATAAATAAAAGGATTTTAGGTAAATAAAATCCGAATTTCATTTAGAAAAATCTAGATTTGAGTTATAAAATATATCTGAACTCAAGTGGAGGAATGAAATGATTTCTGAAACAAAAAAATCAGATTTATAATTATTAAATTGAATCAACTAATTAGAAGAATAATTAGTTAATGGACTTTTTAATTTTATTTAACGTTAGATAAGTAAAAGGGGTTTGAAAATTTATATTCGAATTCGAATATGAAACTTGAATTAAAAATAGAATTTTATTGGTTTATAAGCAAGTTAAAATTTTATTTGAATGTGTTATGTTCAAATAAAAGAAGAAATAGACAAAAGAGCTAATTAAAGAATAAATTAGCGAATTGAGTTTAAATGACTAGATTGAGTTGGAATAAATTGGAGTTGGACGTATATATGTTAAACAGGTATGGATGAAGAGAATGAAGGTTTAAAATTTAAGTGTCCGACAAAAAGGTACGTGCTTAAATTCCATATGAGATTTTATGTGCTGAATCGGCAAGCCGCTTGGCTTTTTGATTTTCTTTTTGAATGGAAAGGGCCTAGAGAGGCGAGTTGGAGTTTGAGCTATTGACCGGTACAAAGGAAGTGCTGGCAAATTTTTCTGAAAATTTAGGGAGTTAGAATATTTTTGAAGAAAATTTGATAACTAGAAATCAATATACCAATATATATAGAATTCGATAAGGAAACGAACTAAAAATTGAATATTATAAACAAAAAGACTATAATTAAATCTGGTAAAAATAGAAAGAGAAACGTATACACATTTTAAAAATGAATAATTGGTTTTTATGGTGTTAATTATTCAAGAAAAGTGGACTTGTCTGTTTTAAAGTTAAGGATGTTTTCAGTCAAGGTCTAAGAGGTAATTATACCCCAACTTGATCGATTTCATTATTAACAGAAAAATAGAAAGATTCGGTTTAGAAGATCAATGTTTGAATAAGATTTAGTGGAATGCAGTATTTTAGTTTGTTGTAATGATGTTTTACACAACATTCGTTTTAACCCAAGTAAGTGAAATTTTCGAAATATAATAATAAATGTTTCCTAAGTATAGAAATGAATGGTCGTGAAAGGAAAGTAATAGGAATATTTTCCAATTATAAATAGAAAATATTTTCCATGTATAGAAAATAAAGGAAGGTGATATATGAAAATGTTTTCCAAATAATGTAAGAGGCCAAGATGATTATTGGAAATATTGGGTTAACAAATATTGATAAGGAAATGGAGAAGTGATTGATTAACAAAATATTAATTAAGGGGCCCAGTGTTTGTTTTGATGCTTTGAATGGATGTTTGTTTTTCCTTCGATAGTTAAATAACCAAATATCGAAGTTTTTGACCACATTGTCAATATAGAGAGACCGGTTGGATTATTATCTGAGAACCACTCCGTGTTGGCAGTAGCATGGCGAATCAAGTTATATAAAGACTATCATAGATGGAGTAAAGTCCAAGGGCTTTTTCTGTTAATCCTAGGTCAAAATTTCCTAAGATGGATTAATGGAAATCATGCCTTTGGTTTCGTTCAGTCCCAGAACGAACGTGTATGAACGAATGTCTGATAGAGTATTTCCAATAATCGCATATGTTGGTCAGTACAAATATACATCTGGTGGCGGAGAATTTATTCTCTTAGCGTAATATCCAGAATATCTTTGTGCAAATAAATTAATGATTAACAGATCTGATGATGCGACATTCAAAGTGATTGTGCTATCAATGAAAGCTAATTAATCGTAACCTCAAGCCTCGCAACCTGTAAATGGTATAAAATCGGGTAGGTCGCATGGCTAAGGGGTCGCACCCAAGTAGGGTGTATTGTCACCTGATCTAGAGAAATTCCATTTGCTTTCTAAATCTTTCGATGTTGTCCTTTTCGGGAAACGGTTGCTGATCCCAACCGTTGGTGACAATACATTCGGTACTCTCAAGCAAAGTGAAGGGCCGGTCATGTTTAGCCTGGATTGCAAGACGCTCTTGTTGAACCCGGTGTATTCCTCTCTAGAGATACACTGTCATAAGGTGGTCCCATACTTTGCTAGCTGGAATCCATTCTCCGATAAGAGCCTGCGGTTTTGATTGTATACTATATATGTGGAGCGTGAGATGCAAGCGTTCTGCTAGATTGTTTTTACTCGTTTTAGACACTATAATAATATCATAATAGTATTGATTTTAAAGAATGCTTTGGGTTATCATAAGGTAAAAACCATCCGTGTTTATGTGTGGATTGGTCTTACAATTATCTTTTCTTTAGAAAAAAAATTTTAAAAGTTAAACCAACGGGTTGGAGTTTACTCACACCAGTCCCATGACTGACCCATAGTTTATTTTGTTTTGTTATACCCTAAACTCTTGGGTGCCCAAATTTGTATGGGCAGTCAAGTAGTTCAGGTTGTTACAAATATATTTTGAGGAGCTTGGAGTAGGAGGCTTCAGTGTTAGATATTTACTATTTATTTTTCCGCTGTGTTGTATTGTACTCTGATAAAGGTATGTATATGTATATACAGTAAAAAAATTGTATCCCAAAGTTTATATATATATATATATATATATATATATAAATTCCATCTTTCTATTTATCATCCTCTAACTTCTTTCTAATTATGATCTGGTATGTTCGATTCTTGAATAGTTGACATAAGTTTTATGTCAATTTTCGGGGTCGAAAATTCCAGTTTGTTACATAATTTAAGCCATGTTTCCTATTAAACTCTTTTTAGATAAATAAATTACGAACATAGTATTTCTGCCACTTTATTTTCTTCGACCATATATCTCATGCATCCATTCATTACAAAATTCATTTCCATTTATGTGTATCCATCCTACCACTTTTGTTATGTGTCCATTCATTATAAAATTCATTTCCTTTTATGTTGTATCCATTCTGCCGCTTTTATTCCTTTAATTTGTGAAACGCATGAATTAAATAAATGAAATGAAAAGGTTCCGCACCATTTATGTGTATAGAAAAGAAAGAAAGAGTAATATATATATATATATATATATTTAAACCCTTATCTTATCCTTAAGAATTACTTTGAACTAAATATAATAGAGAAAATCTAATTCGAATTTTGCATGCGTTTCACCCAAAATTAAGCCATCATATTTCATAAAGGAATATGCTTCCAATACGTAGCAGGGACCCTTGATTGTTTGTATGCATAATAAAAAAATAGAAAACAAAAGGTTTAAAGATATAAGTATGAACTGTGACTTGTCATCTTTGAAAATACAATGACTTTTAGTTTATTTAGTAGATATGGCTAATTAAAGATTCATACACATTATTAAACCACACATCCAACATATAATTTAAAATATATTAATATAATATATCCATGGTGAAGGCAAATAGTAAGGGTAGTCAATGTTCATAAAGAAATGAAATTTGATGTCAAACTAAAATAATGAAACATAAAATTCTATAACATAAATACCCATTTTGTTTTCCCCTCTTCCCAAAACTTCCTGTGCCTACCTTCCTTTTCATGACTAACGTGTTTTGGAATTGGTTTACATATTGGAATGAAATTACATTTTTCCAAGATTGGAAGAAACGTTAACACATAATAATATAAAATTCAAACTTTTGAAATAGTAAAATTGTGGGATTCGTGAATTGTAACAACCTGAATTCCGACGGACCAAATTTTTTTCAAAACTCTAATCAATCGAAAATCATGTTGGTTGCTCTGGTATCCTGTAGAAAAGACAGAGATAAAATATATCAGTGCTTAGAAAATATCTCGCAGCAAAACAGATAAAATATAATATAATCAAAATATAGCCTTACCCAAATTATAATACTGCCTAACCAGTATCCAAAGCTATTATATCTCTGCCACAAGTCTTACCTATGAGTATGTGATGAGAATGGGGTCAGAACACAGGTTCTGGTGACTAGATTTAAACTACACATTTTGGATAACCCTACGTATATCGTTCAATCACATTTTCTTATTTATTAGGTTGCTTGGTTTACCCACACTCAAGGGTTACACACACGTCGTACCCATTTACTCCCACTGGATTATCCTAATATTATATAAATATATATAGATATATGTAGCTGCCCCCAATATTGAGGCACACTAGATGGTACCCCACTCGCACAGTCTCCACCGTAATGTCATAGAAATGTACGCAGTCCCTCATCCTACGCTCGAGTGACATACATATCTCTATATAACAACATTACGTTTGGCATATATCTTTCATTACTATGTTACATAAGCGTATAGACTGTCACCTTCGATCGAATCATATTCTATCACAGAGTAATGCCCTCAAGTCTACGATACACCACCCAAAGCAGACATGCATGTATCTAGACTTTCCCACGTGTGTATCGTCATTAGTTTTTGGTGCCTTAACCGCACATAACCTCTAATGTGCACCGAGTTCCATGGCAGGGCTGTACAAGAAACATGGAACTCGGTCAGTATCTTTTACATATCTGTACAGGCCCACCTTTAAGAGCCTCAAAATACAGATATTCTTCAGGTTTGTTTTTCATGGTGGGTATGGCCCCACCTCGGCCCCTCCCTCAACTAGTAAAGACTACAAGAGCTAACCGACTTACCCCTAACAAACAATCTAAACAACCACTTGGTGTCTCCCCTCAACCACTATGCCTCATAGAAGGTGGATGACATCTTCGATTTAGCTCTAGAATTTTCGCATCCCACTAGCTGCCGATGACGGGTACCCGACGATCTACTATCCTTGTTGGTCGTGATCCCTACCTCCCCGTTGAGGCAATCGCTGAATCACCCTAGTGTCACCTCGTCACAACTTTCTGACTGCAAAGCTACTTTTGCAGTCAAGGCTACTCACCGGGTAGTTACGCGCAGACCCAACCTCTATGAGCACAGCCCAAAAACTGCACCACCACAGAAGACTACCAGGGCACCTTCCATATCCCAGGAAGACGCATGCTTTCCCTTCCGGTCCTTCAGAGCCGACATAATAATCAGATGAACGTGTGCTCCTGTAACAACCCGGAAAATCAGAACCAATTTAAAAAATTTAATTTAGCTATTTTAGTGGATTTTGAATATTTAAAATAAATTATTTTAAATAATAACAACCAAAAGTCTATTTGAATCGATGTTGGAAAATAAATATATTTATTTTAATTATAAAACAGGGCCTGAAATGGCGTGGCAGTTTGAAAATATGAATTCGCACTTTGACTGACTGTACCGGATGCAAAATAAAACGAATTTTAGTGAAACCAAAAATATTTAAATCTGTTTACGAGTATCTTTCTAACGAATCTGAAAAATCGAAGTTACATAGCGGGAATCAAAAGTTATGGCCAAATGAATTTTCAGAAACGTTGCTATGGAGTTTATATAGCCCTTGAAAATAGGCATTTTGCAAACGACCTCCGTTTTTGATGAAACCATTTTTGTTGGATCTGGGATGTCGAATTATTGCTAGGTTCCAAATTCCATAATTTTTGGAGTTAATATGTGAGTATGGAAAAGGAAAATGTGTTTGGTTAATTTCGGTCAATTTGGATCGACCAGAAAATGGCCATTTTTCAAACGGTCTCCAAATTCGACGAAACTAGTTTTGTTGGGGTCGTATCATCAATACGAAGCTAGATATAATTTTTCTAGAATTTTTGGGATCAGTATGTGACCCCGACAGATTGAAATGTACGTTCAAATCCATATTTAGATGTTTTATGTTTTAATTTGAAGAAAAACTGAATGAAACAGTCGAACGGGCCTACGAAACATATTCCATTGTGTCCAAAATGGGGGTATTTAGCTAGGGGCGATAGTTGTTGGGTTTGAATTGGAGTTCGTATGTGGTGAGGGGTATTTTCGGATTTAAATAAATTAAATATAACTATAAAATTCCGGGGCCAATAGGATTTCATTTCCCAAACCCGCGTTGACTTTCAAAACCTGATCCCCCTTCTATCGCGAACGACGATCAACCCTCCCCTCTTTTCGACCAAATCCTGACCAAACCACGCCCCGTTAACCCTCGCTCCAGTTAAGCTTTCGGAAGCTCTCCTCCCCAGCTTCAAATCAACGCCAGCCTCGCCCTCCATCGTCGAGTATCCTGCTCGAATCGAGCTTGCAAATCCTCCGCCTTTGGAGAGCCACCACCGCCGATTGGAGCCATCGAGCTGCACCCCACCACCACGCGCGAAAAGTCTGTTCCTCCCTCTTCGATGCTGTATAGTCCGATCGACGCAACACTTCGCGGATTGGAAGATAAAACGAACCCTAGTTTTGAACCCTTTTAGAGAGGTAACGGCTGTGATTATATTTTACTGTAAATAGCACTTTAAAGCGCTACGAAATATGATTTTACAATAAAAATCATATCGTTTTGCTATGTAGTCGAAATCCAGTGACACAAGAGATATTGGACTCGTGTGGATGTCTTCTACATTCTAGAAGAGATCGGAGAATTTTTGGAGATTCCTACAATTTTTGGAGGAGTGGAACCCAATGTGAGATTTCTAAATTATAAACGATATGGAATGACAATGTATAAATTATATAATCGATGTATGAGTTATATAAGCGTTGTACACCTCATGTATAAGCGTTGTATAAGTTGTATGTGCGATGTATAAGTTATATATGCATTGTAAAAATTATATATGAGTTGAAATGAAATTGAAATGAAAGTGAAATATATTTATATACGTGTGTATATATATACACACCCCCCTCGTCCACAGACCATGGACGATATATATTGGTTGTGATTGTTTGGATTTTGGTTGACGTGAAATTTTGTTGATAAATGCGAATGGTTGATAATGATTGTTTATGGTTGAAACAAAATTGGAATTGTTTATGGAAATATTCATTGTGATATGAAAATGATCGAAATACTTAGATTATAAGGATAAGCCCCTTAGGGAACGCTGCGAGGCATAAGGTAGTGCGAGGAGCCATACTTGGGACGGTGCTGGTTTTTAACCCCTTGCTGTTATGCTGTCGAAATTTTCTGAAATATTCATATGTTTGATTATTATTCATGTGTTGAAAAAATATATTCATTTTTGAAATATAATTGTTTGAACGATAAAAATAACATTTTATTGAATGTATGAAATAGAAATGGTTTGACAATAAAAATCACATTTTTATTAAATATGCGAAGTATATAAAATATTCATGTTTGAAATAAATTGTTTAAACAATAAAAATCACATTTTTATTACATATATGAATCGCTAAAAATCTTCATTTTTGAAATAAATTGTTTTAATAATAAAAATCACATTTATATATATATATATATATATGAAGTATAAAAATAGTCATGTGTTGGATAAAAATATTATTTTTATCACATATATGAAATGAAATGGTGTGGAAATCGAAGGACGAATTATATTTATATATATAAATATAATAAAAATAAATCGAATACCATGATTTTAAATGATTATTGCGGGAGATCCGACCATCGGATTTTCCCAAAACCGAAACCGTTGGGTCCTCTTTGGAAATATCTTTCCAACGACAACAATTTTGTAAAGATCCAACGGTTAGATTTTGTGAAAAGTTAAATTCAAATCTGAATGAAAACAGCGCCAGAATGGATTATATTAATATACATATATAAATAATTAAATTAAATCGAATAACGACGCTGCAGTTCATAGTTTGAAATCGTAACTTCAAACGATTGTATCGGGAGATCCGACCGTCGGATTTTCCCAAAACTGGAACCGTTGGGTCCACTTTGAAAAGATCTTTCCAATGATGTAAAAAATGTAAAGATCCAATGGTTATATTTTTAGATATGTATAAATCAAATCTGGAGAAAAACAGCGCCGTGGCCGCGTTATGGCCTGAAGCGTCGTTTGAATAAATTGGCTATATTTAAATAAATAAAAATAGCAATAAATTGATATAAAATATTATAAACAATATGGAATAGAAATAAACTTAATTTACTAGTTTTATAGGATATTTGATGGTTGAATGTGTTTGACGTGAAGATTACATAAATGAACTGAATTATGGATGTCAGATAATTTAACCATTGAAATGAATTGATTTGAAATTCTAAATATACGTGAATTATTTGAAAAGGCCGAGTTAATTCTCATTTCAAATAATTGATCGACGATTGGAAGTCGAAGATATGAAGACGGTGCAGGACCGATGATCTTCACATCGAATGGATGGCTATTGATGCCTTTGATTGGAGTTGCTGCCCTGAAGGGGTTACAGTGGTGGTTGTCCGGACGTACTTGTTGATTGTTCGGATGTGCGAGGGCCTCTCTCCTGTATTGGACATACGGGAGAGGAATAAGGTGCCTCCGGTTTCATTCAAACCCAGAATGGACCTGAAAATGGATGTGTGTCTGACGTTGTAGATTGACAACGTGGCATACAGAGATGCTGTGATCAAGGCTTTTGTTGAAAAGCAGAGTCTTGTGGTTGATGATCAAAGCATGGCTTTAAATAGCTAGCTTTGTGTTTAGCGTTGATTCGCGATCCTCACTCCCCGGTATGGACTAGAAACGCGAGAGGACTTCAGGGAGGACCTGCGTTTCCTTCTATCTAGGAGTGATGTTTTGGGTTTTACACGCCCGGGCATTTTACTTATGTGGATGATGGATAGAGAGGCGCCTCGGTTATTTCGGTCTCTTCGAAGCAGATGGTTTGGTCGGATATGACCAGTTTACGCCCCATAGGGCAGGGAAACGCAGTGTTCAGGCATTTTAATCCACTCCGTGTGGACCGGCCCTGACGATCCAGGGGGCAGTTACGGCTGCTCCTGAGAAATGGGATAGATTGTCTCGAAGCGGTAAGAACGATCCCTTGCCATGGTTCATGACGGAAATCCGATTTCCAAATACGACATCATGCGGTTTTGATTGTAAACCTATATATGGCGACATGATATATGGTACCCATGTCGTCTATGATTGATACTTATGATTGAAATTGTTTTTGAAACGTATAAACACTAGTAATAATATCAAATGCTTTTGTTTTATTCGTATCAAGCATATCTTGGCCATTATAAGGTAAAACTCTATCCTCCGGTTTGCGTTGCATTGTGTGATGGGAACTGAGTCTTATAATGGCTTCATTTTTATAAAAAGCACTGCGATGTTTAAATGATTTATTTGTTTTAAGCACTGGCGATCCAATGGAGTAATCCCGTTCCGCGTTAGCGGCGTGGTCTTGTGATTCGCCTTATTATAAAGTAAGTTTAGTAGATTTCTCATACCAGTCCCATGACTGACTCGCAGTTTGTTTCACTTGCAAACTCGGGTGCCCCTATTTCTACACGGACAGCCTTGTATTCAGGTTGTAGCAGGCTCTTTCTGGATAGCTATGGAGCTGAAGATGGATTCTATCATTTCTTTCTTTTTATGTTGTTCAGCTCCAGTTGTACATATTATGTTTTAATTCCACTGTAGACATTTTATGTAAAGCTTAACTGTATTTTGTACTAAGTATGATCCTGTATACTGTGTAACTCTGATTATTATTATTTCCAGTATATTTATATGTATATTATCTGGTGTATTTATATATTTCTGTTCTGTTGTTATTTGATTATGTGTTATATTCCAAAGAATACCTTGCCACCGGGGAACGGGGTTTGGGGTCATCACAACGTGGTATCAGAGCTTTGGTTAAGCTTAGTTCTGAAATATAACATATTAACGAACTCGTCAGAAATAGAACCAGTAATATTCTACGATGAATAACTCATTTCAGATAGGATCGGTAATATCCTAGAATGAGTGTAGCAGAATGAAATACACCCCAATAGATGCATATACATTTAAATATATGTCTCTATGCTTTAAAATACCTTTTCTATTGGCCTAACACTTTGTATGCTATTTGCAGACATAGAAAAATAAGCGGCAGAAGCAGAAGAAGTAACCCTATGGTTCGTGTAACACCCCGCCTCCGCTAGGGTCACTCGCAAAGGAATGCACTAGCTTTAGAGGGGCATTATTGGTAAACATGCACAGAAATATCACAAGACAGAACATATAAAATAGCGGAAGTAAAATCGAACTTTCATTAACATGAATACATAAGGTCTAAAGCCTTTTACATCAGAGTACATCAAAACCTGTCTTGCAATAGTAAAGAAGCATAAAGACTTTTTCATAAATTATTCCCCAAATAAAAACAGTAAAGTAGCCATAGCCAGGAAAAGTCCAAGCCATCCATGATGACCTTCAAGCAGAAGAAGTCCGAACTAAACAGCAGTGTTTCCTCCCTGTAACCTGGGGGGGGGGGGGAACGGAAGAAAAGAGGCGAAACAAAACGGGTCAGTCAAAAAGACTGAGTAAGCCCTATCTACTATTAGTATAAAAACTAGTAAAGTTAACTGACATGAGAAACTGAGATGAACATAAGCATGATAACAAGATAGATAAGCTAAATCAAAATAACAGGATGAACTACTAAACTCAGATAAACTAGGGTGTCATGATAAACTACGGTGTCAAGATAAAACAAGGTATCACATCATCAGGTTCCTATCAAGTATAATATCCCAAGATATCTATCACGTATAACGTCCCATGGTATCTATCCTGTATATCTGCTCTGCACCTACCGTACTAGTATCCCAACTGTATTACATGTTATCCATGAATGACCCTTACTCAAAAGTCGTGTAATGGTCCCTGTCAACCTAATATGCCGCGTATATAGGTTACTCAACTCATATGTTTCTTTCCATGTATAAGTTCAGTCCTTTGCCGTAGGCTGTACGGGCTTTCCCATGTAAACGGTTTATCCTTGAAGTTGTTTTGGACTGCAACCCTTGATCTAGTTGTGTTTCCTTACCATGAACTATCGCGCGTCCACTTAGGATTTATGCCACCTAGGACCGCTAGGGATTATGCTACCTAATGAACGTTTCCGTGTCTCGGTTTGGGTTTTGGCCACCCAGGACCACTAGGGATTACGCCACCCGTCAACCGCGCCCTTGATCCCACGTATGTATCGTGAATCGTTTTCCATGTCTAGATGCACATGTTCCCCAATGTGCCATCCGAGTTCCGTGCCAGGGCAAATCAAGAAATACGGAACTCGGTCGGGAGCTTTAAATCGTCTTCCGATGCAGATATCAAGGACTGTTTTTGTACCCGTGGCTATGGTCCCACGTGACCCCTCCCTCAACTACTGAAAGGCAATCCAAGAAAAATCATGTATAAGAACCACTCCCCGGCCCCACTATAGCCCACTTTCCTACGGGCCAACCTCACCCATGACTCGATAGCAAGCACATGGTCTGTTGGGGGTTCCCTGCCTTTCCGCACGTACACGATTGACTAAAGATGGTAGGTAGTCGGCGATGCGCTATCCAGGGCAAAAACAAGAATCGTCGACTCCACGCTAATCCATCCCAGTCTTTAGGTTGCTCGCATAGCAACCAAGGCATACTCTTGGTCCTTCTAACGCAGACCTTAACCTCTCATGGGCCTAGTATAATTACCTGGCAGCCCACAGAGGGATCCCAAGAATATCCTCACGTCCCCCGAAGCTTCCACTTCGGCACCCAGTGCGCTGGAGCTTTTATCCAAGTCAGATAACTTGCTCCCCCTCGTATACTAAGTGATGACCTACCGTATCAGGTTACTCATCGTTTTGAGAATTAGTCCTATGTCCTTAGCTAAGAATTATTACTTAGTTACCCTTAACTAAGGTTTACCACTTAGCTTCCTTTCCCGTTATCCTTGATTAACCACGGTTTTCTACCTAGTTCTTCTAGCTAGGGTTTGTCTATTGGGTTAAGTGTTATCATTCAAGTCCATGACTTAACCCGCCCACGAATCACGTCAAAGATTGGCTAAGTATTTAAGTTCAAGACTTAGTCCCACAAGTTGGTTAAGTGTACCCAGAGGCTCATGACTTAACCCTATCAAGTCAAATTGGTCAAGTACTAGCTTACCTTAATCCTATCAGATTATCTTGCTAGATCGATTAAGCATAGATTATCTTAATCCCATCAAATTATCGAGTCGGATTGGTTAAGTATAGGTTGGCTTAACCCCATCCTCTAATCGTACTACAATGGTTAAGTATATTCTAAAAAGGTCTTGTGACTTAACCTTATCAGGTCCGCGTATTAGATTGGTTAAGTGTAAGTTACTTAACCCCATCAAATCATCATGTATAATTGGTTAAGTATAAGTTGCTTAACCCCATTAAATTATCACGTTAAGTTGGTTAAGTATTGGTTACTTAACCTCATTGAATTACCGAGTTTAAATTGGTTAAGTGTTTAACTTAACCCCGTCGAATTACTGTGTTTAGATTAGTTAAGTGTGGATTACTTAACCCCATCTAATTACCGTGTCGGATTAGTTAAGTGCAAATTACTTAACCCCATCCCCTAATCATCTTGTATGGTTAAGTGTCATTAAGAAAACTTACTTAACCTTGCCAAATTATCATGTTGGATTGATTAAGTGTTGGTTAACTTAATCCCCGTCCACTAGTCATATAAAAATGGTTAAGCGTCATTAGGCAAATCAAATCACTTAACCTACCCAACCTTGTCATGTTTTGTTAAGTATCATTAGCCTAACCAATTTACTTAACCCATTTACCCATGTCATATTTGGTTAAGAGTCATTAATCAAATTAACTTAACCCTATCATGTGGCATTAATTACTTAATGCACCCCAACCTCTCACATTAGACTTTGTTGTGGTTACTAGTTAAGCCGGTCGGTTCCGGGTAGCTTTACACCACAACTTGGTCTAACCTCGGGTTCAAGCACAACATGACCAACTTCTCACATTGGGTCCTATTGTTTGCAACTACTAGTTAGGCCGGTCGGTTCCGGGTAGTTTTACTTTGCAAACTCAACCCAACCTCGAGTTGACCACTTTCATGTTTAGTCTAGTGTCATGTTCATAGTCAAGTTTTCAAGCAATTGGGTAGACCTAACTTAATAGGTAAATTCCCAATGGGTAGACCTAACTTAATAGGTAAATTCCCAAGCTTATGTTTTTATGCATACTTACATGTCAACTTCCATGTTATATTTCAAGTCATGTTTTCAAGTATAAACACATGTCATATTTAACGTTACATGTTGTCATGTTTATACCCATTTACCCAAGTCATATTCATGTCATTATGTTTCCCCATAATGTGACCCCAACGCTTTTTAAACTAGCATATACGTTCGCAACAACGTAATGGACTAAAAGAAGAGACTTGACAAAGGCATGACAAAAATGGATATTCAGCCACAAGTTAATCATGGTGGCAAATGAGGCACAAATGTGTTCATTAGCTTGCATGTTATATTCTTAAGCCTCACAAAGACATGCATAAACCCAAACTTGCAACATAAGCGAATCATGGTGACAAATGACATGGAATGATGACTAGAAACTCGCATATATCATCATATAAGGGTTATGACTTCATATGCAAGTTGACATAAAAGGTATGAAGGTTCTCATGTTGCATAATGCAACATTTCAACATAAAGGTTGTAGCTTTTAGCTCATAAGATCAAGATGATGACTTCATAAACTTGCATGACATGATAGCACAAATCATACCCAATGATCAAACCCAAATTTGCAACATGAACATTTAACTTCATAGTTAATATCTAAGAGTAGGGAAGGGCTTACATTGCTATGAAGGCCTAAATCGATTAAGCTAAAACTTGTGATGAAGTCTATGCATGCCATTACCCAAAACCCCAAAGATGAACCCTCCAAATCAATGAAAACCCCCTCTTTATGAACAAAGAACAAAGATTTAGCCTTGAAATCAACTTGAGAGGCTCTCATACTAACATAGAAACTCTCTAACACTCTCATGATCATGAAACCTCTCATAGAAATGAAGTGGAGGCTAGGATTTTGAGTGGAGGCCATGAGAGGAGCAATCTTGCCATAGTTTAGTTGCATGAATGAATAATGAGGATTTAGGATAGGTTAGGGTCTTATTTATAGATTAGGCAAGTGTTTTAGGCCATAGGATTAAACCTAGATTCAATCCAAGCCATCAAAGCATGTCTTGGGGAAGAAGTCAAGTGTAGGAACCATCTAGGGCCTTTAGATTAAAGATGAACCATGAGAACCATCCAAATGCAAAATCTGCATTTGAGCGAATCGGCCCACGGGTAGACAGCCAAACACCCTGGATTAACCCCTAGTCGACCCAGCGAGCTTGGGTCGACCTCAAAAATCGGCCGGTTCGGTTATTCCCCTCTCCCAATTCGCTGTTTTGAACATTTTTGCATATTTATTTATTTAATTTTCAATTATATATATATATATCTCTGCGCAACCCATTTCACTTAATTAAGTATACTTTAATTTGGGAATTTTTCGTGAAACTTCGCGAGGCCATATCTTGGTCATACGGACTCAGATTTTCGAAAACTCGGACTCTATTTCACGTATTTTTCCGAGACGAACGCAATGGCATAACCCGTTTCCCTTGATTCAGATTTTACAGTTTAATTCTGCCTCCATTTATATTATAACAAGTTATTGAAAATACGGGTTGTTACAGTTTGACAATCTAATGAGCCAGTTGTGATCCCACAGTCAGGATCAGATATAGAAGCTCTATTAAAGAGGTATCGAAATCTGGGTGGAGTACCGTTCTTGGGCGATGAGTCCATTATTCAAACTCAAGCCTGGATGCGCTCTGCTGAGAGGATTTTTGAAGGTTTCAAGCCGAGAGATGTGTAATGACCCGCATTCTACGCATCGGGGGATCGTTGAATATTTATTTCTTTCCTGTATGAAGTCGTAAGGTCATGTAACTTTGGGAAACATCCATTAGAGTCATTTCCCATGTTCATGATTTTTGTCGATTTTTAAATGACCATTTTGCCCCTAGTTCGTACTGTTTTGGCCATAACTTTTGATTGGAAAAGAATTTTGACCTGAAACCACTTCCATTGGATTCGTTTGATGGTTTACCTTTCCGTAGAGTGGTCATAATAGCCAAACGGACTTACCGTTTGGGAGATATGGCTGAAATAAGGTTTGGAAGGTGAAAAACTGCTTAATCGGGCCAAATCGGGTGATTAGTGGACAGGCCCATAACCCATTTCGGGATTAGGGTTATGGGAAGACTGAAATGAGATAGAGGATCATTCCATTTCAGTTTTCTAGCCTCCACTTATCACCAAGGAACCCTAAAAATGGCCTCTAACCTCTAAATCACCTCCAAATCACCTTTTGGTCAAGGATTTGGCTTAGCAACCTCTAATCAAGGAAGATCTACACAAAAGCAACATTGGAGCTGCTGTTTAGCATCGAGATTCACATCAAATCAGAGATTTATTTCAGATCTTAGTTTATTTTGTGGCTAAGGTGAGTGATTTGCATAGTTTTACACTAATCATGGCTAGTTAAGGGTAATTAGGGTTAATTAGCGAATTTAAGCATGATAAAATTCGGGAAAAATGTTCATAAATTCTTAAATGATGTTTTAGACCACTGATATGAATTTGGGTTAATTTGGTTAAGTTTTGCTAATCTTATCATTAGTTTCACCTAAACATGCTTAAGGGGAAATGTGGGAATTTTGGGTATGTTTGATCCATATTAACCTATCATGTTGATGTTTTGATGTTTGTGGTTGATTATGCATGTTGCTATGACTGTATGAAATGCTTTGGGATTGATTTCAATAGTTAGAATGGTCGAAAACGTCGTCGAATGGCGTAAACACTTGCTGGAACAGTTTCAGAAAACAGTGCAGGGTTCGGATCGGATCGAATAGGGCGCTCGGTTCAGATATGTTGAACTGAGCAAGGAATCCGATCGGATCGGAACCCAACACTTGGGAAAAGTGGCAAAAAGGAAGGCCACGCTAGCTGAGCTGGGATCGGATCGGATTAGGGAGTAGGGATCGGAGCGGATTAAGGAGGACGGATCGGAGCGGAAGTACGAAGACGGATCGGAGCGGAAGCATGCGAAGGAAGCATGGCCACGGATCAGAACAGAAGCACGAACTGGAGGGGAATGACACCCGACCCGAACCGCGCCAGAAGAACAACCGACCTGAACCGCACCAGAAGAACCACTCGACCCGAACCGCACCAGAAGAAGACCCGATCCGAACAGATGGAGGACACCCGACCCGAACCGATGGCTTGAGGAGGAACCCGACCCGACCCAGTATTGACCAATAACCCGAGATGCAAAGGTAGTCCAATAGGGGAAGTTAGAGCTCAGGATCCAGTTGGGAACCGATGAGTTCACTTCATGGTTGGACTTTGCTGTGGGACGTGTGCTAAGGAGTTGTCGACGTTCATAACTTCGATTCACCACTAAAAATGAATGATGGCTACTTATCAGTGCAGTAGGGTCATTACGACCTGAGGGGCAAGGTGATGGTAGCAAGACTACGTTATCAGTGCAGTAGGGTCATTATGACCCGAGGGGCAAAGTGATGCGTAGTAAGACTATGAGCCAGTGCAGTGGGGTCATTACGACTCCATGGGGCAGAGTGGACATAGTAAGGATTAGTAAGGCTATAAGCCAGTGTAGTGGGGTTCTTGTGACTCCATGGGGCAAAGTGGACATAGCGAAGGATTTGTGGCTACGTTATCAGTGCAGTGAAGCCATTTATGACTTCATGGGGCAGAGTGATTGTAGCAAGGTATGTTGGGTGATCGAAGTGGTGAATATCGTATGCTTTACGCACTGAGTGAGAGATGTGAGGATGGATGCTATGTTTGATTGTTTGCCATCACTATGACATGCACACCTCCCCCACCTCCGTATCTTTACACCGTTTGATATGGTACCTTAGAGTGTTGTACAGTGTGTAGTGCTAACTCTTTGGTTGCAGGTCCAGGTTCAGGTATGTTTTAGTCTACCTGTTATTGTTCACTTTAGATGCTTATCGCTCATACCAGGCTTTATGTCTGACCCAGAGTTTTATGTCTCCTCTTATTACTCTGGGTGCTCACACGAGCAGACTAGAGACATGTTAGCTGGTGGTGCGTGAGTAGCTGATTCGGAGGCGGGCAGGAGGTTTCCACGTATTATATATATATATATTCTCCCTGTGTCGTTGGTGGTCGCTACTTGGGCATTAGTAGTGTACCTCTTTTATCTTGCTTTTTCTTTGAGACAGTTTGAAAGTTGTAATATGATGTATTTTGGATTTCCGCTGCTATGATGTTTAGTTCAAATTTCCAGCTTATGCACTGTCTCTCCTGTTTTATGTCAAGTATGTTATTATTATATTTTATTCTATGCGTTGTGAGACATTCTACAGGTTCATTGTTAATTCATTTCTTTCTTCCTTTTCCTTCTGACGACCCGTTCCGTGCTAACTGGACATGTGTACAGTGCACTTTTGGAGTAGATGTCGGTTGGTGCGGGGCGGGCCGTCACACTTGGTATCAGAGCTCTAGGTTGCGTAGTTAACCTAGGGAAAGACACCAGGGAGAGATAGTACGTATATGAGAGCGCGTATTTGTGATTACTTTGATTTTCAAAAGCTATATATATACTATTGGTAGTATAATAATGAAGTCGCACTGCACTAGCACCACTATGTGGTCGTTAATCGTTTCCCTTTTTCAAATTGACGATGAGCCGAGACACGAGGGGTGCTGGTAGAGGGACCAACCAAGGGAATGCCGCTGACATGATGGCGATGTTTACTAACCTCATGAGAGACATGCTCAGAGAAGTGCAAGGGGAAGTTCCCAATCCCGGAGTTGGTGTTGGCCCAGTAGTGCAGGCGCCTAGGGTCGATTTCGCCAAGTTGTGCAAGGATTACACTAATCTTGGCGGGAAGTCGTTCCACGGGATGGAGTCGGCCACAGATGTTCAAGACTGGATGGATAGCTGTGATCGTATCTTCGATGACTTGGGTCTTGAAGATGCGATGAAGAGAAGGCTAGCGTCTCGTCAGCTGCAAGGGCGAGCGATGAATTGGTGGAATGCCAATAGAGCAGCTACTCCAGAGGACCTGGTTACTTGGGATCAGTTCAAGGCTCGCTTTAGCGAGAAGTTCATTCCAGCTGCCCAGAAGTCAGTATTGTTCAAGAGGTTCTTGGAACTCAAGCAGAACGGAAGGGCAGTTTCTGATTATATTGCTAAGTTCGACACTTTGTCGAAGTATGGACTATCTCTTATCGACACTCCTGAGAAGAAGAATGAGAAGTTCATTACTGGGTTGGATGGATACTTAGGGGAAAGGCTTATCAACCACATCGATGAGACTTTTGAATCGATTGTGGGGAAAGCTTTGAGATCAGAGAGTCTTTACCCTAAGTCAAAGACTGAGGCTGCATCTGCAGAAGGGCCAAAGCCGCAAGCAGGCGGTGGAGGCAAGAATAACTCTCAGAATAAGAGGAAGCAGGACCAATCTAAAGGTGGTCAGAAAAAGAGCAAGAAGGATGTTGAGTGCTTCAGCTGTGGTAAGAAGGGTCATTATGCTAAAGAATGTCGGGCCAAGCCAGCGGAAAGGAAGTGTTACAACTGTGGTCAAATGGGACATCATAAGGATAAGTGTCTGCAACCTCTTAAGGAGAAGCAGATTGTGAAAGCATATGCTATTGATGTTGTTCCTTCTTCGTCGAATGCCCCAACTGCAGCGGAGAAAGGAAAGAATGTTGCTATTCAAGGTATGCTTTCTATTTATGATATACCAGTTCGAGTTTGGTTCGATACTGGGGCATCCCGTTCCTTCATATCTAGTGACCTGGTAGATAGGTTGGGACTGGAACCCGAGATAGTCGATAGACCATTGGTTGTGACGAACCCGATTGGTGGTTCGACTAGCCTTAGTATGATTTGCAGGAATTTGGTCTTATCGAGTCATGGATGTATATTTGTTTGTGATTGCTTTGTTTTGGGCTTCACTGGGTATGGCATTATATTGGGAGTCGATTGGCTCTAAAGATACGGGGTGGTGGTAGACTGTGAGGGCTTTTTGGTGACAGTGAGGGCGGATGATGGGCGGAGGGTAGTGTTTGGTAGCCTACCTAATGATGGGGTTATGGCTAGTTTTGTAAATTCCCTCGACATCCCGCAGGATGAGTTGTCAGATGTGCCCGTGGTTGGCCAGTATCCGGACGTCTTCGAGGAGGTGACCGGGCTTCCACCACACCGAGAGACTGAGTTCCATATTGATTAAGTGAAAGATGCCAGACCTATAGTGATTCCACTTCGTCGTATGGCACCAAGGGAGCAGCGAGAGGTCGGGGTGCAAGTTAGCAATCTTTTGAAGAAGGGATTTATTAGAAGGAGTGTCTCCGAGTGGGGAGCACCAGTTGTGTTTGCCACTAAGGCAGATGGTTCCCTTCGTTTGTGTGTGGACTATCGCGAGTTGAATAAGGTGACGAGGAAGAATAAGTATCCTCTACCGCAGATAGATGATTTGTTTGATCAACTGGAAGGAGCAAGAGTGTTCTCCCAGTTGGACCTCGCGATAGGATTTCATCAGCTACGAGTAGCGGATGAGAGTGTTCCGAAAACAGCATTTAGTACGCCGTCTGGATTTTATGAGTGGTTGGTCATGCAATTTGGGTTGACTAATGCACCAGCCTATTTTGTGGATCTTATGAATCGAGTATTCAGAGATCAGTTGAATAAGTTTGTTCTTGTGTTCGTGGATGATATCCTTGTTTACTCAAGGACAGAAGAGGAACACAAGGGGCACTTGAGGATAGTGATGGAGGTGTTGAGGAAACACCAATTGAAAGCGAAATTTTCTAAGTGTCATTTTTGGAGAAGGGAAGTGAGATTCTTGGGTCATGTTGTTTCAGAGAATGGTATTGCCGTGGACCCTGCGAAGGTGGCTACGGTACAGGATTGGCCTACGCCCAAGAATGCAATAGATGTAAGAAGTTTCTTGGGGTTAGCTGGATATTATCGTAAGTTTATTCAGGACTTCTCCAAGATAGCAGCACCGTTGACTCAATTGACTAAGAAGAATCAGTCCTTCGTCTGGGACGGAGTGTGTGAGGATGCCTTCAAGAGTCTAAAGGAGAAGTTGACGCGTGCGCCAGTGTTAGTCATTCCTAAAGGGAATGAAGAGATGACGGTATACACGGATGCTTGTGGTACCGGACTGGGTGCAGTATTGATGCAAGGAGGTAGGGTTGTAGCTTATGCTAGTCGACAGCTAAAGCCACATGAGAAGAAGTATCCTACCCATGATTTGGAATTGGCAGCGATTGTATTTGCGCTGAAGATGTGGAGACACTATCTCTTGGGAGAAAGATTTGAGTTGTTTACCGATCATAAATCGTTAAAGTATCTCTTCTCCCAGAAAGATCTGAATCTCCGTCAGCAGAGATGGTTAGAGTTCTTGGCTTCATATGATTTTGATATCGCATACACACCTGGGAAAGGTAATGCGGTAGCCGATGCCTTGAGTAGGAGACATGCCAGCTTAGGGGCAATGTTTCTTGAATGGAAGCAACTGGAGTATATTGCGGGGTTTGATTTCAGACCAAAGTGCGAATTGGATCCAGTTATGCTAGCTAGTTTGACGATCAGACCCACTTTGATAGAACGGATTGGTTCCAACCAAAGGAACGATCCTAATATATTGGAAATCATCTCCAAGTTAGAGATGGGTATCGATGAGGAGATGAATGTGTATGGGCTTGATCGAGATGGATGGCTTTGGATGAATGGAAGACTAGTTGTGCCCAACGTGAATGGTTTGAGAGATGAAGTGCTTAGAGAATGTCATCACTCAAAACTGACTATACATCCCGATGGTAATAAGATGTATCGAGACATGAGACAGACCTACTACTGGGAAGGGATGAAAAGAGACATTGGGAAGTTTATATCCAAATGCATGAATTGCCAGCTAGTTAAAGCCGAGCAAAGGAAGCCTAGTGGTTTGTTGCAACCATTAGAAATTTCCGAATGGAAATGGGAGCAAGTTTCGATGGATTTCATCGATGGCTTACCAAGGACTAGATCGGGATATGATAGCATTTGGGTAATTGTGGATCGATTGACTAAAAGTGCAAGATTTATACCAGTCAAATCGACCAGGACGGCAGCCAAGTTGGCAGAATTGTATATGAAGTGGGTAGTGAGATTTCATGGAGTACCCAAAAGCATTGTGAGTGACCGAGACCCGTTGTTCACTAGTGGGTTTTGGAAGAGCTTACAAGAGCTCTAGGGTCAGGATTACATCTTAGTACCGCATATCATCCTCGGACTGACGGTCAGACAGAGAGGGTGAATCGTATATTGGAAGATCTCTTGAGAGCTTGTATATTGGATTTTGGTGGATCATGGGATGACCATTTGCATCTAGTAGAGTTTGCATATAATAATAGCTACCAATCCAGTATCGGTATGGCTCCATATGAGGCCTTGTACGGAAGACCGTACAACTCACCATCATGTTGGATAGAGACTGGCGAGAAGTTTGTGCTTGGACCAGATGTGGTGAGGGAAACTTCAGATAAGATTAAGGTCATTCAGCAACGAATGAAAGCTTCCTAAGATAGGCAGAAGAGTTATGCTGATAAAAGGAGAAGAGACTTGAAATTCTCCGTTGGTGACTTGGTGTTCGTCAAAATCTCTCCGTTAAAGAGCGTGATTCGATTTGGCAGGAGAGGCAAGTTGGCACCAAGATTTGTTGGCCCATTCCCTGTTCTTGAACTAGTCGGGAATTTGGCTTATAGAGTTGGCTTACCAGAGAAGATGGTAGGAGTTCACAATGTATTTCATGTTTCCCAACTAAGGAAGTTCGTTCACGACTCAGATATGACTATTTCACCTGATCAGTTAGAGGACTTCGAAGTAGAACCCGAAGCGGTTGGGAACCGCAAGCTGATCCGTATTGTGGGGCACGATACGAAGAAACTTCGAAGGAAGGCGGTGAAGCTAGTCAAGGTTCAGTGGGGCGAGGACGAGAATGATTGTACTTGGGAGACAGAGGAGAGCATTAGGAAGGCATATCCAGAACTCTTTGCCTGGTAAGATTTACTTTGCAATTTAGTTTTCCGCATGCTAGGGTAGACTTGTTTTGCTTGTTTGCATGATTGATTGTTGTTTCATGATTGATAGGCATGCGGGACCTTTGAGTGTGTTTTGATTAGGGAATTTCGGGGGAAAATTTCTTAAGAGGGGGAGGGGGAAAGTGTAATGACCCGCATTCTACGCATCGGGGGATCGTAGAATATTTATTTCTTTCCTGTATGAAGTCGTATGGTCATGTAACTTTGGGAAACATCCATTAGAGTCATTTCCCATGTTCATGATTTTTGTCGATTTTTAAATGACCATTTTGCCCCTAGTTCGTACCGTTTTGGCCATAACTTTTGATTGGAAAGGAATTTTGACCTGAAACCACTTCCATTGGATTCGTTTGATGGTTTACCTTTCCGTAGAGTGGTCATAATAGCCAAACGGACTTACCGTTTGGGAGATATGGCTGAAATAAGGTTTGGAAGGTGAAAAACTGCTTAACCGGGCCAAATCGGGTGATTAGTGGATAGGCCCATAACCCATTTCGGGATTAGGGTTATGGGAAGACTGAAATGAGATAGAGGATCATTCCATTTCAGTTTTCTAGCCTCCACTTATCACCAAGGAACCCTAAAAATGGCCTCTAACCTCTAAATCACCTCCAAATCACCTTTTGGTCAAGGATTTGGCTTAGCAACCTCTAATCAAGGAAGATCTACACCAAAGCAACATTGGAGCTGCTGTTTAGCATTGAGATTCACATCAAATCAGAGATTTATTTCAGATCTTAGTTTATTTTGTGGCTAAGGTGAGTGATTTGCATAGTTTTACACTAATCATGGCTAGTTAAGGGTAATTAGTGTTAATTAGCGAATTTAAGCATGATAAAATTCGGGAAAAATGTTCATAAATTCTTAAATGATGTTTTAGACCTCTGATATGAATTTGGGTTAATTTGGTTAAGTTTTGCTAATCTTATCATTAGTTTCACCTAAACATGCTTAAGGGGAAATGTGGGAATTTTGGGTATGTTTGATCCATTTTAACCTATCATGTTGATGTTTTGATGTTTGTGGTTGATTATGCATGTTGCTATGACTGTATTAAATGCTTTGTGATTGATTTCAATAGTTAGAATGGTCGAAAACATCGTCGAATGGCGTAAACACTTGCTGGAACAGTTTCAGAAAACAGTGTAGGGTTCGGATCGGATCGGATAGGGGGCTCGGATCGGATATGTTGAACTGAGCAAGGAATCCGATCGGATCGGAACCCAACACTTGGGAAAAGTGGCAAAAAGGAAGGACACGCTAGCTGAACTGGGATCGGATTGGATTAGGGAGTAGGGATCGGAGCGGATTAAGGAGGACGGATCAGAGCGGAAGTACGAAGACGGATCGGAGCGGAAGCATGCGAAGGAAGCATGGCCACAGATCAGAACAGAAGCACGAACTGGAGGGGAATGACACCCGACCTGAACCGCACCAGAGGAACAACCGACCCGAACCGCACCAGAAGAACCACTCGACCCGAACCGCACCAGAAGAAGACCCGATCCGAACAAATGGAGGACACCAGACCCGAACCGATGGCTTGAGGAGGAACCCGATCCGACCTAGTATTGACCAATAACCCGAGATGCAAAGGTAGTCCAATAGGAGAAGTTAGAGCTCAGGATCCAGTTGGGAACCGAAGAGTTCACTTCATGGTTGGACTTTGCTACGGGACGTGTGCTAAGGAGTTGTCGACGTTCATAACTTCGATTCACCACTAAAAATGAATGATGGCTACTTATCAGTGCAGTAGGGTCATTACAACCTGAGGAGCAAGGTGATGGTAGCAAGACTACGTTATCAGTGCATTAGGGTCATTATGACCCGAGGGGCAAAGTGATCCGTAGTAAGACTATGAGCCAGTGCATTGGGGTCATTACGACTCCATGGGGCAGAGTGGACATAGTAAGGATTAGTAAGGCTATGAGCCAGTGCAGTGGGGTTCTTGTGACTCCATGGGGCAAAGTGGACATAGCGAAGGATTTGTGGCTACGTTATCAGTGCAGTGAAGCAATTTATGACTTCATGGGGCAGAGTGATCGTAGCAAGGTATGTTGGGTGATCGAAGTGGTGAATATCGTATGCTTTACGCACTGAGTGAGAGATGTGAGGATGGATGCTATGTTTGATTGTTTGCCATCACTATGACATGCACACCTCCCCCACCTCCGTATGTTTACACCGTTTGATATGGTACCTTAGAGTGTTGTACAGTATGTAGTGCTAACTCTTTGGTTGCAGGTCCAGGTTTAGGTATGTTTTAGTCTACCTGTTATTGTTCACTTTAGATGCTTATCGCTCATACCAGGCTTTATGTCTGACCCACAGTTTTATGTCTCCTCTTATTACTCTGGGTGCTCACACGAGCAGACTAGAGACAGGTTAGCTGGTGGTGCGCGAGTAGCTGATTCGGAGGCGGGCAGGAGGCTTCCACGTATTATATATATATATATATTCTCCCTGTGTCGTTGGTGGTCGCTACTTGGGCATTAGTAGTGTACCTCTTTTATCTTGCTTTTGCTTTGAGACAGTTTGAAAGTTGTAATAAGCTGTATTTTGGATTTCCGCTGCTATGATGTTTAGTTCTGATTTTCAGCTTATGCACTGTCTCTCCTGTTTTATGTCAAGTATGTTATTATTATATTTTATTCTATGCGCTGTGAGACATTCTACAGGTTCTTTGTTAATTCATTTCTTTCTTCCTTTTCCTTCTGACGACCCGTTCCATGCTAACTGGACATGTGTACAACGCACTTTTGGAGTAGATGTCGGTTGGTGCGGGGCGGGCCATCACAAGATGACTAGAAAAGATTACTGGCATCTTGGGCACTCAAAGACGAAGGTTTAATCTGTTGGGAAACCGTTATTAAGGATAATCTTGAAGGTAATATTACCTAGGATAGATTTAAAGAAATATGTAATGAAAGATTTATTCCTCTGAAAGCAACTGAGCGGTTAAGTGATGAATTCTACTATCTGATACAAGGAGATATGACCATTCCAGAATATCATAAGAAATTCAATGAACTTTCTCATTTTGCCCCGCATCTAATTCAAAATCCAAAGATGAAGATTCTGAGGTTTATTAATGGGATGCAAAGAAAGTACCAAAGTAGTGTAATTGCACATGTGCAACAATCTTTTTTTGAAATGATATGCATAGCTTATCAGTATGAAGATCTAGATAAGCAAGGTCTTTTGGGCGACGAAGAGGAATGTAGTTCTAGCAATAAAAGGAAATTTGAAACTGATAGCCCAGAGACAAGTACGCAACCTGAGGCAAGTACGAAGTCTGAGTTTATTAAGAAGCCTAGAGTCAAGAGGAAAAAGGTTAAGTCTGAGAAAGGACCAGTAACGACTGCCATATGCAATAACGGCAAGAGGCCAGGGCATTTTCAAGGGAATTGCAACCTCGAAGAAAGAAAGAAATGTTGGGTCAAAATCCAATAACAAGTTTCAAGAGAATAGAAAATGCAATCTTTGCCATCAGCCTGGTCATGTAAAGCAAGATTTCCGGCTATTAAAGAAGTCTGAAATAGTACAAGTGAATGAAGTGGCCGAAGTCCCGGCACCCTCAGTCAGTCAAGCGAGACCAGAAGTTTTGGAAGGCATGCTTACTGTCAAAGAAATTCCGGTTAAAGTATTGTTTGATACAGGCGCGTCGCGAAGCTTTATTGCAAGTAATGCGGTTAAGAAACTGGATTTGAATTTGAAAAAGCTCAAAGCACCCATGACTGTCCATAATCCGGTTGGGCGTTCCCTAAATCTTAGTTGGATTTGCGGGGTGCCTGTCTCCTTTTTTCGTTGTCGGTTCCCTACCATCTCAATCAGCATAAATTTTACAGAATTTGATCTTATTTTGGGATTGGATTGGTTAACCAAACATGAAGCTGAGGTCAAATGCGCTGAAAGAGTTGGTAAGGAAAAAAATTCGGGGAGTATATAACCATTCCATGTGAAGGTCTGAATTCTGATAGAAAAGACTTTTGGTCAACTATGGATGTGTCTCCTGCTCAAATAGAAAAGATTCTGTAACACCTCGTAAATTTGAATATTAAAGTTAACAAATTAAAGAATACTTAATTTTAAATGTAAGAATCAAGGGAAACGGGTTATGCCATTGTGTTTGTCTCGGAATTATGGTTGAGATAGAGTTCGAGTTTGTGTAAGTTGGACTTCGTATGAAGAAGTTATGGCTGTCGGAAGTTTCCAGAAAATTCAAATAAATTCAAACAGCTCGAAACGGATTCAAAATTCAAACCAGAAGTCAGAATCGGGCTGGGCAGAAAAATTCCCGCCCAGGACCCAGGTCGACCAGGGGGTCGACCCTAGTGTCGACCTCCCCCCTACAGGTCGACCTGGGGGTCGACCTTCCCCTCCCCCCCAGGCAGATCTGAGGGATGACGATTTTGTGACTCAGTGCTGAGTCATTGGGGCTGAGGTGTCACTCTATCTTGACTGGATGGTCTTGATTGATTCTAGGTTGATCGGATGGCCTAAATTAATCCTAAATTCTATATAAACACATGTAGACTCAAACCCTAAAACCAAATAAAAATTAGAACCATGGCCGTCATGCTATCACCTTGCAACCTAGAGTAGCCGCCACCAACTAGAGGGAAAGTTAAGCTAATCAACTCAATTCGACTCAAATTTACAAGAACAACAACGAATTTGTCTACTTCAAGGCGAGCTAAATCAATTTCAGAACTCAGATTCTAGAACTCAAGACCTTCTTTGAGTTGTGAGTTCAATTTCTTTAATAAGATAATTAATAAGTTAATCGGGTTGAGTTATAAATTGGGTTATATGGCTATGTTTGTGAAACATTGGAAAAATGTGATATTTTGTGAATATATGCTAGTTGTTCATAAGGATAGTTTTGTTGTGGATCCCTTTTCATATGCCAAATCACCTACATTCAACTTGATTCACGTTTGATATCATTTTATATGCAAGTTTGGGTGTAGATTTTATGCTAGTCTCTATATGAATTATACACCAGTTTACATGTGAATCAAATAAAGTGGCTATATGCAAGTTTAGGTAGAAATTGGATTCACATATATGCAAGTTTACACCTTTAGATTTAGATCTATGACGTACATAGTTTTATGCAAGTTTGTGACTATGGCCTATGTAAGTTTTGGAATGCAAACTATATTCATATATGCAAGTTTTAGGTGAAAAACTATATTATATATATATATATATATATATATATATATATATATATATATATATATGCAAGTTCACACCTTTAGGCCGACGTTTAGATTCATGACAATACAAAGTTTATGCAAGTTATGTTGTAATCCTTATTTGCAAGATTAGATCCATTTTGTGTGTTATACAAATTTGCAATGTTTCTTCTCTTTTATGTGCTAGACTAATTGCTAGTCTAATATACATATATGTCATGATAAACGAACGAACAACATGGGGACGATGGGGGCAATATTGAATATACACATATTGAAAATTGGCATAAATGGCCTTAAAAAGGCATATAACTAATTTAAGACATTAATTAGAAAAATTGGCATTTATGGACATAATTGAGACAATTATGGACATAAGTATATTTGGAATTCATTGATAAATTTGAATAGGGATATTAATCCAATCTGGGGTTAAATGAAGATACGTAATAATAAACTGCCTAAGACACGAGGTTAGACTTGTTTGTGGTGTAAGACTGCCCGAACCCGCCCGACAAATCCAGCAGCCACAAATGTCAGTATAATGTGAGAGGTCAAAGGCATGAATTAAATGCATAACAGTTGTAAAGACACGAGGTTAGGCTCGTTTGTGGTGTAAGACTGCCCGGACCTGCCCGACAAATCCAGCTGCCACAAATGCCAGTCTAATGTGGGAGGTCTTTACAAGGTTACGGTGTTAATGAATTAAGAAACGCTTAACCAGAAAAACATGTGGTGGGACATGAGGGGTGTAACACCCAGCGTTTTTAATATAATTAAAAATAAGATATATGCATAGATAGGTTAATAATGGTGACGTACAATGAAAATTAATCAATACATGAAAGAAAAGGAAAGATTAATTAAATAACATTGTGTGTAACGGAGAAGATAATAAAGTACGGATAATTAATTCAAATATCAGGAATTTAGTAAAATTGGCATCACCATTGCGTTCGTCTCAAAATTTTACATGGAATAGAGTCCAAGTTTACGAAAATCGGACTCCGTATGAAGTAGTTATGGCCTTTAGAAGAATCAGAAAAATTCAAAATAGTTTGAAATTTGACCCAGGCAGCTGGGCGGTAAAATTCCCGCCCATTAACCAGACAGGTCGACCTTAGTGTCGACCTCCATCAAGGGAGGTCGACCTGGGGGTCGACCTGCCTCCAGATATGGGTAGTTTTGCCCTGTGACGTGTTCTGCTGTGTTTGTGCGATTCTAATGGCTTCTGGGCTGATCTAATGGTCCTAAAACACTCTCTATACCTATAAATACAACCCTAACCTAACCCTACTTCATTATAATTCTCTATGATGCCTCCATGCCGCCAAACTTCAACCAAACATAGCCGCCGTCCCTAAACTCTAAATTAAATTGCAAGTTTTTCATCAGCTTTGGAGTTTAAGCAAATCAAATTAGAAGTTCTTCATCAACAATTCATGCTCTTCACCAACAATCAAATAAGTGGGTTAAATCAACGTTTCTACATCAACAACAAATCATTTGTTTCTCCAATCCAATCAATGTGAGTTGATTTTAAATTATATTTATTGTATAATGTTATTAATATCGTTCGCCATTCCCCATGTATACATATAATGAATATGATGTTAATTCAATAAGAACAGTTATTTTATTTATGCCTACGTTGAATTCTCTCCTTTTTATTCTTTCCCCTTTTTATTTTTATAGCTAGGCTATCTCGAGCCTACGCCTATCATGGATATATGCGTTTTAAATGTGAAGGAGAAATTAAGAAGGGAAATGGGTTGTTTGAGCATAATATGGATTGGAAGTATTGATGTATAATTTGAAATTGAATTATGGGTATGACTATACTGAAACGTTGAATTTGTGTAGATTTGCATAATTCAATTGGATATGGAATTTGTATAATTTAGTACGATTAGCATGTAATTGGATAACATGTGATGTGAAATTTATCTGTAATTTGGAAGATAAGTATAAAAGATGAATTAAATTATATGTATGAACGTGGAACTGGGTAATATGCAAATTTGGTATGAATAAATATGTGGTTTGGACAATTAATTATAACTTGGAATAGGCATGAATATGATTATAAGTGGATTTGGAATATATTACTTAAAATTTGGGTAATTTGGGGTATAAACATGAAATTGACACTATTGGCATAACTTGAACATGAACATATTTGTGAATTTTGTAATTGGCATACGACACCTAGAATTGACATGAACTATTAATTAGCTAAAGATGAAACATGGCTAACTCGAGGTTAGACTGAGTTTGTGGTGTAAGACAGCCCGGAACCGCCCGACACATCCAGCGACCGCAAGCAATAGGGTCTAATGTGAGAAGTTAGTCATAACGTGCTTGAACCCGTGGTTAGACTGAGTTGTGGTGTAATCCTGCCCGGAACCGACCGGCACTTCCAGCAACTGCAACAATAGGTCTAATGTGAGAGGTTGGTCCATTAATAATTAATTAATGCTAATGACACATGCTAAGTATGGTAGGGTTAACAACACTTAACCAATATGACATGATATGTAGGAGGGTTAAGTTAACATGAATGAATAGACAACACTTAACCAATATAACATGTGAATGGATAAGTGGATGGGGTTAAGTCAACTTGGGTAAACTTAACCAACATAGAGATGGGGAATGTTAACAGCCTATTATAAACCAAAGTTGAGGTAATGTAAAGATTGAATAATAGGTAGACCAAGGGAAGGTTATGACTTAAGATATAATACAAGATTTGAAGGGTGGAACAACTTATATCATAAAATAAGTTAATCTAAGCTGAAAATGTATAAAAGTACCCGTGCGCCATCGTTTGATAAAAAGAACTTAAGTCATGCTTGAATTTGTTGGCAAACCTTAGTTAAAGAAGAACTAAGTAAACAAACCTTAGTTAATGAGAATTAAGTAAACAAACCTTAGTTAATGAGAACTAAGTAACCAAACCTTAGTTAAAGAAGAACTAAGTAAACAAACCTTAGTTAATGAGAACTAAGTAACCAAACCTTAGTTAACGAGAACTAAGTAACAAACCTTAGTCAAAAGAAATTAAGTAATAAACCTTAGTTAGAGGAAACTAAGTATTAAACAAATAAGTTGGATATAAATTGTAAAGTGATAATGTGTAGTCTATTAAAGAAGATGACATAAGTTATATGAATAACATAACAAGAGATTGGTTGAGTTGAGTAATTCTCTGAGTGTCAATCTGATGTTGATCTCGGTCTTCGGGATTGACACTTAGGGCATTATTCTCTTACTAATGTAAATATGAACGATAAAAAGAACTTGTCAGTAAACCTTAGTTAAGGGAACTAAGTAGACAACGATTAAGAGAACTAAGTATTAAACCTTAGTTAAGAAGACGAACGATTAAGAAAACCAAGTAGTAAACCTTAGTTAAGAGAACTAAGTATCAAACCTTAGTTAAGAGAACTAAGTACTAAACCTTAGTTAAGAGAACTAAGTAAACAACGCGCTTGAACCAGTCCAGATATAGGATGAATAACCAAACATGGTAGATCATCACTAAGTCGTTGAATACGAGGAGGAGCGAACGTCCATCTAGAAACTCTTATAGGCTCCAACGGACTGGGATATGAAGCACGCGGCTTCAGGGGATGTGTAGTAGGGTGCTCTTGGTATCCCTCTGTGACAATGCAGATGATCCACCTGGGCACACAGAGGTTAGGTCTGCACGGTTATAAACCATGAGTATGCCTTGGTTGCAATAATTAGAAGGCAACCTAAAGACTAGGATGGACCAGCGTGAGTCCGCGAGACCACTTAGTGCCCTGTGATAGCAACTCGTCGTCTACCTACCATCTTCAATCAGTACGAAAAGCGGAAAGGCAGAGAACTCCAAAAGACCATATACTTGCTATCTAGTTATGGGTGAGGTAAGGCCAATAGGGAAGGGCATAGAGGGCCAGGCAGTTGTGCCAGGTAAAGTTCTCATTCTTGATTTTCATGGGTGCCTTTCGTTTGTTAGTTGAGGGAGGGGTCTAGTGGGACCATAGCCACTGTAAAGGCAGACCTTAGCATCTGCATCGGCATATATCTTAAAGCTCCCGACCGAGTTCCGTTTTTCTTGATTAGCCCTGCCACGAGACTCGGGTTCGCACATATAGAGAACATGTGCATGTAGACAGTAAGTACGATTGACGATACATACATGGGAAAAATTCTAGGTACACACACATCGCTCTGGGTGGTGTATCGTTGACTAGGGGGCATTACTCAATGACGGAACCTAGTCGAACCTAGGGTGACAATCCAAATGCTTACGTAATATAGTAATGAAGGTTCTATGCATACGTAGCGTTGGTATACACATACATATATATACATGAAATTCTGTTACATGTGGTATTGGATAAGGGACTGCATACATACGGAGGAGACCGTGCGAGTGGGATATACCTTAGTTGGGGGTAGCTTCATATATACTATATTAGGTTGATCTACTAGGGAGTAGGTGGGTGCGATGTGAGTACATGCCATAAGGGCTATCAACACAAATAACCTAATAAACAAGAAAATGCAATAGACCGGTATATGTAGGGTTATTCAATATTTGTAGTTTAAACCCATTCACACAGAACTTATGTTCTGACCCCCTCTGCATTACATACTCGCAGGTTAGGTAGTGACAGGGATATGATAGCTTGGGATACTGGTTAAGCAGTATATTTAATAAGGTAAAGCTATATTTTAATCACAACATATTTTATTCCATCCGTTGTGAGATGCTTTACGAGCTCTGACATGTTTCTTTATCTCTGTCTTTTCTGCAGGATACCAGAGCAAAACAGCTCGGGTCTCGATGGATTGTAATTTTGGAAAAAAAATTCGGTCCGTCGGAACCCGGGTTGTTACAGGGGGGTTAAGTGGGTGCTTTGGGTGGCATGTGAAATTAAGAGGGTTCCTTGGGTGGCATGTGAAATACGATTAGGTGCACTTAACCAAGATTGAAACATGTAAGAAGACATGAATAAGAATAGGGTTAAGTGGGGAAAAACCTTAGAGGGGACCAAGCATAGGTGGAAAGCTTGTGTCATGCATGGGGGCCCTTTTCAAACCAGTAACCCATTAAGTATCTTTGTGGGCTCGACCCAAGTCGAGGATGGGACACGCGTACTAGGTTTGATTGTAAGAGGTCAAAACGGGTTAGCGGTGGCAACGCAAGTCCAACGGGGTCATATGCGTGTGTGGGCCTGGGATGGTAGGTAAGACGTTGTTGCATCGTGTAGATATAATCCATGCATCTTGGTGGTAACGGGTTTCCACTATGGGGAGTGATACACCCCACTGTGAGGCCAACACGGGTATCTACGAGTTAGGGAGCCGATCGAATGGGGGTAGTGGGTACACCTAGTGGAGATAGGGGTAGGCGGCACCTATGAAGGCAGCTAGAGGCACACGAAACTACCATTATCATTATTAAGTTCTGTAGGCGGGATCAACTTTTAGGGTGTGTGGTGCAGTGTAGTAATTATCCTATAGTGATTAGGTACGCCTTTAACGTTATCTTTGTTCATCTTATTTCCTTTGTTTGCTCTGTCATACCCATTTGTTCACAGTCATTTCCTTATTTTCCAGCTTATGCCTTATCCTAGTTACTTAATGATTATATTGTTAAAGTTATTGCACTCGCCAGACTTTATGTCTGACCCCCTTTGTTTCCACCTCTTTTCTTCCCTTTTCCACCCCCTAGGTGCTCAGGGTGGGACTAGTACTAGTGGAGCTTGATTTGAACAACTTTATCTCTTTCTTTCAGAAGTTGCTTGGATTGCTGAAGTAAAAGTTCAGCCTATCTTATTTCTGGCTATTTTATGTTGGGGTTATGTCTTTCATTTTATGTACTCTAATTTAGTCAAGATGGATATTATGTACTTGACTCTAGTCTTTGGATTTTTGATGATGTAATCAAACTTATTTGTTTACCGCTGCAATGAATGAAGTTTTAAATTTTTAAGTACTGTTTTATATCTGTCTAGTTGTTAAGTTTCTGTTCTATACACACTTTAACGCTCCATAGAAGTTAATGCATTCCCTTTGTGAGTGACATTAATGGACGTGGGGTGTCACACGTGGTATCAGAGCTGAAGGTTACCAGAACAGATAAGATATTTTGAAAAACTATTTTTCAAAAGCATTTTATAAAGAAATACTTTCAAAAGTATGTTTTAAGAGGAATATCTTCAAGACAAAACTTTATTTTAAAAACTTAACCCCAAGAGCCATATATCTTTCTTTTGAATTCTTCGTTTGAATCTCTTCATTTTCTTTTCAGCATGTCTGGAATTCCCAAGATACCCGAGGGGATACCGATACCAGGATGGTTTAAAAGGTATCTGGAAGCTAGGGCCCATGTTGCAGGCCTAGCAAATGCTCCTCCTCCTCCTCCCCATGTTGACACTTTCGCAAAGATATGCAAGGACTTTCGGGCAATGGTCGGGAAACCTTTTCACGGGTCAGAAACGTTTGTTGAAGCTCGAAATTGGCTAAAGGAGGTGGAAGAATTGTTTGGAATCTTTGAGGTAGAAGATGGAAGAAAGGTCCAGTTGCCTGGTTAATGAAGGATGAGGCCTCGTTTTGGTGGGAGGTCGCTAATGGAGAGCGTCCAGTTGATACATGGCCGGATTTCAGGCGTAGGTTTGAGGCAAAGTTTCTCTCATGGGCTGAAGAGAATCTATACATGGAAAGGTTTTTGGCATTGAAGCAGGGGAATCTATCAGTGAAAGAATACGTCAACAAGTTCAATCAGTTGGCAAGATTTGGCTTGGACTTGGTGAATACACCCGAAAAGAAGGCCCTGAGATTTATTAAGGGTTTGAACGAGCCACTACATGGGTTAGCTATGACCCACATCCCTATGGGGGCCATGTAACAACCCGAAAATCTGGGCCAGTTTAAAATTTTTATTTTGGCAATTTTAGCGAATTTTGATTATTTAAAATGAATTATTTTAAATAATATCGACGAGAAATTTATTTTGAACAGAATTCGAACGTATATATTATATACGTCGTCGTTAGAATATAAATAATTATATATAATTATAAAAGGAATTGAAAATGGCGTGGTAGTTCGATAATTCGATTTCAAACTTCAATTGAATGTACCGGGTGCAAAACAATCGGGATTTTAGTGAAACCAAAAACGATAGGATATATTTGATAATATCTTTCCAACGAATCCGACAAATCAAGATTTCATAGCGGGAATCAAAAGATATGTCCAGTTGAAAATTCTGAATAGTCGCTATGGAATTCGGGCCCTTAAAAATGGGAATTTTGCAAACGACCTCGGATTTTGACGAAACCACTTTTGTTGGATCCGCAGTGTTAAATTATTGCTAGATTCCAAATTTCATAATTTTTCGAATCAATATGTGAGCGTGGCAGAAGAAAACGCGTTTGACCAGTTTTAGTTGATTTTAATCGACTGGAAAATGGCCACTTTTCAAACGGTCTCAGAATTCGACGAAACTAGTTTTGTTAGGACCGTAACGTCAATACGAAGCTAGAAAATATTTTTCTGCAATTTATAGAGTTAGTATGTGACCCCGGTAAATTGAAATGCGCGTTCAAATTCAATATATAGAGTTATACGTTGATTTTAACAGAAACTGGTTATAACGATCGAATCAGCTTGAGATACATATCCCATTGTGTTCGAAATGGGGGTAATTAGCTATGGACGACAGGCGGTGGGCCTCGTTTTGAGGTCATAGGTAAAAGTCAACGTTTTGAAATTAAATAATAATAAAATTAATTAATTAAATCTCTCTCCTCACCCTCTCCTTTATCTGCGCCCCACCCCCCCATTCAAACCCAGATCGAAAGAAAAAAAACAGAAGAAGAGGGAGATCGACGATCGATCCCCCATCGCGACTCCAAGCGCCACTTCCCACGCACCCGCCACTGCTTCAAGTGGTGCGCCCACCACCAAGCCCCCCTCTCCTCAGGCGATGCTGCGCCAGACCCCCTCCCTCCTCACGCGATGTCTCATCGCTATAGCCCCCAAACCGACGGAAGACCACACCTCCGCCGCCGAAGATCTGAAAGGCCCATGCTCCTCCGCCCAACAGCCGTGGCCTCCCTCTCCAAGTTGAACGCGAGATCCTCCACCTCCAAGCGATGTAAGCTTAAATGTAGTTTTTTTATATATGTAAAATGCAATTGTTATTTAAATAACATTTCTATAAAAAGATGATTCTTTTTATTTGAGTAGTAGCAAAATAAAAATAGGATTTTTGTATAAAAAGATTGCATTTTTAAACTATAAAAGATTTGATTTATAAAAAGTAGGATTTTTATTTATTAAAGAAGCGATTTTTATGAGAACGGTATAAGAAGGAAGATGTGATTTTTATATGAAAATATAAAAATATAATCTTCAAAATATACAAAGTGAAATAAAAATATGAACTTTATTTTTATCAAGAATTGGTGAGAATAAAGATTCGATTTTTATATGAGTAGTGGATTAAAAATATAATCTTTATGAGATATAGAATATAAAAATATCATCTTTATATATGTAGCAAAATAAAAATGTGATTTTTATAGTGATGAAATAGAAAAGATTAGATTTTTATAAATGAAAGAGCGAGATCTTTATATAGGGAATAGCAGTGTAAAAATATAATTTTTATCTATATAGTAGCGTAAGAAAAATATAATTTTTTTTATATATTGAATAGCGAAGTAAAAATTCGATTTTTATATATTGAATAGCGAAGTAAAAATTCGATTTTTATATATTGAATAGCGAGGTAAAAATTCGATTTTTATATATTGAATAGCGAGGTAAAAATTCGATTTTTATATATTGAATAGCAATGTAAAAATTCGATTTTTACATATGTAGTGGCTACGGGCAACGAAGATGACAAAGATGCGATAACGATGAAGATTTCTATCAATGAAGGGTCGTGGTATTGGATAGCTATTGGTGAGAATTTCTCACTCTTCAATTTCTTTTCTAGATATATATATATATATACTAGGATGCAGACGGTGTTTAGTAGCACCCGACACAATCGTCGACAGACCATGGACTTGTTTGTTTGGTTGTGTAGTTGGTTAGATTATTTGGTTTGAATTGAATTGTTTGGTGAACTGAATGGATTTGATTGATGTGTGAATGGCGTGGGCCTTCACTAGACCGGGGATAAGGCTAGGCCTCGTCCCGTTTCTAGTATCGTGCCGTTATGCCGCCGAAATTTTCTAAAATAAGTTAGAAAAATAAAGAAATCATTTATTTAATAAATGAACTGGATAGAATATTTTCATAGGTTGAATAAAATGTTTTATCGTTAAAAATATAATTTTTAACGTGAAAGTGAATAAATAAATAATTATAAACAAATCGGCCGATTTGTTTATATACACTAATTTGACTGATACTGATTGGGTCGATAAATTTTACACATCGCCCAACTGCACAAATAAAATCTATGTTTGATTGTTTGAAACCCCACACGGGTGTTGGGATAAAATTTGAAGTTCACTCATCCTGATTGATTAAATATGCCGATCGATTGATTGGCATGCTGTTATAAGCGTTAGATATCCATATTTGATGCTTATACAGTGTAGTGCACTTTGGTTGATGGTTGATTATTTTTCAATGCTATTATATACGTGTGATGTATGAAAATCCATATAATTAGCATTATATGGTGATTGATTGGGCCTCCTTCCAATTTAGAAAATAAAGAACAATATAAAATAAAGGTTCATGTGTTGACACTACTCATCCGTTGAGATTAGTCATGTGTTGAACGAAATATTTTAATAATAAAATTTACATCTTTATCAATATAAAATAAAGGTTCATGTGTTGACTGTACTCATCCGTTGAGATTAGTCATGTGTTGAACGAAATATTTTAATAATAAAATTTACATCTTTATCAATATAAAATAAAGGTTCATGTGTTGACAGTACTCATCCGTTGAGATTAGTCATGTGTTGAACGAAATATTTTAATAATAGAAATATTTGAAATAGAAATATTTGAAAAGGAAATATTTGAAAATGAAATATTTGAAATAGAATATTTGAAAATAGAAATATATGAAGCCGTGTTGATTAGATTGACGCCATTTTGACGTGAACGATATTTATATCGATTTTATTCATTTTAAAATGAATATTGAAAAGTGATTTCAAAATCGAATATTTTGAAATGAAATTTGATTTGAATTGAATAGAAAATGAATTGAATTTGATTTGATCAGAAAACGAATTGAATTTGAATTGAATAGAAAATGAATTGAATTTGATTTGATTAGAAAATGATTTGAATTGAATTGAATTTGAATTGAATCGAATAGAAAATCAATTTGAATTGAATCGAATAGAAAACCAATTTGAATTGAATCGAATAGAAAACCAATTTGAATTGAATCGAATAGAAAATCAATTTGAATTGAATCGAATAGAAAACTGATTTGAATTTGATTTGAATAGAAAACGAATTCGAATTGAATATATAACGAATTTGATTTGATTAGAAAACGAATTGAATTTGATTTGATTAGAAAACGAATTGAATTTGATTTGATTAGAAAATGATTTGAATTGAATTGAATAGAAAACGAATTGAATTTGAATCAAATTGGATAGAAAACCAATTTGAATTGAATCGAATAGAAAACGAATTTGAATTGAATCGAATAGAAAACCAATTTGAATTGAATCGAATAGAAAACCAATTTGAATTGAATCGAATAGGAAACCAATTTGAATTGAATAGAATAGAAAACCAATTCGAATTGAATCGAATAGAAAACCAATTCAAATTGAATTGAAAACGAATTCGAATTAATTGAAAACGAATTCGAATTAAATTGAAAACGAATTGAATTGGAAACAAATTGAAATGAAATCAAATTGAATTGAAATTTGAATTGAAATGAATTTTTAAACAAATTTATAAGGAAAAATTCAATTTTGATTTGAATTGGAAATGGGAGTTGAAATGTTTTTGAAATGAATTCAAAACTATTTATAAAATTCGTTTTAAATAGAAATCAACGAAATATTTATTATATTTATTATATATATTATATATATAATATAATGGCCTGAATAGAACGCGCCGCGGCAGTTCGTGAATTTCGACCATTTATTTCAAAAGGACTTTACGGGAGATCCGACCGTCGGATTCTCCTAAAACCGGAGCCGTTGGGTTCGTATCGAATAGAGCTTTCTAACGAATATTAGAAATTCAAAATCTAACGGTTGGATTAGGAGATATGTCCAAATCAATTTCAGAAAAGGTTGCTGTAAGTGCAGTTCGATGGCCGTAGATGGAAATCGACTGTACGGGCCTTGATAAAATAATTAAAAATATCCATAATTTGTTTAAAATCATAAGAAATGATTTGGGGAAAACTAGGATGAAAAACTCCATATTTGAAAAGATAAAAATAGATTTTTATCGAAATGAACTCGTTTTGAACTAGAATTAAAATCAATTTATTTTTGAAATAAATAAATTGAATTTGAAATGGGTTTTAAATAACTAGAATTTCTAATATATTTTATTGGAATTGAAATAGAATGTGAAGTGGGTTTATCGTGAACCGTGTTTTAAATGACATTAGTTCTTTAACCCAGTAAAAGGAGTTTTAATGAATCTTTAATTAGATTGAAATGAGAATTGGTAATTTAAATTATCAAAATTTGGAAATTATCGAAAGGGGAGTATCACCAGTTTTGCTCCTAGCGATAGTTAAATCTTTAATTAGATTTGAACGTGAAATGGTAATTAAATTTACCGATAACACCGTGGTGTTAGATATGAAGTATTACCAGTTTTGCTTCATGGGATGAATAGGTTGGGATTGGGAAATAAAATAAATAATTACTTCGGTATGGTTCGCTAATCCCGACTAGTTTGGAAAACCTTAATTTGGTTTGAAATGACATCCAAAGGAAGATCAAAGAATAAATTTTAAAGAATTTATCTTGGATAAAATTAATGGGAACCTTTCCCTAAGAATTGAAATTTAGAAACTAGCTGAAGGTTAGTTAAGAAGAATGGTTTCCTGGATATCGATCTGATGTTGGTTTCGGCCTTCGGGGTTAATATTTGGGGAATTGCTCTCTTACTTATTTACGGTTAGTAACTAATGAATTGGAATGAGGCGTATGTTGTGTCTGTGTAACATTTATTTTTAATATACGCGGGTTGTTCGGAAAGGCCGGGTTTATACCCATTCTGAATAACCGATTCGACGATATGTCGAAGATGAAGACGGTGGTTGAAGACCGGAAGTCTTCACATCATTTGGATAATTACCGACGGTCCTGATTGGGCTGTACACCCAAGAGGATGGAAGTAGATGGTAGTCGTCCAGACATACTTGGAGATGGATGGATATGCGAGGAAAGTGCCTCCGGTTTCGTTCAGACCCAGAACGAACTTGTAAATGGATGGTGTGTCCGACATTGTATTCCTTTATATTGTATTCGTTGATCTCTGCTAAATATATATCTGTTTGGTGGCGGGGAATTTATTCTCTTGCTTAACGCCCTTCTCTGAGACATACGAGCTCAGAGGTTATATATTGGCAGAAATCAGTGGTACGATATGGATTGATAGTGTGGCATGCTGAGATGCAGTGATCCAGGCTTTTGTTGAAAAGCAAAGTTTGGTGGATGATGATCAAAGCGCAGCTTTAAAATAGCATGGCTTTGTGTATAGCGTTGATTCGCGAGCCTCACACCCCGGTATGGTGGTAAACTGGTGGTTTGATCAGTATGCTTTTTAGTGGATGGGCACCTTAGTGGTGTCGTGGATTCGGCCGACCGAGATGAGCTTAGTGCTCAGGGATATATAGAGTAGGCGGTGTTTTCTCTCGCTGGGACGTAAGCCGCGGTGGTACTCTGGTCCCAAATATGCGGATGTGCAAACGGTGTTTTCTCTTGTTGGGACGTAAGCCGTGGTGAATTGCATTACACGATCGATCTTTCGAATCAGGAGCTACCATTATGGAAATCCAATTTCCAATACGTGTATTCTGGTTTTATTTGTAGAGCCTAGTATGGCGACATAGTGGGATGGGGCACTTATGCCGTTTATGATTGATACTTATGATTTGAAGATGTTTTATACAATATGCACTGATAATAGTATCAAATGATTTGTTTTAAACGTATCAAGCATTCTTGGCTATTATAAGGTAAAAACCCTATCCTCCGGCTTGCGTTGCATTGTGTGATGGGACCTGGGTCTTATAATAGCTTCATTTTTCTTCATTTAGCATTGTGTTGTTGTTTTATGCACTGGTATTCTTGGGAGGAAACCCGTTCCGTGTTATACGGCGTGGTCCCTTGATTTACCAAACTTTAAAAATAAAGATTAATAACTGTTTTAGTTCTCACACCAGTCCCATGACTGACCTGGAGTTTATTGTTTTAACCTAAACTCTGGGTGCCCCTATTTTCCACACGGGCAGCTAGTAGTTTTGGTTTTGCAGATTTATATTCACAGGATCCTGGTTTACAGCTGGAATGATATCCGAAAAGCTTTGTATCCATATATCTCTTCTAGTTGTGTATTGTATTATTTTCCGCTGCGATGTATTTAAATGTAATTTAAATCTCTGATATTTCTGTGTAATATTCATTTTTACTCTGTATATTCTTGTATTCTGGTGCATTGTTGTAATATACAATGAAATGTTCTTTCGTCTGCGTTCTATTGTGGCTTGTTCTCGAACTATCCGCGCTTTCCTTTACGGGGAAGTTACGGGTTTTCACAGGCCACCTTTGAGAGACTAGTTGACATGGCGCTTATGCATGAAGAGGAGAAAGGCACCAATGCTAATAAGGCAACTGAGAAGAAAGGGGATCAAAAGAAACCACAACAGAAACAGAAGAACAAGAAGGGTGGTAAAGACAACAATGGTAAGGGAAAGAAAAGATGCTTTAACTTTGGGACACCAGGCCATCTAAGCAAAGACTGTAGAAAGAAGAAGAAGACTGGTTGTTTCCACTGTGGCAAGGCAGGACATCTGATTAAAGACTGCACAAAGAAAGGGCAGTGGGCAGGGCCTACCTCTGGAGGGCAGATTCAGGCTCTCATAGCACCATGGCAGGCAAGGGGGCAGGTCCAGGCTCTCGTGGTCCCACCGCTGCAAGAACGGGGTAGAGCGATTTCCGTTGAAAGTTTAGTTTATCTTTTCGATCATCCTATTCGCACACTCTTTGATTCTGGCGCATTGCACTCTTTTATATCCACTGCTTTAGTTGAGACACTGCACCTAAACACCAGTATAGTAGAGGATCCCTTAGTTGTTTCAAATCCAATTGAGGGATCAGCCTATTTGTCGATGATTTGTTTGGATTTGGAAATTTCTATACTTAGCGTTGGGTTTAGATGTGATGCTTATGTTTTAGGCTTCACGGGCTATGGGTTATTTTGGGCATGGATTGGCTATCCAGTAATGGAGCCGTCCTAGATTGTGAAAAGAGAGAGGTTAGGCTTATGACTCGCTTGGGCAACACTCTCGAAATCTCTTGTGTTCCCATGAATTATGTTATGCTAAGTTATCTAGAATCGCTTGACGCGTCTGTTGAGAATTTGCATTCTGTTAGAGTGGTCCGTGAATATTCGGATGTCTTCGATGAAGTTCGAGGTTTACCCCCGAGGCGAGAGATAGACTTTCGAATATACCTAGTAGATAATTCAAAGCCAGTTGCATTACCAGTGCGCCACATGGCTCCGAGAGAGAGAAGAGAACTCAGTAAGAAAGTGAAAGAATTGCTTGAGAAGGGGTTCATAAGAAGAAGTATTTCGGAGTGGGGGTGCTCCAGTTGTTTTTGCTACAAAAGCTGATGGTTCACTTAGATTGTGCGTGGACTATACTATAGAGAGCTGAATAAGCTAACAAAGAAGAACATACACCCATTACCAAGGATAGACGATTTATTCGATCAGTTGATGGGAGCTTCGGTTTTCTCGTAACTGGATTTGGCTACAGGGTTTCATCAGCTAAGGGTCGCTGAAGAGGGCATCGATAAGACTGCATTTAGAACTCCTGACGGTTTCTTCAAGTGGCTCATCATGCCTTTTGGTTTGACAAATGCACTCGCATATTTTGTTGACTTAATAGAGTAGGGTGTTTAGGGAGTTTCTGAACAAGTTTGTGGTAGTCTTTGTAGACGATATTCTAGTTTTCTCTAAAAATGAAGAAGAGCATGCCCTACATCTTAGGGAAGTCTCAGAGACCCTACGAGCACATCAGCTAAAAGCTAAGTTCTCCAAGTGCCATTTTTGGAGAAAAGAAGTGAGGTTCTTAGGACACGTGGTCTCTATGGAAGGGATAGCTGTGGATCCCGCTAAGATAGTGGCAATCCAAGATTGGAAAACGCCTAAGAACGCAACCGAAGTAAGAAGCTTTTTAGGGCTGGCTGGCTATTATAGGAAGTTCATTAAGGACTTCACGAAGATATCAGCCCCTCTCACTCTATTAACGAAGAAGAATTTGACTTTTACTTGGGACGTTGACTGTGACGATGCTTTCTAGTTTTAGTTTTGCCAGACGGGAGTAAGGCATTCACTATATACACCGATGCTTGCGGGACAGGGTTTGGCGCAGTTTTAATGCAAGAGGGAAGGGTGATATGCTATGGTGGAAGACAGTTGAAAGCCCACGAGAAAAATTACCCTACCCACGACTTGGAGTCGGCGGCCATAGTTTTTGCGCTTAAGTCGTGGCGTCATTATTTGCATGGTGAAAGGTTTGAGTTGTATACAGACCATAAGTCGCTAAAGTACTTATTCTCTCAGAAGGACCTAAACTTAAGGCAACAGAGATGGATGGAGTTTTTGGCATCCTACGATTTTGAGATCGCATATACCCCTGGCAAGGGTAACATTGTAGCTGACGCCTTAAGTAGAAAGAAGTTAACTTTAAGTCCTTAGTTTGTAGAGCGGTAGAGTTTGGAGTATATATCTTCCTTTGACTTCAGACCCTCTGTCGATTATGTACCCGGATTGTTGGCATCATTAGAGGTGCAACCTACACTTTTGGGTCGAGTTGGAGAGGCACAGCGGAACAACCCACAGCTGGTTGAGATAGTAGGCAAGCTTATAGGAGGGGAGTCCTCAAGACATCTTGATAGAAATGCTATAGATGAGAGAGGTTGGCTACGTAGAGATGGAAGACTTTGCGTACCACAAGACGAAAGTTTGAAGAAGGCAATTCTTGAAGACTTGCATCGCTCTAAGATGACCATGCATCCCGATGGTGATAAGATGTATAGGGATATGAAGCGAGTTTTCTTTTGGGACGGAATGAAGAAGGACGTGACCGAGTTCGTTGCTAGATGCTTAGTGTGCCAGCAAGTCAAGGCGGAGCAAAAGAAGCCCGGAGGTTTGCTCCATCCCTTAGAGATTCCGCTTTGGAAATGGGAAAGCGTTTCCATGGATTTTGTAGATGGGTTACCAAGATTGAGGAAAGGTAATACGGGGATTTGGGTAATTGTAGACCGACTTACTAAAAGTGCCCATTTTATTCCCGTCAAAAGTAAAAGGACCGCCACATGGTTAGCATCCGTTTACCTTCGAGAGATAGTCCATTTGAATGGCATACCCTCCAGCATTGTGAGCGATTGAGATCCTATTTTCACAAGCGAATTTTAGAAAATCTTACAAGAGGCGGTTGGAACGCAATTATGCTTAAGTACCGCTTATCATCCTCAGATGGACGGCCAGACCGAGAGGGTGAATCGGATTCTAGAAGACCTTCTAAGGCTATGCATTCTAGACTTTGGAGGGACATGGGAAGAACACCTTCCACTAGTGGAGTTCGCCTATAACAATAGTTTTCAAGCAAGCATTGGCATGGCACCTTTTGAGGCTCTTTATGGACGACCGTGCCGATCACCTACATGTTGGTGGGAATCCACGGATAAGGTTTTGCTTGGACCCGACATGATTAGGGATACTTCGGAGAAGATAGACCTGATTCAACGGCGAATGAAGACGGCACAGGACCGACAGAAGTCATATGCTGATAAGAGACGAACCGATCTTGAGTTCAATATTGGGGACTTGGTTTTTATTAAGGTGTCACCGTTGAGAAACGTAGTCCGCTTTGGATCGGTAGGGAAGTTAGCACCAAGGTTTGTAGTACCCTTTCCAATTACAAAGAGGATTGGGCAGATGGCGTACAGAGTAAAGTTACGAGAGAAGCTCAGCGGAGTTCATAACGTGTTTCACGTTTCACATTTGCGTAAGTGTTTACACGATGCGGCGGAAGTGGTAGAGCCGAGCACGCTCGAAGAAGTGGAAGTAGAGTGCAATGCCACTCAGACGAGCTCCTACACGCATTCTCGGATCGGAGGTCAAAAGGCTTTGCAACAAAGAGGTCGAGTTGGTCAAAGTGCAATGGGGAGATGATCAAAGAGACGCGACTTGGGAGACGGAAGATAAGATGCGTACGTTGTACCCGTTCCTTTTTGAGGGTATGTTTTAATTTCTCCTTTTTCTACCGTTTTGTTGATACTTGGCCCATCTTTTAGTATTATCTTTGCGATGACATCTTCGATCTTAAGTTAGGAAGAACCCTATGGTTGAAACATGTGTTTGAGACATGTTATGTCTGATGGATACAAATGGATGCAAGTGGTTGCTAGTGGTTGCTCATGGATGCATATACACACACCTTAGGCACTAGATCGGCTCAATCACCTTCATGTTGCATATAAATGTGTGTGCATATTTAAATTAATGGATGTATAATGGTTGTGTTATCATATGGATGTTGCATTTTGATGAATGGTTGTGCACACATGTGGAAATAATATGTATCGATAAGATTCTTTCGCATACATAATGGACGCATGGCACTATCATGATCTGCATTATGGAGGTCAACTGAATCAGTAGACCGCCTGATTTTGCATTAGATAAGGAACATATACACACACTTCTTGCTTATGTTCATACAGCATTAGAAATTTTGTAAGGACAATGGTTGCCTGTGTTTGATGGTTGAGTAGATGGATGATTGGATGTTAGGATATGCATTCTCCTTAACTTGGAGATTTCGGGGGCGAAATCCTTTAAGGAGGGGAGAATATAACACCCCGTAATTTTAAATATTAAAGTTAACAAATTAAAGAATACTTAATTTCAAATGTGGTAATTAAGGGAAATGGGTTGCACCATTGCATTCGTCTCGGAATTCTGCTTGAGATAGAATCTGAGTTTGCGTAAAACGGACACCGTATGAAGAAGATATGGACGAACGAAGTTAGGCGGAAAAACCGGAAATAGACCAGAATGCACTGGCGCACTTGTGAAGTGCGCCAGTACAAAAATGAACTGGAGCACCTGCCAAGTGCTCCCATGTCGGGCTAAAAACCTGCACAGATTCCAGAAAGACAAGACTATTCTTTTTGATTGTGAGTATGATAGCTTTCACAAAATAATTCATTAATTTAATTATGATAAGATATAATTGGGATTATAAGAATATGATTTTGAATCAAGTGATGTAAATTATATGTATGTTTGTGGTGTTGAATCATATGTTAGTTTTATGCAAGTTGGATCATATGTTAGTTCTTATGTGAATCCTATGCAAGTTGAATCGTATACCTTATGCAAGTTTGTGGTGATTGGATCATATATTCTTATATGAATCTTATGCAAGTTTGGGTTGTTAAAATATATGTGAAACATGTATATGCATATGCTAGTTTATGTGACATTAATCTATATGTTTAGATCCATATGCAAGTTCACACCTTTATGTTTAGATCCATAAGCAAGATTATATCTTTATGTTTAGATCTATATGCAAGATTACATCTTTATGTTTAGATCCATATGCAAGTTCACACCTTTATGTTTAGATCCATATGCAAGTTCACACCATTATGTTTGGATCTATAGCAGTACATAAGTTATGCAAGTTTATGCCCATCACCTATGCTAGTTTTGTATCATATGCTAGAAGGGGAGAATGTAACACCCCATAAATTTAAATATTAAAGTTAATAAATTAAAGAATACTTAATTTTAAATGTAAGAATCAAGGGAAACTGGTTACGCCATTGTGTTCGTCTCGGAATTCTGGTTGAGATAGAGTCCGAGTTTGCGTAAATTGGACTTCGTATGAAGAAGTTATGGCTGTCGGAAGTTTCCAGAAAATTCAAATAAATTCAAACAGCTCGAAACAGATTCAAAATTCAAATCAGAAGTCAGAATCGGGCTAGGCGGGAAAATTCCCGCCTAGAACCCAGGTCGACCTACCCTCCCCCCCCCCCCCCGGGAAGATCTGAGGGATGACGATTTTATGACTCAGTGCTGAGTCATTAGGGCAGAGGTGTCATTCTATCTTGACTGGATGGTCTTGATTGATTTTAGGTTGATTGGATGGCCTAAATTAATCCTAAATTCTATATAAACACATGTTGACTCAAACCCTAAAACCAAATAAAAATTAGAACCATGGCCGTCATGCTATCACCTTGCAACCTAGAGTAGCCACCACCAACTAGAGGGAAAGTGAAGCTAATCAACTCAAATTTACAACAACAACAACGAATTTGTCTACTTCAAAGGCGAGCTAAATTGAGATGACCCAAAATCCCGTTCTAACGGAAACAAGGGTTATCTTTGGAATATAACACAGAAACAGATAATAGCAGAACAAAAATTAAATAATTACACCAGATAATGAACAATAGAATATACTGGATAAAAGTAATCATCAGAGTTACACAGTATACAGGATCTTACTTAGCACAAATACAGTTCAGCTATACATAAATGTCTACAGCGGAAAACAAACAAAATACGTACAATAGGAGCTGAATAGCATAAAAAGAGATAGATGATAGAATCCATCTTCAGCTCCAGCTATCCAGAAAGAACCAGCTAAACCTGAATACAAGGCTGCCCGTGTAGAAAAAGGGGCACCCGAGTTTTAGAGTGAAACAAACTACGAGTCAGTCATGGGACTGGTATGAGAAATCTATTCAACACATATATAATATGGCGTATCACAGGACCACGCCACTTTCATGGAACGGGTTTACTCCATTGGATTGCCAGTGCTTTAAAACAAATCTTTCTTTTAAAACAACGCAATGCATTTTGTAAAAATGAAGCCATTATAAGACTTAGTTCCCATCACACAATGCAACGCAAACCGGAGGATAGAGTTTTACCTTATAATGGCCAAAATATGATTGATACGAATAAAACAAAAGCATTTGATATTATGACTAGTGTTTATATGTTTCAAAACAATTTCCATCATAACTATCAATCATAGACGACATGGGTACCATATATCATGTCGCCACATATATATACAATCAAAACCGCACGATGTCGTATTTGGAAATTGGATTTCCGTCATGAACCAAGGCAAAAGATAGTCCTTACCGAATTCGTGACTCTCTAGCCCGAGCCACAGGATCAGAGCTCGAGTGACCCTAGGAGCGACAGGGTCGGTCCAACGATGTGGATTAAAATGCCTGAACAATACGTTTCCCCGCCCTTTGGGGCGTAAACGAGCCAACGAATGACTCCATCGGACCCGGATCGTCCTATCAAACCGAGGCGCCTCGCAACAGCAACAACCACATAGGTGAAAAGTATATAAATGTCAGGGCTAGTAGGTCACTGACACCACCCTAGCTAGAAAGAAACGCATGTCCTCCCTGAGGTCCTTCCTCCCGTTTCTGGTTCATACCGGGGTGTGAGGCTCGCGAATTCACGTTATACACAAAGCTACGCCACACAGGCGGTGCTTTGATCATCACCAAAAGACTTTGCTTTTCAACAGAAGCACTGATCACTGCATCTTAGCATGCCACACAGGCAATTCATGCCATGCGACTGATGTCCATCGATATACAACCTCTGAGCTTGTGCGTTTCAGAGAAGGGCGTTAAGCAAAAGAATAAATTCTCCGCCGCCAAACAGATGTATATTTAATAGAGATCAATCAACACAGAATAAAATCCAATGTCAGAAATCTACGAGTCCGTTCTGGGTCTGAACGAAACCGGAGGCACTAAATACCTCGCAAACCCTTCGATCACCACGTACGTCTGGACGATCACCACTCATTATCCATATTTCGGGATGCCTCCCAATCAGGACCTCGGTTACCATCCAAACGAGGTGAAGATCTCCGGTCTTCGACCATCGTCTTCATCTTCGACTTTCAATCGTCGGTCAATTATTTGAAATGAGAATTAACTCGGCCTTCTCAAATAATTCACGTATATTTAGAATTTCAAATCAATTTACTTCAATGGTTAAATTATTCGACAACGCCAATCTTGTTCTTTAATGTAATTTTCACACCAAACACATTCAACCATCAAAAGCCACATAAATCGAGCAAATTCAGTTTATTTCCATTCCATATCGCTTATGATATTTTACAACTATTTATCGCTATTTTTATTTATTTTAAAATAGCTAATTTATTCAAAACGACGCTTCGGGCCATAAAGCGGCCGTGGCGCTGTTTTTCTTCAGATTTGATTTACACATATCTGAAAATCTAACCGTTGTATCTTCACAAAATTTACATCATTAGAAAGGTCTTTTCAAAACGAATCCAACGGTTCCAGTTTCGGGAAAATCCGACGGTCGGATCTCCCGGTACAATCGTTTGAATTTTCGATTTCAAAATACGAACTGCAGCGTCGTTATTCGATTAAATATATAATTATATTTATATATATATAAATATAATCGCCTCTAGCGCTGTTTTTCATCAGATTTGAATTAAACATTCCAGACAATCCAACCGTTGGATTTTTGCAAGGTTGGTGCCGTTGGGAAGATATTTCCAAGGCGAACCCGACGGTTGAGATTTCGGGAAAATCCAATGGTCGGATTTCCCGCACTAGTTGTTTGAAATCACGGTTTCAAAATGCGAACTACACGGCCATGTTTTGTTTTAATTTTATTTATATTTATATAATTATATAAATATAGTTCATTCAACAATTTCAATATCGTTTTCACTTCAAATATTTCACTAACGCCTTAAAATTTTGGAAAATTTCGCCATAACCTCCCCTGCACCGGGAGCATCGGGAAATCGCAAATAGCTTTCCCGGTCCTTCTAATCTCAAAAAGAAAAAGAAAAAGCCAAGCGGCTAGCCAACAGGCTCATAAAATCATCACCCAAACAAAACAGTAAATGTGTACCTATTTGTCGGGCACAAAATTTTATTCCTCTTCTCTAGCCCCTTTGCTATAACCTGTTCAATGAATATGCATGTACATAAATATATACAGTTCTTATCATTTATCATTTTCTATTCAACTTCATATTTGATTTCCATTTGGTTTAAAAACACCATTCATTCTAATGTTACACACATAGGCGCAAATCATTTCATTATCTAATTAATGAATATTCCAACTCATATATGTTTATTTTGAACAAGTGGCTATTTTTAACACTTCACACTTCAACGATTCATGCATACAATAAAAATGTGATTTTTATTGTAAAACAATTCATTTCAAAACACTATTTTTCTATATAGTTCATATAGGTGACAAAAATAGGATTTTTATCATAAAACAATTTCTTTTAAAACGAGATTATTTTACACAGTTCATATAGTCGATAAAAGGTGATTTTTTATTATCAAACAATTTATTTTAAAATATGAATACCATTCAACACATGAATTTCAAATCAACGAATGAATATCGATTCAACACATGAAGGTTTTCTATAGTTTCTATATATAGATAAAAATGTGATTTTTATATTTAAAACACGAATACCGTTCAACACATGAATTTTTAATCAACGAATGAATATCAATTCAACACATGAAGGTTTTCTATAATTTCTATATATAGATAAAAATGTGATTTTTATATTTAAAACGCGAATACCATTCAACACATGAATTTTTAATCAACGAATGAATATCAATTCAACACATGAAGGTTTTCTATAGTTTCTATATATAGATAAAAAATGTGATTTTTATATTTAAAACGCGAATACCATTCAACACATGAATTTTTAATCAACGAATGAATATCAATTCAACACATGAAGGTTTTCTATTCAATGAATAAATATAGTTTAAGCAGATGAAAATAATTCAAACACACGAATATTATTCAAAATTTCGGCAGCATAACGGCAGGGTAGTTAAAACCGGAACCGTCCCTAGTACGGCTCCTCGCTCTACCTTAAAACCTCGCGGTTTTTGACAATGGAGATCATGCATCTAGTTCGCACGCAGGCGACATGTATATATTTATTTCATTTCCACAAACTAATCCTATGTGGTTTCAACCAAATATTTCTCAACCACAAACGGGTATTTTTCAACCTCAATCAATCAATATCAACCAAAAACAATCCCAAAGAATCATTCGCTATCAATCAATTTTCACAACAATTTCAATCAATAAATATCGTCCATGGTTTGTGGACGAGGGGCATATATATATATGTATATATATATATATATAGCAATTCACTTTTATTTCAACACATATATATAGCTAGAAAAAGAAATTGAAGAGTGAGAAATTCTCACCAATAGCTATCCAATACTACGACTCTTCCTTTATAGAAATCTTCGCCAATCTCGCCTTTTGTCGCTTTCGTTGCCCGTATTCTCTACATATGTAAAAATCGAATTTTTACTATGTTATTCAATATATAAAAATCGAATTTTTACTTTGCTATTCAATATATAAAAATCGAGTTTTTTACTACGCTATTCAATATATAAAAATATGATTTTTACTACGCTATTCAATATATAAAAATCTGATTTTTACTTCGACTTTCAATATAGAAAAATCTGATTTTTACTTCGACTTTCAATATAGAAAAATCTGATTTTTACTTCGACTTTCAATATAGAAAAATCATATTTTTACTTCGATGTTCAATATATAAAAATCATATTTTTTACTTCGATGTTCAATATATAAAAATCATATTTTTACTTCGATGTTCAATATATAAAAATCATATTTTTTTATTCAGCTACATACATGTAAAAATCATATATTTTTATTTGAAAACTATATATAAATAAATCCTATATTTTTTTTCCTCCCAAAGATCACATCTTCTCATACTTCAACACCATAATCTTTAATCTCAAAAAAAAAAACAAAGCTTCTTATTTTCAAAAACCAAAGCTTTATATATTTAAAAATTCTGAAATTTCACAATGTTCTCATATGAATTAAATTAAACTAATTATATAAAATAAATTAAAATAGAAGCTTACCGGCAAAATGGGGGGGGGGGGGCTCAGCGTCGAGGAAGGAGGCTAGTCGGGGCGGCTGACGTCAGGGGGTCGGGGAGTGGTGGCGGATGGCTGTGGCGGTCGGAGGCGGAGCACGTGCGAGGTCTGGGTTCGATTTGGGGTTATCGCGGTTTAGGGTTTCGGTCCAGAAGAGGGGCTCGGCTTGTAGAGGGCGACGGTGACTTGGAGGGGAGGGCAGGTCCGGCGTCAGGTAGCGGTGGCCGGTGGAGCAGCGTTGATCGTCGTTCGGTCCTTTGTTGTTTTGTTTTTTTTTTCTTCTGATCGGTTTGAACGGGAAGGGGAGAAAGGGGTTGACCATATGGGAGAAAAGGGTGGGCCATCCTTTATTTTATAATTAATTAATTAATTAATTTTCCAAAAGTAAATTATTCGTTCGAACACCAAACGGGACCCAACGACTGTTGCCCCTAGCTAATTACCGCCATTACGAACACAATGGGATATGTATCGTAAGCTGGTTCGAACGTTTTGATCGGTTTCCGTTGAATTTACGTTTAAATCACTATATTGAATTTTAAACGTACATTTCAAATTACCGGGGTCACATACTAACTAGAAAAATTCTCGAAAAATATTTTCTAGCTTCGTATTGACGATACGGTCCTAACAAAACTAGTTTCGTCAAATTCTGAGACCGTTTGAAAAATGGCCAATTTCCAGTCGATTAAAATCAACTGAAACCGGTCAAACGCGTTTTCCTTTGCCACACACTCATATTGATTCGAAAAATTATGAAATTTGAAACCTAGCAATAATTTGACATCACGGATCCAACAAAAGTAGTTTCGTCGAAATCCGAGGTCGTTTGCAAAATGTCCATTTTTAAGGGCCTGAATTCCATAGCGACTATTCAGAATTTTCCACTGGACATATCTTTTGATTCCCGCTATCAAATTTCGATTTTTCAGATTCGTTAGAAAGGTATTCACTAACAGAATTAAATATTTTTGGTTTCACTAAAATTCGTTTTGTTTTGCACCTGGTACAGTCCGACAAAGTTTGAATTCGATTTTTGAAACTACAGCGCCCTTTCAGGCCTTATTTATAATTATAATTAATTATATTCGTTTTCAATTGTCGATTCAAACTCAGTTTTCATCGACATTATTTAAAATATTTATTTTAAATATTTAAAATCCATTATTTTAGCCAATTTAAAAATTTTAAATTGGTTAAGATTTTCTGGGTCGTTACAATCTCCCCCACTTAAAACTTTTCGTCCCCGAAAAGGAACAAAGTCGAAAGTGGTTTGATAAATCTACAATCACACAACACAACAACCAATCCAATTGTTTTTAACCTTCAAAAATATACTAATCAAATCCTATACCCTTTAAAAATCATTCAGACTATATAATTAAAAGTGCACATCTATGAAAAGAAAATAACAATAGAGTAGAGAATTGAATGGTAGTGCAAAGTAGGGTAAATGTACCTTGCACCGAAGTCAATCAGAGATATCCACTCGGCATCGAGGATAAGCTTTCTGAATGCTCTCCTCTGTTTCCCAAGTACAATCTCGCGATCTCCACTCCATTGCACTTTGACTAAGTGAACCTTCTTGTTCCTCAGCTCTTTGGTTTCTTTGCCTATTATCTTTAGCGGCTCTCTTCTCACAGCTAATTCTGGGGTTATTTCAATGTCATGTTGAGCTGCTTCTTCCACGATCAAGTCTGGATCATGAACGTGCTTTCGAAGTTGAGATATGTGAAATACATCATGAATTTTAGGCAACCAATTAGGCAGTTTGACCCTATAAGCGAGAGTTCCAATCCGTTCCAGAATAGGAAACGGACCAATGAATTTGGGTGCCAACTTTCCATTTTTACCGAACCGGATAACTCCTCTCATCGGCGATACTTTCAAATATACATAGTCGCCAACTTCAAAGGATATATCTCTTCTTCTTCTATCGGCATAGCTCTTTTGTCGGCTTTGAGCGGCGAGTAATCGCTTCTTAATAAAATCGACTTTGTCGGCAGCTTCTCGAATCATATCGGGACCCAACACAAGTCTATTACTCGGTTCGTTCCAATAAGCAGGAGATCGGCACGGTCTACCATACAATGCTTCGAATGGCGACATTGTCAGACTCGCCTGGTAGCTGTTATTATAAGAGAATTCAGCCAAATGCAGATGGTCTTCCCATGATCCACCGAAATCTAGAACACAAGCCCGCAATAGATCTTCTAAAATGCGATTCACCCTCTCAGTCTGACCGTCTGTCTGAGGATGATAAGCGGTGCTCAAGTTTAACTTCGTTCCCAGCTCGACTTGAAATGCTTCCCAGAATTTGCTAGTGAATATTGTATCTCTATCACTGACTATACTGAGCGGCACTCCATGTATTCTAACTATTTCCCTGAAGTAAATCTGCGCCAGACTCTGAGCAGTTCTGTTTGATCTGACAGGTATGAAATGGGCGGTCTTCGTGAAGCGATCTACGATCACCCAAATACTGTCATTTCCTTTTCTGGTTCTGGGCAGACCATCGATGAATTCCATAGAAATATGTTCCCACTTCCAGCCAGGAACTTCTAGCGGTTGTAATAATCCAGCCAATTTATGTTGGTCGCTCTTGACTAGCTGGCAAGTAGGGCATCGGCTGACATATAAAGAAATGTCCCTTTTCATCGACTTCCACCAGAAAGTGCGTTTGATGTCATTATACATTTTGCTTACTCCCAGATGGATACTGAGTTTTGACTTGTGGCATTCATCCAGAACTTCTTTTCGAAGCTCAGGAATGTTAGGGACACAGATTCGACCTTTGAGCCTTAAAATCCCATCATTATTAACTTGAAAACTCGAGGGTTCGCCTTGTTGAATTATCTCTCTGATCTTTTGAATGAAGTGATCATTTTCCTGAAGAGCAGATATTTTATCTAGCAATGAAGTCGTGATAATAAAACTGGCGATCATTTCATTCTTCCTGCTTAACGCATCAGCCACGACATTGGCTTTTCCTGGAGTATATATAATTTCAAAGTCATATGCTGCAAGAAACTCCAGCCAACGTTGCTGCCTCAAGTTCAGGTCCTTCTGAGTGAACAGATACTTTAACGGCTGGTGATCAGTAAACAGTTCAAATCTCTCACCCAGAAGATAGTGTCTCCAGATTTTCAAAGAGAATATGATAGCCAATAACTCAAGATCATGAGTTACATAGTTTTTCTCGTGCGGCTTCAGTTGACGGCTAGCATAAGCAATCACTTGACCCCTTTGCATTAACACTGCCCCAAGGCCTTCTCTAGAAGCATCAGTCCAGACTTTCAAATCCTGGTTGCCATCGATGATGGTTAACACTGGAGCTGTCGTTAATCTTAACTTTAGCTCTTCGAAAGCCTCCTCACTTTCTGGAGTCCATTTGAACTTAGAATGCTTCTTTGTAAGCTTCGTTAAGTGGCCAGATATCTTAGAAAAGTCTTTAACGAACTTCCGGTAATAGCTAGCCAATCCGAGAAAACTGCGGACTTCAGTGGGGGTACTGGGCTGTTTCCAATTCTGAATGGCCGTGATTTTGCTTGGATCCACAGTGATTCCTTCTTTCGATACGACATGGCCTAGAAATTTTATTTCATCTTGCCAGAATATACATTTGGAAAATTTGGCTTTTAATACATTCCATCTCAGAATTTCTAGAACCTGTTCCAGATGCTTTTCATGTTCGGCTTTTGATTTAGAGAAGATTAGAATATCATCAATAAAAACCAGAACAAATTTATTCAATACTCCTCTGAATACTTTGTTCATTAGATCGACGAAGTATGCGGGAGCGTTACACAAGCCGAACGGCATTACTAACCACTCGTAGAATAAGTCGGGGCCTCTGAACGCGGTCATTGGAACACACTCTTCGGCAAATTCGAAGTTGATGGAAGCCTGTAGCTAGGTCCATTCGTGAGAATACTTATGCTCCATTTAATCGATCCAACAAATCATCAATCCGCGGCAATGGATACTTGTTCTTTATTGTCTGTTTGTTCAGATCACGATAATCCACACATAGTCGTAGAGTACCGTCAGATTTTGGGACAAATACCACGGCTGCTCCCCAATCAGAGAAACTAGGCCTGATCAGACCTTTCCATACCAGCTGTCGTGTTTGATTATCTAATTCCTCCTTCTCTTTCAAGGACATTCTTCGAATAGCATGAACTACCGACCTTGCATTCGGAATTAAAGCAATTTTGAAGTCTATTTCTCTCTGCGGAGGTAAGCGAACAACTTCCTCGAACACATCCGCATAGTTTTTGACGACAGGAATGTCTTTGACGAGGTCAGGAATATTCTCTGAGACCTCAGGGATATTTTCTATTTGAGCTGGAGAAACATCGAGAGCTGACCAGAAATCTTTTCTATTTGAAGTCGGGCCTTCACATGGTATGGTTATTTAATTCCCCGATTGGGCCTTTGCTTTAACCACTCTCTCGGCGCATTTAACTTCAGCTTCATATCTAGTTAGCCAATCCAATCCCAGAATAAGATCGAATTCATTAAAAATTCATGACGATAGAGATAATAGGGAATTTATAGCAAGAAAAAGAGACAGGTACTGCACAGACCCAACTGAGATTGACGGAACCCCCAACCGGATTCCGGACAGTCATTGGCTCTTTGAGCTTCTTCAAATTCAAATCCAGTTTCCTGACTGCACTCTTTGCAATAAAGCTTCGTGACGCGCCTGTGTCAAATAGTACTTTAACTGGAATGTTTTTGACATTGATCGTGCCTTCTAAAACATCAGACCTTTCCTGAGCAGACGAGGGTGCATGTACTTCTACCACTTCATTTACATGTACTGCTTTAGGTTTTCTGAATAGCGGGCAGGCCTTTGAAAGATGACCGGACTGATGGCATTGACTGCACTTTCTATTCTCTTGGAACTTCTTGCCGGATTTAGATCCATCCTTTACTCGCTTCTTGAGAAATCTACAACTTACTGAAAAGTGCCCCTGCCGATTGCAGTTACTGCATACAGCTGTCGTTACTGGTTCTTTTTCGGATCTGGCCCTTTTTCGATTTACTTCAGGCTCCTTACCGACTTCAGGCACTGTACTGGCCTCAGGACGATCAGTTTCAGACTCAATTTTATTACTAGAGCTGACTTCCTCCTCGTCGCGCAACATGCCTTTCCTGTCGAGATCTTCGTACTGATAAGCCATGTATATCATTTCAGAAAAAGGAAGCTTCACATGCCCCAATACTTTATTCTGGTATTTCCTTTGAAGCCCGTGAATAAATCTAAGATTCTTCCTCTTTGGGTCTTTAATCAGATGAGGCGCAAAATGAGAAAGTTCATTGAATTTCTTATGATATTCTGGGATGGTCATGTCACCTTGTATTAGATAAGAAAATTCGTCGCATAATCGCTCAGTTGCTTCGGGAGGAGTAAATCTTTCCAAGAAAATCACTTTGAATCTATCCCATGTGATATCACCTTCTGGATTATCCTTAACAACAGAATCCCACCAGAACAAAGCTTCATCTTTGAGTGCCCAGGAGGCCAGTAATCTTTTCTGGTCATCCCTCAGCTTTAATGCATCGAAGATTTTCTCAGCCGAACGAATCCAAGCTTGTGTCTTCATAATAGATTCTTCACCAGAGAACGGTATTCCACCCATATTTCGATATTTGATTAATAGGGCCTCAATATCCGGTTCTGCATTCCTTCTGCTTCTGACACTCATTTTCTAGTACTTCTGCAAATGGAAGATCAAGTGTCAGGTCACAGAAAAGGTATTTTAAAATATAGAAACACATACTTCAAATGTAAATGTGTCTATCAAGGTGTAATTTCATTCTTCTTTACTCATACTAGGATATTACTGATCCTATCTGTATAGAGTTACCCATCCTAGAACACTACTGGTTCTATTTCTGACGAGTTTGTTCAAATGTTATATTCCAGAACTAAGCTTAACCAAAGCTCTGATACCACGTTGAGACGACCCAAAATCCCGTTCTAACGGAAACAAGGGTTATCTTTGGAATATAACACAGAAACAGATAATAGCAGAACAAAAATTAAATAATTACACCAGATAATGAACAATAGAATATACTGGATAAAAGTAATCATCAGAGTTACACAGTATACAGGATCTTACTTAGCACAAATACAGTTCAGCTATACATAAATGTCTACAGCGGAAAACAAACAAAATACGTACAATAGGAGCTGAACAGCATAAAAAGAGATAGATGATAGAATCCATCTTCAGCTCCAGCTATCCAGAAAGAACCAGCTAAACCTGAATACAAGGCTGCCCGTGTAGAAAAAGGGGCACCCGAGTTTGAGAGTGAAACAAACTACGAGTCAGTCATGGGACTGGTATGAGAAATCTATTCAACACATATATAATATGGCGAATCACAGGACCACGCCACTTTCGTGGAACGGGTTTACTCCATTGGATTGCCAGTGCTTTAAAACAAATCTTTCTTTTAAAACAACGCAATGCATTTTATAAAAATGAAGCCATTATAAGACTCAGTTCCCATCACACAATGCAACGCAAACCGGAGGATAGAGTTTTACCTTATAATGGCCAAAATATGATTGATACGAATAAAACAAAAGCATTTGATATTATGACTAGTGTTTATATGTTTCAAAACAATTTCCATCATAACTATTAATCATAGACGGCATGGGTACCATATATCATGTCGCCACATATATATACAATCAAAACCGCACGATGTCGTATTTGGAAATTGGATTTCCGTCATGAACCAAGGCAAAAGATAGTCCTTACCGAATTCGTGACTCTCTAGCCCGAGCCACAGGATCAGAGCTCGAGTGACCCTAGGAGCGACAGGGCCGGTCCACCGATGTGGATTAAAATGCCTGAACAATACGTTTCCCCGCCCTTTGGGGCGTAAACGAGCCAACGAATGACTCCATCGGACCCGGATCGTCCGATCAAACCGAGGCGCCTCGCAACAGCAACAACCACATAGGTGAAAAGTATATAAATGTCAGGGCTGGTAGGTCACTGACACCACCCTAGCTAGAAAGAAACGCATGTCCTCCCTGAGGTCCTTCCTCCCGTTTCTGGTTCATACCGGGGTGTGAGGCTCGCGAATTCACGTTATACACAAAGCTACGCCACACAGGAGGTGCTTTGATCATCACCACAAGACTTTGCTTTTCAACAGAAGCCCTGATCACTGCATCTTAGCATGCCACACAGGCAATTCATGCCATGCGACTGATGTCCATCGATATACAACCTCTGAGCTCGTGCGTTTCAGAGAAGGGCGTTAAGCAAAAGAATAAATTCTCCGCCGCCAAACAGATGTATATTTAATAGAGATCAATCAACACAGAATAAAATCCAATGTCAGACACACAGTCCATCTACGAGTCCGTTCTGGGTCTGAACGAAACCGGAGGCACTAAATACCTCGCAAACCCTTCGATCACCACGTACGTCTGGACGATCACCACTCATTATCCATATTTCGGGATGCCTCCCAATCAGGACCTCGGTTACCATCCAAACGAGGTGAAGATCTCCGGTCTTCGACCATCGTCTTCATCTTCGACTTTCAATCGTCGGTCAATTATTTGAAATGAGAATTAACTCGGCCTTCTCAAATAATTCACGTATATTTAGAATTTCAAATCAATTTACTTCAATGGTTAAATTATACGACAACGCCAATCTTGTTCTTTAATGTAATTTTCACACCAAACACATTCAACCATCAAAAGCCACATAAATCGAGCAAATTCAGTTTATTTCCATTCCATATCGCTTATGATATTTTATAACTATTTATCGCTATTTTTATTTATTTTAAAATAGCTAATTTATTCAAAACGACGCTTCGGGCCATAAAGCGGCCGTGGCGCTGTTTTTCTTCAGATTTGATTTACACATATCTGAAAATCTAACCGTTGGATCTTCACAAAATTTACATCATTAGAAAGGTCTTTTCAAAACGAATCCAACGGTTCCAGTTTCGGGAAAATCCGACGGTCGGATCTCCCGGTACAAACGTTTGAATTTTCGATTTCAAAATACGAACTGCAGCGTCGTTATTCGATTAAATATATAATTATATTTATATAAATATAAATATAATCGCTTCTGGCGCTGTTTTTCATCAGATTTGAATTAAACATTCTAGACAATCCAACCGTTGGATTTTTGCAAGGTTGGTGCCGTTGGGAAGATATTTCCAACGCGAACCCGACGGTTGAGATTTCGGGAAAATCCAATGGTCGGATTTCCCGCACTAGTTGTTTGAAATCACGGTTTCAAAATGCGAACTGCACGGCCACATTTCGTTTTAATTTTATTTATATTTATATAATTATATAAATATAGTTCATTCAACAATTTCAATATCGTTTTCACTTCAAATATTTCACTAACGCCTTAAAATTTTGGAAAATTTTGCCATAACCTCCCCTGCACCGGGAGCGTCGGGAAATCGCAAATAGCTTTCCCGGTCCTTCTAATCTCAAAAAGAAAAAGAAAAAGCCAAGCGGCTAGCCAACAGGCTCATAAAATCATCACACAAACAAAACAGTAAATGTGTACCTATTTGTCGGGCACAAAATTTTATTCCTCTTGTCTAGCCCCTTTGATATAACCTGTTCAATGAATATGCATGTACATATATATACAGTTCTTATCATTTATCATTTTCTATTCAACTTCATATTTGATTTCCATTTGGTTTAAAAACACCACTAATTCTAATGTTACATACATAGGTGCCAATCATTTCATTATCTAATTAATGAATATTCCAACTCATATATGTTTATTTTGAACAAGTGGCTATTTTTAACACTTCACACTTCAACGATTCATGCATACAATAAAAATGTGATTTTTATTGTAAAACAATTCATTTCAAAACACTATTTTTCTATATAGTTCGTATAGGTGACAAAAATAGGATTTTTATCATAAAACAATTTCTTTTAAAACGAGATTATTTTACACAGTTCATATAGTCGATAAAAGGTGATTTTTTATTATCAAACAATTTATTTCAAAATATGAATACCATTCAACACATGAATTTCAAATCAACGAATGAATATCGATTCAACACATGAAGGTTTTCTATAGTTTCTATATATAGATAAAAATGTGATTTTTATATTTAAAACGAGAATACCGTTCAACACATGAATTTTTAATCAACGAATGAATATCAATTCAACACATGAAGGTTTTCTATAGTTTCTATATATAGATAAAAATGTGATTTTTATATTTAAAACGCGAATACCATTCAACACATGAATTTTTAATCAACGAATGAATATCAATTCAACACATGAAGGTTTTCTATAGTTTCTATATATAGATAAAAATGTGATTTTTATATTTAAAACGCGAATACCATTCAACACATGAATTTTTAATCAACGAATGAATATCAATTCAACACATGAAGGTTTTCTATTCAATGAATAAATATAGTTTAAGCATATGAAAATAATTCAAACACACGAATATTATTCAAAATTTCGGCAGCATAACGGCAGGGTAGTTAAAACCGGGACCGTCCCTAGTACGGCTCCTCGCTCTACCTTAAAACCTCGCGGTTTTTGACAATGGGGATCATGCATCTAGTTCGCAGGCAGGCGACATGTATATATTTATTTCATTTCCACAAACTAATCCTATGTGGTTTCAACCAAATATTTTTCAACCACAAACGGGTATTTTTCCAACCTCAATCAATCAATATCAACCACAAACAATCCCAAACAATCATTCGCTATAAATCAATTTTCACAACAATTTCAATCAATAAATATCGTCCATGGTTTATGGACGAGGGGCGTATATATATATATATATATACATATATATAGCAATTCACTTTTATTTCAACACATATATATAGCTAGAAAAAGAAATTGAAGAGTGAGATATTCTCACCAATAGCTATCCAATACTACGACTCTTCCTTTATAGAAATCTTCGCCAATCTCGCCTTTTGTCGCTTTCGTTGCCCGTATTCTCTACATATGTAAAAATCGAATTTTTACTATGTTATTCAATATATAAAAATCGAATTTTTACTTTGCTATTCAATATATAAAAATCGAGTTTTTTACTACGCTATTCAATATATAAAAATATGATTTTTACTACGCTATTCAATATATAAAAATCTGATTTTTACTTCGACTTTCAATATAGAAAAATCTGATTTTTACTTCGACTTTCAATATAGAAAAATCTGATTTTTACTTCGACTTTCAATATAGAAAAATCATATTTTTACTTCGATGTTCAATATATAAAAATCATATTTTTTACTTCGATGTTCAATATATAAAAATCATATTTTTACTTCGATGTTCAATATATAAAAATCATATTTTTTTATTCAGCTACATACATGTAAAAATCATATATTTTTATTTGAAAACTATATATAAATAAATCCTATATTTTTTTCCTCCCAAAGATCACATCTTCTCATACTTCAACACCATAATCTTTAATCTCAAAAAAAAAAAACAAAGCTTATTATTTTCAAAAACCAAAGCTTTATATATTTAAAAATTCTGAAATTTCACAATGTTCTCATATGAATTAAATTAAACTAATTATATAAAATAAATTAAAATAGAAGCTTACCGGCAAAATTGGGGGGGGGGGGGGGGCTCAGCGTCGAGGAAGCAGGCCAGTCGGGGCGGCTGACGTCAGGGGGTCGGGGAGTGGTGGCGGATGGCGTGGCGGTCGGAGGCGGAGCACGCGCGAGGTCAGGGTTCGATTTGGGGTTATCGCGGTTTAGGGTTTCGGTTCAGAAGAGGGGCTCGGCTTGTAAAGGGCGACGGTGGCTTGGAGGGGAGGGCAGGGCCGGCGTCAGGTAGCGGTGGCGGTGGAGCAGCGTCGATCGTCGTTCGGTCCTTTGTTGTTGTTTTTTTTTTCTTCTGATCGGTTTGAACGGGAAGGGGAAAAAGGGGTTGACCATATAGGAGAAAAGGGTGGGCCATCCTTTATTTTATAATTAATTAATTAATTAATTTTCCAAAAGTAAATTATTCGTTCGAATACCAAACGGGACCCAACGACTGTCGCCCCTAGCTAATTACCGCCATTCCGAACACAATGGGATATGTATCATAAGCTGGTTCGAACGTTTTGATCGGTTTCCGTTGAATTTACGTTTAAATCACTATATTGAATTTTAAACGTACATTTCAAATTACCGGGGTCACATACTAACTAGAAAAATTCTCGAAAAATATTTTCTAGCTTCGTATTGACGATACGGTCCTAACAAAACTAGTTTCGTCAAATTCTGAGACCGTTTGAAAAATGGCCAATTTCCAGTCGATTAAAATCAACTGAAACCGGTCAAACGCGTTTTCCTTTGCCACGCTCACATATTGATTCGAAAAATTATGAAATTTGAAACCTAGCAATAATTTGACATCACGGATCCAACAAAAGTGGTTTCGTCGAAATCCGAGGTCGTTTGCAAAATGTCCATTTTTAAGGGCTTGAATTCCATAGCGACTATTCAGAATTTTCAACTGGACATATCTTTTGATTCCCGCTATCAAATTTCGATTTTTCAGATTCGTTAGAAAGGTATTCACTAACAGATTTAAATATTTTTGGTTTCACTAAAATTCGTTTTGTTTTGCACCCGGTACAGTCCGACAAAGTTTGAATTCGATTTTTGAAACTACAGCGCCCTTTCAGGCCTTATTTATAATTATAATTAATTATATTCGTTTTTAATTGTCGATTCAAACTCAGTTTTCATCGACATTATTTAAAATATTTATTTTAAATATTTAAAATCCATTATTTTAGCCAATTTAAAAATTTTAAATTGGTTCAGATTTTCTGGGTCGTTACATAAATCAACTTCAGAACTCAGATTCCAGAACTCAAGACCTTCTTTTAGTTGTGAGTTCAATTTCTTTAATAAGATAATTAATAAGTTAATTGAGTTGAGTTATAAATTGGGTTATATGGCTATGTTTGTGAAACATTATAAAAACGTGATATTTTGTGAATATATGCTAGTTGTTCATGAGGATAGTTTTGTTGTGGATCCCTTTTCATATGCCAAATCACCTATGTTCAACTTGATTCCCGTTTGATACCATTTTATATGCATGTTAGATTATATGCTAGTTTCTATATGAATTATACACCAGTTTACATGTGAATCAAATAAAGTGAATATATGCAAGTTTAGGTAGAAATTGGATTCATATATATGCAAGTTTACACCTTTAGATTTAGATCTATGACGTACATTGTTTTATGCAAGTTTGTAACTATGTCCTTTGCAAGTTTTGGAATGCAAACTATATTCATATATGCAAGTTTTAGGTGAAAAACTATATTATACACACACATACACACACACACACACACACACACACACACACACACATATATATATATATATATATATATATATATATATATATATATATATATGCAAGTTCACACCTTTAGGCCTATGTTTAGATTCATGACAATACAAATTTTATGCAAGTTATGTTGTAATCCTTATTTGCAAGATTAGATCCATTTTGTATGTTATGCAAATTTGCGATGTTTCTTCCCTTTTACGTGCTAGACTAATTGCTAGTCTAATATACATATATGTCATGATAAACGAACGAACAACGTGGGGACGATGGGGGTAATATTGAATATACACATATTGAAAATTGGCATAAATGGCCTTAAAAAGGCATATAACTAATTTAAGACATTAATTGGAAAAATTGTCATTTATGGACATAATTGAGACAATTATGGACATAAGTATATTTGGAATTCATTGACAAATTTGAATAGGGATATTAATCCAATTTGGGGTTAAATGAAGATGTGTAATAATAAACCGCCTAAGACACGAGGTTAGACTCGTTTGTAGTGTAAGACGGCCCGGACCCACCCGGCAAATCCAGCAGCCACAAATACCAGTCTAATGTGAGAGGTCAAAGGCATGAATTAAATGCGTAACAGTTGTAAAGACACGAGGTTAGGCTCGTTTGTGGTGTAAGACTGCCCGGACCCGCCCGGCAAATCCAGCTGCCACAAATGCCAGTCTAATGTGGGAGGTCTTTACAAGGTTACGGTGTTAATGAATTAAGAAACACTTAACCAAATAAACATGTGGTGGGACATGAGGGGGTTAAGCGGGTGCTTTGGTGGCATGTGAAATTAAGAGGGTGCTTTGGGTGGCATGTGAAATACGATTAGATGCACTTAACCAAGATTGAAACATGTAAGAAGACATGAATAAGAATGGGGTTAAGTGGGGAAAAACCTTAGAGGGGACCAAGCATAGGTGGAAAGCTTGTGTCATGCATGGGGGCCCTTTTCAAACCAGTAACCCATTAAGTATCTTTGTGGGCTCGACCCAAGTCGAGGACGGGACACGCGTACTAGGTTTGATTGTAAGAGGTCAAAACGGGTTAGCGGTGGCAACGCAAGTCCAACGGGGTCATATGCGTGTGTGGGCCCGAGATGGTAGGTAAGACGTTGTTGCATCTTGTAGATATAAGCCGTGCATCTTGGTGGTATCGGGTTGCCACTTTGGGGAGTGATACACCCCACTGTGGGGCCGGCACGGTTATCTACTAGTTAGGGAACCAATCGAATGGGGGTAGTGGGTACACCTAGTGGAGATAGGGGCAGGCGGCACCTATGAAGCCAGCTAGGTGTACACGAAACTACCATTATCATTATTAAGTTCTGTAGGTGGGATCAACTTTTAGGGTGTTTGGTGTGGTGCAGTGTACTAATTATCTTATAGTGATTAGGTACGCCTTTAACGTTATCTTTGTTCATCTTATTACCTTTGTTTGCTTTGTCATACCCATTTGTTCACAGTCATTTCCTTATTTTCCAGCTTATGCCTTATCCTAGTTACTTAATGATTATATTGTTAAATTTATTGCACTCGCCAGACTTTATGTCTGACCCCCTTTGTTTCCACCTCTTTTCTTCCTCCCCCCAGGTGCTCAGGGTGGGACTAGTACTAGTGGAGCTTGATTTGGACAACTTTATCTCTTTCTTTCGGAAGTTGCTTGGATCACTGAAGTAAAAGTTCATCCTATCTTATTTATGGCTATTTTATGTTGGGGTTATGTCTTTCATTTTATGTACTCTGATTTAGTCAAGATGGATATTATGTACTTGACTCTAGTCTTTGGATTTTTGATGATGTAATCAAACTTATTTGTTTACCGCTGCAATGAATGAAGTTTTAAATTTTTAAGTACTGTTTTATATCTGTCTTGTTGTTAAGTTTCTGTTCTATACACACTTAAATGCTCCGTAGAAGTTAATGCATTCCCTTTGTGAGTGACATTAATGGACGTGGGGTGTCACAGATTCCCGTCGTTACGGAGATTATTCCGGTCGACATAGAAAATATTCCGATCGTCAATAATTACGCGGATGTGTTTAAAGAAGTTGTTAGCTTACCTCCACGTAGAGAAATTGATTTCAAAATCTCTTTAATTCCGAATGCAAGGCCGGTAGTTCACGCTATTCGAAAAATGAACTTGAAGGAAAAATAAGAGTTAGACAGTCAAACTCGATAGCTGGTATGGAAGGGTCTGATCAAACCTAGTTTCTCTGATTGGGGAGCAGCAGTGGTATTTGTCCCAAAGTCAGACGGTACTCTCAGACTATGTGTGGATTATCATGACTTGAATAAGCAGACATTGAAGAATAAATATCCATTGCCGCGGATTGATGATTTGTTGGATCGATTGAATGGCGCGCAAGTCTTTTCGCGAATAGACCTAGCTACAGGTTTCCATCAACTTCGTATTGCTAAAGAGTGTGTTCCTTTGATAGCATTCAGAGGTCCATATTTATTTTACGAGTGGTTAGTAATGTCGTTCGGCTTATATAACGCTCCAACGTATTTTGTCGATCTAATGAAACGGGTATTCAGAGAAGTATTGAATAAATTCGTACTGGTTTTCATTGATGATATATTGATCTTTTCCAAGTCAGAGAGAGAGCATGAAAAATATTTGGAACATGTGTTAGAAATTCTCAGAAAGAATGTTTTAAAGGCCAAATTTTCCAAATGTATATTCTGGCAAGAAGAAGTGAAGTTCCTTGGCCATGTCGTGTCAAAGGAAGGAATTTCTGTAGATCCCAGTAAAATTACTACTATTCAGAATTGGAAACAGCCAACTACACCCACAGAAGTCAGAAGTTTTCTTGGATTGGCTAGTTATTATCGGAAGTTCGTTAAGGATTTTTTGAAGATATCTAGTTCCTTAATAAAGCTTGCTAAGAAACATTCAAGGTTCAATTGGACTCCAGAATGTGAGGCAGCTTTCCAAAAGCTGAAGTTAAAATTGACGACTGCTCCAGTGTTAACAATTATTTATGGCAATTAGGACTTGAAAGTCTGGACAGATGCTTCTAAAGAAGGTCTCGGTGCAGTATTAATGCAAAGAGGCCAAGTGGTCGCTTATGCTAGTCGTCAGTTGAAACCGCATGAGAAGAACTATGCAACTCACGATCTTGAATTGTTAGCCATCGTGTTTGCTATGAAAATCTGGAGGCATTATCTATTGGGTGAGAAGTTCGAATTATATACCGATCATCAATCTTTGAAGTACTTGTTCACCTAGAAAGATCTGAATATGAGACATTAGTGTTATTTAGAATTTCTCGCGGCATATGATCTTTATATTTTATATACTCCGGGGAAAGCCAACGTTGTGGCTGATGCGCTCAGCAGAAAGAATGTAATCATCGCCAATCTTATAATCACGCCTTCATTGATTGATAACGTATTTCCTCTTCAGAAGGATGATCACTTCATTCAGAAGATCAGAGAGAGAATTCAGAAAGGCGAGCCCTCGATTTTTCAGATTGATAACGAGGGAATTCTGAGGTTGAAAGGCTGAATTTGTGTCCCAAACATCCCTGAACTCCGAAGAGAAGTATTGGATGAATGTGACAAATCCAAACTGAGTATCCATCCAGGAGGGAGAAAAATGTATAATGATATCAAATGCAATTTCTGGTGGAGATCTATGAAATGAGACATTTCCTTGTACGTTAGCCGGTGTACTACTTGTCAACAAGTTAAAAGCGATCAACATAAACTCACCGGATTATTGCAACCGTTGGAAATTCCAGGTTGGAAGTTGGAACAGATTTCTATGGATTTAATAGATGGTTTGCCCAGAACCCGGAGAGGAAATGACAGTATTTGGGTGATCGTAGATCGTTTCACGAAGACCGCCCATTTTATACCTGTCAGATCGAATAGAACCACTCAGAGTCTGGCGTAGATTTATTTCAAGGAAATTGTTAAACTCCATGGAGTTCCCATGAGTATCGTTAGTGATCGTGACCTGATTTTCGCTAGTAAATTCAGGGAAGCATTCCAAGCAAAATTGGGAAAAAAGCTGAACTTGAGCACCGCTTATCATTCTCAAACAGATGGTCAAACTGATAGGGTGAATCGTATTCTAGAAGATTTATTGTGGGCTTGTGTTATCAATTTTGGCGGATCATGGGAAGACCACTTGCATTTGGCTGAGTTCTCATACAACAACAGCTACAAAGCGAGCCTGAAAATGTCACCATTCGAAGCATTGTATTGTAGACCATGAAGATCTCCTGCTTGTTGGGTAGAACCTGGTAATAGACTTGTATTGGGGCCAGAATGATTCGCGAAGCTGCAGATAAAGTCGATTTCATTAAGAAACGATTACTAGCCGCTCAAAGCTAACAGAAGAGCTATGTAGATTCGAGAAGAAGAGATTTGTCTTTTGTTGTTGGTGACTATGTATATTTGAGGGTTTCGCCAATGAGAGGAGTAGTCCGATTTGGCAAAACAGGGAAGTTGGCGCCCAGATTTATTGGTCCATTTCTTGTGCTCGAACGAATTGGAACTCTCGCTTATAGAGTTAAATTGCCTGACTAGTTTCCTGGAGTACATGATGTGTTTCATGTATCTCAACTTCGAAAGCATGTACATGATCCAGACTTGGTCATGGAAGAAGCCGCAGCAAGATTTGGAAATTACTCCAGAATTAGCTGTGAAGAGAGAGCCGGTAAAGATTATTGGCAAAGAAACGAAAGAGCTGAGGAACAAGAAAGTTCACTTAGTCAAAGTGCAATGGAGTGGAGATCCGCGAGACTATACTTGAGAAACTGAGGAGAGCATTAAGAAATCCTACCCCAATTGCAGGGTGGATATCTCTGATTAACTCCGGTACAAGGTACATTTACCATACTTTACATTTCCGTATTGTTGTCTACTTGGTTATTGTTTCCTTTTCATGGATGTAATTTTTTTAATTATATAGTCTGAATGATTTTAAAAGAGTATATGAGTTAATTATTAAATTTTTGAAAAGTTAATCAATAACTCGATTGCTGTTTGTGGTGTGTGGTTGAGAATTTGATTAATCAAATTATTGGAATGATAGTTAATTTAATCAATAAATGAATGGTAAATTTATGCAAATGAATCAATGTTAAACTGATTTGAAAATAGATAGAAATATATGCATGTACATTATATATGTTTGAACAGGTAAATGGATTTGCTGTTGAGTAAAGAATTTATTTGTGTGCCCGACAAATAGGTAAACCTTAATGAGTTGGATGCGCAATTTTATTTATTATATCAACTCCTATGAATGCCATTGGATGTGGAGTGTTGGTTGTTCTGTGTGTAATAATAAACGTCGCCATAGGATAGTAACAATTAATTTTAAACTACACTACATGACATACTCCTGGAAGATGGCATACTTCATCATATACCACATAAGCATTTGGAGCTTGTGTGATTAGGTTAAAGATTTCCCATACGAGCGAGAGGCTTGTATGGCGATGACTATATTACAGGTTGAACCGAAGACTGACATGGACTATGTATGTAACACCCCGAAATTAGATATACTATACCGTAAAGATAATCAATTAAAGGGTTAATTAATTAATGAAGAAAAATAAAAGAAAAAAATGAAGTGGAAGGAAATGTGTGGATGCATGCAGTAAAAAGAAAGATTTATGCATGTATAAATAGATATATGTATATATATATATATATGTATGTATGTATGTAACTTCATTATGCATTGACTTTGTATGTTACGAGGAAAATAGAAAAAAAAAGGGAATTAAATTATATACTCGATTTCCACTTTTTAAAATAGGTAAGCAATCAATTTGCATTAGTTGTCAATATTAGAATTTATGAATAGTTGCATATATATATAAATAGATATTTATATATATAGGCAATTAATGTATACAGTAAAGGAGGAATATGTAAACATGAATTGACTGAAATTAATTTGTAGATGTATGTTAATATGACATTGATTGAAAAACATGTAATTGACGTGTGTATATGTGTTTGTGCTAATTTGTCATCCATATTAATTGATATTAATTAAAGCAAAAATGTTAATTAGGCATTTATGTTCATTTGTAAAAGCATGTTATTTGACACCAAATTGTAAACATGTTAATAGGGTATTGTTAGGAAACCATGTAATTAATCTTAATTTTATAAATGCTTATGCTAATTTGTCACTTATGTCAATTAACATTAAACAGAATATGTTAATTTGAGGAATATAGTAAATTGGTTACTTATGTTAATTAACAATAAAAAAAATAAGGACATGTTAATTGACATCAATTAAGAAGAACATGCTAATCGGGAAAAACATGCAATTAGATGTTTAAGTTCAATTCATATTAATTTAAGGGAAGAAAAATAGAAGGTTATTAATATATAAAATACATTTGCTGACTCAACACTAGGTGTACGGTACGGATTAAAAACCTAATATCCAAATGCTAGAATTAATCCTAGACTTCTATATAAGCAACCCTAATCCTCAAACCCTAAATCACACAAATTCATTCCAAGGAGCCACCATGCTGTCCATGACCGTTCTAGCCTAGCCACCATTTCTTCTTCAATTAGAAAGCAAGTTAAAAGCTACGAATCAAAACTAACTTAGAGAATTGATAGTCTTCTTCAAGGGATTGCTTTTCAAATTCAGAAAACAGATCCCAGAAAACAAGACTTTCTTTTGTTTGTAAGTCCTGTTATTATTTAGATGTGAACGATTAAAAAGTTATGATTTGTAATAAAGTGAAAACTAGCATTATTCCTAGTTGTAAGATAATGATGATGCTGATTCATGCCTATTCTTGTAACGATTCTATCGTATGTGCATATGAGACTATTTTGGTTATTATGTTGGTGTTAAACCAATCATGTATTATGTAAAGTTTGGTGACTTATTCATGTTATGTTACATGCAAGTTGTTAGGCTATTGTGGTTATTATGTTGATGTAAACCAATCATGTAAAATTGGTGACTTATTCATGTTATGTTACATGCAAGTTGTTAGGCCAAGACATGTATTATGTTTAGATCGACATTTAGATATATGAAAATTGGATCCAAGACAAAAGTTCACACTCACATGCCTAGTTGAACTTGTGTAATTCCATATGTTTAAGATTCATGTTTATTTGATCCAAATTAAAATTTCACATTCACATGTCTAGTTGAACTTGTGTAATTCTATATACTTAAGGTTTATGTTTATTAGACCCAAAATAAAAGTTTACATTTACATTCCTAGTTGGATTTGGGTAATTTCATATGCTTAAAGACTCATGTTAGTTGGATCCAAAAATGCAAGTTCATTATTTTATGCCACATTTACATGACACATGATTAGTTGGATCCTTATTATTTTATGTTGTGTGAATGGTACATGCTCCCTTCTTTCCCCTTTTGTATATAAGTTAGGCTAAGTTACGAGCCTAACATTCTATGTGAATTTTGTGAACGTATGACGGGGTTAACGTTGGGAAAACCTTAGAAATTATTATTATTGGCATAATTTGGCCCATAAATAGATGAATGGTTAGTGGCATAAAAATAGTATAATTTATATACCAAAAATTATGAACATGATTTAGTGGGTAAATGAGGCATGACTTGAATTGCAATAATTATGGATAATTTACATATAAATATGTAAGGTAAATGTGTAAATTAAAGAAGAACATGCCTAACCCGAGGTTAGATTGAGTTGTGGTGTAAAACTGCCCGGAACCGCCTGGCACATCCAGTAACCACAACAACACCTATGTAATGTGAGAGGTTAGTGCATTATGCCCAAGAAAAACCGGAGGTTTGATTGAGTTGTGGTGTAAAACTGCCCGGAACCGCCCAACACATCAAGTAACCGCAACAACACATATTTAATGTGAGAGGTTGGTGCATTAATAAATCAATTAATGCTAATGAACAAGACATGCTAAGAAATGACTAGGGTTAAGTTAATGAGAAACACTTAACCAATATAACAAGATGAATGACTAGGGATAAGTTAATGAGAAACACTTAACCAATATAACAAGATGAATGACTAGGGTTATGTTAATAGGAAAAACTTAACCAGTATAGCATTATGAATGGGTAGGGTTAAGTAATAAGAAATAATTAACCAATATAACTTGATTTGTGGTAAGGTTAAGTTAAAACAAGAGGGCAACACTTAACCAATATAACTTGATTTGTGGTAAAGTTAAGTTAAAACAAGAGAGAAACACTTAACCAATATGACTTGATATGTGGTAGGGTTAAGTTAACACAAGAAGGCAACACTTAACCAAAGTAACATGACAAGTAGGTGGGTTAAGTAACTTGAATTGATTGATAAAACTTAACCAATATAACATGAATGAATAGGTTAAGTTAATGAGAAACACTTGACAAATATAACTTGATGTACGAATGGGGTTAAGTTATTAAGAAACACTTAACCAACATGACACGATGAATGGGTAGGTTAAGTTAACATGAATGGACAACACTTAACCCATATGACATAATGTGTGGGAGGGTTAAGGACATATCGGGTTGGTGAGTAATATTAGTAAATATAGGCCCACAAAACTTAACCATCAAATAAACATGCTTGAATCAGTGGGAGGGTTAAGTACACATCGGGTTGGTGGGTAATATTAGTAAATATAGGCCCACAAACTTAACCAGTAGGAAACCTAGTAACGGGGACACATTTCAACAGTAACCCACATAGATGTATCATGGTACCCTGAACTAGGCAGGGTGGGGCACGATTACTGGGCTGATTATAAGCGGTCAAAACAGCGGAAGGGGGTACGTCAATTTAGGTTCCGACGGTTTATAGGCGTGCACGTACTCCGAAGTGGGAAAAAGCAGGCACTGGGTACCAGTAGTTATACACTATGCATCTTGAATCGTATCGGGTTTCTATCATAAGGATTGATACACCTTATGGTCGGACTAGTACAGGGTATCTATACGCAAGAGAGGACCGATTGACACAGACACAAGAGAAATTAATACAAGTAGGGAGCCTATCGATAGGGTTAAGGGTACTTCTAATACATTCATGGCAATTAGGCAGATTGAGGTGGAATCCTCATAATAGATGTACACCTGAAGGCTACCACAATTGTCGGGATTGTGATCACATTACCATATTATCATTTTATACAGATTACTAGTTGGGGCACTAGTTAGGTGGTGCAGAAATAGAGAAATCGGAATAACAAGGTAGTAGCGAAGAAGAGAAAGAGTAGAAGCACATTCAGTTTATCTTGCCTTGTCATATCTTGTGCTGATCTTATGTTATCTTGTTATCCTTGTTATCACGGTATTGTGTTATACTTAGTCTTATTATCTTATTTCTAGGGTGCTGTCCTAGGTTCAGTTTATTCATGTCATAATCCTTTTTCTTGTTTACATGCTAAATAGTCACTGGACTTACCAGACTTATATCTGACCTAGTTTTGTTTCGCCTCTTTTCTTCCGTTCCCCCCCCCCTCCCCCAGGTTCACAGGGAGAAAATGTAACCACTTAGCTCAGTTTTCTTTCCAAGCTCGAAGATAGTTGTTGTATTGCTTTGGACTCTCTCTTCCACTGCTATGGATGGTTCATGATTTATTAGGGAATATCGCTGTTATTTTTATGCTTCTTTTATATTTGGAAGTTTTTAAATCAAGACAGAAGTTCTATGTATTACTTTTAAGTATGATTGAGATAACTATTGTAAAAGCTTGACTGAACCACATTGTTTATAAAATGACTTTATTTTACGCTGCTTTGTTTGTCTGTCTTGTAATTTATCCGCATTTTTTTCCTAAAATGCTCCACCGAAGTTAAGGCATTCCCTTTGTGAGTGACCTTAACAGAGGTGGGGTGTTTCACTTGGTATCAGAGCTGAAGGTTACTGGATCAGATAAAAGATTTGAAAAATTATTTTCAAAACTATTTTAAAAGAAGCATTTTCAAAAGAAAAGTTTTGTTTTAAAGGCATATTCCCCAAAGGCATATTCCCCAATGCCATATGCACTATCTTTTGATCCTCTGTTTGAATCCTTGTTTCCTTCTTTTCTGAGTCTCCGGGGCTCCTGGCTCTCTGGGAGGTAACCTCATCGCGGCATGGTTCCGTAGGCTTTTGATGAGACTACGACACTTGTCAAAGGGAAATAAGCGCCTAACTTCCATCTATAGCCGCAGTGGTTTCACCTACGGCTAATTTTATTTCGAGCTTTGTAGGATTTTCCGTGCGATGGAGGCAACTTTCGAGAGACTTATCAACATGTTACACAAGGATGGTAAAGATGAGAATAAGGGAGTTTGGCTAAGGAGCACAACCCAAGGATTAGTAACTCGTGGATATGGACTTGGTTCACAAAGAAGGTAAAAAGAAAGAGGTGTAAGAGGAAATAATAGTAAAACCTAAAACAAGAGGAAGTGTCTTTATATTGGTATAACATGTCATATAATTAAGGACAAGGGCAAGAACAAAGGACAGGATTTTCAGGAGGGCAAGTGCATGCTCTCACCGCCAGCGTACCTGAGAGAGAGGTAGAGATTAGTTTATCTTTTTGATCATCCTGTTAGTACTCTTTTTGATTTTAGCGCCTCACGTTCGTTTATATCTGCTTCCATAGTTGAGTCTCTACACCTTAGTACTTGTATAGTAGAAGATCTCATTATTGTCTCAAATCCAATTAGTGGTTCGGCTCATTTATCTTTGGTTTGTAAGGATTTGAGAATAGTTATATTAAGGATTGAGTTTAAGTATAATGCTTATGTTTTTGGTTCCATGGGCTATGGGTTGATTCTAGGCATGGGTTGGTTAGCTAGTAATTGTGAAATGAGGGTAGTTAGAATTTTTACTTGCCTCGGGAATACCCTCGAGACTTCGTTCAATCCTAAGGGGATCAATTAAGCTTAGCTACCTAGAATCACTTGATGCATCTATCGATGATTTGCCATCCGTTAGAATAGTCCATGAGTACACAGATGTTTTTGATTAGGTTAGGAGTTTTCCTCCTAAAACTCGAGATAGACTTCCACATATATCTAGTTGACAATGCAAAACCAGTTATGCGATCAACGATTGTTTTGGAGCAAGATTGGCGAGCATAGCCAGAGTCGGTTAAGTGCTCAATTATTTGATTGTTTTGCTAGTATCATCTCACGTAGATCGTCCAAATTTGGAGGAGGTATTCCTTTGGTGCTTGTCTGATATTGGTTTAGGCCTTTGAGGCTTGTACTTGAGGGATGTCGAGTTCGACTAGTATGGTTTGCGTGAGAGATAAATGGTTGTGGCAGGCGCCCTAAGTAGAAAAAGACTAACCTTAAGAGAGGTAAAAAGTACACAACAACCTTTAGCTTTAGACCCTCAGATTTGTAACGTGATGGATAAGCTAAGTAGACGAGAGACCTCTAATCATATTAGTATGTACACTTGGTATCGTGGTTAACATCTGTTTATCTTGGAAAGATAGTTCGACTACATTGGATACCCTCTAGCATAGTAAGTGATCGAGGTCCTATCTTTACTAGTGAGTTTTGTAAATGGAGGTCAAGAAGCTTCCCAGCTGTGAAGTTAAATTAGTTAAGGTACAGTGGAGTGAAGCTCAAGAAGACACGACGTGGGAGACTGAAGATAATACACGCGCATCATACTTTTTTTCTTGAGGGTATATACTTGATCTCTTTTTCTAGGAATTCTATGCATGTTTGTTTCTATCTTTTTTAGTTATATCCTCAAGGTCATATCTTCAATCCTTAGGTAGAAGCCAATGGATGTAAACATGTGTTTGAAACATGTTGTGATTGGTGGTTGCAAGTGGTTGCTAGTGATTGCTCGTGGATGCATATATACACATTAGGCACTAGATCGGCTCAATCACTTACATATTGCATATGGATTTGTGCATTTTTTTATGGATGCAATATAGTTGGCTCATCACATGGATGTTGCATATTGGTGGTGGGTGTGCACACATATAGAATTTATATGTAACATTAGGATTCTTTTGCATACATATTAGGTACATGGCACAGACATATATTGCATTAAGGAGGTCAACTGAATCAGTGGACCGCCCGATTTCTGCATTAGGATATAGGAACATATATACACACTCATGCATATGTTCATACAAGCATTAGAATTCTCCTAAGGACCGTGGATGCTTGGGTATAATGGATGAATAGATGGTTGTGGTCGGTAGGATGGTAACATTCTTCTTAACTTGAAGATTTCGGGGACGAAATCCTTTAAGTAGGGGAGAATGTAACACCCCGAAATTAGATATACTATACCGTAAAGATAATTAATTAAAGGATTAATTAATTAATGAAGAAAAATAAAAGAAAAAAATGAATATATATATATATACATATATATATGCAATTAATACAAAAAGTGGAGGGAAATGTGTGGATGCATGCAGTAAAAAGAAAGATTTATGCAAGTATAAATAGATATATATGTATGTACGTAACTTCATTATGCATTGACTTTGTATGTTACGAGGAAAGTAGAAAAAAAGGGAATATACTCGATTTCCACTTTTTAAAATAGGTAAGCAATCAATTTGCATTAGTTGTCAATATTAGAATTTATGAACAGGTGCGTGTATATATAAATAGATATTTATATATATGGGCAATTAATGTATACAGTAAAGGAGGAATATGTAAACATGAATAGATTGAAATTAATTTGTAGATGTGTGTTAATATGACATTGGTTGAAAAACATGTAATTGACCTTAGTGTGTATATGTGTTTGTGCTAATTTGTCATCCATATTAATTGATATTAATTAAAGAAAATATGTTAATTAGGGATTTATGTTCATTTATAAAAGCATGTTATTTGACATCAAATTGTAAACATGTTAATAGGGTATTGTTAGGAAACCATGTAATTAATCTTAATTTGTATAAATGCTTATGCTAATTTGTCACTTATGTCAATTAACATTAAACATAATATGTTAATTTGAGGAATATAGTAAATTGGTCACTTATGTTAATTAACAATAAAAAAATAAGGACATGTTAATTGACATCAATTAAGAAGAACACACTAATCGGAAAAAACATGCAATTAGATGTTTATGTTCAATTCATATTAATTTAAGGGAAGAAAACTAGAAGGTTATTAATATATAAAATACATTTGCTGACTCAGCACTAGGTGTACGATACGGATTAAAAACCTAATATCAAAGGCTAGAATTAATCCTTGACTTCTATATAAGCAACCCTAACCCTCAAACCCTAAATCACACAAATTCATTCCAAGGAGCCACCATGCTGTCCATGACCATTCTAGCCTAGCCACCATTTCTTCTTCAATTAGAAAGAAAGTTAAAAGCTACGAATCAAAACTAACTTAGAGAATTGATAGTCTTCTTCAAGGGATTGCTTTTCAAATTCAGAAAACAGATCCGAGAAAATAAGACTTTCTTTTATTTGTAAGTCCTGTTATTATTTAGATGTGAACGAATAAAAAGTTATGATTTGTAATAAAGTGAAAACTAGCGTTATTCCTACTTGTAAGATAATGATGATGCTGATTCATGCCTATTTTTGTAATGATCCTATCGTATGTGCTTATGAGACTATTGTGGTTATTATGTTGGTGTTAAACCAATCATGTATTATGTAAAGTTTGGTGACTTATTCATGTTATGTTACATGCAAGTTGTTAGGCTAATGTGGTTATTATGTTGATGTAAACCAATAATGTAAAATTGGTGACATATTCATGTTATGTTACATGCAAGTTGTTAGGCCAAGACATGTATTATGTTTAGATCTACATTTAGATCTATGAAAATTGGATCCAAGATAAAAGTTCACACTCACATGCCTAGTTGAACTTGTGTAATTCCATATGTTTAAGATTCATGTTTATTTGATCCAAATTAAAAGTTCACATTCACATGTCTAGTCGAACTTGTGTAATTCTGTATGCTTAAGGTTTATGTTTATTGGACCCCAAATAAAAGTTTACATTTACATGCCTAGTTGGATTTGGGTAATTTCATATGCTTAAAGACTCATGTTAGTTGGATCCAAAAATGCAAGTTCATTATTTTATGCTACATTTACATGACACATGTTTAGTTAGATCCTTATTATTTTATGTTTTGTGAATGTTACATGCTCCCATCTTTCCCCTTTTGTATATAAGTTAGGCTAAGTTACGAGCCTAACATTCTATGTGAATTTTGCGAGCGTATGACGGGGGTAACGTTGGGAAAACCTTAGAAATTATTATTATTGGCATAATTTGGCCCATAAATAGATGAATGGTTAGTGGCATAAAAATAGTATAATTTATATACCAAAAATTATGAACATGATTTAGTGGGTAAATGGGCCATGACTTGAATGGCAATAATTATGGATAATTTACATATAAACATGTAAGGTAAATGTGTAAATTAAAGATGAACATGCTTAACCCGAGGTTAGATTGAGTTGTGGTGTAAAACTGTCCGGAACCGCCCGACACATCCAGTAACCACAACAACACCTATCTAATGTGAGAGGTTAGTGCATCATGCCCAAGAAAAACCCGAGGTTAGATTAAGTTATGGTGTAAAACTACCTGGAACCTCCCGGCACATCCAGTAACCGCAAGAACACATATCTAATGTGAGAGGCTGGTGCATTAATAAATCAACTAATGCTAATGAACAAGACATGCTAAGAAATGACTAGGGTTAAGTTAATGAGAAACACTTAACCAATATAACAAGATGAATGACAAGGGTTAAGTTAATAAGAAATACTTAACCAATATAACAAGATGAATGACTAGGGTTAAGTTAATTGGAAACACTTAACCAGTATAGCATGATGAATGGATAGGGTTAAGTAATAAGAAATACTTAACCATTATAACTTGATTTGTGGTAAGGTTAAGTTAAAACAAGAGCGCAACACTTAACCAATATAACTTGATTTGTGGTAAGGTTAAGTTAAAACAAGAGGGAAACACTTAACCAATATGACTTGATTTGTGGTAGGGTTAAGTTAACACAAGAAGGCAACACTTAACCAAAGTAACATGACAAGTAGGTGGGTTAAGTAACTTGAATTGATTGTTGAACCAATATAACATGAATGAATAAGGTTAAGTTAATGAGAAACACTTGACCAACATAACTTGATGAACGAGTGGGGTTAAGTCAATAAGAAACACTTAACCAACATGACACGATAAATGGGTAGGTTAAGTTAACATGAATGGACAACACTTAACCCATATGACATAATGTGTGGGAGGGTTAAGTACATATCGTGTTGGTGGGTATTATTAGTAAATATAGGCCCACAAAACTTAACCATTAAATAAACATGCTTGAATCAGTGGGAGGATTAAGTACACATCGGGTTGGTGGGTAATATTAGTAAATATAGGCCCACAAACTTAACCAGTAGGAAACCCTAGTAATGGGGACCCATTTCAGCAGTAACCCACATAGATGTATCATGGTACCCTGAACTAAGCAGGGTGGGGCACGATTACAGGGTTGATTATAAGAGGTTAAAACAGCGGCAGGGGGTACGTTAGTGTAGGTTCCAACGGTTTACGGGCGTGCACGTGCTCCGGAGTGGGAAAAAGCAGGCACTGAGTACCAGTAGTTATACACTATGCATCTTGAATCGTGTCGGGTTGCTATCATAAGGATTGATACACCTTATGATGGGACCAGCACAGGGTATCTACGTGCAAGAGAGGGTTGATTGACGCAGACACAAGAGAAATTAATACAAGTAGGGAGCCGATCGATAGGGTAGTAAGGGTACATCTAATACATTCATGGCAATTAGGCAGATTGAGGTGGAATCCTCATAATAGATGTACACCTGAAGGCTACCACAATTCCGGGGATTGGGATCACGTTATCATATTATCATTTTATACAGATTACTAGTTAGGACACTAGTTAGGTGGTGCAGAAATATAGAAATCAGAATAACAAGGTAGTAGCGAAGAAGAGAAAGAGTAGAAGCGCATTCAGTTTATCATGCCTTGTCATATCTTGTGCTAATCTTATGTTACCTTGTTATCCTTGTTATCACGGTATTGTCTTATACTCAGTCTTATTATCTTATTTCTAGGTTGCTATTCTAGGTTCTATTTATTCATGTCATAATTCTTTTTCTTGTTTACATGCTAAATAGTCACTGGACTTACCAGACTTATGTCTGACCTAGTTTTGTTTCGCCTCTTTTCTTCCGTTTCCCCCCAGGTTCACAGGGAGAAAATGTTACCACTTAGCTCAGTTTTCTTTCCAAGCTCGAAGATAGTTGCGGTATTGCTTTGGACTCTCTCTTCCACTGCTATGGCTGGTTCATGCTTTATTGGGGAATATCACTGTTATTTTTATGCTTCTTTTATATTTGGAAGTTTTTAAATCAAGACAGAAGTTCTATGTATTACTTTTAAGTATGATTGAGATAACTATTGTAAAAGCTTGACTGAACCACATTGTTTATAAAATGACTTTACTTTTCGCTGCTTTATTTATATGTCTTGTAATTTATCTGCATCTTTTACCTAAAATGCTCCACCGATGTTAGGGCATTCCCTTTGTGAGTGACCTTAACGGAGGTGAGGGCCTAACATTTTATGTGATTTATGCGAACGTTTAACGGGGGTAACTTTGGGGAAAAACATGAAATTACATATAATTGGCATATTTGGCTCATAAACATGTAAATGTTTTATGGCATAAAGTGGTATAAATTTTTATACCTAAAATTAAATGTAATGGTAAATTGCCAGATTAATAAAAACCCCACACCGGTCTGGAGATGACAATAAACACGTCTCTCTGGTCATTAAGGCATAAAAACCATTTATAGGGTGACGAGAATTTATTCTCTGGAGTTATGATCTATACGCACTCCCCTGTGGACACCGGAATATATCACTATAAATATGTGCATGCTTATTAGGATTTATTGGGTACCTAATATGACCCAATAAATTTCCAAACCCCTCCCCGTACAAAGGAGGTTATGGCGAAATTTTTCAAAAATTTAGGGTGTTAGCCAAATTTTTGAAGAACAGGAAAATTCTTAGAAACTGAAAAGTTGAAGAATGAATGCCATAATGAAAGTTGAGTTGGTTAATTAAACTACTTTCAGCTTCGTTCCTTTTCGGGGACGAAAAGATTTTAAGTGGAGGAGATTGTAACAACCCGGAAAATCAGAACCAATTTAAAATTTTTAATTTGGCTATTTTAGTGGATTTGTAATATTTAAAATAAATTATTTTAAATAATAACGACCAAAAGTCTATTTGAATCGATGTTGTAAAATAAATATTTTTATTTTAATTATAAAACAGGGCCTAAAATGGCGCGGTAGTTTGAGAATTTGAATTCGAACTTTGATTGACAGTACCGGATGCAAAATAAAATGGATTTTAGTGAAACCAAAAATATTTAAATCTTTTTATGAGCATCTTTCTAACGAATCCGAAAAATTGAAGTTTCATAGTGGGAATCAAAAGTTATGGCCAAATGAATTTTCAGAAAGGTCGCTATGGAGTTTATATAGCCCTTGAAAAAAGGCATTTTGCAAACGACCTCCATTTTCGACGAAACCACTTTTGTTGGATCCGGAATGTCGAATTATTGCTAGGTTCCAAATTCCATAATTTTTGGAGTTAATATGTGAGCGTGGCAAAGGAAAATGTGTTTGGTTAATTTCAGTCAATTTGGATCGACCAGAAAATGGCCATTTTTCAAACGGTCTCCAAATTCGATGAAACTAGTTTTGTTGGGACCGTATCATCAATATGAAGCTAGATATTTTTTTTTGGAATTTTTGGGATCAGTAGTGACTCCGGCAGATTGAAATGTACGTTCAAATCCATATTTGAATGTTTTATATTTTAATTTAAAGAAAAACTGACTGAAACAGTTGAATAAGCCTACGAAACATATTCCATTGTGTCCAGAATTGGGGTATTTAGCTAGGGGTGACAGTCGTTGGGTTTGAATTGGAGTTCATATCTGGTGAGGGATATTTTCGGATTTAAATAAATTAAATATAAATATAAAATTCCTGGGCCAATAGGATTTCATTTCCCAAACCCACATTGACTTTCAAAACCCGATGCCCCTTCTATCGCAAACGACGATCAACCCTCCCCTCTTTCCGACCATATCCCGACCAAACCACGCCCCGTTTACCCTCGCTCCAGTTAAGCTTTTTGAAGCTCTCCTCCCCAGCTTCAAATCAACGCCAGCCTCGCCCTCCATCGTCGAGTATCCTGCTCAAATCGAGCTTGCAGAGCTGCCGCCTTTAGAGAGCCGCCACCGCCGATTGGAGCCATCGAGCTGCACCCCACCACCGCGCGCGAGAAGCCTGTTCCTCCCTCTTCGACGCTGTATAGTCTAGTCGAGGCAACACTTCGCGGATTGGATGATAAAAAGAACCCTAATTTTGAACCTTTTTAGAGAGGTAATGGCTGTGATTATATTTTACTGTTAATAGCACATTAAAGCGCTACGAAATATGATTTTACAATAAAAATCATATCTTTTTGCTATATAGTCGAAATCCAGTGAAACAAGAGACATTGGACTCGTGTGGACGTCTTCTATATTCTAGAAGAGACCGGAGAATTTTTTGGAGCCTCCTACAATTTTTGGAGTGGAACCCAATGTGAGATTTCTAAATTATAAACGATATGGAATGACGATGTATAAGGTATATATGCGTTGTAAAAATTATATATGAGTTGAAATGAGATTGAAATGAAAGTGAAATATATTTATATACATATATATATACTCCCCTCGTCCACAGACCATGGACGATATATATTGGTTGTGGTTGTTTGGATTTTGGTTGACGTGAGATTTGGTTGATAAATGCGAATGGTTGATAATGATTGTTTGTGGTTGAAACAAAATTGGAATTGCTTGTGGAAATATTCATAGTGATATGAAAATGATCGAAATATTTAGATTATAAGGATAAGCCCCTTAGGGAACGCTGCGAGGCGTAAGGTAGTGCGAGGAGCTGTACTCGGGACGGTGCCGGTTTTTAACCCACTGCCGTTATGCTGCCGAAATTTTCTGAAATATTCATATGTTTGATTATTATTCATTTGTTAAAATATATTCATATGTTGAAAAAAATATTCATTTTTGAAATAGAATTGTTTGAACGATAAAATAACATTTTTATTGAATGTATGAAATAGAAATGATTTGACAATAAAAATCACATTTTTAATAAATATGCGAAGTATACAAAATATTCATGTTTGAAATAAATTGTTTAAACAATAAAAATCACATTTTTATTACATATATGAATCGCTAAAAATCTTCACTTTTGAAATAAATTGTTTTAACAATAAAAATCACATTTTATATATATATGAAGTATAAAAATAGTCATGTGTTGAAATAGATATTTGTTGGATAAGAATATTATTTTTTATCACATATATGAAATGAAATGGTGTAGAAATCGAAGAACAAATTATATTTATATATGTATATATAAATTTAATTAAAATAAATCGAATAACGAAGCTGCAGTTCGTATTTTGAAACCGTGATTTTAAACGATTATTGCGGGAGATCCGTCCATCGGATTTTCCCGAAAACAAAACCGTTGGGTCGGCTTTGGAATTATCTTTCCAATGACACCAAATTTGTAAAGATCCAACGGTTAGATTTTGTGAAATGTTAAATTCAAATCTGAATGAAAATAGCGCCAGAATGGATTATATTAATATATATAAATATAATTTAATTAAATCGAATAACGACGCTGAAGTTCGTATTTTGAAATCGTAACTTCAAACGATTGTATCGGGAGATCCGACCATCGGATTTTCCCAAAACTGGAACCATTGGTCCGCTTTGAAAAGATCTTTCCAATGATATAAAATATGTAAAGATCCAACGGTTAGATTTTCAGATATGTGTAAATCAAATCTGGAGAAAAACAGTGCCATGGCCGCGTTATGGCCTGAAGCGTCATTTGATTAAATTGGCTATATTTAAATAAATAAAAATAGCGATAAATTGTTATAAAATATTATAAATGATATGGAATGGAAATAAACTGAATTTACTAGGTTTATAGGATATTTGATGGTTGAATGTGTTTGACGTGAAGATTACATTAATGAAATAAATTATGGACTTCAGATAATTTAACCATTGAAATGAATTGATTTGAAATTCTAAATATACGTGAATTATTTGAAAAGGCCAAGTTAATTCTCATTTCAAATAATTGATCGACAATTGGAAGTCAAAGATATGAAGACGGTGCAATACTGATGATCTTCACATCGAATGGATGGCTACTGATGCCTGTGATGGGAGTTTGTAATAACCCAGAAATCCGAGGCAATTTAAAATTTTTATTTTGGCGATTTGAGTAAATTTTGAATATTTAAAATGAATTATTTTAAATAATAACGGCGAAAAATTTATTTCGAATAGAATTAGAACGTATATATTTATTTGAATCGTCGTTAGAATATAAATATTTATTTTAAATTATAAAAGGAATTGAAAATGGTGCGGTAGTTCGATAATTTGATTTCAAAGTTCAAATAAATGTGCAGGATTCAAAATAAACCGGATTTTAGCGAAACCAAAAATATTAGAATCTAATTGAGAATATCTTTCCAACGAATCCGAAAAATCGAAATTTCATAGCGGGAATTAAAAGATATGCTCAGTTGAAATTTTAGAATAGTCACTATGGAATTTCAGCCCTTAAAAAGGGAAATTTTGCTAACGACCGTTGTTTTTGACGAAACCACTTTTGTTGGAACCAGAGTGTCAAGTTATTGCTAGATTCCAAAATTCATAATTTTCTGAAGCAGTATGTGAGTATGACAAAGGAAAACGTGTTTTAACAGTTTTTGTCAATTTCGATCGACCAGAAATTGGCCATTTTTCAAACGGTCTCAGAATTCAACGAAATTAGTTTTTTAGGACCGTATCGTGAATATGAAGCTAGAAATAAATTTTCGGTAATTTTTAGAGTCCGTATGTGGTTCTGGTAAATTGAAATGTACGTTTAAAATTCAATATATAGATTTACATTTTAAATTTAATGAAAACTGATCGTAACAGTCGAACTGGCTTACGATACATGTCCCATTGTGTTCGGAATGGGGGTAATTGGGTAGGGACGACAGTCGGTGGGTTCGATTTTGAGTTCGAATTAAAAAGTTACTTTATGGAATTAATTAAATAATATATATATATATATATATATATATTATATACTCTCTTTTCCCTCTTCTCTCTCTATGGTCAACCTCTTCCCTTTAATCGTTCAAATCAATTTAAAAAAAACAAAAAAAAACAAACAAGAGATCCCGTCACTCTTGGACGCCACCGCCCGACTTCGCGCCACCACCACCGTCGAGCCGCCACTTCTGACCCCCCTCCCCGAACCTCCTTCTCCCTCCTCCTCCACGTGAAAGCACCTTTCCCCGATTTGAAAACCCCAGCCCCAAAAGAACCCAAACCCGCTGCCTCATCCCAATTCCGTCGCCAGACGCCCATCCACCCTCTCCAACACCAGCGAGCGCGAGCACCACCCCCTCCCCCCTTTTTGGAAAATCCCGTTCAGCTGTAAGTTCTACCCCCTTTTTCTTTTTATTTATTTATTTATTTATTTATATTTATCTATTTAAAAGTAATTTGATCTATATACAATAGCGTGTAAAGAATAGATTTTTAACACATAAAAGACGGGAGTTTTAACATATGAAAGATATGATCTTTGAAGATAAAAAGATATGAACTTTGAAGATAAAAAGATATGATCTTTGAAAACAAAACCATTGGATTTCTAGAAGTTAAAAGATTTGATCTTTCAAAGAGAAAAATATATGATTTCTAATCAGAGAAAGATGATATTTTTAACTGAGTAAAGACGAGATTTTTAATGAAGTAAAAAATTGATTTTTATTAATGTAGAGTAATAAAAATATAATTTTTATTAAGGTAGAGAATAAAAATATGATTTTTATATTATAGAAAGAATAAAAATACGATTTCTATGCTAATATAAAGTTATGATTTATATATATATATATATTAACAAAGTAAAAATATAATCATTACAACGTATAGGGCGATGTAAAAATATAATTTTTATCCATGGAGTGATAATATAAAAATGTGATTTTTATATATGTAGCGAACACAGACCACGAAAGTGACAAAGGGCGGGCACGGCGATGATTTCCTACATAGGAAGAGTCGTGGCGTTTGGTTTAGCTCTTGGTGAGAACTCCTCGCTTTTAATTTATTTTCTAGTTGAAATATGTACTAGGATGCAGACGGTGCTTAGGAGCACCTGACACCCGTCGTCCCCAGACCATGGATGACTTGTTTGTTTAATTGCTGTGTTGTGAAATTTTATTGTGTGATGTGGAATGAAATAAAATATTTTATAATGGAAAATATTTTATAGTTAAAAATATGATTTTTAACATGTATATAAAACAAATAGTAATAAACAAATCGGACGATTTGTTTATATACACTGATTTGACTGATATTAATTGGGACGATAAATTTTACACATCGCCCAACTGCACAATAAAATCTGTGTTTGTTGATTTGAAACCCCACATGGGTATTGGGATGATATTTGACGTACACTAATCCCGATTGTTTAGTTGTATGTCAATCGATGGGTTGACAGACTGTGTAAGCGTTAATTATTTATATTTAATGCTTATGGAGTTGTGTGGTGCACTCTGAATGATGGTTGATGATTTATCGTTGCTGTTATATACATGTGTTGTAGGGAATCCATATAATAAAAATGTTATATGGTAATTGATTGGGCCTCATTCCAATTTAGAAAATAAATTCATGTGTTGAATTGAAAATAAATTCATGTGTTGAATTGAAAATAAATTCATGTGTTGAATAGAATAAACATTCATGTGTTGAATAAAAGCCGTGTTGATTAGATAGACGCCATTTTGACGTGAACGATATTTATATTGATTATATTCGTTTTTAAAATGAATATAGAAAAGGAAGTGATTTCAAAATATAATGTTTTGAAAATATTATCATTTATAGAATAATGATATGGAATATTCAATTTTGATTAGAAGTTGAATATGAAGTTGAAATCGTTTTGAAAACGAAATTAAAACGATTTATAAAATTCGTTTCGAAAGGAAATCGGCGAAGTATATATTATATATATTATATATATATATAATATAATGGCCTGAATAGAACGCGTCGCGCCACGGCAGTTCGCGAATTTCGACCATTGACTTTGAATGGATATTACGGGAGATCCGACCGTCGGATTCTCCTAAAACCGGAACCGTTGGGTTCGTATCGAAGAGAGCTTTCTAACGAATATTAGAAATTAGAAATCAAATGGTTGGATTTGGAATTATGTCCAAATAAAATTTGGAAAAGGTCGCTGTAAGTACAGTTCGATGGCCATTGATGGAAATCGACTGTACGGACCTTGATAAAATTATTAAAAATAGTAATAATTTGTGTAAAATCATAAGAAATGATTTGTGAAGAATTGGGATGAAAAACTCCAAATTTGAAAAGATAAAAGTAGATTTTTATCGAAATGAATTAGTTTTGAACTATAATAATAATTCATTTATTTTTGAAATAAATAAATTGGATTTGAAATGGTTTTGAAAATAACCAAAATTTCCAATAATTGAATTGGAATGGATTTGAATCGAAATTGCCTTTGGAATATTTCGATGTTGGATTTCGTGATTATACAGATATTTTTATGGAAATTTGAAAGATATATTTATATCGTTATTTTCAATACGATATTTGTTGGTCGTAGAATTTGATATTGAATATAAGCCGATATATTTTCTATTCAGAGCCTTGTATTTAATATCAAATGTGATTTGGGTTTGTAGTGAATGGTATCTTTAATAATACCGTTCTTAAACCCAGTTGAGAAAAAGATTAAATCTTTTTATTTAGATTTAATGAAGTGTACCAATTAAATGGGATTTAATTGGAATTGGATTTGAATGTGATTTTGGGTTTATAGTGAACCGTGTTTTAAACGATATTGGTTCTTTAACTCAGTTAAAGACAGAATGTGATTTCCTAAGTTAAATAATCATTAATAATGATTTTTGGGAAGATTAAAACTAAGTGGAGTTTTAATGAATCTTTAATTAGATGGAAATAATCGAGAATGGAGTATCACTAGTTTTGGTCCAAGCGATAATTAAATCTTTAATTAGATTTGAACGTGAAATGGTAATTGAATTTACCGATAATACCGTGGTGTTAGATATGAAGTATTACCAGTTTTACTTCATGGGATGAATAGTTTGGGATTGGGAAAATAAAATAAATGATTACTTCGGTGTGGTTCGCTAATCCAGACTAGTTTGAATTGATATTCAAAAGAAGATTAAAGAATAAATTTGAAGAATTTATCTTTTACAAATTTAATGGGAACCTTTCCCAAAGTATAAGAATATTTGAATAAAAGAATATTCTAAATTAGAATGAGGCGTATGTTGTGTTTGTGTAACACTTGTTTATTATATACGTGAGTTATTCAGAAAGACCGGGTTTATCCCATTCTGAATAACTAATTCGACGTGGTGTCGAGGATGAAGACGATGGTCGAAGACCGGAGGTCTTCACGTCGTTTGGGTGATTACTGATGATCTTGATTGGGCCGTACACCCAAGAGGAGGGAATCAGTTAGTGATCGTCCAGACGTACTTGGAGATCGATGGATATGCGGGGTACTAGGTGCCTCCGGTTTCGTTCGGGGAGGACATGCGTTTCTTTCTAGCTAGAAATGGCGTCAGTGATTTTACACGCCCTGACGAGTTTGACTTATGTGGTTGTTGTTGTTGCGAGGCGCCTCGGATATATCGGTGACTGTGTGGTGCCGATGGAGTCATTTGGCTCATTTACGCCCCAAAGGGCGGGGAAACGTAGTGTTCAGGCATTTTAATCCACATCGGTGGACCGGCCCTGATGCTCCAAGGGTCGATGCGTTATGTCCCTGAGACATGGGCTAGATTGTCTCGAATTCGGTAAGGACGATCCCTTGCCTTGGTTCACAGATGGAAATCCAACTTCCAATACGTGACATGTGCGGTTTTGATTGTAGAGCCTAGTATTGGCGACATGATATATGGTACCCATGCCGTCTATGATTGATATTTATGATTGAAATTGTTTTGACACTATACACTTATAGTAATAAAAGATGAAATTTAGCGTATCAAGCAATCTTTGGCTATTATAAGGTAAAACCCTATCCTCCGGCTTGTGTTGCATTGTGTGATGGGACATGGGTCTTATAATAGCTTCATTTTTATTTATTTAGCATTGCGCTGTTGTTTTATGCACTGGTGTTCTTAGGAGGAAACTCGTTCCGTGTTATACGGCGTGATCCCTTGATTTACCTAACTTTAAAATGAAGATTAATAACTGTTTTAGTTCTCACACCAGTCACATGATTGACCTGGAGTTTATTGTTTTAACCTAAACTCCGGGTGCCCTTATTTTCCGCACGGGCAGCTAGTAGTTTTGGTTTTGCAGATTTATATTCACAGGAACCTGGTTTACAGCTGGAATGATATCCAAAAAGCTCTCTATCCGTATATCTCTTTCAGTTGTGCTTTGTATTGTTTTTCCGCTGCAATGTATTTATATGTAATTTAAATCTCTGATATTTTCTATGTAATATTTATTCATACTCTGTATATTCTTGTATTCTGATGAAATCGTTGTAATAAGCAATGAAATGTACTTCTGTTTGCATCCTGATGTGGCTTGTTCTCAATTCAATCCGGGCTTTCCTTACCGGGGAAGTTCGGGTAGTCTTAGAGTTGTTTCCCTGAAGGGGTTACAGTGGTGGTTGTCCAGATGTACTTGTTGATCGTTCAGATGGGCGAGGGCCGCTCTCCTGTATTGGACATACGGGAGAGGAATAAGGTGTCTTCGGTTTCATTCAGACCCAGAACGGACTTGAAAATGGATGTGCGTCTGACGTTGTAGATTGACAACGTGGCATATAGAGATGTTGTGCTCAAGGCTTTTGTTGAAAAGCAGAGTCTTGTGGTTGATGATCAAAGCATGGCTTTAAATAGCTAGCTTTGTGTTTAGCGTTGATTCGTGAGCCTCACACCCCGGTATGGACCAGAAACGGGAGAGGATTTCAGGGAGGACCTGCGTTTCCTTCTAGCTAGGAGTGGTGTTTTGGGTTTTACACGCCCGGGCATTTTACTTATGTGGATGATGGATAGCGAGGCACCTCGGTTATTTCGGTCTCTTCAGAGTGGATGGTTTGGTCGGATATGACCAGTTTACGCCCCATAGGGGGGGGGGGGGGGGGAAACGCAATGTTCATGCATTTTAATCCACTCCGTGTGGACCGGCCCTGACGATCCAGAGGGAAGTTGCGGCTATTCCTGAGCATGGGCTATGTAATAACCCGGAAAATCCGAACCAATTTAAAAATTTTATTTTGGCAATTTTGATGATTTTTGAATATTTAAAATAAATTATTTTAAATAATAACGACGAGAAATTTATTTTGAATAGAATTAGAACGTATATATTTATTTGAATCGTCGTTAGAATATAAATATTTATTTTAGTTATAAAAGGAATTGAAAATGGCGCGGTAGTTTGAAAATTTGATTTCAAATTTTAAATGAATGTACAGGATTCAAAATAAACCAGATTTTGGCGAAACCAAAAATATTAGAATCTAATTAGAAATATCTTTCTAACGAATCCGAAAAATTGAAATTTCATAGCGGGAATAAAAAGTTATGCCTAGATGAAAATTCATAATAGTCGCTATGGAATTTTGGCCCTTAAAAATGGAAATTTTGCAAACGACGTCGATTTTCGACGAAACCAATTTTTTTAGATCCGGGAGGTCAAATTATTGTTGGATTCCAAAATTCGTAATTTTCTAGATCAATATGAGAGTGTGGCAAAGTAAAACGTGTTTTGACCGTTTTAGTCAATTTCGATCGACCAGAAAATGACCATTTTTAAAACGGTCTTCAAATTTGATGAAATTAGTTTTGTTAGAACCGTATCGTCAATACAAAGCTAGAAAATATTTTTCGGGAATTTCTAGAGTCCGTATGTGGCCCCGGTAAATTGGAATGTGCGTTCAAATTCAATATATAGATTTATATTTTGATTTTGACAGAAACTGATCGAAAAGCCGAATCAGCTGATGAAACATATCCCATTGTGTTCGGAATGAGGGTAATTAGCTAGGGTCGATAGTTGTTGGGTCTCGTTTGGTGGTCGAAATTAAAAGCCAACTTTGGAGGAATTAAATAATATAATTAAATTATTAAAAAAAACCTTATTACTCCCTCTCCCTTCCCCGTCTTCATAACAGATCGAACTAAAAAAATAAAGAGAACCGTTCCTTCGATCTCATCGCCCCCCCAGTCGACTGACGCCGCCGTCCAAGCTCATGCCGCCCGCCGCTCCACCTCACCAGACCTCAGCCGCGCCCCCCTCTCTTCCTTCCCCCTTCTCCGTCACGAAGCCTTAACCCAATCGCCCCCAAATTCACCGACCCGCGCCGTCATGGGTCCCACTGCCACACCATTGACCCGCCGTTGGCCTGCAGAGGCACCGCAGCGCCTCAGACCCCTACTGCGACATCCTCCACCCCAAAAAGCCTGTAAGTTTTTTTTATATATATATTTTTTATTTGTTTTATTTAATGTAATTAGTTAAAAAGAAATATATAAAAATCAGTGATTTTGATAGGATTTTTATATAGAAAACTGAGTAGGAAAGATATGATTTATTAAATGTGAAAAGTTTGTATTTTTATTATGATAAAGTTTATATTTTTGTCATATAAAGTTTAGATTTTATTTATATAAAGATTTGATTTTTATTTATATAAAAATATGATTTTTATATATGAAGTAGCGAAGATAAAAATGCGATTTTTATATATGTTGTAGCGAAGATTTTTATTTTGTATGAAGCGAAATAAAAATTCGATCTTTATATAAGAAGTAGAGATATAAAAATGTAATTTTTATATAGAAAGAAGCGTTGAAAAAATATATGATTTTTATATATGAAATGCCATTGTAAAAATGTGATTTTTAATGTGAACAGCGGGAAAAGATAGCGATGGTAACAACGGAAATCAAAACGAAATCCAAACGGTTCAGAAATTCAGAATAAGTGGCGGAGTGGATCCAAAGGTGAGAAATCCTCACTTTTAATTTGTTTTCTAGTTGAAATATATACTAGGATGTAGACGGTGCTTAGCAGCACCCGACACCCGTTGTCCACAGACCATGGACTACTTGTTTGTTTGTTGTTTGTGGTGTGAAAGTTGATTGTGTGATGTGGAATGGAATAAAATATTTTATAGTTGAAAATATTTTATAGTTAAAAATATAGTTTTTAACGTATATATAAAATAAATATTTAAACAAATCGGACGATTTGTTTATATACACACATTTGACTGATATCGATTGGGACGATAAATTTTACACATTGCCCAACTGCACAAATAAAAAATCTGTGTTTGTTGATTTCAAACCCTACACGGGTGTTGGGATGATATTCGGCGTACACTAATCCCAATTATTTAGCTGTATGTCGATCGATTGGTTGACAGACTGTGTAAGCGTTAATTATTTATATTTAATGCTTATGCAATTGTGTGGTGCGCTCTAGATGATGGTTGATTATTTATCGTTGCTATTATATACATGTGTTATAGGGAATCCATATAATTAACATTATATGGTGATTGATTGGGCCTCATTCCAATTTGGAAAATAAAGAATATTATAAAATGAAAATTCATGTGTTGAATAAAAGAAAATTCATGTGTTGAATAAAAGAATATATTCATGTGTTGAATAAAATGTATATTCATGTCTTGAATTAAAGAAAATTCATGTGTTGAAGAAAATATTCATTTGTTAAATAGAATAACGAAGTTATTGAAATATATAAAGCCGTGTTGATTAGATATGCGCCATTTTGACGCGAACGATATTTATATCGATTATATTCATTTTTATAATGAATATCGAAAAGGAATTGATTTCAAAATTTAATGTTTTGAAAATATTATCATTTATATGTCGATGATATGGAATATTAAATTTTGATTAGAAATTGAATATGAAGTTGAAATCGTTTTGAAAACGAATTGAAAACGATTTATAAAATACGTTTTAAAAGGAAATCAACAAAATATATATATATATATATATATATATATATATATATATATATATAATGGCCTGAATAGAACGCGCCGCGCTGTGACAGTTCGCGAATTTCGACCATTGATTTCGAATTGACATTACGGGAGATCCGACCGTTGGATTCTCCTAAAACCGGAACCGTTGGGTTCGTATCGAAAAGAGATTTCTAACGAATATTAGAGATTTGAAATCTAACGATTGGATTTGGAATTATGTCCAAATCAAATTTGAAAAAGGTCGTTGTAAGTGCAGTTCGATGGCCGTTGATGGAAATCAACTATACGGGCCTTGATAAAATTATTAAAAATAGAAATAATTTGTGTGAAATCATAAGAAATGATTTGGAAAGAATTGGGATGAAAAATTCAATATTTGAAAGGATAAAAATAGATTTTTATCGAAATGAACTAGTTTTGAACTAGAATTATAATCCATTTATTTTTGAAATAAATGGTGTTTAATTGGATTTGAAAGGGTTTTAAAAATAACCAGAATTTCCAATATATAAAGTGGAAATGGATTTGAATTGAAATTGTCTTTGGGATATTTCAATGTTGGATTTCGTGATTATACAGATATTTTTATGGAAATTTGAAAGATATATTTATATCGTTATTTCCAATACGATATTTGTTGGTTGTAGAATTTGATATTGAATATAAGCCGATATATTTTCTATTCAGAGTCTTGTATTTAATATCAAATGGGATTTGGGGTTATCGTGAATGGTGTCTTCATTAACACTGTTCTTAAACCCAGTTGAGAAAAAGATTAAATCTTTTTATTTAGATTTAATAAAGTATACCAATTAATTAATATTTAATTGGAATTGATTTTCGTGTTTATCATGAACGGTGTTTTAAATAACACTTGTTCTTTAACCCGTTAATTAATGGAATGTGAATTGGGTTTGTTGTGAACTGTGTTTTAACGACATTCGTTCTTTAACCCGATTTACAGTGAAATGTGATTTGGAATTTATAAATCTTTTGTTCAGATTTAAAGGAGATTTTCCACAGTAAAGTTTTCCAATTTAATAAACTGGAATGGAATGGAATTCGATTTGGTAATAATCGAAGCGAATTTCTGTGGAGGAAGACTGCTAATATATCTGGAATTTAAAAGGCATTGCCGTTATTCCATTTATATTATTAGTCGGATATGGATGTTTATATCGATTATATATATCGATTTTGTTTTCCATGAAGATTCCATTGCTAATGGAATGTGATTTTGGGTTGTCGTGAATGGTATCTTTAATAATACTGTTCTTAGACCCGACGGAGTTAAGAAAATCAGAAGCTAACTGGAGATTAGTTAAGTTGAATGGTTTCCTGGGTATTGATCTGATGTTGGTTTCGGCCTTCGGGTTTAATACTTAGGGAATTGTTCACTTGCTAACTTACGGTTAAAGGCTGATGGAATGGAATGTGATTTTGGGTTTATAGGGAACCGTGTTTTAAATGACATTGGTTCTTTAACCCAGTTAAAGAAAGGATATGATTTCCCAAGTTAAACAATCGTTAATACCGATTTTTGGGAAGATTAAAGCCAAGTGGAGTTTTACTGAGTCTTTAATTAGATTGAAATGATCGAGAATGGAGTATCACCAGTTTTGCTCCAGGCGATAGTTAAATCTTTAATTAGATTTGAATGTGAAATGGTAATTGAATTTACCGATAACACTGTGGTGTTAGATATGAAGTATGACCAGTTTTACTTCATGGGACGAATAGGTTGGGGTAGGGAAATTTAATAAGTGATTACTTTGGTAAGGTTCGCTAATCCCGACTAGTTTGGATAAACCATAATTTGGTTTGAATTGATATTCAAAAGAAGATTAAAGAATAAATTTAAAGAATTAATCTTTGATAAAATTAATGGGAACCTTTCCCAAAGTATAAGAATATTGGAATAAAAGAATATTGGAATAAAAGAATATTATGGATTGGAATGAGGCGTAGGTTGTGTTTGTGTAACACTTGTTTATTATATACGCGAGTTATTCAGAAAGACCGGTTTATCCCATTCTGAATAACTGATTCGACGATGTGTCGAGGATGAAGACAGTAGTTGAAGACCGGAGGTCTTCACATCGTTTGGATAATTACTGATGATCTTGATTGGGCTGTACACCCAAGAGGAGGGAATCAGTTGGTGATTGTCCAGACGTACTTGGAGATCGATGGATATGCGAGGTACAAGGTGCCTCCGGTTTCGTTCAGACCTAGAACGGACTTGTAAATGGACTGTGTGTCTGACATTGGATATCATTCTGTGTGATTGATTGATATTGGTTGCATGGAGTGGTTTTCCTGTGTGGCATGCTGAGATGCAAATGATCAAGGCTTCTGTTGAAAAGCAGAGTCTTGTAGTTGATGATCAAAGCACGACCTTTGTGGCGTAGCTTTGTGTATAACGTTAATTCGCGAGCCTCACACCCCGGTTGTGAACCAGAAACGGGAGAGGACATCAGGGAGGGCATGCGTTTCCTTCTAGATAGGGTGGTGTTAGTGACCTACCAGTCCTGACATTTATATTATTTTCACCTGTGTCATTGTTGGATTGCGAGGCGCCTCAGATATATCAGTGACTATGTGGAGCCGATGGAGTCATTTGGCTCATTGACGCCCCAAAGGGCGGGGAAACGCAGTGTTCAGGCATTTTAATCCACATCGGTGGACCGACCCTAACGATCCAAGGGCCCACCTGAGTCTAGGTCCTGAGACACGGGCTAGAGCGTCTCGAATCGGTAGAGGACTATCTTTTGCCTCGGTTCACAGATGGGAATCCAACTTCCAATACGTGATTTTGCGGTTTTGATTGTAGAACCTATATATGGCGACATAGTGGTATGGGGCACTTATGCCGTCTATGATTGATACTTATGATTGCAATTGTTTTGACACTATACACTTATAGTAATAATAAAAGATGAAATTTAGCGTATCAAGCATTCTATGGCTATTATAAGGTAAAACCCTATCCTCGGGCTTGTGTTGCATTGTGTGATGGGACCTGGGTCTTATAATAGCTTCATTGTTCTTTATTTAGCATTGCGCTGTTGTTTTATGCACTGGTATTCTTAGGAGGAAACCCGTTCCATGTTATACGGCGTGGTCCCTTGATTTACCTAACTTTAAAATAAAGATTAATAACTATTATAGTTCTCACACCACTCACATAACTGACCTAGGGTTTATTGTTTTAACCTAAACTCTGGGTGCCCCTATTTTCCACACGGGCAGCTAATAGTTTTGGTTTTGTAGATTTATATTCACAGGAACCTGGTTTACAGCTGGAATGATATCCGAAAAGCTCTGTATCCGTATATCTCTTTTAGTTGTGTATTGTATTATTTTTCCGCTGTAGTAATGTATTTAAATTCCTTATATTTCTCTGATGTATAATATTTATTCATACTCTGTATATTCTTGTATTCTGATGGAATTGTTGTAATTAACAATGAAATGTTCTTCTGTTTGTGTTCTGATTTGTCTTGTCCTTAAAGCAATCCGGGCTTTCCTTAACGGGGATGTTCGGGCCTTAACAACTTGGTATCAGACCTTTGATTTACAGAGCTCGGAGAACAAGACACATTAGAACCAAACGAAAGGATTCATGAGAAACTGGATTAGTAATATCCAATGAGAATGACTCGTTAGAGATAGGATCAGTAGTATCCTAGAACGAGTGCAAAGAGTGTTGTTTTGAAAAATAAAATTGAAAACAAATTTTGTTTTGAAAATTTAAACTTTATTATTCGTATTTGAATATTTATTTGTATTGAATTTGGACAATCGAATATATAAAGATTTTGCATATATGTCTTATCCACGGGTATTCGAAGTTTTAATATACTGGATAGATATAAAATCAAGCTCTAGTCGCTCGGGGATAATTCTGGTGATGTCGCGACATCATCAGTATTTGTGTTCGAGTTTCGAAGGTGTGATATTTATATATTTCCAATTGACTGGTGTGAGAACCAAAACTAGTTAGGACTTATTGTTGTGATTTGACATCAAAAATATGATTTTTGGACTATGTATCAAAGTTATGAATTTGAAAAGCTAATCAACTAATTGATTGCTGATTGTGTTGTTTGATTATTGGTTGATTAATTAGAATTTGAACCATTTAGCCAAATTGTATCAAATATTGAACTGTATTGAAAATTGTTTGAAATTGCATGCATATACATGTGTATCCATTGAACAGGTCATAGCAAGGAGGCTAGAGCAGAGGAATAAAATTGTTTGCCCAACAAATAAGTACATATTTATTGTATTTCTTGGGTTTGGATGATTTTATGAGCCGATTGGCTAGCCGCTTGGATTTTTCTCTTTCTTTTGGATTGGTGAGGGCCCTGGGAGGCTATTTGAAATATCCCGAAGCTCCCAGTGCAGGGGAGGTTATGGTGAAATTTTTCGAAAATTTTGGGTGTTAGCCAAAATTTTGAAAAGTTCTTAGAAACTGAAAAGTTGAAGAACTTAAGCCGTAAAGAAAATAATGAAAGTTGAGTTGGTTAGTCAAACAACTTTCAGCTTCGTTCCTTTTCGTGGACAAAATGTTTTAAGTGGGGGAGATTGTAATAACCCGAAAAATCCGAACCAATTTAAAATATTTATTTTGGCAATTTTGATGAATTTTGAATATTTAAAATGAATTATTTTAAATAATAATGATGAGAAATTTATTTTGAATAGAATTAGAACGTATATATTTATTTGAATCGTCGTTAGAATATAAATATTTATTTTAATTATAAAAGGAATTGAAAATGGCGCGGTAGTTTGAAGATTCAATTTCAAATTTCAAATGAATGTACAGGATTCAAAATAAACCGGATTTTGGCAAAACCAAAAATACTAGAATTTAATTGGAAATATCTTCCTAATGAATCCGAAAAATTGAAATTTCATAGCGGGAATAAAAAGTTATGTCCAGTTGAAAATTTAGAATAGTCGCTATGGAATTTTGGCCCTTAAAAATGGAAATTTTGCAAACGACCTCGGTTTTCGACGAAACCACTTTTGTTCGATCCGGGAGGTCAAATTATTGCTAGATTCCAAAATTCATAATTTTCTGAATCAATATGTGAACGTGGCGAAGTAAAACGTGTTTTGACAGTTTCAGTCAATTTCGATCGACCAGAAAATTACGATTTTTCAAACGTTCTTAAAATTTGATGAAATTAGTTTTGTTAGAATCGTATCGTCAATACAAACTAGAAAATATTTTTCGGGAATTTTTAGAGTCCGTATGTGGCCCCGGTAAATTGGAATGTGCGCTCGAATTCAATATGTAGATTTATATTTTGATTTTAACGGAAACTGATCGAAACAGTCGAATCAGCTGATGAAACATATCCCATTGTGTTCGGAATGAGGGTAATTAGCTAGGGTCGATAGTTGTTGGGTCTCGTTTGGTGGTCGAAATTAAAAGTCAACTTTGGAGGAATTAAATAATATAATTAAATTATTAAAAAAAAACTTATTACTCCCTCTCCCTTCCCCCTCTTCATACTAGATCGAACTAAAAAAATAAAGAGAACCGTTCCTTCGATCTCATCGCCCCCCCAGTCGACTGACGCCGCCGTCCAAGCTCACGCCGCCCGCCGCTCCACCTCACCAGACTTCAGCCGCGCCCCCTCTCTTCCCTCCCCCTTCTCCGTCACGAAACCCTAACCCTATCGCCCCCAAATTCACTGACCCGCGCCGCCATGGGTCCCACCGCCCCACCATTGACCTGGCGCAGGCCTGCAGAGGCACCCCCACGCCTCAGACCCCTGTTGCTCCATCCTCCACCCCAAAACGCCTGTAAGTTTTTATATATATATATATATATTTGTTTTATTTAATGTAATTAGTTAAAAAGAAATAAATAAAAATCAGTGATTTGATAGGATTTTTATATAGAAAACTGAGTAGGAAAGATATGATTTTTTAAATGTGAAAAGTTTATATTTTTATTATGATAAAGTTTATATTTTTATCATATAAAGTTTAGATTTTATTTATATAAAGATTTGATTCTTAATTATATAAAAATATGATTTTTATATATGAAGTAGCGAAGATAAAAATGCGAATTTTATATATGTTGTAGCGAAGATTTTTATTTTGTATGAAGCGAAATAAAAATTCGATCTTTATATAAGAAGTAGAGATATAACAATGTAATTTTTATATAGAAAGAAGCATTGTAAAAATATATGATTTTTATATATGAAATGCCATTGTAAAAATGTTATTTTTAATGTGAACAGCGGGAAAAGATAGCGAAGGTAGCAACGGAAATCAAAACGAAATCTAAAAGGTTCAGAAATTCAGAATAAGTGGCGGAGTGGATCCCAAAGGTGAGAACTCCTCACTTTTAATTTCTTTTCTAGTTGAAATATATACTAGGATGCAGACGGTGCTTAGCAGCACCCGACACCCGTTGTCCACAGACGATGGACAACTTGTTTGTTTGTTGTTTGTGGTGTGAAAGTTGATTATGTGATGTGGAATGGAATAAAATATTTTATAGTTGAAAATATTTTATAGTTAAAAATATAGTTTTTAATGTATATATAAAATAAATATTTATAAACAAATCGTACGATTTGTTTATATACACACATTTGACTGATATTGATTGGGACGATAAATTTTACACATCGCCCAACTGCACAAATGAAAATATGTGTTTGTTGATTTGAAACCCCACACGGGTGTTGGGATGATATTCGGCGTACACTAATCCCAATTATTTAGATGTATGTCGATCGATTGGTTGACAGACTTTGTAAGCGTTAATTATTTATGTTTAATGCTTATGCAGTTGTGTGGTGCACTCTGGATGATGATTGATTATTTATCGTTGCTATTATATACATGTGTTGTAGGGAATCCATATAATAACATTATATGGTAATTGATTGGGCCTCATTCCAATTTGGAAAATAAAAAATATTATAAAAAGAAAATTCATGTGTTGAATAAAAGAAAATTCATGTGTTGAATAAAAGAATATATTCATGTGTGGAATAAAAGAAAATTCATGTGTTGAATAAAAGAAAATTTATGAGTTGAATAAAATATATAATCATGTGTTGAAGAAAATATTCATTTGTTGAATAGAATAACGAAGTTATTGAAATATATAAAGCCGTGTTGATTAGATATGCGCCATTTTGACACGAAAAATATTTATATCGATTATATTCGTTTTTATAATGAATATCGAAAAGGAATTGATTTCAAAGTATAATGTTTTGAAAATATTATCATTTATATATCGATGATATGGAATATTAAATTTTGATTAGAAATTGAATATGAAGTTGAAATCGTTTTGAAAACGAATTTAAAACGATTTATAAAATACGTTTTAAAAGGAAATCGATGAAATATATATAATATATATTATATATATAATGGCCTGAATAGAATGCGCCGTGCTGCGGTAGTTCGTGAATTTCGACCATTGACTTCGAAAGGACATTACGGGAGATCCGACCGTCGAATTCTCCTAAAACCGGAACCGTTGGGTTCGTATCGAAAAGAGGTTTCTAATGAATATTATAGATTTGAAATCTAACAGTTGGATTTTGAATTATGTCCAAATCAAATTTAGAAAAAGTCGTTGTAAGTGCAGTTCGATGGCCGTTGATGGAAATCGACTGTACGGGCCTTGATAAAATTATTAAAAATAGCAATAATTTGTGTGAAATCATAAGAAATGATTTGGAAAGAATTGAGATGAAAATTTCCATATTTGAAAGGATAAAAATAGATTTTTATCGAAATGAATTAGTTTTGAACTAGAATTATAATCCATTTATTTTTGAAATAAATGGTGTTTAATTGGATTTGAAAGGGTTTTAAAAATAACCAGAATTTCCAATATATAAAGTGGAAATGGATTTGAATCGAAATTGTCTTTGGGATATTTCAATGTTGGATTTCGTGATTATACAGATATTGTTATGGAAATTTGAAAGATATATTTATATCGTTATTTCCAATACGATATTTATTGGTCGTAGAATTTGATATTGAATATAAGCCGATATATTTTCTATTCAGAGCCTTGTATTTAATATCAAATGGGATTTGGGGTTGTCGTGAATGGTGCTTCATTAACACTGTTCTTAAACCCAGTTGAGAAAAAGATTAAATCTTTTTATTTAGATTTAATGAAGTATACCAATTAATTAATATTTAATTGGAATTGAATTGGAATTGATTTTTGTGTTTATCATGAACGGTGTTTTAAATAACACTTGTTCTTTAACCCGATAATTAATGGAATGTGAATTGGGTTTGTTGTGAACTGTGTTTTAACGACATTCGTTCTTTAACCTGATTTACAGTGAAATGTGATTTGGAATTTATAAATCTTTTGTTAAGATTTAAAGGAGATTTTCCACAGTAAAGTTTTCCAATTTAATAAACTAAACTGGAATGGAATGGAATTCGATTTGGTAATAATCGAAGTGAATTTCTGTGGAGGAAGATTGCTAATATATCTGGAATTTAAAAGGCATTGTCGTTATTCCATTTATATTATTAGTCGGATATGGATGTTTATATCGATTATATATATCGATTTTGTTTTCCATGAAGATTCCATTGCTAATGGAATGTGATTTTGGGTTGTCGTGAATGGTATCTTTAATAATACTGTTCTTAGACCCGACGGAGTTAAGAAAATCAGAAGCTAACTGGAGATTAGTTAAGTTGAATGGTTTCCTGGGTATTGATCTGATGTTGGTTTCGGCCTTCGGGTTTAATACTTAGGGAACTGTTCACTTGCTAACTTACGGTTAAAGGCTGATGGAATGGAATGTGATTTTGGGTTTATAGTGAACCGTGTTTTAAATGACATTGGTTCTTTAACCCAGTTAAAGAAAGGATATGATTTCCCAAGTTAAACAATCATTAATATTGATTTTTGGGAAGATTAAAACCAAGTGGAGTTTTAATGAATCTTTAATTAGATTGAAATGATCGAGAATGGAGTATCACCAGTTTTGCTCCAGGCGATAGTTAAATCTTTAATTAGATTTGAACGTGAAATGGTAATTGAATTTACCGATAACACCGTGGTGTTAGATATGAAGTATGACCAATTTTACTTCATGGGACGAATAGGTTGGGGTTGGGAAATTTAACAAGTGATTACTTCGGTAAGGTTCGCTAATCCCGACTAGTTTGGATAAACCATAATTTGGTTTGAACTGATATTCAAAAGAAGATTAAAGAATAAATTTAAAGAATTAATCTTTGATAAAATTAATGGGAACCTTTCCCAAAGTATAAGAATATTGGAATAAAAGAATATTCTGGATTGGAATAAGGCATAGGTTGTTTTTATGTAACACTTGTTTATTATATATGCGAGTTATTCAGAAAGACCGGGTTTATCCCATTCTGGATAACTGATTCGACGATGTGTCGACGAAGAAGACGGTGATCGAAGACCGGAGGTCTTCACATCGTTTGGATAATTACTGATGATCTTGATTGGACTGTACACCCAAGAGGAGGGAATCAGTTGGTGATCGTCCAGACGTACTTGGAGATCGATGGATATGCGAGGTACAAGGTGCCTCCGGTTTCGTTCAGACCCCGAACGGACTTGTAAATGGACTGTGTGTCTGACATTGGATATCATTCTGTGTGATTGATTGATATCGGTTGCTTGGAGTGGTTTGCCTGTGTGGCATGCTGAGATGCAAATGATCAAGGCTTCTGTTGAAAAGCAGAGTCTTGTGGTTGATGATCAAAGCACGGCCTTTGTGGCGTAGCTTTGTGTATAACGTTAATTCGCGAGCCTCACACCCCGGTTGTGAACCAAAAACGGGAGAGGACATCAGGGAGGGTATGCATTTCCTTCTAGCTAGGGTGGTGTCAGTGACCTACCAGCCCGGACATTTATATTATTTTCACATGTGTGGTTGTTGGATTGCGAGGCGCCTCGGATATATCGGTGACTATGTGGAGCCGATGGAGTCATTTGGCTCATTGACGCCCCAAAGGGCGGGGAAACGCAGTATTCAGGCATTTTAATCCACATCGATGGACCGGCCCTGACGATCCAAGGGCCTACCTGAGTCTGGGTCCTGAGACATGGGCTAGAGCGTCTCGAATCGGTAGAGGACTATCTTTTGCCTCGATTCACAGATGGGAATCCAACTTCCAATATGTGGTTTTGCGGTTTTGATTGTAGAACCTATATATGGCGACATAGTGGTATGGGGCACTTATGCCATCTATGATTGATACTTATGATTGAAATTGTTTTGACCCTATACACTTATAGTAATAATAAAAGATGAAATTTAGCGTATCAAGCATTCTTTGGCTATTATAAGGTAAAACCCTATCCTACGGCTTATGTTGCATTGTGTGATGGGTCCTAGGTCTTATAATAGCTTCATTGTTCTTTATTTAGCATTGCGCTGTTGTTTTATGTACTGGTATTCTTGGGAGGAAACCCGTTCCATGTTATACGGCGTGGTCCCTTGATTTACCTAACTTTAAAATAAAGATTAATAACTGTTTTAGTTCTCACACCAGTCACATGACTGACCTGGAGTTTATTAATTTAACCTAAACTCTGGGTGCCCCTATTTTTCACACGGGCAGCTAGTAGTTTTGGTTTTGCCGATTTATATTCACAGGAACCTGGTTTACAGCTGGAATGATATCCGGAAGGCTCTGTATCCGTATATCTCTTTCAGTTGTGTATTGTATTATTTTTCCGTTGTAGTAATGTATTTAAATCCCTGATATTTCTCTGATGTATAATATTTATTCATACTCTAAATATTCTTGTATTCTGATGGAAATGTTGTAATTAACAATGAAATGTTCTTCTGTTTGTGTTCTGATTCGTCTTGTCCTTAAAGCAATCCGGGCTTTCCTTAACGGGGAGGTTCGGGTCTTGACAGGCTAGATTGTCTCGAAGCGGTAAGGACGATCCCTTGCCTTGGTTCATGACGGAAATTCGATTTCCAAATACGACATCGTGCGGTTTTGATTATAAACCTATATATGGCGACATGATATATGGTACCCATGCCGTCTATGATTGATACTTATGATTGAAATTGTTTTTGAAATGTATAAACACTAGTAATAATATCAAATGCTTTTGTTTTATTCGTATCAAGCATATCTTGGCCATTATAAGGTAAAACTCTATCCTCCGGTTTGTGTTGCATTGTGTGATGGGAACTGAGTCTTATAATGGCTTCATTTTTATAAAAAGCATTGCGATGTTTAAATGATTTATTTGTTTTAAGCACTGGCGATCCAATGGAGTAAACTCGTTCCCCATTAGCGGCGTGGTCCTGTGATTGACCTTATTATAAATTAAGTTTAGCAGATTTCTCATACCAGTCCCATGACTGACTCGTAGTTTGTTTCACTTGCAAACTCGGGTGCCCCTATTTCTACACGGGCAGCCTTGTATTCAGGTTGTAGCAGGCTCTTTCTGGAAAGCTATGGAGCTGAAGATGGATTCTATCATTTCTTTCTTTTTATGCTGTTCAGCTCCTGTTCTACATATTATATATTGATTCCACTGTAGACATTGTATGTAAAGATGAACTGTATTTTGTACTAAGTATGATCCTGTATACTGTGTAACTCTGATGATTATTATTTCCAGTATATTTTGATGTACATTATCTTGTGTATTTATATATTTCCGTTCTGTTGTTATTTGTTTATGTGTTATATTCCTAAGATTACCCTTGCCACCAGGGAATGGGGTTTGGGGTCGTCACAGCTCCCCTCGTGCCTTATGACTCCATGATGATCTAACCCGTTGGGTCATTCATCCTCAAACGTATGGATTGGTCCAAGCACCTTAGTTTAATGTGTTATTAGACCCTATGTCTAAACATTTAATTATGCGCTCGCTCTACCTCATCGGGTTTCCATTCAACTTCGTTATTCTCATTCACACTGACTTCTTATTCATGTTACCAAGTTCCTCTTGCTTATTAATTTCAGTCATATAACTTAATCCATTTAAGTTTATTAATAAGCCCACAACATGTTATTCTCTAGATTTTGATCCAAGGTCTGTAATCAACAATCCCTTTATATTCTTGTTCGATTTCACAGTTACAATAACACGTTCTGCTTAATATGTAATCAAGTATATCTCAAGTCACATGTTTTTTATTTAACATGTCACTTATCATTTATGATCAAATATAACTTATTTCATTTCATAAGTTTGCCTCATTCTTTCTTATTTAATCATAATTCCATCTTATACTGCCACTACTACTTATCATTGTTTACTTATTAACTTAGATCTCTTAACTAATGTTTACTAATAAGTTTCCTTTCCATAAATATAACTTATGTTGTCCTCATCCGTAGATTTCAGATTCTCGTTCTTACAAATAACTTAATTTACCATTAAGTACAACTTGTCTCATTGCATAAGTTATTCCTTTTTCTTTATCATTTATTATAACCTAAGTTATAATTTCTACTTATACCTAGGATAAGTCTACCTATAATATAACAATCTCATTAATGTAATTTATTTTAAACAGGTTATTATCATTCCCCATTCATTCCAATCCTTTTTACTGTTGTAACTTCCATTCAATTTCATTCATTTCCTTATTCATTTCCATTAATCACAACCAGTACCATTTTTTCTATCCATTTATATACATATATTTATATATATGTTTTTGTACTAGACCTCTCACATTAAACCTACCACTTGTGGATGCTGGATTTGCCGGGCGGTTCCGGGCAGACTACTTCCAAAAGTTGACTTAACCTGTGCCTTAGCACCGTTACATGTTTATTTACGCACTAGACCTCTCACATTAAATTAACAACTTGTGGACGCTGGATTTTTCGAGCGGTTCTGGGCAGAGTTCTACCACAAGTTGAATTTGACCTCGTGTCTAAGTGCAGTTAGAGTTTTCTATTTACTGTAAATTTTCTATATAATTTAGGCATGTCCATTCTTTCAAATTTTAAATATAATCTATATTTTACATGTCATCATTTTAAGCCCATTTTATGTCGCATGTTCTTTTTAACATGTAATTAATCATATTCTAACATGCAATCATTTAATCATGTAATTACTCAAATCTAACGATTAACATGTAATTTTCTCAATTCTACCGTTAAAAATTCAAGTTCCTAATATGCCACAAGTTAATCATGTCATCATTATTATATTTTTCTTTTAAATGTTTATGTCTATGCATATATATACACACATGCATTATATAATTATTTAATTGTTATAAAATGCGGGGTGTTACAATCTTCTACCCTTATGAAATTTCGTCCCTGAAATTTGATAAGGGTAGAAATTAATTAACCCCTCGCATAATATACATCCATCAGGTTTGCATCCACAAAAATTGTGCACTTATGCAAAGTGAAGTACAACATAATAATACATGTATGCCTTAGCGGTAGCTCTTATGTGTATGCATATTTTCAAAGATTCTTTGAAAACATGATGCTCACATCCTAAATATACTAGCAGTTCTACATGAATGCAGTACTTTGAAAATCAGATACATTTTCATTCAAATTTTCCCGCTCTTACTGAGTAAAAGTGTAGTTCATCCAATTTTAGCATCCAAAATCCTACAACCAACTTTATTTTTCGAATTTTAGAAAAATCTAATTTTCTAAATTCGATTTCTTATGTTACAAAATGGTGGAAAAACGAAAAATTTCACATCTTCCGTTTTTCTTTTATGTACTTTTTCTAATCGTACTTGGATTTTATGTAACTATTTATAAAGATTCCTTATTTTCCTATCCAAGCATAGCCCACATAAGAAAAAATTTCTTTGATACTAATTTTCTTTTTCATCTTATCTTAGAAATTTTTATTCTTATCCATCTTTTCTCATAATTTTCCATTTTTTTCCTTTAACTGTCATGTTTGTTGCTTTACTGAATTTATTGTTTCCTTTTTATTTATGCCATTACTCTTTTCTTAGCTTATTTAAATAAGCCTTCTAGTCCTTCAACTAAAACAGGAAAAAAATACACTCTACACAGCTACTACTAAGGGCCAAGAATCTCGAGACTATGTCCCCCTCAGACAGCAAGCTTGAACCATGGGATCAATGACAGGTTTAGGTGTTACCCTAACTACCCAACAGGAACAAAATAAAAGAACGATTCCAATAGAAATGCAATAACAGGTTTTACCCCTAATATGAAAATTAGCAACAGGATCTAAACACTTACTTACCCTTATTCTATCTAGTAGTCACCACTAATTCTAGATGTCTACTAGTAATCATTTCAAGCAACATTCTAGGATTTTCAAAGCTTACGCATTCTATAGGAACCTGTCATTATTCCCAGATAATTCTTGCTATCTACTTCATAGCCTCAAAACTTTTCCCGTCTTCCCTAGGCACTAATCCTTACCTACTCCATACTTTTTAAAACATGGTTTGGCCTTTTCATTTCACTTTTCTTTCAAAAGTTAAAAAGTATCAAAACTTTATTTTCCTCATCAAAACTTACTTTTACCAAACCATAAAAAAACATATCTAAAAAAATGTAAATCATCATTCATTTTTTTCGAATCACAAAAACTGGACTAGACAAAGACAACTAATTCTCAATAAGGTTTACGACTGGTTCTTGCCTACAAGGTCAGTTTAGTCTCTAACTACAAGGTGCAAGCATCCACTCTATTATCAATTTCTACAACTTATTTTGTCCACCCAACAAAATTTTCTCCTTTAAAACAAATTATCAAAAATAATTGTCAAAAGAATAGAGATTTCAAAACTTTCTTTATTGAGAATTTTAACAAAATGCAATATTTTCCAAGTTTTGCTTTTAAATCCTTTCATGCAATATAACAAGAAAACTAGCGAGCTATACATGCTCTATAATATGTACCTTTTACTGAGAGAATTTTATTTTAGACAAAATTTTCATAAGAAATCACTACTTACAAAATATACCCAATTTTACTTCAAAACACAATATGTACTTCTTTACATACTTTTAAAACTATAACTTTTATGATTAAAACTTGAAAACACCATAAACCATTTTCCTAAAACTTTCACAATTTCAAGTTCTTAAAAGTTAACAATGGGATTAGACTCAAAGCAGGTTTCCAATTTTTCTAGCGTTCCTAGACACTCCCACAAAGTCAATTCTCTCAACTACATATATTCCTGATCCATTTTTTCTCTTTTTAACCTTTTCCAATTTATAAGGTTTTACTACCAAACCCACTAACCCTAAAATACTAATCGTATGGGATTCACCTTCCTTCCATATAAAGTACATTGTACACTTTCCACCCAAATTACTTAAGGGTCTCAGATTTCCGTATTCATTTCTTTAGTGTACAAAACGGACATCCCAATTCTTATTATATTATACTCTTTCTATTTTGTGGGTTCCTCTATGATCTAGGTATATATATAATATATTTATATGTTTGAAAATACAAATACGTTCACTCATTATTTATACAAGAATCTAAACCTACTCTCTGATACCAGATGTAACAATCCGAATTCCGACGGACCGATTTTTTTTCAAAACTCTAATCCATCGAAACTCATGTTGTTTGCTCTGGTATCCTGCAGAAAAGACAGAGATAAAATATATCAGAGCTCAGAAAATATCTCACAGCAGAATGGATAAAATATAATATAATCAAAATGTCGCCTTACCCAAATTATAATACTGCATAACTAGTGTCCAAAACTATCGTATCTCTGATACAAGTCTAACCTGTGAGTATGTGATGAGAAAGGAAGGTCAGAACATAGGTTCTGGTGACTAGATTTAAACTACACAATTTGGATAACCCTACATATATCGTTCAATCATAGTTTCTTATTTATTAGGTTGCTTGGTTTACCAGCACTCAAGGGTTACACATACGTTGTACCCATTTACTCCCAGTGGATTAACCTAATACAGTATATATATAGTTGGCCCCAATATTGAGGTACACCCCATGGTACCTCACTCGTAGTCCCTCATCCTACACCAGAGTGACGTACGGATCACTATATAACAACGTTACGTTCCGCATATATCTGTCATTACTATGCTATGTAAGCGTACGGACTGCCACCTTCGATCGAATCAAATTCTATCATAGAGTAATGCCCTCAAGTCTACGATACACCACCCAGAGAAGACATGCATGTATCTAGATTTTTCCACGTACATATCGTCAATCATTTTCGGTACCTTAACCGCCCATAACCTCTAATGTGCACCGGGTTTCATGGCTGGGCCGTACAAGTAACACGGAACTCGGTCGGGATCCTTTCCATATCTATACTGGCCCGCCTTTAAGAGCCTCAAAATACAGATATCATTCGGGTCTTTTTTTACTAGTGGCTATAGCCCCACCTTAGCCCCTCCCTCAAATAGTAAAGACTACAAGAGCTAAGCGACTTACCCTGTAACAACCCGTATTTTCAATAACCTGTTATAACATAAATCGAGGCAGAATTTAATTCAAAAATCTGAATCAAGGGAAACGGGCTATGCCATTGCGTTCGTCTCGGAAAAATACGCGAAATAGAGTCCGAGTTTTCGGAAATCGGAGTCCGTATGACCCGATTAAGGCCCAACGAAGTTTTCAGAAAAATTTCTAAGTAAAAACAGATTTCAAATTCAAGTTTGAATTTGAAAATTTGGGCCAGTTTGGGCCAGGCGGGAGAATTCCCGCCAGAGTACCCAAGTCGACAGCCCTGTCGACTTGGGAGTCGACTTGGTTGGACCCAAGTCGACAGCCCTGTCGACTTGGTCCAGCCGGGCTGTTTAGCCTGGTGCACCATTTTGAGATTGTGTTGAGCTTGGGGGCCAGATTCGGTTTTAAGGGCTGAGATTGCAACTAGGGTTTAATCCTATGGCCTAAAACACTTGCCTAATCTATAAATAAGGCCCTAACCTAGCCCTAAATCATCATTAATCTATCCTACAACTAAACTATGGCAAAATCAATCCTCTCATGGCCTCCACTCTCTTCACAAAATTCCTAAACTATTCCTATGAGAGATTTTACATGCATACAAGTGTTTTCAAGCTTGTATAAGTGTTATTAGCTTGCATTCAAGTCAAGTTTTTATATTTGCATCATAAAGCAAGGATTTTTATTGATTTGGAGCTTGCATTTTGGGTCTAATTGGTTGCTTAAGGGCTTTGTCATATTTTTGTGACTTCTTAAGCATTGTAAGCCCTATTCTACCTTCATACTTAAACTCTAAAGTTAAATGTATGATATGCAAGTTTATATGCAAGTTTACTATGCTATGAAATGCAAGTTTATCATGTTGTGATATGCAAGTTTTTATGCAAGTTTATCATGTTGTGATATGCAAGTTTATCATGTTGTGATATGCAAGTTTATATGCAAGTTTATCATGTTGTGATATGCAAGTTTATCATGTTGTGATATGCAAGTTTATATGCAAGTTTATCATGTTGTGATATGCAAGTTTATAGGTAAGTATGCCAAGTTATGTTATGCAAGTTTGGGTTGAACACTTTGTTCATACTATCATGTTATGCAAGCTTATCTTGGGTTTATGAACATAAATCTTCAAGCTTTATGCTAAAGGTTGCATTTTGGCAACATGTAAGTTATCATATCTCTTATGATAACTTGCATGTGAGGCTGAATGCGAACTTATGGCCATGTCTACATGTCATTTAGCACCATGTATCACCAATATGCCAAGTTTGGTTTTATGCATGCTTTTGAGGCCTAAAAATGTAATATGCAAGTATATGAACATATGTACGTTTCATATACCACCATGTTGAACTTGTGGCTTCAACACCTTTTATGTCATGATTGTGCCAAGTTCCCTCTTTCTATCCTTTATGCGCTATTGCGATATGTAAGCGATGGGATTGCGTTTGGGGTTGGGTAAAAGTAAAAGACATAAAAACATAAGCTTGGGAATTTACCTATTAAGTTAGGTCTACCCATTGGGAATTTACCTATTAAGTTAGGTCTACCCAATTGCTTGAAAACTTGTAACATGTTTTGGAAACATGATGGACATGACACTTAGAAAAGATAAGTGTGGCTAACTCGAGGTTGGGTTGAGTTTGTAGCGTAAACCTACCCGGAACCGACCGGCTTAACTAGTTGCTACAAACAATAGGACCCAATGTGAGAAGTTGGTCATGTTGTACCTTGAACCCGAGGTTAGACCAAGTTGTGGTGTAAAGCTACCCGGACCCGCCCGGCTTAACTAGTAACCACAACAAGGTCTAATGTGAGAGGTTAAGGCGCATTAAGATTAATTAATGCCTCGTGATTAGGGTTAAGTCATGGTCCACTTAATACTTAACCAATTTGGGCTTGGTAGATTAATCGGGGTTAAGTCGTGAACTCATCGTTACACTTAACCAAGTTAATCCATGATTAGCAAGAGGGTTAATCCGTACTTAACCCACTAGAAAATCCTAGCAATGGGGGGCCCACTCCGCAGTAAATCCCCAAAAATTGGTATCATTAAGGCCCTAGGGACTAGGCTAGGGAGGGGGCACGATTACTGGGCTGGAGGTAAGCAACCCAATAAACGACGGCCGGGTGGTACGCCGATGTAGTTCCGGACGGACTATGGTCGTGCACGTAGTCCGTATTTGGAGAAGTCACCCATGGGTACCAGTAGATCGAGACTGTGCACTCATGTTTATGGTGTCCAAGGGTTGGCACCCTAGGGCTTGATACACCCGAAGGGTGGACCCGACACAGTTCGACTACAATTATGTTTGGGCCGTATTGACACCAACACGTGACGAGTTAGGTTTAGGGAGCCGATCGACTAGACCGTTTGGTTGGACCTCGTGTTAGGGTCACTTCATGTTATTGGACCTCGTATTAGGGTCATTTCCTGTTATTGGGCCAAAGCATGGGCCAAGGGATCAATACTTGTTTATTCAAGTCATGTTAGTTTGCTAGTACACCTGTGGTGCAAAACCTTAATCCTGATTATGCGATGACACCTTTATCTACCTTGTTAGTAAATCATCATGCTAGTATCCTTATGATTATACCTGCTTCTCATGTCAGTTAACTTTATCAGTTTACATTGATTGTAGTAGGGCTTACTCAGTCTTTTTGACTGACCTGTTTTCTTTCGCCTCTTTTCTTCCGTTCCCCCCCCCCCCCCAGGTTCTCAGGGAGGGAATATTGGAGCTTAGCTTGGATTTCTGACCGCTTGCTTGAGGGATTTAGCTCATGTACGGTTTGACATGAAGCTAGCTATGGCTATCACTTCTTTTGGGGATTAGTACTTATGTATTTCAGTTTTTCAGTTGATGTTGTTTTATCTAGACTTGTTTATTTGGAAAGTTGACATTATGTTGTACCAGACTGGTTTAGAAATGGTTTGAAATCTTCTGTTGTTTTATCTATGTTATTTACTCTGTTTACGTATATACATATGTTCTTGTTCTGCCTTGATATATCATTATGCATGTTTACCTGATTCAAACGCCCCTCCAAAGTCAGAGTGCTTGCAAGAGCCACCCTGGCGGAGGTGGGGTGTTACATACCCCTAACAAACAATCTAAACATCTAGTTGGCGTCTCCCCTCAACCACCGTGCCTCGATAGTGAAAGGTGGATGGCATCTTGGGTTTAGCTCTAGTCTTTTCGCATCCAACTGGCTGCCGATGACGGGGACCCGACGATCTACAATTCTTATTGGTCGTGAGCCCTACCTCCCCATTGAGGTGATTGTCGAATCAACTTAGTGTCACCTCGTCACAGCCTTCTGACTACAAAGGTACTTTTGCAGTCAAGGCTACTCACCGAGTAGTTACGCCCAGACCCAACCTCTGTGAGCATAGCTCGAACACTACACCACCACAGAGGAGTACCAGGGGCACCTTCCACGTCCTAGGAAGCCTCGTGCTTACCTTTCCAGTCTTTCGGAGCCGACATAATAATCAGATGAACGTGCGCTCCCCTCATGCCTTATGACACCACGATGATCTACACCGTTTGGTTATTCATCCTCTAACTTACGGACTGGTCCAAGCACCTCAATTTAATGTGTTATTAGACCCTATTGCTAAACATTTAATTATGCGCTTGATCTATCTCATCGGGTTTCCATTTAACTTGGTTATTCCCATTCACATTGACTCCTTATCCAAGTTCCTTTCGCTTATTAATTTCAGTCATATAACTTAACCCATTTAAGTTTATTATTAACCCTACAACATGTTATTCTCTAAATTGTGATCCAAGATTTGTAATCCACAATCTCTTTACATTCTTGTTTGATTTCACAGTTACAATAACATGGTCTACTTAATATGTAATTAAGTATATCTCAATTCACATGTTTTCTGTTTAACATGTCACTTATCATTTATGATTAAATATAACTTATTTCATTTCATAAGTTTGCCTTATTCTTTCTTATTTAATCATAATTCCATCTTATACTATCACTACTACTTATCTTTGTTTACTTATTAATTTAGTTCTCTTAACTAAGGTTTACTAATAAGTTTCCTTTCCATAAATATAACTTATGTTGTCCTCATCCGTAGATTTCAGATTCTCGTTCTTACAAATAACTTAATTTACCATTAAGTACAACTTATTTCATTACACAAGTTATTCCTTTTTCTTTATCATTTATTATAACCTAAGTTATAATTTCCACATGTCCCTAGGACAAGTCTACCTATTATATAACATTCTCATTAATGTAATTTATTTATAATAGGTTAGTATCATTCCTCGTTCATTCTAATTCTTTTTACTATTGTAACTTCCATTCAATTTCATTCATTTCCTTATTCATTTCCATTAATCACAACTAGTGCCATTTATTTCTATCCTTTTATATACATATATTTATATATATGTTTACGTACTAGACCTATCACATTAGGCCTACCACTTGTGGATGCTGGATTTGTCGGGCGGTTACGGGCAGACCTCTTCCACAAGTTGACTTAACCTCGTGTCTTAGCACCGTTACATGTTTATTTATGCATTAGACCTCTCACATTAAATTAACAACTTGTGGACGCTGGATTTATCGGGTGGTTCCGGGCAGACTTCTAACATAAATTGAAATTAACCTCATGTCTAAGTGTAGTAAGAGTTTTTTATTTAATGTAAATTTTCTATATAATTTAGGCATGTCCATTCTTTCAAATCTTTAGTGTAATCTATATTTTACATGTCATCAAATTAAGCCCATTTTATGTCACACGTTCTTTTTAACATGTAATTAATTCTATTCTAACATGTAATCATTTAATCATGTAATTGCTCAAATCTAACAATTAACATGTAATTTTCTCAATTCTACCGTTAAGAATTCAAGTACCTAATATGCCATAAGTTAATCATGTAATTAGAACATGTATGTATACAACAATAATCGCTACTCATGTTTTAATAAGTTTACATTTAAATATATGAACATTTCAACATATTGAACATTTCAACATATGAACTTTCCAACATATTAATATTTTAACATATTAATATTTTAACTTATTAATATTTCAACATGTCATTTTAGCATTTCATCACTTTAATCATTCTACCATATTTACATTGTATATTAACGGGGAATGTCAAACGATAATATACCATTATCGAAAATGATATAACTTAAATCCACTCACCTAATTTACTTTCCAAATCCTGAATCTATTCCAGATCTAGTATTCCATGGTCCTCCTAACTGAATTTAGAACCTAGCAACCATGGATCCACAATTCTTACTAAAAGAAAAAGGGATTTAAGAGGAGAAAATTAAAATAGACCAGATCTAAAAAATGACCTTACTTCGAATGTGATTTTGAACACCTTCTTATTAATATTCATTCTTTTCCTCCAGATCTTGAATCAGAATTTTCCTAAACTAATCATTCAATTTTTCTAAAGAGATTTGAGGAGGAAGAAGAATGGTAGAGCATAGACGTCGTCTCATAAATATTAGATTTAGGCTAGGCTCTACTAGCCTATTTATAGGTGCTCAGGATCTTATCGTACACGCAGGTCGAGTCAACATTGAACCCAGTTAAGAAAACAGTCCAGATTCAGGGATGAATCTAGCCAGATCTGAGGGGTTCCGACCCCAGTGTCGACCCCTTTACAGGGGTGTCGATCCCTGGGTCGACCCCATAGTGGGTCTCGTGAGCTGTTTTGGCGTAGAAATATTATTTTTGAAATTTTGAATTTCTGGAATTTATTTAACTGTTATATTCACATATAATCTTCTTATATGTATACAAATCTTCTAATGACCATTTTACATGTGTATATATATATGCACTACTTCTATTTCATTTTCAAAATTCAAACGGTGTTGTACCGTTATTTAATTCTTGTCATATTTCATTGATTGTAGCCTTATCCTGAACTTATCTCTTGTATATATATATTTTTTTGTACATATATACGCTTATAATCTCATATACATATATACATATGTTTTTCTATATTTCCTTATATGTGCGTTTATACATATTTTCTCTTTAGAAAATGTGTTATTTCAACCGTTCCCTTAAAACAAAAAATATGACAGCAGTGGGGATCGAACTCCGTATCTCTTATATGCAAGCTACATGCTCTAACCAACTGGGCTACTAAGGCTATTGTTAACAAGGCTTAGAACAATGGTGGTCATTGTACTTTTCTCATTCTTCTTTTTCATATTTGTTGTAATCTTTTATTTATACCATTGCATGTAACTTTATCACTTTGCATGCATCTTTTTCATTTTTTTCTCTTTTATTATTAACGCATAATATTTGTAAATCATTGCATACAACATATTTACGTTGCATGCAACCAATTCTTTCTTTCTTTTAATGCATGCATTACATTTTTATTTACATTAATCTTTTTCTTCTTTTTCAGTGCATGTATTTATTACATATAACCACATATCATCATTATTATATTTTTCTTTTAAATGTTTATGTCTATGCATATATATATATACACACATATGCATTATTTAATTATTTAATTATCATAAAATGTGTGGTGAATGGTGTCGCAATAATTCCTATCCAAGTTGCCATATTCATTTCACATATTATCTGTCATTCTATTTATATTTTCTGTGACCCATTCCCTTTTCACTCCTCCCAACCGAAATATAATGAGATACCCAAATCAAAAATAATTTCCACTCAAAAAAAAGAAGAAAACTGAAAGGCTTCAGCTCCTCTACCTGACACCACTGCCTTTCTCTATAGAAATCCGAATGCCCGAGCCAATCGCGCGCTTCTTCAAAATCTGCACCAACTGAATCCCCATGGCCTCGTCTTCTTGTTGTATGTGAGTATGTTCATTCGTTGCTACATTGGTATGCCGATCTTCTCATGACGCTTGACTTTGTCGCTGTCTGAAAATCGAAGTCATGTCCGTGAATCCATACTATCTTCCTTTTGTTGTGTTCGCCTTCTCCGAAATCCGCGCATGGTGAATAATTTATTCATGATTAATTTTTTCATTGCAAGCTCATCATTAGTCTTAAATTTAGTGAATACCTTTTGTTGTTACTTGTTAATCAAATGAAAAAAACAATTAGGCTACTGTGTTGCATGTGGATAAAAACTACAGTGTACAACTAGGATTATAACTTTTACATCCAATAAGAAACATTTAAGTAAATAAATTATTTGTCTTTACAAGAATTGAACCCATATTCATATGGTTAAGCAAACAAAGCCATTGCATTTGTTGAAGGAGATAACTGTAGTAAACAAAGTAATCTCATACATATTTATTAAGCACTAATCTTGACTCGGATGTTATAAAATAACATTACAAGGTACATAAGTACTGCATTTATCATGCAAACATGTCAATTGTCTTTGATGATTTTATAATTTTTCTTAATATTCATCTTTCTTGAATATTCTGGGATTGTAAACTTGTTTCCATTCATTTTAAACATATTTCTATTTACCGGAACCATGATGTTGTGGGTTAGCCACTAAATATTAGAACATGGACCAATAGTATTATATTAGCATATAAGGCTCCAATACATATCATATGTGTGTTTATTATCAGGTATTGTTCATCATATATAGTAATAAGTTGTTACGGATGTTACCTAATAATTAAACACATAAGTAATACTTTGCATACTCAAATGAAAAAAATTGGATTTTAGAGAAAATTGGTAATGGAAATCAAAATATGAATATATCCCGAGTAAAGAATTGAAATATGATGCTGATGAATCTGTGTATCCTCTAATTTTGAGTTACATCTATATGTCACCTAAGTTATCCCACTTGGGTTGATTTACTTGCATTTGAATACAACTTGACGCAAGTTTTCATTTTGCTCGGGTCAGGGTTAGAACCAAGTATTAAATAGATTGACGCTGACGATAATAAGAATTCGTGAAGATTCATGAAGATGCTCCAGTGCTGTATAAGTTCAGTTTATTTATGTGCGGAAAAAACTGTATACATTACTTAAACTTCTGTTGTATATAAAATATTGTAACCCTGATATTTTGTGTAATTTGCTTACGCTATGAGATATTGTAATATATTTATTCTGTGATTTTTGTGTCTGATTCTGTTTAAACCCATAAGCTAAATAACAATCTGTCATTTCGAGCGGTTTAAGTTGGTTTAATTATCGACTTGAAGCTGTCGAAAATGCAGGTTGTTACACTCCCTTATGCTTTACATGTAACTATAAAATCTAAACATTTCCATCAAAATAAATTTCCCTTTTAAAATTTCGTTATGTAAATTTGAAATTCCTTTTTTATATCGTTTTACATTCTTTATCGGATTTGCTTAAAAATATTTTTTTGGTAATGTGCACTTTACTACATTTAAACCATATATTTTTATACAAAGCAGATTTTTAAACATACGTTAACTTACGCATTGAAATTCATGCTTTTACATAAATCAGATTTAAAAGAAAGTGAATCCAAAAATGTAAATTTCCAAAAAGGATATATATATATATATTAAATAACATTTGCAAAAAGTTTCAAATACATATTTTTTTGGAAACATAAACTATTAAATTCACATGCTTGCGTACAAGGAAGTCGGTCAAGCAAAAAATGAGAAAACCAAAACTACACACCAAATCCATAAATAAATTTTAGCTCAAAAGGAACATGCGACAAATAATAAATACCCGTGATGGAACAACGCAAAAATATGTCCTTCGCTAAAATTGATCTATTATAGAATTCTATACTTTCTAGCTCTAAACAACCATTAGTTAGAAAAGAAAATGAGATTTCATTTCTAATTTAAATACAATGAAGCGTTAAAGACAAAATACATTAAATCCCATTACAATCGTCGTGCGATCTACAGAAACGACAACACTAATAGTTACAAGCACGAACTACCACAAAGCCAAGAAAAAAATTGTTGGAAGCAGAAAAAGGACAAAGACAACAATAAAACAACAACAAAACATTGCCTATAAACAACGAGATGCCTTTCTCTGCAACTGGAGCTCAAACCATTTCCACGACCTTCGGCTAGTCATACCACTGTAGTAAAATGCTCAATCTCATGTTGCAGACATTGCTGGTGTTGTTGGCGGTTCCCACATCACCATCTTCTCTAAGAGAGAATTTTGCGATGACAAAAAAATCCCACCAAAAAACTGGCATTCACGGAGAATCACCTAACTTTGCTTAAATACAAAAGTGGATAGATGAAAATACAGAAAGCAACTCCGCGATACAACATAAAACGACAGCAAGCTGAATCAAATATGATGCATACTAAATGATGGTTACACCATCGACCAAAGAAAATATCGATTCCCGCATCATAAGACAAATCTAGTCATAACTCCCCATCTTTGGATTAATGTGCTAAATGAATCATACATCTATATGGGTAGTCCGAACATAGATATTCGAATTCAAAAACCAACATTAAGGAAGAAGAGATCTGCTTCAAAATCTTCAAAGCCGATCAAACCTAAAACCATTTAAGTTCGCGTACAAAACGATTGCCTCTAAATTCTCATTGAGATCTTCCTCTGTAAGACCATCCAAAGACAGCTATACCTTCACCTCTAAAACGAAAATTGCCTTCGACAAAATCTATTCCAACAAGATATGGTAAAGACAGATGCAACACAAACAATGATCCTACCCAAAAACTTCAAAGAAAATGACCGGTGTAAGTCCAACTGCTACAACTTATTTTCTTAGCTCTAAAGAAATGAAATCTTATGCTCAATCCGATCTAACTAAATGGTCTCTCTTCCTAAGAATGAAACTTTAATGGCACGAGAAAGATTGGATAGTGCAAGTAGGTATTATGGGCTAAGAAATGATCAAAGAGATGAAATTAGGGTTAGATTTTGGAGTCATGGTGGGGCGAGATCTAATGCGCAAACTAGAGCAAAAAAGGAGGAGACAAGGCGACAATAAAGAAAGAGAAGAAGAAAAAAATATGGTTCTACTAGACAAGGAAGAAAAGACGAAAGAAAGAAGTTTATGGAGGGAAATTTGGATGCAACTCTTATGGCTGAGTCTTTGGTTCATGTTGTACCAAAACTCATCAACTTGTTGACCACTCCAAGTATACCACTAAATGGTCAATTATTAAACGGGCTTTGGATAAAGGTTAAACATTACCACTTTAGGGGTTGGATTAAAATATTAAGCATCCCGCGTTTTCTCTTAAGATTTGATGAGAATCCAAAAAATACTTGTCATTATCACGGCAGTATCATAGATCGCAGTCAAACTCTGAACCGTCTCCAAAGATTCAAAGTAGTCTTAACAAAAGTCTGTGACCGCACAACTAACGAACGAACAAATTCTCAAAAGAAAACTCAGCTAGAAATACGAAATAAATAAATAAAATAAAAATAAAATGGATTTTCTTCTTACCTACATAATAAACGACACAAATGATTTACCAATCAAATACCCCAAGCTGGACAGAAATTTCCTTAGTATTTTCCAAGAGAAAATTTTGAAAACTTTCGATATTAAATTCTTATATTTTAACTCTACTTCTAGGAATATCCCTTCCATGTTTTATATTGTCGAAAATTTAAATCTCTAAAAAGGTTATTTGTGATAATTTTTATAAATCATCCAAAATATTTGAAAAGAGAAATATTAGAAATCACAAGGAACGGGTAATTATAGTTTCTAAATTTAAAGGCTTATTCCTTGTCATTTCAAATTCCTTCTTTTTACCAAGATGGAATATTTACTAAAATTACACAAAACTCAATAATCCAAAAAATAATTAGATTTAAATTTCTATGATTTTATTTTGTTTTACTTAAATATTTATTCATAAAACAATTTCACGAAAAGCATAATTTAAATTTTTTGAAAATTCTCTTTAATTTCAAAACAGTTTTAAAAACTAAAATCTCTCCAAATATAGGACTAAGGATTCAAATGATTAACACTATCAAAAGAATATCCGTATTTACAAATGAATACATTTCGTTATTATATTTCCGGACTATAATGACACAATAATGTGAATTTCCCGTTTTAAGACCAAAATATGGTCATCGACTGGAACTCCCAAATAAAACCAAAAACAAGAAATCACGACTATCTCAGCTATATCTAGGTTTTCGTCCAGTCGCCCAGCATAAATCTACGGGATTCACCATGTGTTGTCCTCATTCTCTTCAAAACAAAATACCAAGCACACCATGGGTAAATTGGGGTTTGTCGAATACTCGAACCCAAAATACTTATAGTTCTTAGTCATTTAAAACCTATTGTAATCAAGTAGTCCCACGATAATCTCATCGTTGAAGTAATTTTAAATTCGAGTAAGAAAGATTAAAGAAATAGAAAATAAATTCGAATGCGTTATCTCGTTAATCCTAATTAATTAATTCCTTTGACCGTTTAAACTTAAGCTCTGAAACCAAATGTAACATCCCACACTTTTCTACGCCCGAATTTTGATAAAAATCGAAACTCAAACCCACTAATAGAGAGTATAAATTTGGTACCTACAAATAATGAGCATGAGCATAATCAGAATAAAATAAAATTAACTTACAGTGGAAAAAAATTAAGCTAATTAGTACCGACTAAGGTGACTACCTTAAAGCATATCACCACATCGATATCGAGCATGAGAAAACGAAAATCAAAAACCACACCGAGCGCATGCTAAGACCTTACTTCCCTTAGCTAAACTGGAGAGTTGTTATAAGGAAGGGACTAGAATAACAAGTCCTGGTGAGTAGAAAAATGTATAACACTATTTACAATAAACAAATGTATCCGGTTTGGTCAGAACCAAAACACATGTCTAATAAGGCTAGTAATTCTAACCTAATCTTGTAAAGATTTACGTACGATGACTAACTACCATACCTAAGGTAGCTTTCCCAAATGATAACGATATCGATACTAAGATAGAATGTTTACGCACAACTACTCGCTATCCCATAAGGGGATTAATTTTTCTATATAGCCACTTAAGACCTCACTATCTATATAAGATAAGGGTGGATCCCGATCACTTAAGACCCCATTACACAAATGAGATAAGGGTGGATCCTTTCGATCACTTAAGACCCCACTACCAATAAATGATAATGGTGGATACTTTTGATCGCTTAAGACCCCACTGCCAATAAAAGATAAGGGTGAATCCTTTCGATCACTTAAGATCCAAGGCAGACCTATTGATAACTTAATACCTTGTTCGGTGGTTTACTCTACACTAATATAAATTAAAGGACACTAGTTACAAGTCCTACTAATTTAAGTCTCCTGTCTTTTAGGCATATAACCATGCCATGCATAAGATAAGAGATTGCTAGCAGTCACTTATTACCTACAGGATAGGCAGACGAGATCTCGTCATTTATGACCTTCCCCAGCGAACCCCCATGTTACTATCTAGCCAACCTTATTAGATAATCCCCTAGCCTCTTACCACTTCCTGTAGGATATGCAGAGTTATGGTACATCCATAGTAGTTATTTAATACCTAATCCAAAGGCAGACATTCAACCCAGTCACTTAGTACCTAGAGGAAGCGGACTAACGCATGGATTACCAAGCTTGTACCCAGTAGTCATTCAATACTTCTTAATTATGGGGAGGCGAGCTGCGCGATCACTTAATACACTTTTAAGGGTGGATCTAACTACTTAATACCTCTATCCCAAAGCAAGCTTATACTTATAAATTATTTCCCCTTTTTAATGTTTTTTCTTTAGGGCAGGAGGCGGGTCCTACAACCACTTAATACCTCACACTTGGAATAGACCTCTGGAAATAATTCTTGCTACGTAATTAACTATCGTCATGGGTTCTTTTGGTTAATGATATCTCACAGTAGTTGTACATATATCCGACTGTTGGAAAATGTAGACTTCATTCGAATAAGCTAACTGACCTCGCATCATTAACCTATTAAGTCTAGTTCTTATACTTAATTATATTAATTATAGTTTAACTAGAATATAATAAGGAAAAATCTATAACTTTCTACCTTAAGATGTTTAATTATTTATTTATGTATTGAACTTAGCATTTGCTAAAACAATCCTCCATTGACTCCCGTTTCTAATTCTGTTTATTTCTATTAATTAGGTTACATGCCATTAATGACCCTAATGGCCATATTTCCTGTGAAAACCTATAACTTCCCCGGTTAGGAAAGCCCGGATGATCTAGAGAACACGACAACATAGAACGCAGACGGAAGAACATTTCATTGTTATTACAACAATTCCATCAGAATACAAGAATATACAGAGTATGAATGAATAAAATACATTCTAAAATATCAGAGATTACAATACATTACTTAGCAGCGGAAAATAATACAAAATACAACTGAAGAAGATAAACGGATACAAAGCTCTCCGGATATCGTTCCAGCTGTAAACCAGGTTCCTGTGAATATAAATCTGCAAAACCAAAACCACTAGCTGCCCGTGTCAAAAATAAGGGCACCCAGAGTTTAGGTTAAAACAATAAACTCCAGGTCAGTCATGGAACGGGTGTGAGAACTAAAACAGTTATTAATCTTTATTTTAAAGTTCGGTAAATCAAGGGACCACGCCGTATAACACGGAACGGGTTTCCTCCCAAGAATACCAGTGCATAAAACAACAGCGCAATGCTAAATAAAGAACAATGAAGCTATTATAAGACCCAGGTCCCATAACACAATGAAACGCAAGCCGGAGGATAGGGTTTCTACCTTATAATAGCCAAAGAATGCTTGATACATTTAAAACAGATTATTTTGATAGTACTATAAGTGTATAGTGTCAAAAACAATTTCAATCATAAGTATCAATCATAATCGGCATGAATACCCCATACCACTATGTTGCCATATATAGGTATACAATCAAAACCACAATTGTCACGTATTGGAAGTTGGATTTCTTCTGCGAACCGAGGCAAAAGATAGTCCTCAACCGAATTCGAGACGCTCTAGTCCGCCCCTCAGGCAAGTACTCAGTCAAGCCTTTGGATCATCAGGGACGGTCCACCGATGTGGATTAAAATGCCTGAACACTGCGTTTCCCCACCCTTTGGGGTGTGAGTAAGCTAACGAATGACTACTCCATCGGTCCCGGATCGACCGATATATCCGAGGCGCATCGCAACAGCAACAACCACATAAGTCAAACTCGTCAGGGCGTGTAAAACCACTGACGCCACTTCTAACTAGAAGGAAACGCATACCCTCCCTGATGTCCTCTCCCGTTTCTGGTTCACAACCGGGGTGTGAGGCTCGCGAATCAACGCTACACAAAGCTACGCCACAAAGGCCATGCTTTGATCATCAACCACAAGACTTTGCTTTTCAACAGAAGCCTTGATTATTTGCCATTTAGGCATGCCACACAGGCAATTCACTCTATGCATTTGATATCCATCAGTATATAACCCTTGAGCTCATACGTATCAGAGAAGGGCGTTAAGCAAGGGAATAAATTCTCCGCCGCCAAACAGATATATATTTAATAGAAATCAATCACACAGAATAAAATCCAATGTCAGACACACAGTCCATTTACAAGTTCGTTCTGGGTCTGAACGAAACCGGAGGCACCTAGTACCCTGCATATCCATCGATCTCCAAGTACGTCTGGACGACCACTAACTGATTCTCTCCTCTTGGGTGTAGGGCCCAATCAAGATCATTAATAATTATCCAAACGACGTGAAGACCTCCGGTCTTCAACCACTGTCTTCATCTTCGACTTATCGTCGTATTAGTTATTCAGAATGGGATAAACCCGGTCTTTCCAAATAACTCGCGTATATAATAAACCAGTGTTACACAAACACAACATACGCCTCATTCCAATTCAGAATATTCTTATACTTTGGGAAAGGTTCCCATTAATTTTATCAAAGATAAATTCTTTAAATTTATTCTTTAATCTTCTTTGAATATCAATTCAAACTAGTCGGGATTAGCGAACCACACCGGTGTAATCATTTATTTTATTTCCCAATCCCCCACCTATTCATCCCATGAAGTAAAACTGGTAATACTTCATATCTAACACCACGGTGTTATCGGTAAATTCAATTACCATTTCACATTCAAATCTAATTAAAGATTTAACTATCGCCTGGAGTAAAACTGGCGATACTCCATTCTCGATCTTTTCAGTCTAATTAAAGATTCATTAAAATTCCACTTAGTTTTAATATTTAACTGGTTTAAAGAATCAGTGTCACTTAAAACACGGTTCACGATGAACCCAAAATCACATTCCATTAATTATCGGGTTAAAGAACAAGTGTTATTTAAAACACTGTTCACGATAAACCCAAAAATCAATACCAATTCAATTCCAATTAAATATTATTTAATTGGTACACTTTATTAAATCTAAATAAGAAGATTTAATCTTTTTCTCAACTGGGCTTAAGAACAGTGTTAATGAAGACACCATTCACGACAAACCCAAATCACATTTGATATTAAATACAAGGCTCTGAATAGAAAATATATCGGCTTATATTCAATATCAAATTCTACGACCAACAAATAACGTATTGGAAATAACGACATCTATATATCTTTCAAATTTCCATAACGATATCTGTATAATCACGAAATCCAACATCGAAATATTCCGAAGACAATTTCGATTCAAATCCATTCCAATGCATTTATTGGAAATTCTGGTTATTTTCAAAACCATTTCAAATCTAATTTATATATTTTAAAAATAAACAAATTATTATTCTAGTTCAAAACTAGTTCATTTCGATAAAAATCTATTTTTATCTTTTCAAATATGGAGTTTTTCATCCCAATTCTTCCCAAATCATTTCTTATGATTTTACACAAATTATTGATATTTTTAATAATTTTATCAAGGCCCGTACAGTGGATTTCCATCAACGGCCATCGGACTGCACTTACAGCGACCTTTTTCAAATTTGATTTGGACATAATTCCAAATCCAACAGTTAGATTTCTAACTTCTAATATTCGTTAGAAAGCTCTTTTTGATACGAACCCAACGGTTCCGGTTTTAGGAGAATCCGACGGTCGGATCTCCCGCAATGTCCATTTGAAGTCAGTGGTCGAAATTCGCGAATTGCCGCGGCGCGGCGCGTTCTATTCAGGCCATTATATTATATATATATATATAATATATACTTCGTCGATTTCAATTAAAAACATGCCTTATAAATTGTTTTAAATTCATTTTCAAAATGGTTTCAACTTCATATTCAATTTCAAATCAAAATTGAATATTCCAATATAAATTCGTTTTAAATTCATTTCAAATCGATTTCAATTCAATTTCAATTTAATTCGAATTCCAATTCATTTCAATTTAATTCGAATTTCAATTCTACTCAATTTAATTCGAATTTCAATTCATTTCAATTTAATTCGAATTTCAATTCTATTTCAATATTTATTGAAAAATGAATAAAATCGATATAAATATCGTTCACGTCAAAATGGCGCAAATCTGATCAACACGGCTTCATATATTTCTGTTTTCAAATATTCTATTTCAAATATTTCTATTTCAAATATTTCTTTTTCAAATATTCTATTCAAATATTTCCTTTTCAAATATTCTATTCAAATATTTCTTTTTCAAATATTCTATTTCAAATATTTCTATTCAAATATTCTATTTCAAATATTTCTTTTTCAAATATTTCTATTCAAATATTTCTTTTTCAAATATTCTATTTCAAAACTGGAATGAGGCCCAATCAATTACCATAGAATTTACTTCTATGGACTTCCATACAACGCATGTACATATCAACGATGACAAATAATCAACCATCATCCAAAGTGCATTCTACACTGTATAAGCATCAAATATAAATATTCAACGCTTATAACAGGCTGTCAATCAACCGATCGACATAAAACTAATTATTGGGATTAGTGTATGTCATATATCATCTCAATACCCGTGTGGGGTTTTCAGACAATCAAACACAGATTTTATTTGTGCAGTTGGGCGATGTGTAAAATTTATCGTCCCATTCAATATCAGTCAAATCAGTGTATATAAACAAATCTCCGATTTGTTTATAAATAATTATTTTATATACACGTTAAAAATTCTATTTTCAACTACAAAATAATTTTAACTATATAAATATTTAATTTCATTCCCCCTTACATCACACAATCAACTACACATCAAAATCAAACAAACAAGCATACAAGCCGTCCATGGTCTGTGGACGACGGGTGTCGGGTGCTACTAAACACCGTCTGCATCCTAGTATATATTTTAACTAGAATAATTAAATTAAAGGTGAGAAGTTCTCACAGAGGGTTCCACTCCGTCGTACTTTGCTTTTGAACTGCTAAACCGTCTGGATCGGTTTGAAATTCCAATGCAGTTCTTTTCACGCTGTTCAAATAAAAATTATATTTTTATTACTCTACATAAATAAAAATTATATTTTTACTACTTCTATAATATGAAAATCATATTTTTAATATGCCACTAGTATAAAAATTATATATTTTTAACTTTTCTATATTATAAAAATTATATTTTTAACTCGCCATTCTCTATATAAGGATTTCGCCCTTTCAAATATAAAGATTTCGCCTTTTCAAATATAAAAATATCGTCTTTTCAAATATAAAAATATCGTCTTTTCAAATATAAAAATATCGCCTTTTCAAATATAAAAATATCGTCTTTTCAAATATAAAAATATCGTCTTTTCAAATATAAAAATCATGCTTTCAAATCATGTTTTCAGTTTTATAAAAATCATTACCCAATGCAAAAGAAAAAAAATACTGAAATAAAATAAGGAAGCTTACTTTTGTTTTTTGTTTTTTTTTTTCCGCAGAGGGGGGTTTCTGGACGTTGACGGAAGTGGAGGGCTCCCTGCGGTCGGCGCTAGGCTGAGGAGGAGGTGGACTCGTAGAGGCTGGGGGTGAGCAACGCGGTGGGTGGTGCGTTGTAGCACACGCGAGGGGTTTGGGGGATCAAATTTCAGAGGAGAGGGGGGCGAAGCTGGAGGGAAGAAGGTGGCGAGAGGGGGAAGACGCGAGGGGGAGGAAGAAGGGAGGAGGGCGGCGCTCGATGGCATGGCGGCGAGGCCAGGGGGGCTCGACGATCGACGGTGGCTCTAGGCTAGGGTTGGCCACTCTTTTTATTTTTATTTAATTCGATTTTGAGGTCAACAGAGGAGAGGGGGAGGGGGTTAAAGGAAAGAGTCTATTATAATATATTATATTAATTTTAATTTTTATTTCAAAAAGTACCTTTTATTTCGGACTCAAAATCGAACCCACCGACTGTCGTTCCTAGCTAATTACCTCCATCCCGAACACAATGGGATATGTATCGCAAGCCAGTTGGGCCGTTTCGATCGGTTTTCGTCAAAATCAACATATAACTCTATATATTGAAATTGAACGCACATTACAATTTACCGGGCCCACATACAACCTCGAAAAATTACAGAAAAATTATTTCTAGCTTCGCATTGACGATACGGTCCTAACAAAACAAATTTCGTCAAATTCTGAGACCGTTTGAAAAATGGCCATTTTCCAGTCGATTAAAATCAACTAAAATTGGTCAAACGCGTTTTCCTTTGCCACGCCCATATATTGATTCGAAAAATTACAAAAATTGGAATTCAGCAATAACTTGACATCACGGATCCAACAAAAGTGGTTTCGTCGAAATTCAAGATCGTTTGCAAAATTTCCATTTTAAGGGCCAGAATTCCATAGTGACTATTCTGAAATTTCAACTGGACATATCTTTTGATCCCCGCTATGAAATTTTGATTTTTCGGATTCGTTGGAAAGATATTCATAAATAGATTCCATTATTTTTGGTTTCACTAAAATCCGGTTTATTTTGCACCCGGTATGTTCAATTGAATTTTGAAATCGAATTATCGAACTACCGCGCCATTTTCAATTCCTTTTATAATTATAAATAAAATATTTATATTCTAACGACGATCTATATAAATATATACATTCGAATTCCATTCAAAATAAATTTTTCGTCGATATTATTTAAAATATTTCATTTTAAATATTCAAAATTCAATAAAACTGCCAAAATAAAAATTTTAAATTGGCTCGGATTTTCCGGGTTATTACAATCTTCCCCACTTAAAACTTTTCATCTACGAAAAGGAACGAAGCCGAAAGTTGTTTAACTAATCAACTCAACTTCCATTATTTCCATTACAGCTTAAGTTCTTCAACTTTTCAGTTTCTAAGAACTTTTCAAATTTTCCAAAATTTTGGCTAACACCCTAAATTTTCGAAAAATTTCGCCATAACCTCCCCTGCACCGGGAACTTCGGGTTATTTCACATAGCCTCCCATGGCCTTCTTCAATCCAAAAGAAAAAGAAAAAGCCAATCGGCTCATAAAATCATCATCATCCAAACAAAACAGTAAATTATGCTAAACATGTACCTATTTGTCGAGCAAACAAATTTTATTCTTCTGCTCTAGCCTCCTTGCTATGACATGTTCAATGTAAGTACTTGTATATGCGAGCAAATGCGACAAATTTTCAATACAACTCACTATGATTCAATTTGGTTAAAGGTTCAACATTTTAATTAATCAACCAATAATCAAACAGCACAATCAACAATCAATTAGTTGATTATCATTTCAAATTTATAACTTTGATATATAGTCTAAAAATCAGATTTTTGATGCCAAATCACAACAATAAGCCCTATCTAATTTTGGTTCTCACACCAGTCTAATGGAAATATATAGATGTCACACTTTCGAAACTCGAATACCAATTCTGATGATGTTCGAACTATCATCAGAATCATCTCCGGGCGACTAGAGTGTGATTCTATATTTATCCAATATATTAAAACTTCGAATATACGTTTGCAAGGCGTATATGCAAAATCTTTATATATTGGATTGTCCAAATCAATTTAAAATAAATAATCAAATACGAATAATTGATTTAAATTTTCAAAACAAAAATTGTTTTCATTTTAAAAATATACTCTTCGCACTCGTTCTAGGATACTACTGATCCCATCTCTAACGAGTCATTCTAATTGGATATTACTAATCCAATTTCTGATGGATTCTTTCGTATGGTTCTAATGTGTCTTGTTCTCTGAGCTTTGTAAACCAAAGCTTTGATACCACTGTGAAAACCCGTAACTTCCCCGGTTAGGAAAGCCTGGATGATCTAGAGAACACGACAACATAGAACGCAGACGGAAGAACATTTCATTGTTATTACAAAAATTCCATCAGAATACAAGAATATACAGAGTATGAATGAATAAAATACATTCTAAAATATCAGAGATTACAATACATTACTTAGCAGCGGAAAATAATACAAAATACAACTGAAGAAGATACACGGATACAAAGCTTTTCGGATATCGTTCCAGCTGTAAACCAGGTTCCTGTGAATATAAATCTGCAAAACCAAAACTACTAGCTGCCCATGTCAAAAATAACGGCACCCAGAGTTTAGGTTAAAACAATCAACTCCAGGTCAGTCATGGGACTGGTGTGAGAACTAAAACAGTTATTAATCTTTATTTTAAAGTTCGGTAAATGAAGGGACCACGCCGTATAACACGGAACGGGTTTCCTCCCAAGAATACCAGTGCATAAAACAACAACGCAATGTTAAATAAAGAACAATGAAGCTATTATAAGACCCAGGTCCCATCACACAATGCAACGCAAGCCGGAGGATAGGGTTTTTACCTTATAATAGCCAAAGAATGCTTGATACATTTAAAACAGATTATTTTGATAGTACTATAAGTGTATAGTGTCAAAAACAATTTCAATCATAAGTATCAATCATAGGCGGCATGAATGCCCCATACCACTATGTCGCCATATATAGGTATACAATCAAAACCGCAATTGTCACGTATTGGAAGTTGGATTTCCTTCTGCGAACCAAGGCAAAAGATAGTCCTCAACCGAATTCGAGACGCTCTAGTCCGCCCCTCTGGAAAGTACTCAGTCATGCCTTTGGATCGTTAGGGTCGGTCCACCGATGTGGATTAAAATGCCTGAACACTGCGTTTCCCCACCCTTTGGGGTGTGAGTAAGCCAACGAATGACTACTCCATCGGTCCCGGATCGACCGATATATCCGAGGCGCCTCGCAACAGCAACAACCACATAAGTCAAACTCGTCAGGGCGTGTAAAACCACTGACGCCACTTCTAACTAGAAGGAAACACATGCCCTCCCTGATGTCCTCTCCCATTTCTGGTTCACAACCGGGGTGTGAGGCTCGCGAATCAACGCTACACAAAGCTACGCCACAAAGCTACGCCACAAAGGCCATGCTTTGATCATCAACCACAAGACTTTGCTTTTCAACAGAAGCCTTGATCATTTGCCACTTAGGCATGCCACACAGGCAATTCACTCTATGCGTTTGATATCCATCTGTATATAACCCCAGAGCTCGTACGTCTCAGAGAAGGGCGTTAAGCAAGAGAATAAATTCTCCGCCGCCAAACAGATATATATTTAATAGAAATCAATCACATAGAATAAAATCCAATGCCAGACACACAGTCCATTTACAAGTTCGTTCTAGGTCTGAACGAAACCGGAGGCACCTAGTACCCCGCATATCCATCGATCTCCAAATACGTCTGGACGACCACTAACTGATTCTCTCCTCTTGGGTGTATGGCCCAATCAAGATCATTAGTAATTATCCAAACGACATGAAGACCTCCGGTCTTCAACCACCGTCTTCATCTTCGACTTATCATCGTATCAGTTATTCAGAATTGGATAAACCCGGTCTTTCCGAATAACTCGCGTATATAATAAACAATTGTTACACAAACACAACATAGCTTCATTCCAATTCAGAATATTCTTATACTTTGGGAAAGGTTCCCATTAATTTTATCAAAGATAAATGCTTTAGATTTATTCTTTAATCTTCTTTGAATATCAATTCAAACTAGTCGGGATTAGCGAACCACACCGGAGTAATAATTTATTTTATTTCCCAATCCCCCACCTATTCATCCCATGAAGTAAAACTGGTAATACTTCATATCTAACACCACGGTGTTATCGGTAAATTCAATTACCATTTCATGTTCAAATCTAATTAAAGTTTTAACTATCGCCTGGAGTAAAACTGGCGATACTCCATTCTCGATCTTTTCAGTCTAATTAAAGATTCATTAAAACTCCACTTAGTTTTAATCTTTAACTGGGTTAAAGCATCAGTGTCACTTAAAACACAGTTCACGATAAACCCAAAATCACAACACATTTCAATCAGTCCCTAACCGTAAATTAGCAAGTGAGCAATTCCCTAAATATTAACCCCGAAGGCCGAAACCAACATCAGATCAATACCCCAGAAATCATTCAACTTAACCAATACCCGGTTAGTTTCTGATTTTCTTAGCTCCTTTGGGTCTAAGAACAGTATTATTGAAGATACCGTTCACGACAACCCAAAATCACATTCCATTAATTATCGGGTTAAAGAACAAGTGTTATTTAAAACACTGTTCACGATAAACCCAAAAATCAATACCAATTCAATTCCAATTAAATATTATTTAATTGGTACACTTCATTAAATCTAAATAAAAAGATTTAATCTTTTTCTCAACTGGGCTTAAGAATAGTGTTAATAAAGACACCATTCATGACAAACCCAAATCACATTTGATATTAAATACAAGGCTCTGAATAGAAAATATATCGGCTTATATTCAATATCAAATTCTACGACCAACAAATATCGTATTGGAAATAACGATATATAAATATCTTTCAAATTTCCATAACAACATCCGTATAATCACGAAATCCAACATCGAAATATCCCGAAGACAATTTCGATTCAAATCCATTCCAATTCAATTACTGGAAATTCTGGTTACTTTTAAAACCCTTTTCAAATTCAATTTATTTATTTAAAAATAAATAGAATTATAGTTCTATTTAAAAACTAGTTCATTTCGATAAAAATCTATTTTTATCTTTTCAAATATGGAGTTTTTTCATCCTAATTCTTCACAAATCATTTCTTATGATTTTACACAAATTATTGATATTTTTAATAATTTTATCAAGGCCCGTACAGTCGATTTCCACCAATAGCCATCGAACTGCACTTACAACGACCTTTTCCAAATTTGATTTGGACATAATTCCAAATCCAACCATTAGATTTCAAATTTCTAATATTCGTTAGAAAGCTCTTTTCGATACGAACCCAACGGTTCTGGCTTTAAGAGAATCCGACGGTCGGATCTCCCGTAATATCCGTTCGAGGTCAATGGTCGAAATTCGCGAACTGCCGCGGCGCGGTGCATTCTATTCAGGCCATTATATTATATATATAATATATATAATATATACTTTGTCGATTTCAATTCAAAACGTGCTTTATAAATCGTTATGAATTCATTTTCAAAATGGTTTCAACTTCATATTCAATTTCAAACCAAAATTGAATTTTTCCGATATAAATTCATTTCAAATCGATTTCAATTCAAATTGATTTCTAATTCAATTTCAGTTCGTTTTCAGTTCGTTTTCAATTTCAATTCAAATTCGTTTATATTCAATTTCAATTCGAATTCATTTATATTCAATTTCAATTCGAATTCATTTATATTCAATTTCAATTCTAATTCATTTATATTCAATTTCAATTCGAATTCATTTATATTCAATTTCAATTCTTTTCAAAATATCATATTTTGAAATCATTTTCGATATTCATTATAAAATGAATAAAATCGATATAAATACCATTCACGTCAAAATGGCGTCAATCTAATCAACACGGCCTCATATATTTCTATTTCCAAATATCCTATTTCAAATATTTCTAATTCAAATATTCCTATTTCAAAATTTTCTTTTTCAAATATTTCTTTTTTAAATATGGAATGAGGCCCAATCAATTACCATATAATGATAATTATATGGATTTTCTACAACACATGTATACAATAACAACGATGAATAATCAACCATCATCCAAAGTGCATTCTACACTGTATAAGCATCAAATATAAATATTCAACGCTTATAACAGTCTGTCAATCAATCGATCGACATACAACTAAACAATCGGGATTAGTGTACATCAAATATCATCCCAATACTCGTGTGGGGTTTCAAACAATCAAACACAGATTTTATTTGTGCAGTTGGGCAATGTGTAAAATTTATCGTCCCAATCAATATCAGTCAAATGTGTGTCTATAACAAATCATCCGATTTGTTTATTTTTATTTCCTTTCATATATACGTTAAAAATTCTATTTTTAACTATATAAATATTTTATTTTATTTCTCATCACATCACACAATCAACTACACATCAAAATCAAACAAACAAGCATACAAGCCGTCCATGGTCTGTGGACGACGGGTGTCGGGTGCTACTAAACACCATCTGCATCCTAGTATATATTTCAACTAGAAAAATAAAATTAAAAGGTGAGAAGTTCTCACCAGCTAGCTAATCCAAACGCCACGACTCTTCATAAGTAGAAATCCTCCACCGTTTCTTCTTTCATCACTTTCGTCATCCGTATTCACTACATATATAAAAATCGAATTTTTACTTCGCTATTCAATATATAAAAATTGAATTTTTTACTTCGCTATTCAATGTATAAAAATCGAATTTTTACTTCGCTATTCAATATATAAAAATCGAATTTTCACTTTGCTATTCAATATATAAAAATTGAATTTTTACTTCGCTATTCAACATATAAAAATCGAATTTTTACTTCGCTATTCAATGTATAAAAATCGAATTTTTACTTCGCTATTCAATATATAAAAAAATTGAATTTTTACTTCGCTATTCAATATATAAAAATCGAATTTTTACTTCGCTATTCAATATATAAAAAAATCGAATTTTTACTTCGCTATTCAATATATAAAAATCGAATTTTTTACTTCGCTATTCAATATATAAAAATTGACTTTTCTATTCAATATATAAAAAAATCGAATTTTTACTTCGCTATTCAATATATAAAAATAGAATTTTTACTTTGCTATTCAATATATAAAAATTGAATTTTTACTTCGCTATTCAATATATAAAATTCGAATTTTTACTTCGCTATTCAATATATAAAAATCGATTTTTTTACTTCGCTATTCAATATATAAAAATCCCTATCAACTTGTTTGCTTTATAAATAGAAAACCGATTTCTGTTTTCAATCCTTTTTCTTATAAAAACTGATTTCTGAACTGGAAATAAACTGATTTTATATAGACCAAAATCTGAATTAAAAATAGAATACACTTACAGTGTCTTTCGAAGGGGGGAATCGGAGTCTGCTAGTTCGACGGAGGCGGGATCGGAGGGGGTTGCGGTTGCGTCAGGTGATGGCGTGGATTCTGAAGTCGGTCGTCGCGGTGATGGATGGAGGCGAGCGGAGCTGGGTGTGGCGTCGGTTGCTGGCGAGTGGTCAGGGGGTATGGGTGCTCGAGAGAGGAGGAGAGGCGGTGGGAAGAAGGAGGAGGATCGGGAGGCGGAGGGGATCTCGAACGGTGGGGCGGAGCCATCTCCGGCGGAGGCGCGATCGACAGTTAGGGCTACAGGGTTTTTCTCCCTTTTTTTTTAAACTGACGGCTGAAGTATGAGGGAGAGAGGGTGAGGTATATATATAATATTTTATACTTTAATTCTCCCATAAAGTAACTTTTTATTTTGACCTCGAAATCAAACCCACCGACTGTCATCCTCAGCGTTTTACCCCCATTCCGAACATAATGGGATATGTATCGTAGGCTGATTCGAATGTTTCGATCAGTTTTCGTCAAAATCAACATATAACTCTATATATTGAATTTGAACGCGTATTTCAATTTACTGGGGTCACATACTAACTCGAAAAATTCTCGAAAAATATTTTCTAGCTTCGTATCGACGATACGGTCCTAACAAAACTAGTTTCGTTGAATTCTGAGGCCATTTGAAAAATGGCCATTTTCCAGTCGATTAAAATCAACTGAAACTGGTCAAACGCGTTTTCCCTTGCCACGCTCACATAATGATTCGAAAAATTATGAAATTTGAAACCTAGCAATAACTTGACATCACAGATCCAACAAAAGTGGTTTCGTTGAAATCCGAGGTCGTTTGCAAAATGGCTATTTTTATGTGCCTGAATTTCATAGTGACTATTCAGAATTTTCAACTGGACATATCTTTTGATTCCCGCTATGAAATTTTGTTTTTTCACATTCGTTGGAAAGATATTATCAATTAGATTCTATTATTTTTTGTTTCACTAAAATCCGGTTTATTTTGCACCCGGTATGTTCATTTGAATTTTGAAATCGAATTATCGAACTGCCGCGCCATTTTCAATTCCTTTTATAATTTAGAATAAATATTTATATTCTATCGTCGATTCAAACGAATATATACGTTCGAATTATATTCAAAATAAATTTCTCCTCATTATTATTTTATATAATTCATTTTAAATAATCAAAATTCGCTAAAATTGCCAAAATAAAAATTTTAAACTGGCCCAGATTTCCGGTTTATTGCACTTCTTCGAATTGAAGATACCAATTGTGTAACGAACCGTCATTTTCCTGATCCTAATTATCGATACAAATACCATACCGACTAACCAAATACCAGAAATTACCGGATCATTAATAGGAAGAAGTTAGAGGGTGAGAAATAGAAAGAAAGTAATATTAGAATAGAAGAAGAAGAAGAACATAATTACAACAACATCAAAGTAAAGCCAAAGAGGAATCCTTCCAGTAGTATCAGCCATTTCCTCCACTTTCCTCCAACAGCTCATCTACCCAACCACCATTAGCCTTCTCCAGTCGCTTTTTGATGGTTGATTTGATAATTTTGTTCGCTGCTTCCACTTGCCCGTTTACCATAAACCTCACAGCGAAACGAACAAAATATAATATATAACAACTTTTGAAATACAAATTTAACTGTATATACATAACATTATCAGAGTACAACATTTTTTCATCACATATACAACACAGCGGGATAAACTCTCTCTCTATATATATATCAAACACTGAAGGCCCTTCTCCAAGCTCCTCCAATTATGTCTACAAACACCTATACTACTTGACTGCCCATACAAATTTGGACACCCAAGAGTTTAGAGTAAAACAAAACACCCATAGGACTGGTGTGATTAAACTCCAACCACTTGGTTGAACTTTTAAAAATTCTTTTTAAAAGAAAGGATAATCATAAGACCGATCCACACTTGAACACGGATGGTTTTTACCTTACGATAAACCATAACAATTCTTTGCAATCAATACTTTTATGTTATTATAATAGTGTCTAAAACAAGTAAATAACAATCTAGCAGAACGCTTGCATCTCACGCTCTATATACATAGTATACAATCAAAACCTCGGGCTCTTATTGGATAATGGATTCCAACTGGCAAGGTATGGGACCACCTTCATACAGTGTATCTCTAGAGAGGAATACACCGGGTTCAACAAGAACATCCTACAACCCAGGCTAAACATGACTGGCCCCTCACTTCACTTGAGAGTACCGAATGTAATGTCACCAATGGTTGGGATCAGCAACCGTTTCCCAAAAGGGATAACATCGAAAAATTTAAAGAGGAAAATGGAATTTCTCTAGATCATGTGACAATACACCCTACTTGGGTGCGACCCACTTAGCCATGCGACCTACCCGATATTATACCATTTCCCGGTTGCGAGGCTTGAGGTTACGATTACTTACCTTTCATCGATAGCAAAATCACTTTGAATGCCACATTGTCAGATTCGTTAATCACTAAATGATTTGCATATTTTTTTTGTGTGGATATTATGCTAAGAGAATAAATTCTCCGTCGCCAGATGTATATTTGTACAGACCAACATATGCGATCATTAGAAATATTCTGTCGGACATTCGCCCATACACGTTCATTTTGGGACTAAATGAAATCGAAGGCACAATTTCCATTAATCTATCTTAGGCAATTTCTACCACGGATTAACAAAAAAAGCCCTTGCAATTTACTTCGTCTTTGAATTATCTTCATATAATCTGATTCGCGACGCTACTACCAATATGGAGTGGTTCTCAGATAATAATCCAGTCGGTCTCTCCGTATTAACAACGATGGTCAAAACCTTTGATAGTTGGTTCTTTAACTATCGAATAAAAACAAAACATCCATCCAAAGCATCAACTAATCACTGGGCCCCTTAATTAATATTTCATTAATTAATCACTTCTCCATTTCCTTATCAATATTTGTTAAACCAATATTTTCAACAATCCTCTTGGCATCTTACGCTATTTGGGAAACATTTTCATATATTGCCTTCTTTTATTTTCTGCACTTAGAAAATATCTTCTATTTGTAATGAGAAAACATTCTAATTACTTATCTCTTTCACGACCATTCATTTTTTTTAGACTTAGGAAATATTTATTATCATATTTCCATAATTTCACTTACTTGGGTTAAAATGAATGTTGTATAAAACATCGTTATAATAACCCGAAATATTACATTCAAATAATTTCTTTAAACATTGATCTTCGAGACTGAATCTTCTTATTTATTGGTTAATGATGAAATCAATCAAGTTGGGGGTATAACTACCTCTCAGACCTTGACTGTATAACATTCTTAACTTTAAAACGGACAAGACCACTTACTCGATAAATCAGTACTATAAAAACCAATTATTCATTTTTAAAAACGTGTATACGTTTCTCTTTCTACTTTTACCGGATTTAATTTATAGATTTTATAGTTTGTTTATAATATTCTATTTTAAATTTGTTTCCTTATCGAAATCTCTCTCTCTCTCTCTATATATATATATCTAATTATCAATTTTCTTAAACATATTCTAACTCTTTAAATTTTTAGAAAATTTCGCCAGCATCTCCTTTGTACAGGTCAATAGCTTAAACTCCAACTTGCCTCTCTAGGCCCTTTCCATTTAAAAAGAATATCAAAAAGCCAAGTGGCTTGCCAATTTGATGCATAAAATCTCATATGGAATTTAAACATGTACCTCTTTGTCAGGCACTAAAAATATAAACTTCATTCTCTTCATTCGATACCTGTTTTATACATACTCGTCCAATTCCAATTTATTCCAACCCAATCCAGTCATTTTGACTCAATTCGCTAATTTATCTTTAATTAGCTCATTTGTCTATTCCATTTTTTAATTGAACATGTCACATTCATATACAATTTTAATTTGCTTATAAACCAATCGAATTCCATTTTTAATTCAAGTTTCATATTCGATTTCGAATATAAATTTGCAAACCCTTTTTACTTATCCAAAGTCCAATTTCGATTCAAAATTCCATTAACTGGTTTTTATTCAAATTTGTTAATTCTATTCAACAATTAAAATTTTGATTTTTGTTCTAAATATCACATCATCTATACACTTGAGTTCATATTTATTTTATAACTCAAATCTAGATTTTTCTAATGGAAATTCGGATTTTATTCACTTAAAAATCCTTATATTAATTTAAATTAACTGTTAAGGTTAAATAATGGTTATGGCGCTGTTTTTCTGAAAATTTTATTTGACATAACTCAAAATCTATAAGATGAAATCTAGATTTTTCTCTTCTAATAGAAAACTATTATCAAATCGGTTTCGACGATTCTTATTTCAAAGAATTCCGACTTAAATTGAGTTCTATATACTCAATTGAAGTTCGAAACATCAAATTATGAACTACCACGTTGCGGTGAGTTCGTTTTAATTATATGTAAATATAAACATTTAAACTTCGTTTACAAATACATTTCAACCCCATTCAAATATATTTTAATATATATTAAACAAATTTTCCCAATTCAACTTAATATTTCTGACTTTCCTTAATCGCCAAATATTTCATAATTCACTTATAAATTTATTTATAATTCAATCTTCTATGCATAATTCCAATTCCCTTTTAAATAAATTATTTTATAAAATATGGTATAATCGAATTTCAATTATAAATCCATTAGATTTATTTTGCTTTAGTTTATATTCTGAATTTCGGAATAAAATCTATCATTTCTTTTGAAATCATTCTCCAGTTCACTATGAAATTCATCTTGAATTTAAACTTCTAAATTATCAAATGATAATTTATTTCACTAGAATTATAAACCCCGTTTATAAATTCAACTTCCTTGTTTTATATATTAAAACAAGTCCCATTTCAAATCTACTTGAAACTCAATTCCAATTCTGGAATATTTTATTGATTTTCTTATATATATTTATAAACAATGAATCTATTTTCATATTTAAATTTAAACTTCTATTTAATACAATCCTAATATCTTTTCTAAAAATATCTCATTTAAATAAATTCGAACTAATCGAATTCAAGTCATAAATCCATACGGATTTATTTAGTTCAACTTACATTCTGAACATCATAATAGATTTCATAGTTTCTTTTTTAAACTAATTTTAATTCCCTTTTTAAATTCACATTTGAATTTAGATTTCCCAAATTATCCAAATGATAAATTTTCCCATTTCATTTATAAACACCATTTATAAATTCACTTCAATCACCTGCGTTATTTAATTTATAAACATCGTTATAATGTCTTTACTTATTTTATATATTCAAAACAAATTAATATTTCTATAGCCCATTCAAAATTCAAATTCTATTTTTTTAAATAGATTTCCCCTTTTAAATCTTAGAATCTCTTTTAACGATAATTTTATAAATCAACATTCAGGCCCTGTGATATTTAAACACACAAAACACCCAATTATCAATCACAATATTTCTAACACATCATATATGGTAATATATATGAAAACAAACAAATAATAAATTTTGAGGAATCCAATTGGATCCCTCCAACCTGTTTTCCTGCATCCACAGATGTTAGCCAACATACATAATACCCATCCTACTTCAAGGCAGGATATCGCGGTATAGAAGGTCATCCATTATCATATTGTGGGGCGCATAGGGTCATCCGCTGATGATACTGCAGGCATCCGCTAATGATACCGTGGGAAATATCCAACCACACACACACACACACACATATATATATATATATATAATAGCCACAACCACCAAGCCTAAATAACACACACACACACACACACACACACACACACACACACATATATATATATATATAATAGCCACAATAATATTTAAATGCATCCAAACAACCAATAAACAACATATAAAAATTATTTAAAATAAAATTTCATTTATAATAAAATTATAAACGAACCAGAGAGTGAGTTCACTCACCTAATTTTATTTTCTTCAATTGTACCAATTTCTATTCATCGACTCCCGAGTCCATGAACTCCACACGAATGATTCCATCCGATTTATCTCTGCCTAAGAAAAATATGAATTCTATAAATAAGCTAATGGATTTCCTTAACAAGATTTTATGTTAAAAATATACTAAAATATTATTTTCTAATTACCTGCTTTTGAACAGATAACGGTTTCAAGCCTAAATTTTCCACTCGTGTAATTTACACTCTTTATAATGATTTACTAAATGAATATCCCTTTTCAGTTTCCAAATTCTAGATAACAGTTAAGGTCATTTTCTTTCATCTTAACAGAAATTCAGCATTTTTAGCTAATTAAAAGTAAAATACTATACCTTAATTACTTTGAATTTAATTTAAACATCATTAGCTTTAGATTAAATAAGTTAACTTAACATTAAACATATACATTAATTAACTTTTTATAAGAAGCTGATTAGTTCTTTCCCCACCCTGTCGTTCTTCTTCTTCCCAAACAGAACCCAGCGAACCCATCTCCACTATTTCCATGCCGATCTTCCCTCCACTTCTCCTTAATAATAATGACCCGCTTCCTTGCGAACAAAAAAACCATGCCATCTTTAATCTATCAACCTTGTGCACTAGAACTCCACTACAACGAAACGCACTTCCATGTATCCCAACCCTGTAACTATCGCGAGCAACAATCCACTATCACAAAGAAACGCAATCCCTAATTTACCAATGAACTATCGAACGCTCCTTTTCCATAGACTTCGCACCCCGTAACTTCACTGTTGTTGCTACTGTCGCGGTCCCTAAATTTCCCCTAATTTGAATCTCGGCTCATTGAACAAGGATCGAGTTCCTCAAATCTTGGTACTCAGCGAGAAGCTAGGAAATTCGAATTTGATATTTAAATTTTATTTAGAGAAATGGATTCGATTTTTTTTGTTTTGAAAGGAGATCTTATGGTCATTTTATAGTTGAAGCTTTTAATCCAATATCTCGGAATAATTAAGGAGAGGATAAGGGTCACAATTTTAAGAATGGGACGACATATACATATTCATATATATATATATATATTCACTGCCTGGAGAGTTAGAACAAAAGAGGGAGGAATTAGGAAAGGTTAATGTGAATTTATAATCGAAGAATGCCTGAGGCATTAAGGAATTGGTATAAATTTTTAGGTAGCTTAAGTTAGAGTAGGGTCCGCATGATTTTAAATGTATAGGTGTACTTATGTCGATTTTCTTAGGAATGAAGGAAGACAAAAGGTACAAGAATTTATTTGATTTGATTATTAAAATAATCTATTTAATTTTATAATTAAATATCTTGCGGTTCCGAACTCCTATTTAAATGTAACAACCGGCATTTCTAGGGTTATACCACTATTCTGAACACATTGGGATAGGTTTCGAAGCCCTATTCGATAATACGGAGAAGATATTAATTCAAATCGATATAATATAGATTAAATTCAAAACAATTAGTTCCTCGATAATAAATTATTATTATTGTTTATATTTCAATTAAAATTTATATTGAACATATGAATCATTTTTGATTCAATTTTAACTTTGAATCCAATTATTTATCATTTACAATAATTCGATATACTCGAATTAAATCATATTTGATCATAAACCAATAAATTCCATATAAACATCCATTTATATTATCAACCCAATATTTAAAATAATCAACCAAAAATCTGGGTCGTTACAAATTGAAACAAAATACATGTTGCGCCTACTGCTGACATACCTTAATTAGAAATCAAGGGTCAATGAAACATGAATCAAAACAAAACATTGAAATTGAAAGCGAAATATTTAAACTCAAACCCAAATCCTAAATCTCTAGTCAAACTAACATGAATCGAAACCAAGCTTTGAAATTGAAAGCGAAGCAATTTCCATAAACCTAATGATGAAGGCTAAAACTACCCATAAATAGATAAGATATCATGATTCGGATTGAATCGTCAGTGGTAGTTGTAAGCGATTTGGGGTTGTGACAGCAATTTGATTTCGGGCTGATTTTGGGTATAACAAGAAAGACGATGAAATATGAGGAAAGGGGAAAAATGTGGGAAGAAATAGAGGCACGCGGCTAAAATGGAGGGAAATAAAAATTTAGCGATTTGGCATTTAGTAGATGGATATCTCAACATTTTGCTACGTTATTTTAAGATACACAATACTTACTAAAGGTTCAACAACAACAGTAATCCTAAAACGTTGTTTATTACTGTTGTTGATAGCAACTGTTCTTGTAGTGAACAAACGTTTATTATAATAATGTTTCATACGTAGGTTCGGACGGATATGATTATGATATATGAACATATAGTTATTTTTATTTTAAACGCATACTTAACATAGTCGCTAATTTTTATTTATTTAACATTCATTGCTTATGCTTTGGTCAAAACTAATGACCAAAACAATCCTTGTTGGATTCAATCTTGTTTTAAGATTCAAAATCTTATAAAAAAGGTTATTTACTATAATTATTGTATTTTTCATCTGAATTATTTTAGAAAGGGAAAATTAACACATTTCAAATCACAAGGAAACAGGTTGACGTTTATTTATAATAGATGTTACAAACTACATACAAAATACGTGAATTTGCACATCTCTTTTTATTTGAATTATTTATGTACCACGTTGACTTCAAATAATGCCTGTTATTGCAAAAAGAACAAAAGGAAAAAATTACAATAATCAAGTAAAACCATAAACAATATCAAACACAAACATGCTTATATTTATTTTAACCAAAACTGCACAATTACACTTCAATACCCAATTTCTATGAATCTGGAATGAAACCACAAATCTAAAAATGATTCAGGGACTGATTTCCAGATCGTAGGTGTTTACAATAACCATAAACAAATCAAAGAACAACTGTAGGCAAGATAACGATAATAAATTAAAAAGCCTTCAACTCCATACTTAACTAATATTCATAATATTTCAGAATAGATAAAATAAACAAATCCAATACTTTTAGACATATAATTCAAATTCAACACAAACGAATTATATATGTTTATTATAAACTATGTATATAAATTCCCACTCGCCTAAAAGCTATCCAAATCCAATCTGACATAGCTTTTAGGTCTAAACTTTTCAAATCTTACACATCTTCAATTTATTTCAAAAAGGACTTGACAAACAAAGGTTTATATTTGTAGATCTGAAAAATGAAATAGGAAAAGAAGAAAGATTCAATAACTTAGATTACCTATTCGTAGAACCATCTCTTTTTCATAGATCTGAATCTGATCTCTTCAATCTTGCAAATATGATTTGTATACGTGTATAATTTGTGTGTTAGAAGATATTATAGAATTAGAAATGGACGAGCTTCATTGCTGCCTTCGGAAAATTCGAATAAGAGAATAGGGTTCTAGCCCTTTATTTATAGGCACAGAATGAACCTAGATCATTAGATTTAGTTTTAAAAAGATCTGTTTGTATATGTATATAACCTAGTCGTCACCTTCTGTAATCGGCCAAGCGATTGGTCGCCCTGATTGATTGCTTGGCCGATCGCTCTGGTCGACGTGGCAGTAGGCAGAGACATATTTATTGCTATATATTAAAGATTATGTTTTATTTATTTTCCATCCATTTTTATGTTTCATCTATAATCTTTTCATATGGACTCCTTTACAAAGTTCCAAGCATGAAAGTTGAACAGAACTCCATCACAATCGCAACAGTGCAGGTTTCATGGTCAAATTCCACCATTTGCGTAAATTCCATTTTTGGGACCTAACTAAATTAATTATCACCAAAATTCCAGGTTGTTACAGAGAGAGTTAAGACTCACTCTAGCGTAGTACACTGAGAAAGTCCTTACTCGAGTTGGTATGGAGAAAGCTAAACAGGGTGGAACTCCATTGGGGTCTCATTTTAAGTTGTCTAAAGACTTATCTCCTACATCGGAATAAGATAAAAGGTATATGACTGATATACCTTATTCTAGTGCTGTTGGTAGTCTCATTTATGAAACTGGTGTGTAAAGACTAGATTTGGCCCATGCAGTGAGCTTTGTTAGTCGATATATGTCTTATCTAGGGAAAGAACATTGGCAAGAAGTAAAGTGAATACTCGGATATCTTCTTGCACTTCATCAGTTGCCTTTTTGTATGGCAAAGTAGACATCTCTTATAGAAGGTAATATGATTCAGATTATGCTGGAGATAGAGATAGATAGAGGTCAGTATTAGGCTTTGTTTTTGCACTTGACATAGGTTCGATTTCGTAGAGATCAAGTTGCATTCTATAGTAAACTTTTCGACTACCGAAGTAGGATTGATATTGATTTTGGAAGCAACTAATGAGGGATTATATTTATTTCAATCACTGGATGATCTCTCTATGGTGAAATAGGAAAATAGATATTTTCAGACGGTCAGAATGTGATCCATCCTGTAGAGAATCAATCTTATAGTTCTCGTACGAAGCAGGTCGATGTCAGAGGCTTCTTCCTTATATATTAGGAAGAAGGAAGCATGATTAAGTTATTGAAGTTGAGTACTATGAATAGTCCTCTAGATATGATGACTAAGTCATTTCCAAAGAACAAGTTTGAACATTGCTCAAACTTAATAAGCATAACGCCAATTACTTAGCCTTCCAACAACTCATTAATAATGACTAAACTCGTTTGAGTGAGATATGAATATTTTGAGTCAAGTTTGAGTGTTGAGAATATGACTCAAATATATCAGCATATATAAGAAAAATAAAACAAACCAATTTGTTTAATTAATTGGTTAGTCAAACATACAATAGGGGAAAATATATTTGTGCATCTTTTTATAGAAGGAAATGGATATCCATGCTTAATCAAAGGCAAAATAAAATATTGAGACAATAGAAATATTTGTACGAAATTGACTCAGCTTTTCTAATCAATTTTATTTCTTTCCAAGACTCGGATTCATTCTCTTACTATTTAAAGAAACCTCAAGCTATTGGAATTTGTGCTAATTCCTTCAACTAACATTTTCCTCTTAAATATTCATCTTTGTATTTGGAATCTCTACCATATTTAATCCTTACTCTATAATTATTAAAATAATAAATTTGTTGGATAACTATGGACGTAAGCTTCAAATCTGAACCATGTTATATATTATGCCTTTCCTTTTCCTTATAATCTTACTTTTTAACATTTAATTTTCATTGGTGTTCAGATCAACCAAACCAGATATGCTTTAATTGCTTCCACATATTATTGATAATTCCTTTCCTAAATTTTCACTATAGCTATCATCTCATCACAAAGGAAATTTTTATTAGTGGATAATAACAATTAATCCTATTATCTCATGAAGCTAGAATTGAAAGCAAGAGGGCTCAAGAAAATTATTTTAGTGTCAATTATGTTGTTAATAATAACAAAAACAGAAATCAAGGTAACAATAATAAGTATGATCAAACGTTTTAGCGAGGAGACTTCTCTAGCAAAGGCAGAGGAAGGTGGAGCAACAATAACAATTGACTAAAATGTTGTATATGGGAGAAAATCGAGCACACTGCCCCTAAAGTGTTACTTTAGATTCAACCCAAAATATTTTATAAATCAAGGCGGTAATAATCGAAGCGGTTCTAATCCTAATACTAACATAGCACGGACTCAACATGAATCTAATAATCAAACTGACTCATCAAGAAATCTGAACGAAAGTTCAATACTATAGCATATATAAGATGAAAGTTGGTATCCAATCTCAAGAGCTACTAGCCACATAATAAACAGCCTTGGTAATCTTAATCTTGGGAATAAAGAGTATAAAGGTAATCAGACAATATGTACACGCAATGTTAAGCGTATCAATATAAGTTGCATTAGTGATGCATGCATTAAAGATAAAAGGCAATTGTTTTTATATAATTTATCAAAAGTTACAAAAATCAAGAAGAATTTAATTAGTTTAATTAGTGTATCTCAATTTTCTAAGGATAATAATGTGTATTTTAAATTTTATCCAAAGCATTGTTTAGTTAGAGACATAATAACTAAGGATATTCTTTTGTAGGGTGATGCAGTGAAGGGGTTGTACAAGTTTATCTTCAATAATTGCATCAACACTATAAAAGATAAGTCATGTTGCAATATTTCTGAAATGAATCATGGAAATGATAAAAATAAAGTGCTTTCAATTGGTGTCATTACAAACTTGGCCATCCAAGTGCTAGTATTGTAAAAAGAATTCTTTTTGATAATTAAATACCTTTTGATGATGTAAATTTAAATTATATATTTACTTATTGCCAAATGTGTAAGAGTCACAAATTAACTTTCAGTGAATCATTAACTCAACATTCTAAACCACTTGAGTTAATTGTCAGTGATTTATGAGGCCCAGCACCAATATATTTTGATTTTGGATGTAAGTACTAAATATTATTTGTTGATGCATTCACAAGATACACTTGGGTATATTTTCTATGATCTAAATATGAAACATGCAATTTTGTTATGAACTTTGTGAAAATACCAGAAAATCAATTCAATTATCTGGTCAAAATAATTCAGCATGATGATGGAAGCGAGTTCAGGCCACTTATTAAATATTTCTTGAAAAGAGGCATAATTCATAGAATTACTTGTAACTATACTTTTAAAAAAAGTTAGTTGAGAGGAAACACAGATGTATAGTTTAATACAGTTTGACATTGCTTGATCAATCATCTCTACCTTCAAAATTTTGATCACAATCATTTAACTTAGATGTTTATTTAATAAACATGATGCCACCAAAAGTATTGAATGAAGTAAGTCCACCATAAAATTATTTAATATCGAACCAGATTACAATAGTCTAAAAATATTTGGTTGTTTATTTTTTCTCTATTTAAGATCATATGACACCCCATATACATGACTACAGATCAAGAACATGTAGTTACTGTGTGAACCAATAGGGGTATAAATTCATTGATGAAAATGGAAAAGTATTTATAAGTAGACATGTCATACTCGATGAAAATACTTTCCTTTTGGCAAAACATATATAAAAACTACATCTAAAGTATATAATCCAAAGTTTTCTATACCCGATCGACCAAATTTTACTAAAGTATAGCTACAAGAGGAATCTATTGGGGCTGTTGATGCTCAGAATCATGATCATATAATACATGACCAGTCAAGTCAAGAACCAACTGAGCCTATCACCCATGCCTACCATTAATTTGCACCAAATGAGCATGAAAGTAGAAGATTAGATGAGTGCAGAGAAAGTCAAGAAGGAAGAAACACTTTAGAATGTTCTTCAAACAATTATACAACTCAAAAAAGTCAAGATGAATTACATACCAATCTACCACACACTCAGTCTGATCACCCCACGATGACTAGAGAAGAGAATTTTCAAACCAAAGATTTACACTGCTACTGTCATAGTGGATGAATCAGAAAACTACAATCATGTCGTACAAGACAAAATTGGAGAATAGCTATGGTTGAAGAGTTCAGTGCTCCCATTAGCATTAACACATGGGAACTTTCTCATCTACCAAACAATAAGAATAATATTAGAAGAAGATGGACATAAAAATTGAAGAAAAATCCAAATGGTTCAATCAATAGATATAGAAAGGCTTGCAGTCAAAGGAAATTATCAAGAGTATGGACTTGACCAAACATTCTCACACGTGGTGAAGCCTACAGTTATCAGACTCATATTTACAATTGCTTTAAGCGATAACTAGAAGATCAGACACTCAGATGTAAACAGTGCCTTTCTAAGTGGGATATTAAAAGAAGATATTTATATGCAGCATCCATAGGGATACATACAAAATCCAGACCAAGTTTGCAAATTAAATTGAATAATATATGGCCTCAAGCAAGTACCAAGAGTTTGGTTTGACGGGATAAAATCAACTTTAGCCACTATAGGTACTGCATTTATATTTGTGAAAAATCTTATCTCTTAGTGCTCAAAGTAACAAACAACAATACCTTGCTCAAGCACAGTGACAGAATATCGAAGTATTGCAAATACAACTATAGAAATACTATGGCTACAGCTAATACTTAAAGAACTAAGATTATCACCAGAAATGAAACCTATAATTTGGTGTGATAATCAAAACACAATCTACGTATTTGCATAATCAATACGACATGCAAGGACAATACATGTTGGAATTTATATCTACTTTGTTCTTAAGCACGTTCAAAAGAAAAATCTGCAAGTCTACTGCATATTGACTTCCCATTGGAGAGCAAACATACTTACAACGGCCTTATCAACTAGATAATTCAATGGTCTTTGGGATGAACTGAAAGTCAAAGAGTAAAGCCATCGACTTACTGGTTCTTTTTGTTGCTACATATACAAGTCAGTAAGCCTAAATTTGAAGCTAAAAACCTCAGATCTAAACTTTTAATGATGTGTTTTGATGTCGTGGAGTGACTGGTAAAGTTCAAGCAATCAATGTCGCTCATTCTATTATTAAGTATCTTAAAGCTGTATTGAGTAAGGATCTACATCATTTTCTTTGGAAAAAACTCTAATCGATGAGAAAACAAATTTGGGCTTTAGAGAAACCCTAACCTAATTTGAGGGGGAAAATAAAACAAGAAATGAAACAATGTTGTAATCTCACTTTTATATTCCTGTTGTACATAAGTGGGCCGATAATACTTAATCCAGTTTCTCATATATCGCTGATATATATATATCCCTTGTAACTGCTGAAAGCATTATCTTTCAGTATCATCAATAAAGCTTTTGCTTCTCCATTATTACTTTCGCAATCACACACTGATCAGAAAATCAAATACAATTCAACATTTCTAATTGGGTCCCCAAAATAAGTTTCTAAAACTCAAATTCCTTAGATCTTCACATTTCAATTTTTATCAACTTTAGTTGCACCAAAAATAATAGTACCATTAAGCTAAAAAAACACATCAAATGACAAATATGTCTTACTGTATGATGACAATACTATCTTTTATTAAATCCAGTGTCGTCTCATTGCACGTATGATTACAAACATATTTCATCATCTTATATGCACCCAAACTACAACAAAAAAGAAGTCGTATATTGTTTGATGTTATAGTATCATTTCCAAAATTTCCTATTTGCTAAATAAAATAAACAAACCAAAATTTCATTTAAATATTTTATTCAGACAAAAGCTTTTAGTTTTAATATATATTATATTTGAATTCAACTTTCACTTTCCATATTTTATATTCTTTCATACACAATTTTTACTCTCACTCCCTCGTGACTCATTTTTTTTATATTGGACTTTGATTTGTTTACTCCATATTATGTCCAGCAATTTTTTTTACCAGTCAAATAAAAAATGCAGTAAAATGAAAAAAAAATAAACATATATTGCAAAAATAAAATTGAATTGAAATACTAATATTAGCTCAATTTATAAGTTTGTTTTCACTTCATATTTTAGACAGTGACGAATATATGTGCATGGACTACTTATGATATGCACAATGTATCACTGTGAATATCTAAAGGTCGAGCCTCAATTCAATCTCATGGACAATCACAAGTGTTAAGCTCAAATGTTCAACATGGTGCAAATGAGCAAAATTCCATGCTCAAATCTTCTCGAGCTCAACTCAATTGCACCATATACAAAGGTCAGGCGAAGCAAGTTTCAGGACATACGTATTATTACACACATCAAAGGCAAAACATTTACATAAGGTAGTGCACGTAGGATTTCAGGAAGGAAAAATCAACTAAAGCTAACAAATCAAGTGATGCACCACACATATAGCAAGTACTAATTTAACTAAGCATCTCGCTAAGGAAAACACATAAGAATTTCATATCAAAGTAGGAAGCCTAAAAGGATTACTGAAGCATTTGGTCAAGGAAGAGGTGAACTTCAAATGATAAGCATGAACTAATATTAAGACAACTACTTAAACTGATGCACAACAAAATTCAAAATAGTGCCAATGATGCAACTCAAATACACATAGACACGCAAGGTAAAAAAGATGCACACAACAATATGCCCATAGACACATACGTAGCATCAAAACCGATAAAGCTTATGTTCAAACCAATACAGCAAAATAAAATTAGTATTTGCGCATAATCCGAAATCCCCCGATCTCTAAAGAGACGGAAAAACATAGATTGTTTGAGAACATGACGCATCTAAACACAGAACAACAGAACTTTTCGTTGCTTTTACAATAATTTACATCAGAGTACAAATAAATATTACACAGCAGAAAAATAATATCAGAGATTAATAATTTACATAGCAGCGGAAATAAAATTTATAAATACAATGCACAACGGAAATACATCTACTAATACAAATGAAAGAAATACACGGATACAAAGCTTTCCGAATATAGCTCCAACTGTAAATTGGGATCCGGGTAAATAAACATTTGCAAATCCAAAACTACTAGCTGCCCGTGTGGAACATATGGGGACCTAGAATTTAGGTGAAAACAATAAACCTCAGGTCAGTCATGGGACTGGTGTGAGAACATAAAATTATTATTACAACTTACTTTGAAAGTGGGAAACTCAAGGGACCACGCCATATGACACGGAACGGGTTTACTTGTAACAACCCGGAAAATCAGAACCAATTTAAAATTTTTATTTTAGCAATTTTAATGGATTTTGAATATTTAAAATGATTTATTTTAACTAATAACGGCTAAAAATTTATTTTTTAAACGAATTTAGAACGAATAAATTTATTTTAATTATATAATGAGCCTGAAATGGCGCGGTAGTTTGAAAATTCGATTTCAAATTTCAATTGAATGTACAAGATTCAAAATAAATCGGATTTCAGAAAAACTAGAAATATTTGAATCTATTTGAAAATATCTTTCCAACGAATGTGAAAAATCCAGATTTCATAACGGAAATATAAAGCTATGTCCAGTTGAAAATTCAGAATAGTCGTTATGGAATTTATATAAATATAGCCCTCAAAAATAGCCATTTTACAAATGACCTCCATTTCCGATGAGACCACTTTTGTTGGATCCGGAATGTCAAATTATTCCAATTTTCATAATTTTTGAAATCAATATGTGAGTGTGGCAAAAGAAAACGTGTTTTGTCAATTTCAGTTGAATTGGATCAACCAAAAATGGCCATTTTTCAAACGGTCTCCAAATTCAACGAAATTAGTTTTGTTAGGACCGTATTGTCAAAACAAAGCTAGAAATAATTTTTGGGAATTTTTGGAGTCAGTATGTGGCCCTGGTAAAATAAAATGTACGTTCAAATTCGATATACATTGATTTATATTTTAATTTTGATAAAAACTAATCGAAACATTTGAATTGGCTTATGAAGCATATCCTATTGTGTCCGGAATGGGGGTATTTGGTTAAGGGTGATAGTCGTTGGGTTCGATTTGGAGTTCGTATCAATATAAGGGTATTTTTGGATTTAATATAATAAAATATAAAATAAATTATAAATACCCCTCCCCCAGTTAAACCCTGGCCCCTTAACACATAGCCACCGCCAGCGAGATGGAGGGATGAAATCATCCTATTTTCAATTGCAAAAATCTCCCAATCCCTCTTGAATTGGAATATGGTTCCAAAGCAAAATTTGTGGTACTATTTGAGATCTTCATTTTGATATGGGGTTGATGAGGTATCATGGCCTAAGCTGTTGGAATTTAGAGCGGGAAGTGGCCGCGTTCGTGAGTGGATTTCATGGTGGAGGCCCCACCAAGTGGAGAATCGTTCTAGGAAGTAGAAGGCGCCTAGAAGCTCTCCCAGGTGGCAACATCTGATCGCCGACCGGCGGTCCATGGAGGCAGCGACATCGGAATTCCATTTTGAAGCGTTGGGTTCAATTTCACGATGAAGAGGAAGGAGATTAAAGGGGTAAAGAGGGGAATTAACTATAGTTAATTAATTTTAATTATCTCGTTAATGTAATTAGTGTATAAACGTCAATAACTTTTTCATACGAGGTCCAAACGCAACGATTTCAGTTGGTTGCGATTGTGGAGCCGAGTGCTTCGCAACAAAACTGACCGGGCCTAATTTGGAGCACGTTAGAATTTCGGGCGAATTCAAATCCAAATTGTTCAGAAATTCAAAAATAAAACTGACGGAGTGGAAACCGATGGTGAGAACTCCTTCTCACTCAATTTATTTTCCAGTAAAATATATACTAGGATCCAGACAGTGCTTAGCAGCACCCGACCCCATTATTTGTACAAACCATGATTGTTTATTTGGATTGAATGGACTGTATTGTGTTTATTGATTGTATGGAACAAAATATTTGAACAATAAAAATATCATTTTATTGAATGAATAAAATATTTGAACAATAAAAATATCATTTTTATTGAATAAATAAAATATATAAAATATTCATGTATGGAATAAAATATTTGAACAATAAAAATATCATTTTTTTTATTTAATATATGAATCATATAAAACGGTCATGTATTGAAAATAAATGTTCATTTACAAATCGGATGATTTGTTTATGTACACCCATTTAACTAATATTGATTGGGACGATAAATTTTACACATCGCCCAACTACACAAATAATAATCAGTATTTATTGTCAGAAAACCCCACACAGGTATTGGGATGATACTGGACATACACTAATCCCAATATTTAGTTGTATGTCAATCGATTGGTTGACAGACTGTTGTAAGCATTAATTATTTATTTTTGACGCTTATACAGTTGTAAATTGCACTCTGGATGATGGTTGATTGTGTATCATTATTGTTATGTACATGTGTTGTGTGAAATCCATATAAATAACATTATATGGTAATTGACTATGTCTGATTTCAATTCAGAAAGAACGAATATTTTAAAATAACGAATATTATAAAATAATGAATATTTTAAAATAATATTCAGTAAAAGATTAAAATCTGATTTGATGTCTGATTTAGGATGGACACGAAAATATTGAAATATATAAGCCGTGTTGATTAGATTTGCGCCATTTTGACATGAACGATATTTATATCTATTTTATTCATTTTTATAATGAATATCGAAAAGGAAATGATTTCAAAATTAGATATTTTGGTAAATATTATCATTTATATATTATAATGATAAGGAAAATTCAGTTTTGATTTAAAATTGAAAATGAAGTTGGTATCGTTTTAAAACGAAATTATAAATGATTTATAAAATACATTTTAAATGGAAATCGACGAAGTATATAATATATATATATATATATATATTATATATTTAATGGCCTGAATAGAACGCGTCGCGCAGCGACCATTCGCGAATTTCGACTGTTGACTTCGAATTGACATTGCGGGAGATCCGACCGTCGGATTCTCCTGAAACAGAAACCGTTGGGTTCATATCGAAAAGTTCTTTCCAACGAATATAAGAGATTTGAAATCTAATGGTTGGATTTTGAATTATGTCCAAATCAAATTTGGAAAAGGCCGTTGTAATTGCAGTTCGATGACCGTTTATGGAAATCGACTGAAAGGGCCTTGATAAAATTATTAAAAATATTAATAATTTGTGTAAAATCATAATAAATGATTTGGAAAGAATTGGGATGAAAAATTCCACATTTGTAAAGATAAAAATATATTTTTATCAAAATGAACTAGTTATAAACTAGATTTGAAATCCAATCATGTTTAATTAAAATAAATTGGATTTGTGAATGATTTTAATATGACCAAAAATTTCCAATGAAGAATGGATTTGGAATGGAAATAATCTTCGGAATATTTCGAGATTGGATTCCGTGATTATACGTATACTGTTATGGGAATTTGGAAGATATCTATATATATATCGTTATTCCCAAAACGATGTTTGTAGGTTTTAGATTTCAATATTGAATATAAGCCGATATTATTTCTATTCAGAGCCTTGTATTTGATATCAAATTGGATTTTGGGTTTGTAGTGAACGATGTCTTAAATAACATTGTTCTTAAACCCAGTTGAGAAAAGAATAAATCTTTTAATTAAGATTTAGAGAAGTTTTCCAATTAATTAATATTTAATTGGAATTGAATAAAAGAACTGGATTTTGGGTTTGTCACGAATGGTGTTTTCAGTAACACTGTTCTTTAACCCCATGTGAAAAGAATAAATCTTTTAATTAAGATTATTAGACTTTCCAATTATATATAATAATTGGAATAAAATGGAATGTGAATTGGGTTTGTTGTAAACCGTGGTTTTAATGACATTCGTTCTTTAGCCCGATTTATAGTGAAATGTGATTTGGAATTTAAAAATCGTTTTGTTAAGGTTTAAAGGAAATTTTCCAAAGAAAGGTTTTCCAATTTAATATATTAGATTGCAATTGAATGGAATTCGATTTGATAATAATCGAAGTGAACTTCTGTGGAGGAAGACTGGTAATATATATGGAATTTAAAAAGGCTTGGTCGTTATTCCATTTATATTATTAGTCGGATACGGAAATTAATATCGATTATATATATCGATCTGTTTTCCGTAAAGATCCCATAATTAATGGAATGTGATTTTGGGTTTATCGTGAACTGTGTTTTAAATGACATTAGTTCTTTAACCCAGTTAAAGACAGGATTACATGTATAACATTGTATTTTAAACTGTATGGTTGATCTCTGCTAAATATATATATGTTTGGTGGCAGAGAATTTATTCTCTTGCTTAACACCCCTCTCTAAAACGTATGAGCTTAGAGGTTATATATCGGCAGAAATCAATAGTACGGTGTAGACTGTCGATGCGACATGTTTGTGTTTCCAAAGTTAAATAATCATTAATATTGATTTTTGGGAAGACTAAAACTAAGTGGAGTTTTAATGAATCTTTAATTAGATTGAAAAGAGAATGTGATAATTTAAATTATCAAATTATGGAAATGATCGAGAATGGAGTAGCACCAGTTTTACTCCAATCGACAGTTAAATCTTTAATTAGATTTGAACGTGAAATGGTAATTAATTTTATCGATAACACCGTGGTGTTAGATATGGAGTATTACCAGTTTTGCTCCATGGGATGAATAGGCTTGAAACACCCCACCTCCGTTAAGGTCACTCACAAAGGGAATGCCTTAACTTCGGTGGAGCGCTTTATGTAAAAGATGCAGATAATGTACAAGACAGACATATAAACAGCGGAAAAACTAAATTTATTTCATAAGTATGTGGTTCAGTTAAAACATTACAATAGCTGTCTCAAACCAACTTCCAAATCATTACAATAAAATTTCTGTCTTGATTAAAACATAAAGAAGCATAAAATAACAATAAGGTAGCATAAATCCCCAATAAGAGTGTATCCAAAGCCATAGCCCAAGGAAAGAGAATCCAAGCAATACATCTACTCTCTTCAAGCTGGAAATGGTCCGAACTAAGTTGAAGTATTCCCTCCCTACGGACCTTGGGGAGGGGAGAAACGGAAGAAAAGAAGACGAAAGAAAAATGGGTCAGACATGAGTCCGGTAAGTCCAGTGATTATTTATCATGTAAACAGGAAAAAGGATCATGAAATGAATTAAGTGAACCTAGGACAGCACCCTAGAAATAAGATAATTAAAATTGAATATGCTATCGCACTCATTACTATTTCTATGCACACACTTACAAGTGTTTCAACTAGCACCATGTGTTCAAGATAAATGATCCCCCTTATCGATCGGCTACTACTCATATACGTTTACCACTTGTGTCATTCGACCCCGTTTGATTTGTAGATACCTGTGCTGGTCCCACCATGGGGTGTATCAAATCCTATGGTGGCAACCCGACACAATTCAATATGCACAGTGTATAACTACTGATGCCCAGTGCTTGCTTTTTTCACTCCGGAGTACGTGCACGCCCGCACTCCGTCGGAACCTACACTGACGCACCACCCGTCGTTGTTTTGATCGCTTATAATCAGCCCAGTAATCGTGCCCCACCCTGCCTAGTTCAGGGTACCATGATACATCTATGTGGGTTACTACTGAAATGGGTCCCCGTTACTAGGGTTTCCTAATCAACATGTTAAAATGGTTAAATGTTCTCAAATTAACCTAACCCCACCCATTAGTTTAGTTAACATGTTGTATTGGTTAAGTATTGCCTTAATTAACTTAACCCTAACATTCCTGTCTTAGCTTTAATTCATTCATTAAGGCACAAACCACTCACATTAGATATGCATTGTTGCGGTCGCTGGATGTGCCGGTCGGTTCCGGGCAGTCTTACACCGCAACTCAATCTAACCTCGGGTTCTTTTGGGCTTGATGCGCTAACCTCTCACATTAGATCTATATTGTTACGGTTGCTGGATGTGCCGAGCGGTTCCGGACAGTCTTATATCGTAACTCAATCTAACCTCGGGTTAAGCATATTCGTCTTTTACTTAATTTACATATTCACCCTTCAAATTTATATGTAAATTATCTACAATTATTGCCATTCAAGTCATGCCCCATTTACCCTCTAAATCATGTTCATAATTTTTAGGTATATAAATTATACCATTTTATGCCACTAATCATTTATATGATTATGAGCCAAACTATGCCAATAATATGAAATTTAAGGTTTTCCCAACGTTACCCCCGTTATACGTTCGCAAAATTCACATAGAATGTTAGGCTCGCAACTTAGCCTAACTTATAAACAAAAGAGAAAAGAAAGGAGGATGTACCATTCCAACAACATAAAATAATAAGGATTTAACTAAACATGTGTCATATAAATTTGGCATAAAACAATGAACTTGCATTTTTGGATCAAATTAACATGAATCTTAAGCATATGAACGGGGACTTACATAGAATTACACAAATCCAATTAGGCATGTAAATGTAAACTTGCATTTTGGATCCAATTAATCATGAATCTTAAGCATATGAACGAGGACTTATATAGAATTACACAAATCCAATTAGGCATGTAAATGTGAACTTTTATTTGAGTTGGATCAAACATAGATGTAAACATATGAGAATGTAGATCTAAACGTAATAGGCATGTATGACTTAGCCTAAAAACTTGCATGTAACATAACATGAAAGAGTCACCAAATTTTTATAATACATGATTGGTTTAACATACAACATGATAAGTCCAATAAACCACAATAGTCTCATAGGCATATATGATAGAATTGTCACAAGAATAGACATGAATCAGCATCACCATTTATCTTACAACTAGGCACAATTCTAGTTTTCACTTTATTACAAATCATAACTTTTAATTGTTCACATCTAAATAATAACAGGACTTATAGACAAAAGAAAAATCATGTTTTCTGGGATCTGTTTTCTGAAACTGAAAAGCTATCCCTTGACGTAGACGATTGATTCTCTAATATAGATTTGATTCGTAGCTTTTAACATGCTTTCTAGTTGGAGAAGAATGGTGGCTATGCTAGGTTGATCATGGAAAGCATGGTGGCTCCTTGGAATGAAATTGTGTGGTTTAGGGTTGAGGGTTGGGGTTGCTTATATAGAAGTTTAGATTTATGTGAGCCGTTAGATCAATCTAGAAGCAATCAGAACCGTCCGGACTAGATAGATCTATCCAGAAATTGCCACCTATTCCCTAGTGACTCAGTAACAAGTCAGAAATCGTCACTGTTTGGATCTGGTCGAGGGGGTCGACACCTATAGGGGGTCGACACCCCAGTCGACACCCCTCTTGGGGGGTCGACACTTATGTCGACCCCCTAGGGGGAGTCGACCCCTATGGACAGGAGTTTTCCTGCCCAGCTGATTTACGTGATTTTGAAATTCAAACTATTTTGTTTATTTAATTATTTAATTTTCTATTTAAACATGAAATCTTCTGAACTCTATAACTTCTTCATACGGAGTCTGATTCATGCAAACTCGAACTTTATCTCAAGCAGAATTCCGAGACGAACGCAATGGCATAACCCATTTCCCTTAATTCTCACTTTTACAATTAAGTATTCTTTAATTCGTTACTTTAATAAACATAGAAAATACAGGGTGTTACAAGATTGGGATTGGGATAATGAAAGAAATGATTACATCGGTAGGGTGCGCTAAATCCCGACTAGTTTGGATAAACCTTAATTTGGGTTGAATTGATATCCAAAGGAAGATTAAAGAATAAATTTAAAGAATTTATCATTGATAAAATTAATGGGAACCTTTCCCAAAGGATATGTATATTTAAATAAAAGAATATTCAGAATTGGAATGAGGCGTATGTTGTGTTTTATAGCACTTGATTATAAAATACGTGAATAATTCTGAAAGGCCAGGTTTATACCCATTTTGAATAATTGATTCGACGATAAGTCGACGATGAAGACGGTAGTTGAAGACCGGAGGTCTTCACATCGTTTGGATGAGTACTGATGTCTTGATTAGGCTGTACACCCAAGACAAGGTAATAAGTGGTGATCGTCCAGATGTACTTGGAGATCGACCGGATATGCGAGGACCTCTCTCCTGTATTAGGCATATGGGATGAGGAATAAGGTGCCTCCGGTTTCATTCAGACCCAGAACGAACTATTAAATGGATGTGTGTGTCTGACATTGGATTTTATTCTCTGTTGATTGATCTCTATTAAATATATATATCTGTTTGGTGGCGGAGAATTTAATCTCTTGCTTAACACCCTTCTCTGAGACGTACGAGCTCAGAGGTTATATATCGACAGACATCAGTTGTATGGCGTGAATTGTTAGTGTGGCATACAGAGATTCAATGATCAAGGCTTCTGTTGAAAAGCAGAGTCTTGTGGTTGATGATCAAAGCACGGCCGTAAAGGGCATAGCTTTGTATATAGTGTTAATTCGCGAGCCTCACACCCCGGTATGAACCAGAAACGGGAGAGGACTACAGGGAGAACATGCAATTATTTCTAGCTAGGAGTGGTGTCATGGTATGGAGCCCAGATATTTTTTCTTATGTGGATGATGGAAAGCGAGGTACCTTGGATATATCGGTCACTACGGGGCCGATGGATGCTATGGTTGACATACTGACTAGTTTATGCCCCATAGGGCGGGGAAACGTATTGTTCAAGGATTATTAATCCACTTAAAATGTGGACCGGCCCTGAAGATCCAAGGTGCAGTTGCGGCTGTTCCTAAGACATGGTAGGCTAGATTGTCTCGAAGTGGTAAGGACGATCTGTTACCTTGGTTCACAGATGGAATCCAATTTCCAATATGTGACATTTCAGTTTTAATTGTAGAACTAGTATGGCGACATAGTAGCATGGGATACTATGTCGTCTATGATTGATACATTTATATTCACTTATAGTAATAATAAAAGATGAAATTTCGTGTATTAAGCATATTTGGCTATTATAAGGGAAAACTCTATCCTCGACTGCATTCATTGTGTGATGGGACCTGAGTCTTATAATAGCTTCATTTTTCTCTTTAAGCATTGCGCTGTTATTCTTATGCACTAGTATTCATGGGGGATAAACCCGTTATGTGTTATACGGTGTGGTCCCATGATTTACCTGACTTTAAAAATCATGCTAATAACTGTTTTAATTCTCACACCAGTCACGTGACTGACCTGGAGTTTATTGTTTTAACGTAAACTCTGGGTACCCATATTTTCCACACGGGCAGCTAGTAGTTTTGGTTTTGCAGATTTCTAGTTTACAGGATCCTGGTTTACAACTGGAGCTATATTCGGAATGCTCTATATCCGTGTATTTCTTACAGTTGTGCTATGTATTATTTTTCCGTTGCTATGTATTGTATTTTAATCTCTGATATTTTTCCAATGTGTAATACTTATTCATACTCTATTATATTCTAGTACTCTGATGTAAATTGTTGTAATAAGCAATGAAATGTTCTTCTGTTTGTGTTCTGATTTGTCGTGTCCTCAACTCAATCTGGGCTTTCCCGAAAGGGTGAGTTTGGGTCGTTTCATCACTCCATATGAATATCAGTTTAAAACAAAACAACGCAATTCTTTTTGGAAAAATGAAGCTATAATAAGACTCTGGTCCCATCACACAATGCAACACAAACCGGATGATAGAATTTTACTTATAATAGCCAAACATGCTTGATAGTCTTTAAAACAAATCTTCTTGATATTATTATAAGTGCATAGTGTATAAAACAACTCAAATATAAATGTATCAATCATAGACGACATAAGTACCATATATTATGTCATAATATGGGTTTACAACTAAAACCGACAAGTCGTGTATTGGAAATTAGATTCCATCCATGAGTCGAGGCAAGGGATGTCTCCTCACAAGTTTTGAGACACTCTAGCACATGTCTCAGGATCACACCTATGGGAAACCCTTGGATCTTCCGGGCCAGTGCACACTTAACGTTTGTGGATTGGTTACTCCTGAACACTACATTTCCCGGTCCTGCCGAACCTGTCACCTGGTCATTGTCGACCAATCATATCCAAGGCGCCTTGCATCTATCATCCACATATGTAAAAATGTATGGGCTCCATACCATGACACCACTTCTAGGTAGAAAGAAATGCATGCACACCCTACAGTCGCTATCCCGTTTTTGACTCATGCTGGGGTGTGCGGCTCACGAATCAACGCTATACACAAACTATACTATATTAAAGTCGTGCTTTGATCATCATCCACAAAACTATGCTTTTCAAAAAAAGCCTTGATCATTGCATCTCAGCATGTCACATTGAAGATCCATGCCATACAACAGATGTCTACCAATATATAACCTCCAAGTTCGTACGTCTCAGAGAAGGGTGTTAAGCAAGTGAATAAATTCCCAGCCACTGAACAGATATATATATTTAGTAGAGATAAATTAATATAGCACAAAATACAATGTCAGACACACAATCCATTTGCAAGTTCATTCTAAACGAAACCGGAGGCACCTTATTCCTCATCCCATATGTCCAATACAGGAGAGAGGTCCTCGCAAATCCGGTCGATCTCCAAGTACGTCTGGACGATTACCACTTATTACCTTATCTTGGATGTACCGCCTAATCGAGACATCAGTAATCATCCATACAATGTGAAGATCTCCGGTCTCATATTTTTGACTTTTAATCGTTGTAACAGTTATTCAGAATGGGTTAAACCAGGTCTTTCTGAATAATTCACGTATCTTATAATCAGGTGATATAAAAAACATCATATGCCTCATTCCAATTCAGAATATCCTTTTTTTCAAATATTCTTGGAAATCATTTCAAAAGATTTTATTATATATTTTCACAACTTAAACGAAATTAATGTTTATAACACTAGTCGAGATTATCGAGCCTTACCGAAGTAATCCTTTATTTTGTTATTCCCAATCCCAACCTATTCATCCCATGGAAAAAAACTGGTGGTACTCCATATGTAACACCCATAGTGTTATCTATAAATTTAATTACCACTTAGAGATTCAAATCTAATTAAAGATTTAATTGCCGCATAGGTTAAACTGGTGGAACTCCATTCTCGAACACTTTTTGAATTCGGTAAATTTACTTACCTCGTTTTACCTTTCAATCTAATCAAAGATTCATTAAAACTCTAGTTTAATTTTAATCTCAAAAATCATTATTTAATGATTATTCAACCTTTGGAAATTAATCTTGTCTTTACTTGGGTTAAAGAACAAATGTCATGTAAAAACACTGTTCACAACAAACCCAAAATCATCTTCCATTTAATATGAAATCTTCACGAAAATCTAAACAATTTATAATCGATACAAATTTCCATATCTGACCAATATTATAAGTGGAATAACGGTAAGGCCTTTTAAATTCCATAAATAGTAAATGCCTTCCTTCACAGAAGCTCATCTCGATTATTATTAATCGAATTCCATTCAATTTCAATTTAATTAAATAAATTGGAAAACTTCCTTAAATCTTAACTAAAAGATTTATTCCTTTCATAACTGGGTTTAGGAGTGGTATTGTTTAAGATACCATTCACAACAAACCTAAAATCCAATTTGATATTAAACATAACATATTAAATGGAAATCATGTCAACTTACATTCAATACCAAATCCCGAAACTAACAGATGTCGTTTTGGAATAACGATATCAATATCTTCCAAATTCCCACTACAATATCTGTATAATCACGAAATCCACTATCGAAAATATCCGAAGATAATTTCCATTCAAATCCATTCTAGCATATATATATATATATATATATATATATATATATATATATATATATTGGAATCTTCTGGTTATATTAAAACCATTTCCAAATCCAATTTATTAATTTCAAATCACTGGATTATTACCCTAGTTATTAACTAGTTCATTCAGATAAAAATATCTTTTATTTATTCAAATATGGAATATTTCATCCAAAATCTTTCCAAATCATTTATTATGATTTTACATAATTTATTTATATTTTCAATAAGTTTATTAAGGCCCTTACAGTCGGTTTCCAATATCGGCCACCGAACTGCATCCATAGCGATCTTTTCCAAAAACTGATTCAGACATAATTTAAAATGTAACCATTGGATTTCAAAAATTCTCATTTTATTGCTAAGTTAATTTCATTATGGTTCCAAATTCAGGAGAATCCGACGGTCAGATCTCCCGGTACATCAATTCGAAGTTACGGGTTGACGTTCGCGAACTATCGCTGCGCGGTGCTTTCTATTCAAGCCCGAATTCGATCTATAATTTTAATCATAAATCAAAACACTTCAAAACCATTATTAAAAATTATATAAAATATATATTCATCTTTGAAAACTCATTTCTGTCGTTTATCTTTAAAATTGCACTTTTCGCTATTCAGTCAATTTTAATATTTTGTGTCCATCCAAAATCGAACATCAAAACCAAACTATAACGACCCGAACTACCCCGGTAAGGAAAGCCCGGATTGAGATGAGGACAACACACATCGGAACGCGAACAGAAGAACATTTCATTGCTTATTACAACAATTCCATCAGAATACAAGAATATACAGAGTATGAATGAATATACATTCGACAAATATCAGAGATTTAAATTACATTTAAATACATCGCAGCGGAAAAATAATACAAAACACAACTAGAAGAGATATACGGATACAGAGCTTTCCGGATATCATTCCAGCTGTAATCCAGGATCCTGTGAATATAAATCTGCAAAACCAAAACTACTAGCTGCCCATGTGGAAAATAGGGGCACCCATAGTTAAGGTTAAAACAATAAACTCCAGGTCAGTCATGTGACTGGTGTGAGAACTAAAACAGTTATTTAAAACTTTACTTTAAAAGAGAGTAATTCAAGGGACCACGCCGTATAACACGGAACGGGTTTCCTCCCAAGAACACTAGTGCATATAACAAAACAGCACAATGCTTTTTCGAAAAATGAAGCTATTATAAGACCCAGGTCCCATCACACAATGCAACGCAAGCCGGAGGATAGGGTTTTCCCTTATAATAGCCAAACATGCTTGGTACGTCAAAACAAATCATTTGATACTATTATAAGTGTATAGTGTCAAAACAATTTCAATCATAAATATCAATCATAGGCGGCATGGGTACCATCTATCATGTCACCATACTAGTTCTACAATTAAAACCGCAATATCACGTATTGGAAATTGGATTTCCGTCATGAGTCGAGGCAAGGGGCAAGCTCCTCTCCTTTCAAGACACTCTATCAAACGTCTCAGGACCCCACTATGATCCTTGGAATCGACTGGGCCGGTCCTCTCTTACTTTTGAGGATTAGTTATTCCTGAACACACGTTTCCCGGTCCTAACAGACCTAATATCGAGGCGCCTCATCCAACAACCACACAGGTGAAAAGTATATAAATGTCAGCCAGTTTAAGCACTGACACCACCACTAGCTAGAAAGAAACGTCGTGTTCTCCCAACGGTCCGTATCCCGTTTTTGACTCATACCGAGGTGTGAGGCTCGTGAATTCACGTTATACACAAAGTTACGCCACACAGGCCGTGCTTTGATCATCAACCACAAGACTTTGCTTTTCAACAGAAGTCTTGATCCATTACCACTTACGCGTGCCACACTGGCAATTCACTCCATGCGACCGATGTCCATCGATATACAACCTCTGAGCTCGTACGTCTCAGAGAAGGGCATTAAGCAAGAGAATAAATTCTCCGCCGCCAAACAGATGTATATTTAATAGAGATCAATCAACTCAGAATAAAATCCAATGTCAAACACACAATCCATTTACAAGTTCATTCTGGGTCTGAACAAAACCGGAGGCACTTTCCTCGCATATCCATCGATCTCCAAGTACGTCTGAACGATCACCAACCGTTTCTCTCCTCTTGGGTGTATAGCCCAATCGAGATCATCAGCAATCACCCAAACGATGTGAAGATTTCCGGTCTTCAACCACCGTCTTCATCTTCGACTTATCGCCGAATCGGTTATTCAGAATGGGTATAAACCCGGCCTTTCTGAATAACCCACGTATATAATAAACAAATGTTACACAAACACAACAAACGCCTCATTCCAATTCAGAATATTCTTTTATTCACAAAATCACATTCTTAGGGAAAGGTTCCCATTTATTTTATCCAAGATAAATTCTTCTAAAGTTACTCTTTAATCTTCCTTTGGATATCATTTCAAACTATATTATGGTTTTCCAAACTAGTCGGGATTAGCGAACCACACCGAAGTAATTGTTTATTTTATTTCCCAATCTCAACCTATTTATCCCATGGAGCAAAACTGGTAATACTCCATAACTAACACCACGATGCTATCGGTAGATTAATTACCATTTCACGTTCAAATCTAACTAAAGATTTAACTATCGCTTTGGAGCAAAACTGGTGGTACTCCATTCTCGATTACCTTTCAGATTTGATAATTTAAATTATCAATTCACATTTTAATCTAATTAAAGATTCATTAAAACTCCACTTAATTTTAATCTTCCCAAAAATCAACATTCTGTCTTTAACTGGGTTAAAGAACCAATGTCATCTAAAACACGATTCACGATGAACGCAAAATCACTTTCAAATTCAATTCCAATTAAATATTATTTAATTGGTACACTTCATTAAATCTAAATAGAAAGATTTAACCTTTTTGTCAATTGGGCTTAAGAATCAATGTTAATGAAGACACCATTCACGACAAACCCAAATCACATTTGATATTAAATACAAGGCTCTGAATAGAAAATATACCGGCTTATATTCAATATCAAATTCTGAAACCAACAAATATCGTATTGGAAATAACGATATAAAATATATCTTTCAAATTCCCATAACAATATCCGTATAGTCACGAATCTAACATCGAAATATTCCAAAGACAATTTCGATTCAACTCCAGTCCAATTCACGTATTGGAAATTCTGATTATTTTCAAAACCACTTTCGAATTCAATTTATTTATTTCAAAAATAAATTGATTTTAATTCTAGTTCAAAACTAGTTCATTTCGATAAAAATCTATTTTTATCTTTTCAAATGTGGAATTTTTCATCCCAGTTCTTCACAAACTATTTCTTATGATTTTACATAAATTATAGATATTTTTAATAATTTTATCAAGGCCCGTACAGTCGATTTCCATCAACGGCCATCGAACTGCACTTACAGTGACCTTTTCCAAATTTGATTTGGACATAATTCCAAATCCAACTATTAGATTTCTAATTTCAAATATTCGTTAGAAAGCTCTTTTCGATACGAACCCAATGGTTCCGGTTTCAGGAGAATCCGACGATCGGATCTCCCGCAATGTCAATTCGAAGTCAATGGTCGAAATTCACGAACTGCCGCGGCACGACGCGTTCTATTCAGGCCATTATATATAATATATATATATATTATATATTTCGTCGGTTTCCCTTTTAAAATTATTTTATAAATCGTTTTAAATTCGTTTTCAAAACAAATTCAACTTCATATTCAATTTCAAATCAAAATTGAATATTCCACATTATCCATATACAAATGATAATATTTTCAAAACGTTATATTTTGAAATCACTTCTTTTTCTATATTCATTTTAAAAACGAATATAATCGATATATATCGCACACGTCAAAATGGCGCAACTCTAATCAACACGGCTTTATATATTTCAATAAATTCGCTAATCTATTCAACAAATGAATATTTATTCCATTTAACACATGAATCTATATTTCTTTCAACACATGAATATTCTCAACACATGAGCACTGTCAACACATGACTATTTATATTATTTAATATATTTTATAAAATTATGGTATCTATCGTTTGATTTTTAAATCAGACTCTAACTGTAAAGTAGTAAGAGAATGATTCCCTATATATTAACGCCGAAGGCCGAAACCAATATCAGATCAATATCCAGGAAACCACTCATCTTATCTATTTTCCAGTTAGTTTCTAATCTTTAAATATGATAAAGATGTAAATTTTATTGTTAAAATATTTCTTTCAACACATGATTATTTATTCTATTCAACACATGAATATATACTTCATTCTATTCTTTATTTTCCCAATTGGAATGAGGCCCAATCAATTACCATATGATGTTAATTATATGGATTCCATACAACACATGTATATAATCACAACGATAAATAATCAACCATCATCCAAAGTGCACCACACAACTGCATAAGCATTAAATATAGATATCTAACGCTTATAACAGCCTGTCAATCAATCGATCGACATACAACTAATCAATCGGGATGAGTGGACTTCAAATATCATCCCAACACCCGTGTGGGGTTACAAATCAACAAACACATATTTTTATTCACACACACGTTAAAAATAATATTTTTAACGATAAAATATTTTTAACTATATAAATATTTTATCTCATTTCACATCACACAATCAATTTTCACCACAACAAACAATCAAACATACAAGTCATCCATGGTCTGTGGATGACGGGTGTCGGGTGCTGCTAAGCACCGTCTGCATCCTAGTATATATTTTTAACTAGAAAAACAAGATTTAAAGTGAGAAGTTCTCACCGAGGGATCCACTCCTCCATTCTGTGTTCTGAACGGTTCAGATTCGCTTGATCATTCCAACTCAACCATTTCACGCTGTTCACAATAAAAATCATTTTTATTTAAACGCTATTTCTACTTTAAAAACAATGTATATTTTATTTTAAAAACAATGTGCTATATATTCTCAAAACAATGCTATCTTATATTTTTTAAAATCACATGCTATATGTAAATTTAAAAACATATTTTATTTAAAGCCATATACATATTTAAAAACCATATTTTTATATGCAATGTTATTTATTTTTAAATCAAGGCTATTTTTATTTAGAAAGATAACGCCATTTTCATTCACAAAGATAACGCCATTTTCACTTTAAAACAATACTTTCTAAAACAAAGTTCTTTCATAATAATGATGGCTTCTAAAAAACCATGTCTATTTTCTAACATTAATTTAAATCAAAGTCATTTTATTTTTAAAAACACATTTAAAGACAATGATATCTTATTTTATATAAATTTCAGATTTATTTTAAAATAATAATATTTATAAAAGTTTCAGATTTAAATAATAATATATATATTTCAGATTTTCTTCTTCTCCCTTTTTCATATAAAAAACCATTCTTTTTCATTTTAAAGATCTAATCTTTTTCATTTTAAATATCTAATCTTTTTCAAACAATGATAATTTTCTTTAACAAACCATGATAATTTTCTTTAACAACAATGTTTTCTAATTTTTCTAGCATTAACAATCGTATTTTTCTAACTTTAAAGATTTAAAAGCACGAACTCACGATTGGTGAAGGTGGAGGGGCCCTGATCGGAGTTGAGGCCTGAGGCGTGCTTGCTGTCGTCGGCTCGTATGAGAAGAAGTGGTTTTTGGGCGAGCTCTGAACTAGAGGAAATGGGAGGAAAGAAGGGGACAGGAGGAGCTAAAGGAGGAGGCTGTTTGGGTTCGGAGGAGGAGGATGAGCGCGAGAAGAGAGCTGGAGGGGGCGACGCTTGGTCGGAGGTCGGAGATAATGGCGGCACGGTGGTTGCTTCAGGAGGGGTGCGGGTTTGGCAGTTTCTGTGGAAGGTTGGGGGTTTTCTTCGACGGAGAGGGAGGCATCGGGGGGGGGGGGTGTCGCGGCGGAGGTAGGGCCGGAGGGGGAGGGCGCCATCGGTTGGCAACCACCTGAGGTGGAGGCGGCGCTTCCGTCGGATGGGGCGACGGGCTAATCGAGGAAGGCGGTTTTTTTTATTATTTTTTTATTATTTTTCTTCGATTTAGGTTTATATAGAAAGAAAAGGGGGAGGGAGTTAATATAGTATATATATATATTATTATTTTCTTTCAAAAAGTACCTTTTTATTTTGACCTCGAAACGAGACCCACCGCCTGTCGTTCATAGCTAATTACCCCCATTCCGAACACAATAGGATATGCACCGTAAGCTGATTCGATCGTTTCGATCAGTTTTCGTCAAAATCAACATATAACTCTATATATTGAATTTGAACGCACATTTCAATTTACTAGGGTCACATACGGACCCGAAAAATTCCTGAAAAATATTTTCTAGCTTCGTATTAACGATACGGTGCTAACAAAACTAGTTTCATCGAATTCTTAGACTGTTTGAAAAATGGCCATTTTCCAGTCAATTAAAATCAACTAAAACTGGTCAAACTCGTTTTCCTTTCCCATGCTCACATGAATCGAAAAATTATGAAATTTGGAATTTAGCAATAACTTGACATCACGGATCCAACAAAAGTGGTTTCGTCGAAATCCGAGGTCGTTTGCAAAATTTCCATTATTAAGGGCCAGAAATTCCATAGCGACTATTCTGAAAATTCAACTGGACATATCTTTTTATCTCCGCTATGAAATTTCGATTTTTCGGTTTCGTTGGAAAGATAATCTCAATTAGATTCCATTATTTTTGGTTTCACTAAAATCCGATTTATTTTGCACCCGATACGTTCATTTGAATTTTGAAATCGAATTTTCGAACTACCGCGACATTTTCAATTCCTTTTATAATTTAAAATAAATATTTATATTCTAACAACGATCTATATAAATATGTACATTCGAATTATATTCAAAATAAATTTCTCGTCGATATTATTTAAAATAATTCATTTTAAATATCCAAAATTCGCTAAAATTGCCAAAAAAAAAAAAAATTGGCTCGGATTTTCCAGGTTGTTACACAAACTTTAACCGTTAACTGAATATTATATTAAAATATTCACTTTATTCTGGATTGAAATGAGGTTTAATCAATTGCCGTATAGTTTCAGTTATATGGATTTCATGCATCACATGTATTCAACAATAGTTATAAACAACTATTAAACATCCAATTCACATCCAGAGTGCACTTACATCCATATAAGCCTTAAATAAATATTTAACGCTTATATTGGTTTGTCAATCAATCGATTAACATTCAATCTAAACATTTGGGATTAGTGTAAATCAAATATCATCCCAATACCGTGTGGGGTTTTCAACCAATAGATAATTATTTAATAAACTATTTATTCCATCTAATCAATATTATTTAAATAGGTGAACATGAACAAGGCGTTCAACTTGTAAGTGGATTTTTAATCAAATTTCCACTATCATAATAATTTAACATCATTTTTAGTATGTTAATTATTTCAAATTCACATTCAAAACAAAACATAAATAATCATCTAATGCCATTTCAGGTGCCACAATGTGTCCATCCATATTTTTTTGAAATACGAGTGTCGTATATTCAAACAAAGCTTCTAATAACAAATAAACCTAGTGAATAGTTCATGTGTTGAACTCAGGGGATATCGCATGTAATAGACAAAAATCCATATAGGCCATTAATGTTTTTCAGATAGCTGTACAAAATATTTGAGTGAGAGAGTTCTCACCGAGATTTTTGATCGTTATAATAACAATCTCTTTTGAATTAAATTAAACGCAGGTTTAATTTAACCCAAAATTCTAAATAGCTCCAAATTTGACTAAATTAGTTTTGCTGCGAAGTACTCGTCGATACGGTTCCAACGCATCTTGAATCGTTGAATGTCAAATTCGCATGAAAAAGTTATGAATTTTACAAGTTCGCATATTTATGTTAACCAAACAATTTAGCAACATAACTTTGATTTTAACCAACTAATTAAAGCTAAACAACTCTCACCCCAAGCATCGAACAACCATATTCTTCACCGTCAACGCTCCACGCGCTTGTTACGAGCTAAAGATCTCGCCTTTTCAACTCGAATCAACACCAAACCACTCACCAACATTCGTACGCACACATACTTGAGTTCTAGGGTATAAAGCAATTATTTTTATGTGTTTGCAGGATTGTAGGGCCCACGGGGCTGCTGTCCATCATGGAACAGCAAGGGTGCTGATGCGGCAGGGCTGTAGAGGGGTGACGTGGCAAGTATGGCCCACGTAGAGGAGGTTTGTGGTGTTTAAAGGTGGTTTAGGCTTTAGGGTGTAAAGGAGCTACCTTTAGCTAAATAGAAGAGATCTAAGGGATTTCAAGAGGGAGGAGGGGCACATGACCTTGCTGGCCTGGTGCAGGCATGCTGTTGACATGGGAAATTAGTGGGGAGTGTGACACTTCCCCTTAAGTGGCAGCGACTGGTGGTGAAAGGAGGAGGAATGGAAGATGACGCCATTGTTTTGTTTTCTAAGCTTTAAACCTCAATTTGCAAAATGGAAGAACACTTTACTTAACTAAACTCTAATTAGGAACCAATCACTTAATTGAAGCATCATTTAGGGAGATCATGACATGTGGAGGAGGGAGGTGCTTATGTGTCTAATTTTTGTTAGCTACACAATATTCATGAATTTTCTAGTTTGGTCAAAGTATTAATTCTACATTTCAAACTTCTTTCTAGTCTCACAGCCACACGTTAACTACAAAAATTATAAAATTTGAAATGTCGCTATATTTTTTAATCACGTTTCCAACAAATCTTATCGCGTTGAATTTGGAGACCATTGGAAAAATGACCTTATTTTCAGCTTAAACTGAAAATTGGCTAAATTTTCAGCTTACATTTATGTGTCGTTCTCTCACATACGAACTCTGTTGGACTTGAAATTTTGGATTCTACCATGTTTTGACATTCCATATCCAATAAAAGTAGTTTCGTCGGATTCCGAGACTGTCTTAAAAATGATCCTTTTCCAAGTATTCGTATAGCTTTAAAATATCGATTTTCAAAATCTAAGCTTTTAAGTTGATTTATAAATTTTAATGACCTTGATTTAAGTCAAATAAAACATTAAAACAAATTTTAAAATTATTCTCAAATTTTATTGAGAAAAAATTAGCAATTCATATCCAAAATTCATTAAAATATATTAAATTCAATTTTAAAATTGGTTCCAAAATTTTGGGCTGTTATAATCAAGGAAAAAGTGGTGAACCACGGTAAATATGAACAAGCACCATGAATTCAACTCAAACTAATGTAAGGCAAAAAAATAGCAAAAATCAAAATAGAGCTATAAAAGGGCTTCAAATAACCAAAATACAAAGGGACTTCAGACCAGCACTTGCAAACATACAATCCAATTTAGAAAGATGCACGACTAATGCATCACATGATTACAACACACAGGCAAGACAGTACAAGCTTATGAATGCACCATCAGGGACAAAAACCACCTCAATATATAATGCAATGTGCACGATTTCAATGTAGTATGTACAGAAAATTGTTGAGAAATTTATGTTTAACTAACAACAGAAAATAAAAACACATTCGAAGACAACACAAGTAATATTAACTCAAATGAGTTGCATCTTTCATCTTGCAACATAAAGTAATCACTAGGTTCCCTCTACTAATAAGTAGTTGTATTTTTTAAACTTTCTTTATCCAAGTAAAGAAATAAAATATATAATATCATTAATTAAATTACTTATCATCATAACACAACCGAGTAAGCTATGTTACGTAACCACAGTAAGAAAAAAGTCTCCCTCCTCCTGCATAGGGCACACACATATGAGTTGGCATACACATCCTTGTAACAAAAGGAATCCATAATGTTACTGCCTACCAACTCATATTTGTACTCCACTCCTTTAATTTATTCTGTGACATGGGACTATCTACTCAAACTGTCATTCCTACCTTAACAACATGCGAGATAATCCTAACATTATCCCCCTTGACTCACATCCTATGAATATCTTTTGAGAGCACTACCTTGCTTGCATGGGCCAGTCCGTAACCTTCGGCTCTGATGCAACCGTTATGTAACGACGGTCAGAAATCAAATCCTATATAAGATACCATATCATTTGTTGGCAAAATTACAGGTTAACTTTAAGAAAAATCCAAAAATTATAAAGAGTAGCACACCAATTTTTACATCATCCAGCTCTAAAAAAAGTAACCAAAGAGTTTCGTCAATCATGAAACTCTAATTCTCAAAGCAACCAAAGAGCTTTGATTAGGAAATTGTAATCTCGAAAGATGTAAAAGAACCCTGTTAGCACCCAAATAAACAAGGAAAAGCCGAAGGCCACAACCAAGGTAAAAGGTAAAGAAACCAGCATTCTGTCAAAAGAGATGAAACTAGAAGCTCATTATACATTTTCGGAATGAAGAGTAGAGAGGCAAGAGGCTACCACTTCTTCCAGAAAGCCCATGTGGCTTAACCCGAAGGGAAACAACCACAAATATGCAATTTCCTAGCATAAAAGACTAGGCATAGTATACCTTTCGGCTACCCGAAATGGGAATACAAGAAAGCCTGACCCCTCACCAGTAAGTCATCGTACATGAAGGGAAGAGGAGTTTTTGGCATTACCAGCTGTCGAAAGCTCCAACAAATCCGTCTCTACGGCATCTTACTATGACTTCCGCCTCCGGAAGCCTCCTTTCGAAATCCCTTGCAACATCCCTATAGTTGCTCTCCTAAGAATTGTCGGAAGGCACTCTCACAAAGCCTCCATATCCACTCTTGCCAAATAGCCAAAATAATGTCGTAATACCAGTGAAATGGCCAACCCGCACCTATAAATATGAACCTAGAGGTCCAGAATCACTAAACAACTTTTCATTTCTTAATCTTGTAATCAGAAATCTAAGTAGTAAACCCTAATTCCTAAATAGATTTAGGTGAAAAGAGACTGCAATCATTGGGATCATCAATAAAGAAGTTTTTCCAAGTAATTAAGCTAAAGAAGTCATAATTATTTAATTATTATGTTATGATAGTTATAACTTTGCAGAATTATGGTCTATTAATACCGAAATACATGGGTTCATCCAAAAGCCTTATCAAAAGACTACGAAAGGACCTGACCAACGCATCAGTTCATTTCGAGCCCAAGATATCTAAAATGTTGTAAAGATTTACTCATCAATGGTTTTCTAAGATAATTTAGCCTACCTAAGACCCTAAGCTCCATTCTAACCACCTGATAGAGTCATGGTAATTTGATCGAAACCACATGTGGTTATAATAAAAAAATGGTTATTTGAGACTATCTTACTCTATCTGGATCCAATGTTTCCATTCTATGTCATAAAAAGGCTTGACACCTGATAAAGGATATTATAGACCCTAAACGGATACTAATAATGGAAATCCTATGCTTTCGAAAGTCGTCCTATTTGATCAAAAGAGTTATGCCAAAACTACATTGGAAATGTTGAACTGCAAATTACTGATATTTTCTAAATTATGGAAATCTTACTGTTCGATCTTGCTTCATATAAGAATTCACTTTCGGAGATCACTGAAAACATTGTACTGGAAATCAACCACCCGGTATTCAACCCAGAAGTCATCTCTTTTGTAAGAAAAAGATTCTATTATAACACACTATTTAAGGGGTGTTCACCATAAATTTGGCTAACATTTTGGCCCTAGAAGAAGGGCTTGAACCTCCGAAACCCTCAACTTCTTCAACTCGACAAGAACTTTTTCTAAAACAAACAAATGGACTCTAAGCATTTAAGAACTTGGAATGGATTATAAAGGATCGTGTATACCCCAAAGGATATTTTATATAAGCTAAACAATAATAAAACTGAATTGGAAATGAACCTGTACGAAACAAAGAGATGTTTCCAATGGATTGAGTATAGTTCTGAAAGGATAAAATAGACAGCCCCACAGTCAAATAAGGAAAGGGTAGTTGAGACTCCTTCATACTATGAAAGTGATAAAGAAAAAATGGAAGAACAAGGGTATTCAAATAAAATCATACAAGAAATAACTTATGTGGATTTAAGGTTCCATAAGAAGAAAATGCTAAGATCGAAGTCCATAAATATGATAATCAAAGAAAGGTCGAAGCCTGCAAATTAAACATTGAAAAGACAAACCCATTAAAGAGGAGGCCAACATCATCGTCCATTTATGATGAAACTTTTGAAAAAGACAGTGATTGTTCTTGTAGATAAAGCAGGAAACACAAATTTACTCATAGGAAACAAAGTTTGAAAAGGAAATGATAAAAGAATATATATGTGGCTTTCGCCTAGAAATTTAAACCTAACGCGAGCAGACGGTCATTGAATGTTACTCGAAACAATAAACTGGGAAGGGAAACAAGCTGCACATAAGAGGTATCCCCATGTTATCTACCAATAGAAAAAACAAAATGTTTAATAGTTGATTATAACGAAGAATCATGGCCAAAAGGTAACAAGTTGAAGAATGAATCTTGAAAAGAGAAAGCCAAATAATCGTTTGTCTACATGATACGAGTTGATTACTTTAATGGAAAATATCTTTTTACTATAAAAAAACCTTGATTATTGGTTGTCGGAAAAAAGAGAAAGGAAAGATGAAAGGAATGAGAGAGGCAGCTACTGCCATTATCACTTAATGAATGGTCATGAAACCAACCAATGCAAAGCCCTCAGGAAAATGGTAAACTACTTGTACAAAAAAGGAAAATTGAAAGAGTATTTTTAAGAAATGAAACTCAATTCGCAACAAAATATTCCTACAAGGTCAAACACTAGAAACAAGAAATTTTACTTGGTCAGGATAGAAATTCACTTCATAAATGGATTAACTTGAAAAGCTCCTGACGATGTTTGGGCGCCTCCCGAAAGGTAGGAGGGGTAAGTACTAGGCATCTGGCACCAAATTCAATTCTAGGCATACCGAGGTTCTTCCCAAAAGAGGGAGGAGGGTAAACCCATGACATACGAGCCAAGCTACCGAGGTAAACCCAAGATATACGATCCTAGTCCCCTAAGTCCTTAACGTAGTTAAGGCGCCCTTTGGAGGAAGGATAGGTAATCTATTCTTAGTACATATTGGTTCTGAATAAAGCGTAAACATGTCAAGCCTATGCTTATGTTCCGTTCTGTAGAAGGGACAAAGACTCAAAAGGAGCACCTAAAGCATGCCAAGCCTCTGCTTTGGGGGAAGCCTAAAAATAGAAAAAGATAAAGTTAAATTAAAAGTGCTTTCATACTTAAAAACCGGAAGAGTACATTTTGGGCATTTATCAAAGTCATAAATGGCTTCATGATTACTAAAACTGGAAAAGGGCATTTTGGGCGTCCATCAAAGTCAAAGATGGCTTAATAATTAATAAAACTGAAAGAGCGGGTTTCAGGGATCTATCAAAAACCAAAGATGGCTTCGCATCTATTGGAGCCAGAAGTGGATATCTCGTACTTCTAAGTTTCTAAATATCTAAATCTTGGTTTCAGAGCATCTAATAAGTATAAGGAGGCTTCGTATCTATTATTTCTGGAATTGGACTTTTTGGACTTCTAAATTTCTAAATACCCAAATCTGGGTTTTAGGACTTCTAATAAGCTGAAGGAGGCTTTGCATCTATTATTACCAGAATTGGGACTTTTGGACTTTAGAATTTCTAACTTCCCAAATTAGGGTTTCAAGACTTCAAATAAGCTCAAAGAGGCTTCGTATAGATTTTTTCCATAATTGGAAGACTTCTGAATTTCTAAATACCTGAATCAGGGTTTCGAGACTTCTAATAAGCCGAAGGATTCTTCGTATCCGTTATTTCCAGAATTAGGATTCCTGGACTTCTAAATTTCCAAATACCCAAATCTAGGTTTCGGGACTTCTAATAAGCCGAAGGAAGGTTCGTGTCTATTATTTCCAGAATTAAGATTTCTAGACTTCTAAATTTCTAAGTACATGAATTCGGGTTTCACGACTTCTAATAAGCCAAAGGAGACTTCATACCAATTATATTCAGAATAGGGATTTCTAGACTTATAAATTTCAAAATACATGAATCTGGGTTTTAGGACTTATATTCAGTCAAAGGAAGCTTCATTCATAAATAAGCATATAAGCTTAACCATCTTGATTCTTAAATTTGGGACTTCATAAGTTAACAAGATCTTAGTCTACCTCGCCTATCGCAAAAGGGAAGTCTCTCAAATCTTAGTTAGTTTAATCACCCAATCATTGGTTATGACATATTATAACGCACAAATAGACAAAGTAAAGGACAAAATCAAATCGCTATGAACTTGTGACCAGTTAGCCAAATCACATAGAAATATATATTCATATATATACATATACGTGTGTGTGTGTGTGTATATATATATACAAGTTTACAATTGATTAAGCTTTTCTACCATATTGTTTACAATACAAGATGTATTAGATGTTTCAAAACAATTTGGAGTATTCTCTTGAGCTTTGTTTCTTTCTCCTTGACACTATTGGCATCATCAATTGAGTTAACCTGAACTTTGAAGGCTCAATTATATGCCTAATTCAGTCTTGTCAGAAGTTTGTTCGCCCTTTCATACTTCGCGCCATACTTCTTTAAAATATATATTTCCATTTTCAGAATTTTAGCATGATTGACATACTCACAAATACGATCATTAATATCATCCATTCCTTTCCACTCGAGGTACTTCCATACTTTATATTCCACCTTCTTGAACCATTCTTTTACAATCTCTCCATCTAAAAACCCTTCGGAGGGTTCGTCGAATGATGAAATACTCTATTACTTCCTTTTGCGTCTTCTTGCTCCTGTAGGGCTAGATGGAATCTCAAGTGAAGAAGCTGGGAAATCAAGAGTGTGATCGTTCAAAATAAACTCTAAGGATTTGCAGGATATATGGTTGTTCTCTAGCTAAAATGTTAAACCATAAACATGATTCTGGAAAAATTCCATATCATTGTCAAAATCCGTCGTAGGATTAGCCTTCACTAGATTCCTCATGATAACTAAGTCCTTTTTTGTCAAATAAGTTTCCCTTCCAAATCCATTCTTTCTACCCAAAGGCTTTGTACTATAACCATTTTCTCCTGAAACTTTTTGAACCATTCGAAATCAAGGGGTTATTTACAAATTTCAAAGGGATCGAATCTCCAGGATTTCTGTCTTCTATAATGCTAGTAATAACTCAAGCAGGGGGAACCTCAGAAGAGTAAGATAGAGTTGGTAGGGTAATCTGGTAAACGATAAAGAACGCAATAGTATTATTTACATAAAAAATGCATAGTAGATAATTTATAAGCAAGATGATAACACCAGGATTACAAATACATTAAAAAAAATCATTTCGTATTAACTTTCAATTAGAAATTTACAAAATCTCAGTGCAGTTCATATAAATCGAATTCTTTAACATTTATGGAATTAATTTACTTTTATAGTGCGAGAGTCTTTTAGGGGAAATATCCATAGGCAACATCGATACTCCCAGGAATTTCCATATCCTCCTCGAATGGGGATCACGCCCTAGCTCTCTAAGATATCTCAGATAGAAGCGACGAAGCAGGCCATTGCTAAGACCACCAAAGAATGAATAATTATCTTTTATATAATGGCTATAAGCTTCCCAGAGAAAACTAACTAAGAAATCTCTTTCTTCAATCAATATCCAGATAAGAGCCATCAGTTCTTTTTTTTCTTGTTGAGGATTTCATTCCGAAGGAGTGCTTTCTTCAAATGTGGAATAGCTTTGTCATTTTTAAAAGACATTAGGGAAGAAGCACCCTTGTCAAGCTCAAAATATCTAGCAGATAAGTTATTATAGTCTCTTATTTATTTATCTAGTTCTCTGCGCAAAGAATTTATTTCAATTTTCATGTTACTAACCATACCTTTAAACGGTAGGGAACGCCTTAAGCGAATCAAAGGATATGAAATTATTATGTAATTTAATTACTAACAATTGAATAAAGTATTAGGAAAAGTTCTATCATATTGGAAGAACAGGTGTCGGAGAAGGCGTCGTTAAACATGCTTGGGCGATAACTTTGATCGTAGGAATCATTGGAACCTAAATAAAATCAACATGCCTTAAAGATTCCGAGGCTTCGATGATGGAAACATCCTTCCCCTCATCAGGGGCATCGTCTACCTCAGAAGTTTGACCATCTTTCTCGGCACCTGGGTCGAGGAGGGTTTCAGAGGCTCCAACATTAGTGGTAGCATTTGAGTGGCCAAGGTCATCCTCTGGGTCGTCGTCGTCAACTTCGTCGTTGCTAACGAAAGGTATCTCCATGCTATTACTTGAAGACTCATCATCCTCTTCGTCATTATTTATGTGGCATCCGCATCAACATTGGGTACCTCAAAGGAGAGAAGTTTCCAAACATCAACAATTTCTTTCTGATAGGTTCCCCCTTCTTCTCAAGGGTGTTTATCCCTTGCCGAAATTCATTCATTGTCTTTGGAGGAATATTAGGGAAACGAATAGAACATTTACCCTTGTTTTTGATGTAAATGGCTGTATGGGTATCTGTAATAGTGTTAGTCAGGATTTCTTCAAAAGAGTTGGCTAGGAAGTCATCAACGTTCCTTTTGGCATCATGGAAAAAAGAAAGAACCTTTGCAAGAGATCAATTTACCTCTTTAACATCCTTCTTAAGGTTGAAAAAAAGAAAAGCATATTTCGAGCCTAAATCCTCAATCTCTTTTTTGGATGTCTCTAACTTGACGCTAAGTTAAGATTTTAGCCTGTGAGAATCTACATTGAATGCTCCTACTTCATAAGAGAAGCTTTCGTAGCATCAGGCTCCTCCAAAGCTTTATCCTTAGCAATAAATAACTTTTTAATTTGATCTTTTAAGATTCCGGTTTCGTTGGTAACAAGAAAGTCGGTAACATTCTTCTGGGAAGAAAACCATTGCCTTGTGAGCTATAAAATAATAAGAAGGTATATTAGGAAGAGAAAGTAGAACAACTAGAAAGGATGCAACAACTAAGAAATTACCAAAAGATGATAGGGAATGATAGTTTTTTCTCCAAAAGAGAGTTTGAGGGAGAAAATTAAGGGTGTGTAAATGAATGAGAATTGATCACTTCCCTAACTAAGCTAGAAAAGGAAACTTCTAAAGGCGGAGTTTATGAAAAGTCGGCAATATTAGTAGCAATAGAGGAAACAGGAGAAGGCCCCAATGCATTAAATATTCCTTTCCAGAATAGGGAGGTAGAAGGTTGAGGAGATGGCATAGGAGCCACCTTAGTAAAAGGAATTACAACCTGAACCTCACTTTCGGAAGTCTGTTGAAAGAGCATTAAGGGAAGAATAAAAGCCAAAGAAGAAATCCTGGGAATCTCATCTCCACCCCTTGAGGTTGCCACTAAGGTTGAGTCAGTGACCTTAACCTTTTGGGTTGGTTTCCCTCTTGAGGCTCAGAAAGCCTCTTTTGTGTCGCTTCCTTAATGTTATAAAGTTCTTTTTTGCGATCACATATCTAGGAAGGCATCGGGGCAATGCTTGCAAAAGGAGCAATACTGATGACATCGGAAGTGAAAGCTATAAAAATAAAGGATTAGAGAAATAGAATAATAGGACTTCCCAACAACCAAAAGAGCAAATTTTGAGCTTACTAAAAGGGTCCAAATGAATAGGTGACATAGAGGAAAAGCTATGTTGTTCACCAATTATCTGGTAACAAACATCTATCTCCCTACATTGCATTACCAAGGGACGTCCCAAAATTTTATGGCCTACTAGAAGTATATAATGCTTAGCGAGAAGGCCATAGGTTAGAAGAGAAGACCTTTTTTCCAAGAGAAGAAGAGGCCTCTACCATCGCCTTCATGATAGGCTTGGTTTCGGTGCTTGGATTCTTCAACACCCCCACCTAAAAGTGAAATCATAACACCGTTAGACAAAGGAAACCAGGGTGCAAAAGCATCTCAGAATTGAAACAACATAAATAATTACCGAGTTGAGTAAAGATTCCAGAAATACCGAGAGGACATCTAACAAAGGATAATTGATGTTACCATTCATATGGCTTGTTAATACTGCCTTCGACCAATTTCAGTGAAGGGTTGGACCTAAAGATGTGAGAATTCACTTGGCTCAGCTTCGCTAGGTAACCTAATTGTTCTAGGACATGGCAACAAGGGTAGAGCCATTACATTCTCGAGAAAGGATTTGTATCCCAAGTACGTATGTATACACATTCAGGACAAGTTTTATTAAAGCAATCCTTAAATGGCGAAAGAAGTTAAGGGTAAAGGAAGGAAAATGGAGGAAACTGCCATGTCGGATGTTGATGGCAGTGAAAGCAAATAACCCCTCTGGAGGGTTATCGACGGTATCCTTGGGTGTTCGAAGGGATAGCTCTGATTCCAAAAATTCCAAAATCTTCTAATTTGGCATAAACTTCTCTTTGAGATGAGACAAAGGAACACTTCTTAATGGTAACAACCTTCGGAGGGACCTCTGCTAAATTTTTCTATGAGGGCTCACTCTTGATAATGGCAGGAGCTTTGGAGCTGATCTTTTTAGTTACTTTATTTTTATCAGCCATATTACTGTCGGGTGATATTACTCCAATTATAGTAACATGATATGACAAGAGAACATAATTATATAAATATGAAAATAAAATCTTTCAACCTAATTGAATCCCTTCAAGTATTATAACAATCAAATATATACATGAAGGGTATTCGATAAGGTGGGAGAAAGGTATAATCATTGAGACTGATTAGATAATCTTTGATTATTATAGTTTATCCTCTTAAAGATGAATATCTCGGGTCCAAACCCGAATTCAAAAATGAAAAAAAAATCTGATGTAAAATAAAAAAATTTTAGACATCGACCTTAGAGGAATTTTAATCTACAAACAAAATACTTTGAATTCTTTAGGAAAACTAGGTCGAAGTATTAATTTAGTCACGATTAACTCTAGAGACACAAATACCCGAGGAATGCAAGATTTGACTTCAAATCATTTATTAAATATTCAATTTAAAGTCAAAAATCAGATAATCAAGGTTTAACGAAATATCCTACTGAAAATAGATTAGTGAACTTAATTCCTAAAATCAAAATAGAAATGTTACCTCAATCCTTAATCTTGATGTGATAGAACGATTTGGGATATTCTGGAAAACTTTAATACTTGTACGACAATCTTTTTGAATGCAGAAAAGTGAAGCCGAAGAAGATGTATCTATTTATAAAGAAGAATACCCTTGTTTCCAACGTTAGGTCAATCTAAGCGGATAGATAAGAATACCAAAAGGTGGGAAAGTTTAATCGTCATTAAGTACATAAGCCAGATAAATCAATTGGCTTGAAAATCAAGAGCACCCATTCATTAGCGGAGGAGGGGGGAGGGGATATGTTAGCACCAAAATATACATAGAAAAGCCAAAGTCCAAAACCAAGGTGAAGAGGTGAAGAAGCCAGCATTCTTTCGATAGAGATGAAACCAAAAGCTTATTATACACTTTTGGAACCAAGGGTAGAGAGGCAAGGGGTTACCACTTCTTCTAGAAAGCCCCTGTTGGTTGAACCCGAAGAGCAACAATGCCAGATATGCAATTTCCAAGGGTAGAAGACTAAGCTTGGTATACCTTTCAGTTGCCTAAAATGGGATTACAATAAAGACTGAGCCCTCACCCGCAAGTCATCATACATGAAGGGAAGAGGAGCTATTGGCATCACTAACTGTCGAAATCTCCAGCAAATCCGTCTCCATGGCTTCTTACTAAGACTTCCGCTTAAGGAAGCCTCCTTTCGAAAGCCCTTGCAACATCCCTACAGTGTCTCTTTTAAGAATTGACAAAAGGCATACTCACGAAGCCTCCATATCAACTCTCGCCAGAAATCCAAGATGGAAAACATATACCAGCAAAAGAGCCAACCTGCACCTATAAATACGACCTTAGAGGTCCAGAATCGGTGATCAACTTTTCATTTTTTAATTTGGTAATCACAAATCTAAGTAGTAAGCCATAGTTTCTAAATTGATTTGGGGGAAAAAGTCTGTTATCATTGGGATCATAAGTAAAGAAGTTTTGCCAAGCAATTAAGGTAAAGAAGCTGTAAATATTTAATTATTATATTATTAATATAACTTTGCAGTACTAGCGTCTAATAATCCTGGAATACAAGAATTCATCAGAAAGCCTTCTCCAAAGACTACAAAAGGACCTGAGCATCACATCAGTTCATTCTGGATCCAAGATATCTGAACCCTTGCAAAGATTTACTCATCAATGATTTTCTAAGATTATTTAGCCTATCTAGGACCCTCGGTCCCATTCTAACCACCTGACATGGTCGTAGTAACTCGACTGAAACCACATGTGATTATGTTAAAACAATGACTATCTTACTCAACTCAGATCCAAGGTTTCCTTCCCGTTCCATGGAAAGGCCCGACACCTAAGTCATAAAAAAGGTTATCGTAGACCCTAAACATATACTAATAATGGAAATCCTACGCTTTTGAAGTGTCGCCTTATTTGACCAAAAAAGTTATATTGAAACTACATAGGAAATGTCAAAGTGCAAACTACTGCTTTATTTAAAGTTATGGAAATCTTACTGTTCGATCTTGCTTTCTACAGGAATTCAATTTTGGAGACCACCAGAAACATTCTATAGGAACTCAACTACGGAAACAATATTCAATCCATAACTCATTGCTTTCGTAAGCAAAGGATTCTACTTAAACACACTACTTTGGAGTGTTAACCATAAATTTGGCTAACAAACCTAGTGGGAGTGTGAGATTATCAAGAGATCATTTCTCCTTTTCAAAATAAGTGAAGAAAGAGAGGGAAAATGGAAGTAAAGATGAAATAATATAGTAAGAGGCAGAAATAGTTTTGAAAATGAGAAATGAAATGGAAAGGAATAAAGGAAATAAATCAAGAGCACAAGACTATGAAATTTAGTAAAAGAACAACCAAAATATTGATATGGAGTCAAAAATAAAAAAAAATTGACTTAAATCAAATAATAGATAAAATACTATCTAAATGATAAGCATGAAAATAAAGATTTCATAGGATATTAAGATATAAAAAAATGTAATATTTTACCAGCTCTTCGGACAACATTGGATTTTTTTCATATATCGTGTGAAACAATAAGAAATAATGAGTAGCAAAAAATTTACCATTTGTTGTGTGATCACTGTTGTCTAAAGTTCTATTTGACATAGTGTACTAGTGAAAGTTACCATTTTTCCAAAAAAAAAAATCCATTTATGTACAGTTGTTGTGGTTTGCAATTTTGCAAAATGTATGTACCACTTAAACTAGCTCCGACATAGGGTTAAATTTTGTAGTTTGTCATACTTTCTAAAGAAATATTTTTCAAGATTAATAATAGTGTAAAGGACTGGCCGAATAGCTACCTAACTTTTAGGCATGTGTTGAAAAGACACTTGGGCTGGCAATTCTTCAACCTGCACCAACGATGGTTAAACGCTAACAACTACTCAAATGGCTAATTCCATCATTACTCTATAAAATCACTCACGAACTTCAACTCCTCACTATGACAATCTACTCCGTTTAATATATTCCCCTAAAAAATATTTCCTATTCCCCTCTCTTCCACGAAAATATTTTGATATTTTGAGGCTGATGCTGCAAGAATTTGTTACAAAAGATTTAATTGTAAAGACAACACTACTACAACTGGAGTGGCGTTTAGTAGTTTGTTAGGCAATGAAAGATAATTTCGCTAAATTTTATCTTTGGTCTGATCCATCAATCGATTTAATTAAAGGTACCGACAAAGTTGTGATAGTTTTTAAGACCAATTTAAAAATTATTATAATCGAAAGAACTTGAATTAGAAAAGATCAATAGCTTTAATTTAAGGGAGATTGAAAAATCCATATCAAATGCTAACATTTGTTTTCCTAATAAAATAAAAAAGTCTCAGATAATGTTTTTTTTTACAATATTTTGAATGAATACAATATACATAAGTGTGCATGCCTTAGTCAGTTTATAATATACAAATAGCAAGATAAGATATTGGGCCATGTTTCAACACAAATAATTGTGAATCAAAAACTATTTTACGAAGTTAATATTATATGAAATATACATTATTTCTCTTGTTCACTTTTACTCACCTCCTCTACTAAAATTTTCAATTTGCCCTAACTTTTGCTAGTTCAATTAATCTTCCACAACCACTTTAATTAAATGAGAAATTATTTAATAATTGAGACAATAATCAGTATATCTTCTCTTTAAATTACTAAATCTTCTCTTTTATCCATGGTTGTAGCTTCAACTTTCTCAAATTTAAGCTAGAGTCTATAGTCTTCTTTGATTTGCTGAAGACTTAAATTAGTTTTTTCCATAGGCTTAATGTTCTTCTATTTTATGACGACATCGGTATATTTCTACTTACTGTTAGTTTCAGTAGATCCGTTTGTTGATTCTTTGATTTTCATTGATTTTACGAAAGCCTTTGTGGATATATCATTTTGAAGCTAACTTTATTATATCAAACCATACTCTTGATGCTTGTTTCAGTCCATAAATTGTTTTATTTAATTCGTGTACAATTGATCATTACTACTTTGCTTGAATCCCTCTAGTTGTTCCATATATACTTTTTTCTTTAATACACCCTCAATGATTTCTTCACTTACATCCAAATACCCAGTATTCCAGTTCTTATGTTGGGTACAATGAAAACTTTTTCAATGGATGTTGGTTCATAAATGGTAAGAATTTCCCATTAAAGTAAGAATCATGTTTGTTGTGAATACTATTTAGCAACCAATCAAACTTTCTTTTTAAGATTAAGGCATTTGTATTTTGTAACGACCCGCATTCTACGCATCACGAGATCATAGAATATTTATTTCTTTCTCATGCGAAGTCGTATATCTATGTAACATTGGGAGACGACTATTGGAGTCATTTTCATGTTCATGATTTTTGCCGATTTTCAAATGACCGTTTTGCCCCTAGCTGATCTTGTTTTGGCCATAACTTTTGATTGGTAAAGAGTTTTGACCTGAAACCACTTCCATTAGATTCGGATGATGGTTTACCTTTCCGTAGAGTGGTCACATTAGCCAAACGGACTCACCGTTTGGGAGATATGGCCGAAACAAGGTTTAGAAGGTGAAAAAAAGCTTAACTGGGCCAAATTAGGGTGATTAGCAAGAGGCCGCATAACCCGTTTCGGGATTAGGGTTATGGGGAGGCTGAGAACAGTAGGAAAACGATTTTTATTTCATTTTTCAGCCGCCTCATACATTTCTCTAACCATAGCCATAGCCTCCACCTTCTAATTTCATCCCAAATCGCTCCTAATTGCTTTCTAATTGAAGATTAAACCAAGCTATGTCAAATCAAGGGGAAATAACACCAAATCAGAGTTGGAGTTGCTGTGTTGCATTAGAATTCGACCCAAAATAGATAATATTTTAGATCTATAGTTTGTTTGTGGCCAAGGTGAGTGATTTGCATCGTTTTTCAGTAATTACGGCTAATTAGGGGTGATTAGTGGTAATTAGCGAAATTATACGTAATTAAATTCTGGAAAAAAATTTAAAATTCTAAAATATTATTTTAGGACTCTGATAGAAATTTGGATTAGTTTGGTTAAGTTGTGATAATCCTATCATTAGATTTGCTTAAACATGCTTAAGGAGAAAAATATGGGTTTTGGGTATGTTTGATCCGTTTTGACATATGAAATTGTTTGTTTGGTGTTTGTGGTCAATTCTACATGTTGCTATGACTGTTTGGAATGTTTTGTGATTGCTTAGCAAAGTTAGAATGGTCGAAAACGCCGTCGTATGGCGTAAAATAGTCGTTGGAAAAGTTGTAGGAAATGGAGCAGGAACCGGATCAGATCGGTGAAGGGTGACCCGACCCGTTCGTGGGGAACCCCCTTCTCACGAACCGCTTCCCAGAACTGGTGCATCATGAACCAGAGCACGCGACTGAACCGATGCACCATAAGTGGACTGCCACGAATTGAGGAGCTCGACCCGACCCGGAGTGGACTGTCACGAACCGACCTGGATGGGGAAACCGACCGGACCCAATGGTTGAGCACGATCCGAACCACCTGGTGGACCACGAACCATACTTGCACACTCAAACCGACCCGATGCTCTGGAGTCAGGATAACGAACTGACCTGACCTGGAGAGGGATCCACAACCCGACCCAAACGGAGTTGATGACCACAGACTGAACGAGGGGAAGAGAATCGATCTGAATAGAAGCTTGTTTCCGAACCGATCCGGAGGAGACCAAAACCCAAGATGCAAAGGTAGTCCAAATGGAAAGTGGAACTCGGGATCCAGATGGGAACCAACGAGTTAACTTCATGAGTTGGGCTTTGCTGCGGGACGTGTGCTAAGGAGTTGCCAACGTCCATAGCTTTGATTCACCACCGAGAGACGACCGTTAGGATACGGATCAGTGCAGTGGGGTAGTTATTACTCCATAGGGCAGTGTGATCGTAGCATGGCTATGAGCCAGTGCAGTGGAGTCGTCATGACTTCATGGGGAAGAGTGGACATAGCGAGGACTAGTGGCTATGGATCAATGCAATGGAGTCGCCATGACTCTATGGGGCAGAGTGATTATAGCAAGGATTTGGGTGATCAAAGCGGTGGATATCGTATGCTTTACGCACTTAGTGAGAGATATGAGGATGGTTGATATGCTTGATTGTTTGACATCACTATGACATGCAAACCCCTACTCCCTGTTTCTTTACACCATATGTTAGTGACACCTTAGAGTATTGTGCATCTTGTTGTGCTAACTCTTTGGTTGCAGGTCCAGGTTTAGGTATGGTTTAGTATACCTGTTATTATTCTGTTTTGCTGCTTATCGCTCATACCAGACTTTTGTCTGACCCAGAGTTTTATGTCTCTTCTTATTACTCTGGGTGCTCTTAAACGGGCAGACTAGAGATAGGTTAGATGGTATGCACGAGTAGCTGTACCAGAGACGAGCAGGAGGCTTCCACGTATGATATATATAGGTATTCTCCCTATGTTGTTGCTGGTCACTACTTTGGGCATTCGTAGTGTGCCTTTCTTATTTCTCTTTTGAGACAGTTTTAAAAGTTGTAATAATGATGATGTGGAACATAAGCTATATTTTGGATTTTCCGCTGCTATGATGGTTTAGTTCTCAGTTTACGCACTGTCTCACCTGTTTTATGTCAAATATGTTATTATTATATTTTATTTCATGCGCTGTGAGACATTCTACAGGTTCCTTGTTAGTTAAAATTCCCTTCTTTCCTTTCTTTGACGACCGTCCCGTGCTGGTTGGACATTGACACAGCGCACTTCATTGGAAGTGTCGGCTAGTGCGGGGCGGGCCATCACATTTGGTATCAGAACTCTAGGTTGCGTAGTTAACCTCGGGAAAGACACTAGGGAGAGATAGTACGTATATAAGAGAGCTTGTATTTGTTATATTTTTGTAACACCCCGTGTATTCTATAACCGTGAAATTCATAAATTAAAGTATAATTAATTTCAAATCAAAGAATTAAGGGAAAAGGGATACGCCATTGCGTTCGTCTCGGAAAAATACGCGAAATAGAGTCCGAGTTTTCGAAAATCGGAGTCCGTATGACCAAGATATGGCCTCCGGAAGTTTCAGAATTAGGTTTAAAATTCGAACAGACGAAAACAGCTCAGAAAAACTAATTCAAAATTCAAAATCGGGCCCAATTGGCCAAGGCGGGAAAATTCCCGCCCAAAGCTCCCAGGTCGACTTGGCAGTCGACCTGGGGCTAGCCAGGTCGACTGGGCAGTCGACCTGTGTAACCCGTGTCGACTTCCAAGTCGACACGGTGTCGACAGGGGTGTCGACCTGGCCCCTGAGCCAGGTCGAACCCAGCCCACCCTGGCTGGCCAGGTCTGTGTTTGGTCGATTTTCTGAGCCTTGCCTTGTCACTAGGGCTAGGTGTCAGCTCCTGGTTGGTCTCTCCTTCAAACGAACGGCTATTATTGAACCAAGCTTCATCGACGGTCTAAATCAACTCACAAACTCTATAAAAAGGACCTAAGACTAACCCTAATTCACTCAAACTAAAATGGAGATGAGACCGTCATGCTGCTGAGGAGAGACTGAAGATAGACGTCAGAAATAGAGAGACAACTAGGAGATAATTCAAAGCTTAAAGCAACATCAAATCAATCAAAGCAACGCCTACAACAAAAAAATAGCGTCTCCAAATTCAGAATTCAGATTTCTGAATTGAAGATTCGCCATACGCTGTAAGTAGAGTGCTATTCCGATATGAATTAAATAATTGTGTTGATTTGTGTAAAGAAAGAAATGGAATTGTGGCGATAATAATCTATATTTGTATGTTGCTTTGATGCAAAACGATTTGGGAATATTATGGTATACGATTGGATATTTGCAAGTACGCGATTTGCGTTGGAAACGAAATGGAATTGTGGCGATAATGAATTATATTTGTATGTTATTTTGATTCTAAACGATTTGGCAATGCTAAGGTTTGATTCATACAAGTATGTGGCTTATGTTGACAACCACATGTTGTGGAATTTTGATTGGGACTTATGCAAGCATATGATTCATATTGGAAACTACATGTTTGTGGTAGTTATTTACAACACCCATTGATAATTGCAAGTATAAGATTCATGTTGAAACAACAACTATATGTTGTAATAGTTTATTTTGAAATTCATGCAAGTCTATGATCTATTGTTATGACAACATGATGTAAAATTCTATGGTCATCTTTAGTGAAATTTGATTCACCTAAGTATTATGGTTCATATGAAGTTATGTTGGAATTGGCATCATAGTTCAAGTATAAAAATCATATTTTTGTGATAGTGACAAAAGCACGCATCTTTGTAAATTTGTATTAATTTTATGAACATGACTAAACTATGTTCGTTATTATGCCCAATTGAAAAACATGTTTTTAGGCTCATGTTGTTATCATAAGTTACATTAGAATTACATTAGAATTACATTCCTCTTGCAAGTTTACATAGATAAAATAAAAACCATGATGTAAGTTTAGATATGTTTATGCTATAATTCTATGAATAGAACGAAAACCATGATTCATATAAGAACTAGGTTGGGATAATTCTAGTTGAACCATACTTTTGTATTAGCGACAAAAGTAAGTACCTTTTTGTTAACATGTAGTGATTTTAGGAACATGATTAGTTTATATTATGCCTAAATAAAAATATAGACTTATATTTCTAGTCAAGACCGTGTGCCAATAATAATGATATCTAATTTAGTTAGATTCTTAATTTCAAGTTTACATGGTTAGTTGAACCTATGATTCATGTTTAAGTTTATGCCATTATCATATGACTAGAATAATCCATGTTTAAGTACTGCTTATGCCATAATCATATGAGTAAAATAATTCATGATTAAGTATTGTCTATGCATTAACCATATGAATAGAATGATTTATGTTTAAGTATTGTTTATGCTATGATTATATGGATAAAATGATTCATGTTATGCCATGATTATATGATGTTAAAATTGCAAGTTCACATGTGCCTATTTTATGTTAATTGAATCGTTCGTTGCAAGTTCATGCGTTCACACTCCCCTTTTTCATGTTATCTTATAAACATCATGTTATAAGCCTCCCCTTTTCACTTGGCTAAATTGGGTTTAAGTATTAAACCCAACACACCTTACGTTGGAGCGAACGTATAATACGGGGGTAATGACGTTTGGGCTAAAATATAGAACATATGTGTTGGCATGTTTAACGCATGCCAACAACCTTGAAAGAACAATTAAGTGGCATAAATGAAATTTAACCAATAAAGATGAATTTGAATAATGGGCCGCAAATATTTACATATAAAAAGAAAAGAGACAAAATATGTAAATGTAGAAAAATACGATGTGTTTAACCCGAGGTTGGATTGAGTTGTGATGTAAACCTGCCCGGAACCGCCCGGCTGTCCAGTAGTCACAACAATACCTATCCAATGTGGGTGGTTAAACATGGAGCCCAATAAGGACCCGAGGTTAGACTGAGTTGTGGCGTAAGACTGCCCGGACCCAACCGGCAACTGGCAGCCACAACAATACCTGTCTAATGTGAGAGGTCAAGGCTTTAATAAGACAATTAAGGCTGAGTCAGGATTGATAGGATTAAGTAAATTATATTAATACTTAATCAAGATGGAACATGCTAAACTAAACAGACTGATTGGGGGTTAGGTTTATAATACACTTAACCAACTTAGCATGTTGGCTAGAAATAGAAAAACCTAGTAGCGGGGGACCCTTTTCAGCAGTAACCCTATAAGATATCATGATACCCTGAAACTAGGCAGGGTGGGGCACGATTACTGGGCTGACTGTAAGAGGTCAAATCGACGGCGGTGGTGCAGCAGTGTAGGTTCTAACGGGGTGCGGGCGTGCACACACTCCGGCGCAGAAAAATAAGGCACTGGGCACCAGTAGCATACCTGTGCATTCTAGGATTGTGTCGGACCGCCACCATGGGACTTGATACACCCCATGGTGGGACCAGCATAGGTAACTACAACATCGGGGGCCGTAAGACACATGTAACTATGCGAGTAGGAGCCGATCATCATAAAATGGATCACTTCACCCTGATTATGGGGTGCCTGTTGGGAACTAGTTTATATGGGTACAGAGATTAGTATGGGGTACGATAGTATATTCGACCCTAGACAACTTAACTAAGTTTATGGTGCTTTCCCATTTCTAGTTTATACTTATCATACCCAGTTCTTTATTCATAGACTGAATAGTCCTAGACTTACTCAGGCTTTATGTCTGACTCTACTTTTCTTTCGTCTTCTTTTCTTCCGTCCCCCCCCCCCCCCCCAAGGTCCACAGGGAGGGAATACCGCAGCTTGACCAGCCTTCATATCCAGCTTGAAGAGAAAGAATGTATTGCTTGGATCTTTTCGTTTTGGACCATGGCTTTGGACAGCAACTATGGGACTTTTGCAGTTTATTTATGTTTTCCTTATGCTTCTTTAAATAATGTAATCAAGACAGTTATGATTTTGGAAATATTGTAAGACAATTATGGCATGGTTTGTGTAACACATATTTTAATGAAAGAAAAGTTGTTGTTTTCCGCTGTTCAAAAATATGTGTTCTTATATCTGTCTTGTATATCTGTGACTTATACTTATAAACCTCCACCAAAATTAGGGCATTCCCTTTGAGAGTGACCCTAACGGAGGTGGAGTGTTTCACTTGGTATCAGAGCATAGGTTTACCAGATAAGATAAAAGTTTCGAAAAAAAATTCAAAAAGAAATTTAAAGAAGCATTTTTAAAAGAAAAATATTATTTTATTTTAAAAAGGCAAAGTCCCCCCCCCCCAAAGCCATAGGTACTATCTTCTATCCTTCGTTTTGAATCTATCCTTTCTGTTTCAGCATGTCTGGAGACCTTACTCCCCAGCTGCTGACGCTTTCACTCCTCCTCCTCCACGTGAACTAGTAAGCGGAAGAGTCCTAGAGTAGGAAGACGAATAATAGTCAAACAAGAAAGGATCGTAAGAGTAATAACAAGAAACGGGAAAAAAGGAAATGCAATTTTTGTGGTACGGAAGGGCACATAGCCAAGGATTGTAGAAAGAGGAAAAGAAAGCAAGGAGAATGTTTTCATTGTGGGGAGACTGGACACATCAACAAAGACTGCCCTGAGAAGACCGACTTTGAGAAGGGCGGGAAAGACAACAAGTCCCAAGAGAAGAGGAAGTGTAAATTCTGTGGCAAAGTGGGGCACTTAGTGAAAGATTGCCGGAAAAAGAAGGCCAAGATGAATGGTGGGTGCTTTTCTTGCGGTGAGACAGGCCACATGGCTAAGGACTGCCCAAAGAAACGAGGACAGGGGCAGAGGGTTGGATCCACCACAGGGGTACAGGTTCATGTGCTAGAGGCGCCACCTCTGCAACAGCGAGGTATAAATACTTTTGAAGAAAGTGTAGTTTATCTTTATGATCACCCCATTCGCACTTTAATTTGATTCCGGCGTGTCACACTCCTTTATCTCGTCTGCTTTTGTTAAAATCTCAGCACCTAAGAACTAGTATGGTAGAGGACCCCTTAATTGTTTCAAACCCAATTGGGGGCCCAGCTCATTTGTCCATGATCTGTGTGGGATTGAAAACTTCTATTCTAAGCGTAGAGTTTAAATGTAGTGCCTTTGTTTTGGGCTTTTCGGGATATGGTTTGATTTTGGGCATGGATTGGCTATCCAGTAATGGGGCCATCCTTGATTGTGAGAAAAGGGTTGTTAGGCTCCTAACCCAGCTCGGTAATACTTTGGAAATTTCTTGTAATCCCTCGTATGCGGTTATGCTTAGTTACCTTGAATCGCTAGATGCCTCTGTTGAAAATTTGCAATCGATTAGAGTGGTCCGGGAATATCCGGATGTCTTTGAAGAGGTGAAGGGCTTGCCTCCGAAGCGGGAGATAGACTTCCGTATACATCTTGTAGATAATGCAAAGCCCGTTGTGTCGCCCGTTAGACACATGGCTCCACGGGAAAGGAAAGAGCTCAGTAAACAGATTAAAGAAGCTTCTAGAGAAGGGGTTCATTAGAAGGAGCATTTCAGAATGGGGCGCTCCAGTAGTGTTCGCCACTAAGGCAGAAGGTTCATTTCGCTTATGCATAAGTCGTAAAGAATCACCTTAGTAAGTACATTTGGCAACATAGTTGACATTTGTTTATTTTCAAGAGATAATTCATCTATGTGGAATATCTTCTAGTAAGTGAACAAGATCCAAGATTCACTAGTGAATTTTGGAAAGCTTGCATGGAACCATGAGTACGCAGTTATGCTTGAGCCAAGTATACTAGAAGTAGAGTAATTGAAAAAGGAACGAGAGGCAATAGTGAAATAGGTTCCAACTCATATTTTGGAAACAAGAATTAAGAAGCTACGAAATTGTGAAGTTAAAGACGGACAAAGCATAATGGAGTTAAGCTCAAGAAATGCGACTTAGAAGATTGAAGACTAGATTCGTGCATCATATCTCTTCTTAAGAGTATATCCTTGATCCCTCTCTTCCTGTAGAGCTTACTTGCATGCTATCTTTTGTATATATCCTCTCGGTCCCATTCTCAATCCAATTTCTATTGCAAACCCCATAGGGAGTATGACTCATCTTTTAGTAACACATGTTGGGGCTCGAGGGTGTTCGTTGGTTTGACTAAACTTTTTGGGTTTTATAGGATACGGGTTGGTCTTAGGAAGGGACTCCCTTGTGACCTAAAAGGAGTCCATCATGCTTAGTTTCCTAGAATCATATATAGTGGTTGGGTTGAGTAATTCCTTGGGTGTCAGTCTGATGTTGATTTCGGTCTTCGGGGCTGATGCTTAGAGAATTCTTCTCCTAGTCAATATATATGTGGCATAGATTTCCAGTTTTGACATTGCCTAATGGGCACAAAGTTTTTACTTGCTTCTATCATTCGACTATACCTTTAGATAGGAACAATTGGGAAAATGTCCTATAGATAAGAGCTACCCGAAAGATTGGCCGGAGTTCACAACGTTTTTCATGTTTCACATCTCCGAAAATGTCTACATGAGTCTGCTGAAGTGGTAGAGCCAAATATCCTAGAAGAAGCTGAAGTGGAACGCAAAGCAACCGTGAGGAAAGTTCCAACCCGCATATTAGGAACGGAAGTGAAGAAGCTACGCAACCACGAAGTCAAGCTCGTCAAAGTTCAGTGGAGCGACGCCGAAGGAGATGCAACTTGGGAGACTGAAGCTAGAATACGCGATGCCTACCCTTTTCTTTTCGAGGGTACATCTTTGATCCTTCCTTTTCCTTAAGTTGCGCTTTTATCTATCTTTTTTTTAGGTATATCTCCTCGACCCTATCTTTTAGGTAGAAACTCTTTGGATGAAAACATGTAGTTGAAACATGCTATGGATGATGGTTGCAAGTGGTTGCAAGTGATTGCTAGTGGTTGCTCGTGGTTGCATATACACACACAATCTAGGTTTTAGATCGGCTCAGTCACTTCATATTGCATATGCATATATGTTTGCATTCGTATATGGTTGAACTTTAATGTGTTGTCATATGGATGTTGCATTTATATGAATGATTGTGCACTCATGTAGAATCATGAATAGGAGGATTTGCATACATAATGGATTCATAGCACTTACATAATTCGCATTAAGGAGGTCAACTGAATCAGTAGACCGCCTGATTTTGCATTAGATAAGTACATGTACACACACACTTCGCATATGATCATGAAGCATTAGAAGTCTTTTAAGGACAATGGATACTCGTGTTTGATGGATGAGTAGATGGATGTTTGGATGTTAGGATATACATTCTTCCTAACTTGAAGATTTCAGGGACGAAATCCTTTTAAGCGGGGGAGAATGTAACACCCCGTGTATTCTATAACCGTGAAATTCACAAATTAAAGTATAATTAATTTCAAATCAAAGAATTAAGGGAAAAGGGATACGCCATTGCGTTCGTCTCGGAAAAATACGCGAAATAGAGTCCGAGTTTTCGAAAATCGGAGTCCGTATGACTAAGATATGGCCTCCGGAAGTTTCAGAATTAGGTTCAAAATTCGAACAGACGAAAACAACTCAGAAAAACTAATTCAAAATTCAAAATCGGGCCCAATTGGCCAAGGCGGGAAAATTCCCGCCCAAAGCACCCAGGTCGACTTGGCAGTCGACCTGGGGCTAGCCAGGTCGACTGGGCAGTCGACCTGGGTAACCCGTGTCGACTGCCAAGTCGACACGGTGTCGACAGGGGTGTCGACCTGGCCCCTGAGCCAGGTCGAACCCAGCCCACCCTGGCTGGCTAGGTCTGTGTTTGGTCGATTTTCTGAGCCTTGCCTTGTCACTAGGGCTAGGTGTCAGCTCCTGGTTGGTCTCTCCTTCAAACGAACGGCTATTATTGAACCAAGCTTCATCGACGGTCTAAATCAACTCACAAACTCTATAAAAAGGACCTAAGACTAACCCTAATTCACTCAAACTAAAATGGAGATGAGACCGTCATGCTGCTGAGGAGAGACTGAAGATAGACGTCAGAAATAGAGAGACAACTAGGAGATAATTCAAAGCTTAAAGCAACATCAAATCAATCAAAGCAATGCCTACAACAAAAAAATAGCGTCTCCAAATTCAGAATTCAGATTTCTGAATTGAAGATTCGCCATACGCTGTAAGTAGAGTGCTATTTCGATATGAATTAAATAATTGTGTTGATTTGTGTAAAGAAAGAAATGGAATTGTGGCGATAATAATCTATATTTGTATGTTGCTTTGATGCAAAACGATTTGGGAATATTATGGTATACGATTGGATATTTGCAAGTACGCGATTTGCGTTGGAAACGAAATGGAATTGTGGCGATAATGAATTATATTTGTATGTTATTTTGATTCTAAACGATTTGGCAATGCTATGGTTTGATTCATACAAGTATGTGGCTTATGTTGACAACCACATGTTGTGGAATTTTGATTGGGACTTATGCAAGCATATGATTCATATTGGAAACTACATGTTTGTGGTAGTTATTTACAACACCCATTGATAATTGCAAGTATAAGATTCATGTTGAAACAACAACTATATGTTGTAATAGTTTATTTTGAAATTCATGCAAGTCTATGATCTATTGTTATGACAACATGATGTAAAATTCTATGGTCATCTTTAGTGAAATTTGATTCACCTAAGTATTATGGTTCATATGAAGTTATGTTGGAATTGGCATCATAGTTCAAGTATAAAAATCATATTTTTGTGATAGTGACAAAAGCACGCATCTTTGTAAATTTGTATTAATTTTATGAACATGACTAAACTATGTTCGTTATTATGCCCAATTGAAAAACATGTTTTTAGGCTCATGTTGTTATCATAAGTTACATTAGAATTACATTAGAATTACATTCCTCTTGCAAGTTTACATAGATAAAATAAAAACCATGATGTAAGTTTAGATATGTTTATGCTATAATTCTATGAATAGAATGAAAACCATGATTCATATAAGAACTAGGTTGGGATAATTCTAGTTGAACCATACTTTTGTATTAGCGACAAAAGTAAGTACCTTTTTGTTAACATGTAGTGATTTTAGGAACATGATTAGTTTATATTATGCCTAAATAAAAATATAGACTTATATTTCTAGTCAAGACCGTGTGCCAATAATAATGATATCTAATTTAGTTAGATTCTTAATTTCAAGTTTACATGGTTAGTTGAACCTATGATTCATGTTTAAGTTTATGCCATTATCATATGACTAGAATAATCCATGTTTAAGTACTGCTTATGCCATAATCAAATGAGTCAAATAATTCATGATTAAGTATTGTCTATGCATTAACCATATGAATAGAATGATTTATGTTTAAGTATTGTTTATGCTATGATTATATGGATAAAATGATTCATTTATGCCATGATTATATGATGTTAAAATTGCAAGTTCACATGTGCCTATTTTATGTTAATTGAATCGTTCGTTGCAAGATCATGCGTTCACACTCCCCTTTTTCATGTTATCTTATAAACATCATGTTATAAGCCTCCCCTTTTCACTTGGCTAAATTGGGTTTAAGTATTAAACCCAACACTCCTTACGTTCGAGCGAACGTATAATACGGGGGTAATGACGTTTGGGCTAAAATATAGAACATATGTGTTGGCATGTTTAACGCATGCCAACAACCTTGAAAGAACAATTAAGTGGCATAAATGAAATTTAACCAATAAAGATGAATTTGAATAATGGGCCGCAAATATTTACATATAAAAAGAAAAGAGACAAAATATGTAAATGTAGAAAAATACGATGTGTTTAACCCGAGGTTGGATTGAGTTGTGATGTAAACCTGCCCGGAACCGCCCTGCTGTCCAGTAGTCACAACAATACCTATCCAATGTGGGTGGTTAAACATGGAGCCCAATAAGGACCCGAGGTTAGACTGAGTTGTGGCGTAAGACTGCCCGGACCCAACCGGCAACAGGCAGCCACAACAATACCTGTCTAATGTGAGAGGTCAAGGCTTTAATAAGACATTTAAGGCTGAGTCAGGATTGATAGGATTAAGTAAATTATATTAATACTTAATCAAGATGGAGCATGCTAAACAAAACAGACTGATTGGGGGTTAGGTTTATAACACACTTAACCAACATAGCATGTTGGCTAGAAATAGAAAAACCTAGTAGCGGGGGACCCTTTTCAGTAGTAACCCTATAAGGTATCATGATACCCTGAAACTAGGCAGGGTGGGGCACGATTACTGGGCTGACTGTAAGAGGTCAAATCGACGGCGGTGGTGCAGCAGTGTAGGTTCTAACGGGGTGCGGGCGTGCACACACTCCGGCGCAGAAAAATAAGGCACTGGGCACCAGTAGCATACCTGTGCATTCTAGGATTGTGTCGGGCCGCCACCATGGGACTTGATACACCCCATGGTGGGACCAGCATAGGTAACTACAACATCGGGGGCCGTAAGACACATGTAACTATGCGAGTAGGAGCCGATCATCATAAAATGGATCACTTCACCCTGATTATGGGGTGCCTGTTGGGAACTAGTTTATATGGGTACAGAGATTAGTATGGGGTACGATAGTATATTCGACCCTAGACAACTTAACTAAGTTTATGGTGCTTTCCCATTTCTAGTTTATACTTATCATACCCAGTTCTTTATTCATAGACTGAATAGTCCTAGACTTACTCAGGCTTTATGTCTGACTCTACTTTTCTTTCGTCTTCTTTTCTTCCGTTTCCCCCCCCCCCCTCAGGTCCACACGGAGGGAATACCGCAGCTTGACCAGCCTTCATATCCAGCTTGAAGAGAAAGAATGTATTGCTTGGATCTTTTCGTTTTACACCATGGCTTTGGACACCAACTATGGGACTTTTGCAGTTTATTTATGTTTTCCTTATGCTTCTTTAAATAATGTAATCAAGACAGTTATGATTTTGGAAATATTGTAAGACAATTATGGCATGGTTTGTGTAACACATATTTTAATGAAATAAAAGTTGTTGTTTTCCGCTGTTCAAAAATATGTGTTCTTATATCTGTCTTGTATATCTGTGACTTATACTTATAAACCTCCACCAAAATTAGGGCATTCCCTTTGAGAGGGACCCTAACGGAGGTGGGGTTTATAACACACTTAACCAACTTAGCATGTTGGCTAGAAATAGAAAAGGCTAGTAGCGGGGGACCCTTTTCAGCAGTAACCCTATAAGGTATCATGATACCCTGAAACTAGGCAGGGTGGGGCACGATTACTGGGCTGACTGTAAGAGGTCAAATCGACGGCGGTGGTGCAGCAGTGTAGGTTCTAACGGGGTGCGGGCGTGCACACACTCCGGCGCAGAAAAATAAGGCACTGGGCACCAGTAGCATACCTGTGCATTCTAGGATTGTGTCGGGCCGCCACCATGGGACTTGATACACCCCATGATGGGACCAGCATAGGTAACTACAACATCGGGGGCCGTAAGACACATGTAACTATGCGAGTAGGAGCCGATCATCATAAAATGGATCACTTCACCCTGATTATGGGGTGCCTGTTGGGAACTAGTTTATATGGGTACAGAGATTAGTATGGGGTACGATAGTATATTCGACCCTAGACAACTTAACTAAGTTTATGGTGCTTTCCCATTTCTAGTTTATACTTATCATACCCAGTTCTTTATTCATAGACTGAATAGTCCTAGACTTACTCAGGCTTTATGTCTGACTCTACTTTTCTTTCGTCTTCTTTTCTTCCGTTCCCCCCCCCCCCCTCAGGTCCACACGGAGGGAATACCGCATCTTGACCAGCCTTCATATCCAGCTTGAAGAGAAAGAATGTATTGCTTGGATCTTTTCGTTTTGGACCATGGCTTTGGACACCAACTATGGGACTTTTGCAGTTTATTTATGTTTTCCTTATGCTTCTTTAAATAATGTAATCAAGACAGTTATGATTTTGGAAATATTGTAAGACAATTATGGCATGGTTTGTGTAACACATATTTTAATGAAATAAAAGTTGTTGTTTTCCGCTGTTCAAAAATATGTGTTCTTATATCTGTCTTGTATATCTGTGACTTATACTTATAAACCTCCACCAAAATTAGGACATTCCCTTTGAGAGGGACCCTAACGGAGGTGGGGTGTTTCACTTGGTATCAGAGCATAGGTTTACCAGATAAGATAAAAGTCTCGAAAAATTTATTCAAAAAGAAATTTAAAGAAGCATTTTTAAAAGAAAAATATTATTTTATTTTAAAAAGGCAAAGTCCCCCCTAAAGCCAAAGGTACTATCTTCTATCCTTCGTTTTGAATCTATCCTTTCTGTTTCAGCATGTCTGGAGACCTTACTCCCCAGCTGCTGACGCTTTCACTCCTCCTCCTCCACGTGAACCAGCAAGCGGAAGAGTCCTAGAGTAGGAAGACGAATAATAGTCAAACAAGAAAGGATCGTAACAGTAATAACAAGAAACGGGAAAAAAGGAAGTGCAATTTTTGTGGTACGGAAGGGCACATAGCCAAGGATTGTAGAAAGAGGAAAAGAAAGCAAGGAGAATGTTTTCATTGTGGGGAGACTGGACACATCAACAAAGACTTCTCTGAGAAGACCGACTTTGAGAAGGGCGGGAAAGACAACAAGTCCCAAGAGAAGAGGAAGTGTAAATTCTGTGGCAAAGTAGGGCACTTAGTGAAAGATTGCCGGAAAAAGAAGGCCAGGATGAATGGTGGGTGCTTTTCTTGCGGTGAGACAGGCCACATGGCTAAGGACTGCCCAAAGAAACGAGGACAGGGGCAGAGGGTTGGATCCACCACAGGGGTACAGGTTCATGTGCTAGAGGCGCCACCTCTGCAACAGCGAGGTATAAATACTTTTGTAGAAAGTGTAGTTTATCTTTATGATCACCCCGTTCGCACTTTAATTTGATTCCGGCGCGTCACACTCCTTTATCTCGTCTTCTTTTGTTAAAATCTCTGCACCTAAGAACTAGTATGGTAGAGGACCCCTTAATTGTTTCAAACCCAATTGGGGGCCCAGCTCATTTGTCTATGATCTGTGTGGGATTGAAAACTTCTATTCTAAGCGTAGAGTTTAAATGTAGTTCCTTTGTTTTGGGCTTTTCGGGATATGGTTTGATTTTGGGCATGGATTGGCTATCCAGTAATGGGGCCATCCTTGATTGTGAGAAAAGGGTTGTTAGGCTCCTAACCCAGCTCGGTAATACTTTGGAAATTTCTTGTAATCCCTCGTATGCGGTTATGCTTAGTTACCTTGAATCGCTAGATGCCTCTGTTGAAAATTTGCAATCGATTAGAGTGGTCCGGGAATATCCGGATGTCTTTGAAGAGGTGAAGGGCTTGCCTCCGAAGCGGGAGATAGACTTCCGTATACATCTTGTAGATAATGCAAAGCCAGTTGTGTCGCCCGTTAGACACATGGCTCCACGGGAAAGGAAAGAGCTCAGTAAACAGATTAAAGAAGCTTCTAGAGAAGGGGTTCATTAGAAGGAGCATTTCAGAATGGGGCGCTCCAGTAGTGTTCGCCACAAAGGCAGAAGGTTCATTTCGCTTATGCATAAGTCGTAAAGAATCACCTTAGTAAGTACATTTGGCAACATAGTTGACATTTGTTTATTTTCAAGAGATAATTCATCTATGTGGAATACCTTCTAGTAAGTGAACAAGATCCAAGATTCACTAGTGAATTTTGGAAAGCTTGCATGGAACCATGAGTACGCAGTTATGCTTGAGCCAAGTATACTAGAAGTAGAGTAAGTGAAAAAGGAACGAGAGGCAATAGTGAAATACGTTCCAACTCATATTTTGGAAACAAGAATTAAGAAGCTACTAAATTGTGAAGTTAAAGACGGACAAAGCATAATGGAGTTAAGCTCAAGAAATGCGACTTAGAAGATTGAAGACTAGATTCGTGCATCATATCTCTTCTTAAGAGTATATCCTTGATCCCTCTCTTCCTGTAGAGCTTACTTGCATGCTATCTTTTGTATATATCCTCTCGGTCCCATTCTCAATCCAATTTCTATTGCAAACCCCATAGGGAGTATGACTCATCTTTTAGTAACACATGTTGTGGCTCGAGGGTGTTCGTTGGTTTGACTAAACTTTTTGGGTTTTATAGGATACGGGTTGGTCTTAGGAAGGGACTCCCTTGTGACCTAAAAGGAGTCCATCATGCTTAGTTTCCTAGAATCATATATAGTGGTTGGGTTGAGTAATTCCATGGGTGTCAGTCTGATGTTGATTTCGGTCTTCGGGGCTGATGCTTAGAGAATTCTTCTCCTAGTCAATATATATGTGGCATAGATTTCCAGTTTTGACATTGCCTAATGGGCACAAAGTTTTTACTTGCTTCTATCATTCGACTATACCTTTAGATAGGAACAATTGGGAAAATGTCCTATAGATAAGAGCTACCCGAAAGATTGGCCGGAGTTCACAACGTTTTTCATGTTTCACATCTCCGAAAATGTCTATATGAGTCTGCTGAAGTGGTAGAGCCAAATATCCTAGAAGAAGCTGAAGTGGAACGCAAAGCAACCGTGAGGAAAGTTCCAACCCGCATATTAGGAACGAAAGTGAAGAAGCTACGCAACCACGAAGTCAAGCTCGTCAAAGTTCAGTGGAGCGACGCCGAAGGAGATGCAACTTGGGAGACTGAAGCTAGAATACGCGCTGCCTACCCTTTTCTTTTCGAGGGTACATCTTTGATCCTTCCTTTTCCTTAAGTTGCGCTTTTATCTATCTTTTTTTTAGGTATATCTCCTCGACCCTATCTTTTAGGTAGAAACTCTTTGGATGAAAACATGTAGTTGAAACATGCTATGGATGATGGTTGCAAGTGGTTGCAAGTGATTGCTAGTGGTTGCTCGTGGTTGCATATACACACACAATCTAGGTTTTAGATCGGCTCAGTCACTTCATATTGCATATGCATATATGTTTGCATTCGTATATGGTTGAACTTTAATGTGTTGTCATATGGATGTTGCATTTATATGAATGATTTTGCACTCATGTAGAATCATGAATAGGAGGATTTGCATACATAATGGATTCATAGCACTTACATAATTCGCATTAAGGAGGTCAACTGAATCAGTAGACCGCCTGATTTTGCATTAGATAAGTGCATGTACACACACACTTCGCATATGATCATGAAGCATTAGAAGTCTTTTAAGGACAATGGATACTCGTGTTTGATGGATGAGTAGATGGAAGTTTGGATGTTAGGATATACATTCTTCCTAACTTGAAGATTTCGGGGACGAAATCCTTTTAAGCGGGGGAGAATGTAACACCCCGTGTATTCTATAACCGTGAAATTCATAAATTAAAGTATAATTAATTTCAAATCAAAGAATTAAGGGAAACGGGATACGCCATTGCGTTCGTCTCGGAAAAATACGCGAAATAGAGTCCGAGTTTTCGAAAATCGGAGTCCGTATGACCAAGATATGGCCTCCGGAAGTTTCAGAATTAGGTATAAATTCGAGCAGACGAAAACAGCTCAGAAAAACTAATTCAAAATTCAAAATCGGGCCCAATTGGCCAAGGCGGGAAAATTCCCGCCCAAAGCACCCAGGTCGACTTGGCAGTCGACCTGGGGCTAGCCAGGTCGACTGGGCAGTCGACCTGGGTAACCCGTGTCGACTGCCAAGTCGACACGGTGTCGACAGGGGTGTCGACCTGGCCCCTGAGCCAAGTCGAACCCAGCCCACCCTGGCTGGCCAGGTCTGTGTTTGGTCGATTTTCTGAGCCTTGCCTTGTCACTAGGGCTAGGTGTCAGCTCCTGGTTGGTCTCTCCTTCAAACGAACGGCTATTATTGAACCAAGCTTCATCGACGGTCTAAATCAACTCACAAACTCTATAAAAAGGACCTAAGACTAACCCTAATTCACTCAAACTAAAATGGAGATGAGACCGTCATGCTGCTGAGGAGAGACTGAAGATAGACGTCAGAAATAGAGAGACAACTAGGAGATAATTCAAAGCTTAAAGCAACATCAAATCAATCAAAGCAACGCCTACAACAAAAAAATAGCGTCTCCAAATTCAGAATTCAGATTTCTGAATTGAAGATTCGCCATACGCTGTAAGTAGAGTGCTATTCCGATATGAATTAAATAATTGTGTTGATTTGTGTAAAGAAAGAAATGGAATTGTGGCGATAATAATCTATATTTGTATGTTGCTTTAATGCAAAACGATTTGGGAATATTATGGTATACGATTGGATATTTGCAAGTACGCGATTTGCGTTGGAAACGAAATGGAATTGTGGCGATAATGAATTATATTTGTATGTTATTTTGATTCTAAACGATTCGGCAATGCTATGGTTTGATTCATACAAGTATGTGGCTTATGTTGACAACCACATGGTGTGGAATTTTGATTGGGACTTATGCAAGCATATGATTCATATTGGAAACTACATGTTTGTGGTAGTTATTTACAACACCCATTGATAATTGCAAGTATAAGATTCATGTTGAAACAACAACTATATGTTGTAATAGTTTATTTTGAAATTCATGCAAATATATGATCTATTGTTATGACAACATGATGTAAAATTCTATGGTCATCTTTAGTGAAATTTGATTCACCTAAGTATTATGGTTCATATGAAGTTATGTTGGAATTGGCATCATAGTTCAAGTATAAAAATCATATTTTTGTGATAGTGACAAAAGCACGCATCTTTGTAAATTTGTATTAATTTTATGAACATGACTAAACTATGTTCGTTATTATGCCCAATTGAAAAACATGTTTTTAGGCTCATGTTGTTATCATAAGTTACATTAGAATTACATTAGAATTACATTCCTCTTGCAAGTTTACATAGATAAAATAAAAACCATGATGTAAGTTTAGATATGTTTATGCTATAATTCTATGAATAGAACGAAAACCATGATTCATATAAGAACTAGGTTGGGATAATTCTAGTTGAACCATACTTTTGTATTAGCGACAAAAGTAAGTACCTTTTTGTTAACATGTAGTGATTTTAGGAACATGATTAGTTTATATTATGCCTAAATAAAAATATAGACTTATATTTTTAGTCAAGACCGTGTGCCAATAATAATGATATCTAATTTAGTTAGATTCTTAATTTCAAGTTTACATGGTTAGTTGAACCTATGATTCATGTTTAAGTTTATGCCATTATCATATGACTAGAATAATCCATGTTTAAGTATTGCTTATACCATAATCATATGAGTAAAATAATTCATGATTAAGTATTGTCTATGCATTAAACATATGAATAGAATGATTTATGTTTAAGTATTGTTTATGCTATGATTATATGGATAAAACGATTCATGTTATGCCATGATTATATGATGTTAAAATTGCAAGTTCACATGTGCCTATTTTATGTTAATTGAATCGTTCGTTGCAAGTTCATGCGTTCACATTCCCCTTTTTCATGTTATCTTATAAACATCATGTTATAAGCCTCCCCTTTTCACTTGGCTAAATTGGGTTTAAGTATTAAACCCAACACACCTTACGTTGGAGCGAACGTATAATACGGGGGTAATGACGTTTGGGCTAAAATATAGAACATATGTGTTGGCATGTTTAACGCATGCCAACAACCTTGAAAGAACAATTAAGTGGCATAAATGAAATTTAACCAATAAAGATGAATTTGAATAATGGGCCGCAAATATTTACATATAAAAAGAAAAGAGACAAAATATGTAAATGTAGAAAAATACGATGTGTTTAACCCGAGGTTGGATTGAGTTATGATGTAAACCTGCCCGGAACCGCCCGGCTGTCCAGTAGTCACAACAATACCTATCCAATGTGGGTGGTTAAACATGGAGCCCAATAAGGACCCGAGGTTAGACTGAGTTGTGGCGTAAGACTGCCCGGACCCAACCGGCAACAGGCAGCCACAACAATACCTGTCTAATGTGAGAGGTCAAGGCTTTAATAAGACAATTAAGGCTGAGTCAGGATTGATAGGATTAAGTAAATTATATTAATACTTAATCAAGATGGAACATGCTAAACTAAACAGACTGATTGGGGGTTAGGTTTATAACACACTTAACCAACTTAGCATGTTGGCTAGAAATAGAAAAACCTAGTAGCGGGGGACCCTTTTCAGCAGTAACCCTATAAGGTATCATGATACCCTGAAACTAGGCAGGGTGGGGCACGATTACTGGGCTGACTGTAAGAGGTCAAATCGACGGCGGTGGTGCAGCAGTGTAGGTTCTAACGGGGTGCGGGCGTGCACACACTCCGGCGCAGAAAAATAAGGCACTGGGCACCAGTAGCATACCTGTGCATTCTAGGATTGTGTCAGGCCGCCACCATGGGACTTGATACACCCCATGGTGGGACCAGCATAGGTAACTACAACATCGGGGGCCGTAAGACACATGTAACTATGCGAGTAGGAGCCGATCATCATAAAATGGATCACTTCACCCTGATTATGGGGTGCCTGTTGGGAACTAGTTTATATGGGTACAGAGATTAGTATGGGGTACGATAGTATATTCGACCCTAGACAACTTAACTAAGTTTATGGTGCTTTCCCATTTCTAGTTTATACTTATCATACCCAGTTCTTTATTCATAAACTGAATAGTCCTAGACTTACTCAGGCTTTATGTCTGACTCTACTTTTCTTTCGTCTTCTTTTCTTCCGTCCCCCCCCCCCCCAGGTCCACAAGGAGGGAATACCGCAGCTTGACCAGCCTTCATATCCAGCTTGAAGAGAAAGAATGTATTACTTGGATCTTTTCGTTTTGGACCATGGCTTTGGACAGCAACTATGGGACTTTTGCAGTTTATTTATGTTTTCCTTATGCTTCTTTAAATAATGTAATCAAGACAGTTATGATTTTGGAAATATTGTAAGACAATTATGGCATGGTTTGTGTAACACATATTTTAATGAAATAAAAGTTGTTGTTTTCCGCTGTTCAAAAATATGTGTTCTTATATCTGTCTTGTATATCTGTGACTTATACTTATAAACCTCCACCAAAATTAGGGCATTCCCTTTGAGAGTGACCCTAACGGAGGTGGGGTGTTTCAATTTTGGTTTTCAAAAGTTATATATATATATACACTATTAGTATATTTAAGGATGAAGTCGCATTGCACTGGCACCACTGAATAGATGATTAACCGTTTTCTCCTTACAGATTGAACGATGAGCTGATATACTAGGGGTACTGGTAGAGGAGCTAATAATGGGAATGCTCCTGATAAGAGGACGATGTTCACTGACTTCATGAGAGAGATGCTTAGAAATGTGCAAGGAGCAGTTCTTAATGCTGCAAATGGTGGTGGTGCAGCGGTGCAGGCGCCTAGAGCCGATTTCGCCAAGCTTTGCAAGGATTGCACTAGTCTTGGTGGGAAGCCGTTCCACGAAACGGAATCGGCTACAGAAGTTCAGGATTGGTTGGATAGCTGTGAGCATATCTTCGAAGACTTGGGTATCGAGGATGCGACGAAGAGAAAGCTAGCATCCCGTCAGCTGCAAGGAGGGGCGATGAATTGGTGGAATGCTATTAAGGCAGCTACTCCTGAGGATCAAGTTACTTGGGATCAGTTTAAGGCCTGATTCAGTGATAAGTTTATCCCAGCTGCTCAGAAATCAGAATTGTTTAGGAAATTTCTGGAGCTTAAGCAGAATGGTAGGGCAGTCTCGGAGTACATTGCTGAGTTCGATACTTTGTCGAAGTATGGATTATCTCTTATTGATGCTCCCAAGAAGAAGAATGAGAAGTTCATAACAGGCTTAGATCAGTACTTGGGGGAAAGGCTTATTAACCACATCGATGAGACGTTTGAATCGATTTTGGGGAAAGCATTGAGGTCAGAGAGCCTTTATCCTAAACCCAAGACTGAAGTTGCTGTCGCATCTGCAGAGGGGCCAAAGCCGCAAGCAAGCGGTGGAGGCAAGAATAATTCTCAGAATAAAAGGAAGCAGAGTCAGAACCAAGCTAAGGATGGTTAGAAAAAGAGCAAGAAAGATGTTGAATGCTTTAGTTGTGTCAAGAAGGGCCATTATGCTAAAGAATGTCGAGAAAAGCTAGCGGACAGGACGTGCTTCAACTATGGCCAAGTGGGACATCACAAGGATAAGTGTCCGCAAACCCCTTTAGAAAAGCAGATTGTGAAAGGATATGCTATCAATGTTGTTCCTTCTTTGTCGAATGCCCCAACTGCGGCAGAGAAAGGAAAGAATGTCGTCATTCAAGGTAAGCTTTCTATTTATGATGTTCCTGTTCGAGTTTGATACTGGGGCTTCCCGTTCCTTCATATCTAGTGACCTGGTAGATAGGTTGGGATTGGAACCCGAGATAGTCGATAGACCTTTAGCAGTAACGAACCCGATTGGTAGTTCGACTAGCCTTAGTATGATTTGTTGTAATGTGGTCTTATCGAGTCATGAATGCATATTTTCTTGTGATTGCTTTGTTTTGGGCTTTACTTGGTTTGGCATTATTTTGGGAGTCGATTGGCTCCAAAGGTACGGGGTGGTGGTAGACTATGAGGGCTTTTTGGTGATAGCTAGAGCGGATGATGGGCAGAGGGTAGTGTTTGGTGGTCTACCTAGTGATGGGGTAATGGCTAGTTTTCTAAATTCCCTCGACATCTCGCATGATGAGTTGTCAGAAGTGCCCGTGGTTGGCTAGTATCCGGACGTCTTCGAGGAAGTGACCGGACTTCCACAACACCGAGAGATTGAGTTTCGTATTGATTTAGTGAAAGATGCCAGACCTATGGTGATGCCACTTCGTCGTATGGCGCCAAGGGAGCAGCGAGAGCTCGGGGTGCAAGTGAACGATCTTTTGAAGAAGGAATTTATCAGAAGAAGTGTTTCTGAGTGGGGAGCACCAGTTGTGTTTGCTTCCAAGGCAGATGGTTCCCTTCGATTGTGTGTGGACTACCGCGAGCTGAATAAGGTGACGAGAAAGAATAACTATCCTTTACCGCGGATAGATGATTTGTTTGATCATTCGAGTACCGCGAGAGTGTTCTCCAAGTTGGATCTCGCGACAATTTTTCATCAGCTTAGGGTAGAAGCTGAGAGTATAGCTAAAACGGCCTTTCGGACACCGTCTGGATTCTATGAGTGGTTGGTTATGCCATTCAGTTTGACCAATGCACCAGCATATTTTGTGGATATTATGAATAGGGTATTCAGGGATCAATTGAATAAGTTTGTTCTTGTGTTCGTAGATGATATCTTGGTTTACTCAAGGACAGAGGAAGAACACAAGGAACATTTGAGGATAGTGATGGAGGTGTTGAGAAAACACAAACTGAAAGCAAAGTTTTCTAAGTGTCACTTCTAGAGAAGGGAAGTGTGATTCTTGGGCCGTGTTGTTTCAGAGAATGGTATTTCCGTGGACCCTGCGAAGGTGGCTACGGTAGAAGATTGGTCTACGCCCAAGAATGCAACAGACGTAAGAAGTTTCTTGGGGTTAGCTGGATATTTTCGTAAGTTTATCCAAGACTTCTCCAAGATAGCAGCACCGTTGACTCAGTTGACTAAGAAGAATCAATCTTTCGTCTGGGATGAAAGTGCGAGAATGCATTTAAGAGCCTAAACGAAAAGTTGACATGTGCACCAGTGTTAGTCATTTCTAAAGGAAATGAAGAGAGGACGGTATACAACAATGCCTGTGGTACTGGACTAGGTGCTGTATTGATGCAAGGAGGTAGGGTTGTAGCTTATGCTAGTCGACAACTGAAATCGAATGAGAAAAAATATCCTACCCATGATTTGGAATTGGAAGCGATCGTGTTCGTGTTGAAGATGTGGAGACATTATCTCTTAGGTGAAAGATTCGAGTTGTTAACTGCTCATAAGTCGTTAAAGTACCTTTTCTCCCAGAAGGATCTAAATCTACAACAGCAGAGATGGTTAGAATTCTTGGCTTCCTACGATTTCGATATCGCATATACACCCTGAAAGGGCAATGCAGTAGCTGATGCATTGAGTAGAAGACATTCCAGTTTAGGTGCTATGTGTCTGGAATGGAAGCAACTGGAATATATCGCTAGGTATGATTTCAGACCGAAGTGCGAATTGGATCCAGAGATGTTAGCAAGTTTGGCGATTAGACCCACTTTGATTAAGCGGATTGGTTCCAGTCGGAGGGACGATCCTAACTTATTGGAAATAATCTCCAAGATAGAGATGGGCATTAATAAGGAGACAGACAAGTATGGGCTTGATCGAGATGGATGGCTTAGAAAGAATGGTAGACTTGTTGTACCCAATGTCAATGGATTGAGAGATGAAGTGCTTAGAGAATGTCATCACTCAAAACTGACTATGCACCCCGGTGGTAATAAAATGTATCGAGACACGAAGCAGACCTACTACTGGGAAGGATGAAAAGAGACGTTAGGAAGTTTATATCCAAGTGCATGAATTGCCAGTTAGTTAAAGCTGAGCAAAAGAAACCTAGTGGTTTGTTGCAACCATTGGAAATTCCAGAATGGAAATGGGATCAAGTCTCAATGGATTTCATTGATGGGTTACCAAGGACTAGGTCAGGCCATGATAACATTTGGGTGATTGTGGACCGATTGACCAAGAGTGCAAGGTTTATACCCATCAAGTCGAATAGAATAGCAGCTAAATTAGCAGAACTGTATATGAAGTGGGTAGTGAGATTTCATGGAGTACCTAAAAGCATTGTGAGTGACCGAGATCCATTGTTTACTAGTGGATTTTGGAATAGCTTACAAGAGGCTTTAGGATCAGAATTACATCTCAGTACCGCGTACCATCCTCAAACCAACGATCAGACAGAAAGGGTGAATCGATTATTAGAAGATCTCTTGAGAGCTTGCATATTAGATTTTGGTGGATCATGGGATGACCATTGGCATCTAGTAGAGTTTTCATATAATAATAGTTATCAATCCAGTATTGGTATGGCTCCATTTAAACTTTGTACGGAAGACCATGGAACTCACCGTCATGTTGGTTAGAAACTGGTGAGAAGTTTGTGCTTGGACCAGATGTGATAAGAGAAACTTCAGAAAAGATTAAGATCATTTAACAGCGAATGAAGGCTGCCCAAGATAGGCAGAAGAGTTATGCTGATAAGAGGAGAAAAGATTTAAAATTCTCCATTGGCGACTTGGTGTTTGTCAAGATTTCTCCGTTAAAGAGCGTAATACGATTTGGTAGGAGAGGCAAGTTAGCACCAAGATTTGTTGGTCCATTCCCGATCCTCGAGCAAGTTGGGAATTTGGCATATAAAGTTGAATTCCCAGAGAAGATGGTAGGTTTTCATAACGTATTTCATGTTTCCCAATTAAGGAAATTCGTGCACGACCCCAATGCGACTATTTCACCTGATCAGTTGGATGATATCGGAGTAGAACTCGAGGCAGTTGGGAACCTCAAGCCGATTCATATTGTCGAGCATGATACGAAGAAACTTCAAACGAAAGCGGTGAATCTAGTCAAGGTTCAGTAGGGGGAGGATGAGAATGACGGTACTTGGGAAACAGAGGAGAGCATTAGGAAGACGTATCCTGAACTCTTTGCCTGGTAAGATTTTAATTGCAATTTAGTTTTCTGCATTCTAGGATAGACTTGTTTGTTGTTTTGTATGTTTGATTGTTGTGAATGGTTGGTAGGCATGCCAGATCCTTTTACTTGTTTCTTAGTTAAGGAATTTGGGGGGCAAAATTTCTTAAGGGGGGAAGAATGTAACGACTCGCATTCTACGCATCAGGGGATCGTAGAATATTTATTTCTTTCTCATGCGAAGTCGTATAGCCATGTAACTTTGGGAGACGACTATTGGGGTCATTTCCCATGTTCATGATTTTTGCCGATTTTTAAATGACCGTTTTCCCCCTAGCTGATCTTGTTTTGGCCATAACTTTTGATTGGTAAAGAGTTTTGACCTGAAACCACTTCCATTAGATTCGGATGATGGTTTATCTTTCCGTAGAGTGGTCACATTAGCCAAACGGACTCACTGTTTGGGAGATATGGCTGAAACAAGGTTTAGAAGGTGAAAAACAGCTTAACCGGGCCTAATTAGGGTGATTAGCAAGAGGGCCCATAACCCGTTTCAGGATTAGGGTTATGGGGGAGGCTGAGAACAATAGGAAAAAGATTTTTATTTCATTTTTCAGTCGCTTAAAACATTTCTAACCCTAGTCATGGCCTCCACCTTCTAATTTCATCCCAAATCGCTTCTAATCGCTTTCTAATTGAAGATTAAGCCAAGCTACGTCAAATCAAGGGGAAATAACACCAAATTAGAGTTGGAGCTGCTGTGTTGCATTAGAATTCGACCCAAAACAGATAATATTTTAGATCTACAGTTTGTTTGTGGCCAAGGTGAGTGATTTGCATCGTTTTTCACTAATTATGGCAAATTAGGGGTGATTAGTAGTAATTAGCGAAATTATACGTAATTAAATTCTAGAAAAAATTTGTAAAATTCCAAAATATTATTTTAGGGTTCTGATAGAAATTTGGGTTAGTTTGGTTAAGTTTTGCTAATCCTATCATTAGATTTGCTTAAACATGCTTAAGGGGGAAATATGGGTTTTGGGTATGTTTGATCCGTTTTGACATAGCAAATTGTTATTTTGGTGTTTGTGGTCAATTCTACATGTTGCTATGACTGTTTGGAATGTTTTGTGATTGCTTAGCAAAGTTAGAATGGTCTAAAACGTTGTCGTATGGCGTACAACAGTCGCTGAAAAAGTTATAGGAAATGGAGCAAGAACCGGATCGAATCGGTGGAGGGCGACCCGACTCGCTCGTGGAGAACCCCCTTCTCATGAACCGCCTCCCAGAACTGGTGCATCATGAACCAGAGCACGCGACCGAACTGATGCACCACAAGTGGACTGCCACAAATTGAGGAGCTCGACCCGACCCGGAGTGGACTGTCACGAACCGACCTGGATGGGGAAACCGACCCGACCCGATGGTTGAGCACAATCCAAACCGCCTGGTGGACAACAAACCATGCTTGCACACTCAAACCGACCCGATGCTTTGGAGTTAGGATCACGAACTGACCCGACCTGGAGAGGATCCACGACCCGACCCGAACAGAGTTGATGATCACAGACTGAACGAGGATAAGAGAACCGATCTGAATAGAAGCTTGTTTCCGAACCGATCCGGAGGAGACCAAAACCCTAGATGCAAAGGTAGTCCAAATGGGAAGTGGAACTCAGGTTCCAGATGGGAACCAATGAGTTAACTTCGTGAGTTGGGCTTTGCTGCGGGACGTGTGCTAAGGAGTTGCCGACGTCCATATCTTTGATTCACCACCGAGAGATGATCGTTAGCCCACGGATCAGTGCAGTTGTGACGGCCCGCCCCGCACCAACCAACATTTACCCCAAAAGTGCGCTGTACACATGTCCTGTTAGCACGGAACGGGTCGTGAGAAGGAAAGGGAAGAAGGAAATGAACATACAAAGAACCTGTAGAATGTCTCACAGCGCATAGAACAAAATATAATAATAACATACTTGACATAAAACAGGAGAGACAGTGCATAAGCTGAAAATCAGAACTAAACATCATAGCAGCGGAAATCCAGAATACAGCTTATTACAACTTTCAAACTGTCTCAAAGCAAAAGAAAGATAAAGTAGGTACACTACTAAAGCCCAAGTAGCGACCACCAACGACACAGGGAGAATGTGTATATATATATCATACGTGGAAGCCTCCTGCCCGCTTCCGAATCAGCTACTCGCGCATCACCAGCTAACCTGTCTCTAGTCTGCTCGTGTGAGCACCCAGAGTAAGAAGAGGAGACATAAAACTCTGGGTCAGACATAAAGCCTGGTATGAGCGATAAGCAACTAAAGTGAACAATAACAGGTAGACTAAAACATACCTGAACCTGGACCTGCAACCAAAGAGTTAGCACTACATACTGTACAACACTCTAAGGTATCATATCAACAGTGTAAAGATACGGAGGTGGGGGAGGTGTGCATGTCATAGGGATAGCAAACAATCAAACATAGCATCCATCCTCACATCTCTCACTCGGTGCGTAAAGCATACGATATTCACCACTTCGATCACCCAACATACCTTGCTACGATCACTCTGCCCCATGAAGTCATAAATGGCTTCACTGCACTGATAACGTAGCCACAAATCCTTTGCTATGTCCACTTTGCCCCATGGAGTCACAAGAACCCCACTGCACTGGCTCATAGCCTTACCATCCTTACTATGTCCACTTTGCCCCATGGAGTCACAAGAACCCCACTGCACTGGCTCATAGTCCTACTACGCATCACCTTGCCCCTCGGGTTATAATGACCCTACTGCACTGATAACGTAGTCTTGCTACCATCACTTTGCCCCTCAGGTCATAATGACCCTACTGCACTGATAAGTAGCCATCATCCATTTTTAATGGTGAATCGAAGTTATGAACGTCGACAACTCCTTAGCACACGTCCCGCAGCAAAGTCCAACCATGAAGTGGACTCATTGGTTCCCAACTGATTTCGGGATCCTGAGCTCTAACTTCCCCTATTGGAATACCTTTGCATCTCGGGTTTTTGGTCAATACTGGGTCGGGTCGGGTTCCTCTTCAAGTTATCGGTTCGGGTCAGTGTCTTTCATCTGTTCGGGTCGGGTCTCCTTCAGGTGCGGTTCGGGTCGGGTACTCCTCTGTGTTTGAGTCAGATGCTTCTCTTCGGGTCGGGTCGGGTACTTCCCTTCGGGTCGGGTCGGGTATCCCTTCTTGGTTCGCGTTTTCGATCCGTCTCCATGCTCCCTTCATATGCTCCTATCCGATCCGCTTCCGTGCTCCTACTCTGATTCGTCTTAGTGCTTCCGATCTGATCTGTCCTCCTCGATCCGATCCGTTTTCCTCTATCCGATCCGATCCCAATTCAGCTAGCGTGGCCTTCCTTTTTTCCACTTTTCCCAAGTGTTAGGTTCCGATCCGATCAGATTCTTTGCCCAGTTCAACATATCCGATCCGAGCCCCCTTATCCGATCCGATCCGAACCCTGCACTGTTTTCTGAAACTGTTCCAGCAAGTGTTTACGCCATTCAACGACGTTTTCGACCATTCTAACTATTGGAATCAATCACAAAGCATTTCATACAGTCATAGCAACATGCATAATCAACCACAAACATCAAAACATCTACATGATAGGTTAAAATGGATCAAACATACCCAAAATCCCATATTTCCCCTTAAGCATGTTTAGGTGAAACTAATGATAGGATTAGCAGAACTTAACCAAATTAACCCAAATCCATATCAGAGGTCTAAAACATCATTTAGGAATTTATGAATATTTTTCCCGAATTTTATCATGTTTAAATTCGCTAATTAGCACTAATCACCCCTAATTAGCCATAATTAGTGTAAAACTATGCAAATCACTCACCTTTGCCACAAAATAAACTAAGATCTGAAATAATTCTCTGATTTGATGTGAATCTCAATGCCACAGCAGCTCCTATGTTGATTTGGTGGAGATCTTTCTTGATTAGGGGTTGCTAAGCTTAATCCTTGACCAAAAGATGATTTGGAGGTGATTTAGAGGTTAGAGGCCATTTTTAGGGATCCTTGGTGATAAGTGGAGGCTAGAAAACTGAAATGGAATGATTCTCCATCTCATTTCAGCCCTCCCATAACCCCAATCCCGAAATGGGTTATGGGCCTACTCACTAATCACCCGATTTGGCCCAGTTAAGCAGTATTTCACCCTCCAAACCTTGTTCCAGCCATACCTCCCAAATGGTAAGTCCTTTTGGTTAATGTAACCACTCTACGGAAAGGTAAACCATCAAACGAATCAAATGGAAGTGGTTTCAGGTCAAAATTCCTTTCCAATCAAAAGTTATGGCCAAAACCGTACCAACTAGGGGCAAAATGGTCATTTAAAAATCGACAAAAATCATGAACATGGGAAATGACTCAAATGGATGTTTCCCAAAGTTACATGACCATACAACTTCATATGAGAAGGAAATAAATATTCTACGATCCTATGGTGTGTAGAATACGGGTCATTACACTCTCCCCCCCTTAAGAAATTTCGCCCCCGAAATTCCCTAATCCAATCATACACAAAGGTCCCGCATGCCTATCAACCATAAAACAACCATCAAACATGCAAAACAAGTAAAATAAGTCTATCCTAGCATGCGGAATAACTAAATCGCAAAGTAAATCTTACCAGGCAAAGAGTTCTGGGTGCATCTTCCTAATGCTCTCCTCTTTCTCCCAAGTACAATCATTCTCGCTCTCGCCCCACTGAACCTTGACTAGCTTCACCGCCTTCCTTCGAAGTTGCTTCGTATCATGCCCCACAATACGAACCGGCTTGCGGTTCCCAACCGCCTCGGGTTCTACTTCGAAGTCCTCTAACTGATCAGGTGAAATAGTCACATCTGAGTCGTGAACGAACTTCCTTAGTTGGGAAACATGAAATACATTGTGAACTCCCACCATTTTCTCTGGTAAGCCAACTCTATATGCCAAATTCCCGACTAATTCAAGAACAGGGAATGGGCCCACAAATCTTGGTGCCAACTTGCCTCTCCTGCCAAATCGTATCACGCTCTTCAACGGAGAGATCTTGACAAACACCAAGTCACCAACAGAGAATTTCAAGTCTCTTCTCCTCTTATCAGCATAACTCTTCTGCCTATCTTGGGCAGCTTTCATTCATTGCTGAATGATCTTAATCTTATCTGAAGTTTCTCTCACCACATCTGGTCCAAGCACAAACTTCTCGCCAGTCTCTATCCAACATGATGGTGAGTTGCACGGTCTTCCGTACAAAGCTTCATATGGAGCCATACCGATACTGGATTGGTAGCTATTATTATATGCAAACTCTACTAGATGCAAATGGTCATCCCATGATCCACCAAAATCCAATATACAAGCTCTCAAGAGATCTTCCAATATACGATTCACCCTCTCCGTCTGACCATCGGTCTGAGGATGATATGCGGTACTGAGATGTAATCTTGACCCTAGAGCCTCTTGTAAGCTTTTCCAAAACCCACTAGTGAACAACGGGTCTCGGTCACTCACAATGCTTTTGGGTACTCCATGAAATCTCACTACCCACTTCATATATAATTCTGCCAACTTGGCTACCGTCCTGGTCGATTTGACTGGTATAAATCTTGCACTTTTAGTCAATCGATCCATAATTACCCAAATGCTATCATATCCCGATCTAGTCCTTGGTAGGCCATCGATGAAATCCATCGAGACTTGCTCCCATTTCCATTCGGGAATTTCTAATGGTTGTAACAACCCACTAGGCTTCTTTTGCTCGGCTTTAACTAGCTGGCAATTCATGCATTTGGATATAAACTTCCCAACGTCTCTCTTCATCCCTTCCCGGTAGTAAGTCTGTCTCATGTCTCGATACATCTTATTACCACCGGGATGTATAGTCAGTTTTGAGTGATGACATTCTCTAAGCACCTCATCTCTCAAACCATTCACGTTGGGCACAACTAATCTTCCATTCTTTCTAAGCCACCCATCTCGATCAAGCCCATACACACCCATCTCCTCATCGATACCCATCTCTAACTTGGAGATGATTTCCAATAGATTAGGATCGTCCCTCTGACTAGAACCAATCCGCTCTATCAAAGTGGGTCTGATCGTCAAACTAGCTAGAATAACTGGATCCAATTCGTACTTTGGTCTGAAATCAAACCCCGCGTTATACTCCAGTTGCTTCCATTCAAGAAACATTGCCCCTAACCTGGCATGTCTCCTACTCAAGGCATCGGCTACCGCATTACCTTTCCCAGGTGTATATGCAATATCAAAATCATACGAAGCCAAGAACTCTAACCATCTCTGCTGACGGAGATTCAAATCCTTCTGAGAGAAGAGATACTTTATCGATTTATGATCGGTAAACAACTCAAATCTTTCTCCCAAGAGATAGTGTCTTCACATCTTCAGCGCAAACACAATCGCTGCTATTCCCAAATCATGGGTAGGATACTTCTTCTCATGCGGCTTTAGCTGTCGACTAGCATAAGCTATAACCCTACCTCCTTGCATCAATACAGCACCCAGTCCGGTACCACAAGCATCCGTATATACCGTCATCTCTTCATTCCCTTTAGGAATGACTAACACTGGCGCATGCGTCAACTTCTCCTTTAGACTCTTGAAGGAATCCTCGCACACTCCGTCCCAGACGAAGGACTGATTCTTCTTAGTCAACTGAGTCAATGGTGCTGCTATCTTGGAGAAGTCCTAGATAAATTACGATAATATCCAGCTAATCCCAAGAAACTTCTTACATCTGTAGCATTCTTGGGTGTAGGCCAATCCTGACCGTAGCCACCTTCGCAGGGTCCACGGCAATACCACTCTCTGAAACAACATGACCCAAGAATCTTACTTCCCTTCTCCAAAAATGACACTTAGAGAATTTCGCTTTCAATTGGTGTTTCCTCAACACCTCCATCACTATCCTCAAGTGTCCCTTGTGTTCCTCCTCTGTCCTTGAGTAAACAAGGATGTCATCCACGAACACAAGAACAAACTTATTCAACTGATCTCTGAATACTCGATTCATAAGATCCACGAAGTAGGCTGGTGCATTGGTCAACCCAAACGGCATGACCAACCACTCATAAAATCCAGACGGCGTCCTAAATTCCGTTTTCGGAACACTCTCATCTGCTACTCGAAGCTGATGAAATCCTGTCGCGAGGTCCAACTGGGAGAACACTCTAGCTCCTTCCAGATGATCAAACAAATCATCTATCCGCGGTAGAGGATACTTATTCTTCCTCGCCACCTTATTCAACTCGCGATAGTCCACACACAAACGAAGGGAACCATCTGCCTTAGTGGCAAACACAACTGGTGCTCCCCACTCGGAGACACTCCTTCTAATAAATCCCTTCTTCAAAAGATTGCTGACTTGCACCCCGAGCTCTCGCTGCTCCCTTGGTGCCATACGACGAAGTGGCATCACTATAGGTCTGGCATCTTTCACTAAATCAATACGGAACTCAATCTCTCGGTGTGGTGGAAGCCCGGTCACCTCCTCGAAGACGTCCGGATACTGGCCAACCACGGGCACATCTGACAACTCATCCTGCGGGATGTCGAGGGAATTTACAAAACTAGCCATTACCCCATCACTAGGTAGACTACCAAACACTACCCTCCGCCCATCATCTGCCCTCACTGTCACCAAAAAGCCCTCACAGTCTACCACCACCCCGTATCTTTGGAGCCAATCGACTCCCAATATAATGCCATACCCAGTAAAGCCCAAAACAAAGCAATCACATACAAACATACATCCATGACTCGATAAGACCAAATTCCTGCAAATCATACTAAGGCTAGTCGTACCACCAATCGGGTTCGTCACAACCAATGGTCTATCGACTATCTCCGGTTCCAGTCCCAACCTATCTACCAGGTCACTAGATATGAAGGAACGGGAAGCCCCAGTATCAAACAAAACTCGAACTGGTATGTCATAAATAGAAAGCATACCTTGAATAACAACATTCTTTCCTTTCTCCGCCGCAGTTGGGGCATTCGACGAAGAAGGAACGGCATCAATAGCATATGCTTTCACAATCTGCTTCTCCTTAAGAGGTTGCGGACACTTATCCTTATGATGTCCCACTTGACCACAGTTGTAGCACTTCCTTTCCGCTGGCTTGGCCCGACAATCTTTAGCATAATGGCCCTTCTTTCCACAGCTGAAGCACTCAACATCCTTCTTCTTTTTTTGGCCACCGTTAGATTGGTCCTGCTTCCTCTTATTCTGAGAGTTATTCTTGCCTCCACCGCCTGCTTGCGGCTTTGGCCCTTCTGCAGATGCAGCCTCAGTCTTTGACTTAGGGTAAAGGCTCTCTGATCTCAAAGCTTTCCCCACAATCGATTCAAAAGTCTCATCGATGTGGTTGATAAGCCTCTCCCCCAAGTACCCATCCAGGCCAGTAATGAACTTCTCATTCTTCTTTTCTGGAGTATCAATAAGAGACAGTCCATACTTCGACAAAGTGTCGAACTCAGCAATATAATCAGAAACTGCCCTTCCGTTCTGCTTGAGTTCCAAGAACCTCTTAAACAACACTGACTTCTGGGCAGCTGGGATAAACTTCTCGCTAAAGCGAGCCTTGAACTAATCCCAAGTAACCTGATCCTCTGGAGTAGCTGTTCTAATGGCATTCCACCAATTCATCGCTCGCCCTTGCAGCTGACGAGACGCTAGCCTTCTCTTCATCGCATCCTCAAGACCCAAGTCATCAAAGATACGATCACAGCTATCCATCCAATCTTGAACATCTGTGGCCGACTCCGTTCCGTGGAACGGCTTTCCACCAAGATTAGTGTAATCTTTGCACAACTTGGCGAAATCGACCCTAGGCGCCTGCACTACTGGGCCAATACCAACTCCGGGATTGGGAATTGCCCCTTGCACTTCTCTAAGCATGTCTCTCATGAGGTTAGTAAACATAGCCCTCATATCAGCGGCATTCCCTTGGTTGGTCCCTCTACCAGCACCCCTCGTGTCTCGGCTCATCGTCAATCTGAAAAAGGGAAACGATTAACGACCCCATAGTGGTGCTAGTGCAGTGCGACTTCATCTTTATACTACTAATAGTATATACATACATAGCTTTTGAAACCAAAACAATCACAAATACGCACTCTCATATATGTACTATCTCTCCCTAGTGTCCTTCCCTAGGTTAACTACGCAACCTAGAGCTCTGATACCAAGTGTGACGGCCCGCCCCGCACCAACCGACATTTACCCCAAAAGTGCGTTGTACACATGTCCAGTTAGCACGGAACGGGTCGTGAGAAGGAAAGGGAAGAAGGAAATGAACATACAAAGAACCTGTAGAATGTCTCACAGCGCGTAGAACAAAATATAATAATAACATACTTGACATAAAACAGGAGAGACAGTGCATAAGCTGAAAATCAGAACTAAACATCATAGCAGCGGAAATCCAAAATACAGCTTATTACAACTTTCAAACTGTCTCAAAGCAAAAGAAAGATAAAGTAGGTACGCTACTAATGCCCAAGTAGCGACCACCAACGACACAGGGAGAATGTGTATATATATATCATACGTGGAAGCCTCCTGCTCGCCTCCGAATCAGCTACTCGCGCATCACCAGCTAACCTGTCTCTAGTCTGCTCGTGTGAGCACCCAGAGTAATAAGAGGAGACATAAAACTCTGGGTCAGACATAAAGCCTGGTATGAGCGATAAGCAACTAAAGTGAACAATAACAGGTAGACTAAAACATACCTGAACCTGGACCTGCAACCAAAGAGTTAGCACTACATACTGTACAACACTCTAAGGTATCATATCAACAGTGTAAAGATACGGAGGTGGGGGAGGTGTGCATGTCATAGGGATGGCAAACAATCAAACATAGCATCCATCCTCACATCTCTCACTCGGTGCGTAAAGCATACGATATTCACCACTTCGATCACCCAACATACCTTGCTACGATCACTCTGCCCCATGAAGTCATAAATGGCTTCACTGCACTGATAACGTAGCCATAAATCCTTTGCTATGTCCACTTTGCCCCATGGAGTCACAAGAACCCCACTGCACTGGCTCATAGCCTTACCATCCTTACTATGTCCACTTTGCCCCATGGAGTCACAAGAACCCCACTGCACTGGCTCATAGTCCTACTACACATCACCTTGCCCCTCGGGTCATAATGACCCTACTGCACTGATAACGTAGTCTTGCAACCATCACTTTGCCCCTCAGGTCATAATGACCCTACTGCACTGATAAGTAGCCATCATCCATTTTTAGTGGTGAATCGAAGTTATTAACGTCGACAACTCCTTAGCACACGTCCCGCAGCAAAGTCCAACCATGAAGTGGACTCATTGGTTCCCAACTGGTTCCGGGATCCTGAGCTCTAACTTCCCCTATTGGACTACCTTTGCATCTCGGGTTTTTGGTCAATACTGGGTCGGGTCGGGTTCCTCTTCAAGTTATCAGTTCAGGTCGGTGTCTTTCATCTGTTCGGGTCGGGTCTCCTTCAGGTGCGGTTCGGGTCGGGTACTCCTCTGTGTTTGAGTCAGATGCTTCTCTTCGGGTCGGATCAGGTATCCCTTCTTGGTTCGCGTTTTCGATCCGTCTCCATGCTCCCTTCATATGCTCCTATCCGATCCGCTTCCGTGCTTCTACTCTGATTCGTCTTCGTGCTTCCGATCCGATCTGTCCTCCTCGATCCGATCCGTTTTCCTCTATCCGATCCGATCTCAGTTCAGCTAGCGTGGCCTTCCTTTTTGTCACTTTTCCCAAGTGTTGGGTTCCGATCCGATCAGATTCTTTGCTCAGTTCAACATATCCGATCCGAGCCTCCTTATCCGATCCGATCCGAACCCTGCACTGTTTTCTGAAACTGTTCCAGCAAGTGTTTACGCCATTCGACGACGTTTTCGACCACTCTAACTATTGGAATCAATCACAAAGCATTTCATAGAGTCATAGCAACAAGCATAATCAACCACAAACATCAAAACATCAACATGATAGGTTAAAATGGATCAAACATACCCAAAATCCCATATTTCCCCTTAAGCATGTTTAGGTGAAACTAATGATAGGATTAGCAGAACTTAACCAAATTAACCCAAATCCATATCAGAGGTCTAAAACATCATTTAGGAATTTATGAACATTTTTCCCGAATTTTATCATGTTTAAATTCGCTAATTAGCACTAATCACCCCTAATTAGCCATAATTAGTGTAAAACTATGCAAATCACTCGCCTTTGCCACAAAATAAACTAAGATCTGAAATAATTCTCTGATTTGATGTGAATCTCAATGCCACAGCAGCTTCTATGTTGATTTGGTGGAGATCTTTCTTGATTAGGGGTTGCTAAGCTTAATCCTTGACCAAAAGATGATTTGGAGGTGATTTAGAGGTTAGAGGCCATTTTTAGGGATCCTTGGTGATAAGTGGAGGCTAGAAAACTGAAATGGAATGATTCTCCATCTCATTCCAGCCCTCCCATAACCCCAATCCCGAAATGAGTTATGGGCCTACTCACTAATCACCCGATTTGGCCCGGTCAAGCAGTTTTTCACCCTCCAAACCTTGTTCCAGCCATACCTCCTAAATGGTAAGTCCGTTTGGCTAATGTAACCACTCTACCAAAAGGTAAACCATCAAACGAATCAAATGGAAGTGGTTTCAGGTCAAAATTCCTTTCCAATCAAAAGTTATGGCCAAAACCGTACCAACTAGGGGCAAAATGGTCATTTAAAAATCGACAAAAATCATGAACATGGGAAATGACTCAAATGGATGTTTCCCAAAGTTACATGACCATACAACTTCATATGAGAAAGAAATAAATATTCTACGATCCTATGGTGTGTAGAATACGGGTCATTACAGCAGTGAGGTGGTTATTACTCCATGGGGTAGAGTGATCGTAGCATGGCTATGAGCCAGTGCAGTGGAGTAGTCATGACTTCATGCGGAAGAGTGGACATAGCAAGGACTAGTGGCTATGGAGCCGCCATGACTCCATGGGGCAGAGTGATCATAGCAAGGATTTGGGTGATTAAAGTGGTGGATATCAAATGCTTTATGCACTGAGTGAGAGATGTGAGGATGGTTGCTATGCTTGATTGTTTGACATCACTATGACATGCACACCCCCACCCCCATATCTTTACACTATATGTCAGTGACACCTTAGAGTATTGTGCACCTTGTTGTGCTAACTCTTTGGTTGTAGGTCCAGGTTCAGGTATGGTTTTGTATACCTGTTATTGTTCTGTTTTGCTGCTTATCGCTCATACTAGACTTTTGTCTGACCCATAGTTTTATGTCTCTTCTTATTACTCTAGGTGCTCTTAAACGGGTAGACTAGAGACAGGTTAGATGGTATGCACGAGTAGCTGTACCGGAGACGAGCATGAGGCTTCCACATATGATATATATAGATATTCTCCATGTGTCGTTGTTGGTCACTACTTTGGGCATTAGTAGTGTGCCTTTCTTATTTTGCTTTGGAGACTGTTTTAAAAGTTGTAATAATGATGATGTGGAACATAAGCTGTATTTTGGATTTTCCGCTGCTATGATGGTTTAGTTCTCAGCTTATGCACTGTCTCACTTGTTTTATGCCAAATATGTTATTATTATATTTTATTCCTTGCGCTGTGAAACATTCTACAGGTTCCTTGTTAGTTCAAATTCCCTTCTTTCCTTTCTTTGACGATCGTCCCGTGCTGGTTGGGCATTGACATAGCACACTTTCATTGCAAGTGTCGGCTGGTGCGGGGCGGGCCGTCACATATTTCTTTTCAACATGTAAGTCTACTTGTATGCTATGATGGTTTAATGACTGGTAGAGGGACAAGATCCCATGTCTCGTTCGTTGATCTCGTGATAATACCCATTATTCATAGTTGATACCCTTTTTAATTATAAATGGTTATCTAACCTTTTGACTTGACTACATTCAATCTATATGGACAAGTAAGGCTCAACAATTATTAAGGAAGTACCCCCAAAGAGATGATCATAAGATCTAGATACCAAGTATAGACAAACTATGAGGCGATGGTTGAAAAAACTCAAAAGAGAAATGCATTGGAATATGCTAAGTATAGATTGGTGCTTACCCAACACAAGGGATCGACATTATGGACACATCCAATGTGGTATCCCCCAATATGACATACATCTCTAGATACTTATGTCCTACTTCAAGTGTTATTCTAATATTTCCATGTTCCATGTTAACAATCACCGTATGCACTAAAACCAATGGTTCATCCCATTAAAGATCCATATATATCTCCAAATATCTATAGGAGATTGTATAAAAAAACCTTGGAAACACAACGTCATGACAATACATGCACACACAAAAAGCTTTAAGACCCCATCATGCATTTGGAGAGATAGATATCGATTCACCCCAAGGGGGTCAGCATGGATCCACCTCTATAGGGTATTAAGGGCCAAGTTTTTCTGGGCGACCGAGTCATAAATATAGAGTGCAATGTTGACATTATGATCTTTATGCTGGTGTTTTTTTGAAAAATACTAACTCTCGAATCCATATCGATCCTACCCCTTATACATAGAAAATAAGTGGATAATAAAAGAAATCTTACAAGTCGACGTATGCTACAAACGTTGAACCATTATGAATTCTTATATTGTTGATTCTTCTCTATCTTCCTTTTTTCCATTAGTTTATTTCTTTACTTTTTTGGGTTTTTATGCCAACTTTTGGTGCAAACATTTTTGTGATTTCAGGGAGAAGTGAATTCTTAGATCGTTTGGATTCATATATTGATTTCCTATATTCATAAGCCTGATTATGTTTTCTTCCCATTAACTTCCCATTCTATTCAAGTTTGTTAAAGTCTAATAAAGACATTATCCAATAGTGCTTATAAATAGATTTACTTATTCATATATTATTGATGATCAAGAGAATGTAAATGTTTATAAAATTAAAGGAAGCGTACAACCTGCTACTGTAGACACTCCAAATCCTACCATCCATCACCGGTGAAAATATTGAGCTACTGATGAAAGGTCTATGGGTAGAAGCCAACAACTCAACCAGAAGATTCTTACCAATATCAACTTGATGAATCAATTAATTCCCAACATGAAAATGATAAGAGAGATCTAACTCCTCCATGTTCGGAATCAAAAACTCTTCATCATCTGGTCATTATCGTAGGAGTAGGAGGCAGAGAACTGGTTTGTTTGACCAGGGCCACTTAAACAAAAGCTCTAGACCGATACCAACAAAGACAAAGGGATCAATGTCAATCCCTGTAGGTGTTGACACCAAAACCATATGCCTAGGGTATGGGGCATGACCTGCAAATGGGTTGCTTCCCTTACGCGTCGTGATCAATTATGGCACTATAAAATGTTGTTGAATGCTGTAAAGAAACAATTATAGAGATGTTGCTTAGATGTTCCTTCCAGAGCATGGATAACTAAGACAATGAGGCACAAACTATGTCAACCATATGATATAGATATGACCATGCCACGCACCAAACAACCATACATTATACTTGACATCGATGATGCAATAGCTGATTAGAGGCAGATAAGACCAAACCAATGACGATTGAAGATCTACTCAAAGCCAAATTAATTTTACTAGAACCGTTGTGTGTGTAGAATATCCATAGAGATTTAAGATGTGTTAGGGATTGAGATGTTAATGATGAGGTTTTTGACAACAACAACCTTGTTTAAATATTATTATTATTATAAAATATACGCTAACAATATTCTTTAGAATATATATGTATGTATATATAGGAAATATAAGCACGTATTGAATATTGAAGACTGTACAGTTTAGAGAACCAAGATTTCAAGAATCAAGAATTCAAAGAAGAAGATTTCAAGATAGATGACTCGTGAGTAACAAGAGTCTAAGGGTTCAAGAAATAAAAGGTAATATTTTCTATATTTCTTGTTAAAACTCTAAAATAGCACTGAATCCTTATTTCAATCTTTCTCACTATTTTTAATACTCTACTTTTTTTTTTCAAACTGGTTTCGAAATTACTTCCTTATTTCAAATCTATATTTCTTAGTTCTTAAATTTATTTTGACTCCTAATTTTAAAATACATCTTTTAACAGTTTAACTCCTAATTCAGATATTTCTTTATTATATTTTTATATTTAGTTCTATTAAATTATTTAAGTTTTAAAATTTCTTTACTTAATTATTTAAGTTTTAAAATAGCTCAGTAGATTCAAATATTTCTCGTTTCAAAGAAATACGACTTATATCGGATCCTGTATATTCAATTGAAGTTCAAAACGTAATATTATGAACTACCACGACATTATGAGTATATGTTCAAACTTTGTTTTAATTAATAAATTCCATACAAAATTCCATTTATACTTCTAATACAACATTTTAAATGTTCAGAATTAAATAGCTAAAAATTCAGGTCATTACATTCCTCCACCTTAAAATAATTTCATCCCCGAAATTACTAAGGTATGGAAAATGTTACATACACTATTAACTAAGTTAAAAATACTTTAGTTTACTTCTTAAATTCAGTTTTGACTGAACCAATTAATTTTAGTTAAAATATTAATTCATTCCTACTTACGAAAATTTTCAAAAATCCTGTAAATTTTCTAACACCTTAAATTTTTGAATTTTTTGGCAGAGTCTCCCCTTTGAGCTCTGATACCAAATTACTACTCAACCTTCAGCTCTGATACCAAATGTAATGGCCCGAATTTCCGTACCCTTTGAGTTGACTTATTACACCACATGTCCAACCCAAATTGCACAGAAACACAAATCATTAATAAAAAGAAGTTAGAGGGTGAGAAGTAGAAAGAAAGAAAAGTTAGAATAGAAGAAAACGAAGATCACAAAACTCACAGTTGAACGGATAAAATATATTATATATTATAATCTTTGAAATACAAACCAATAATTGTATACACATACCATTATCAGAGTACAACAAATGCACCATAGCAAAAATAAATAATAGTTATCTAATGTTGAAGCCTCCCACTCCAAGCTCCTCCAAGTATATATGTAAAATCCCGACTACTTGTCTGCCCATACAAATTTGGGCATCCAAGAGTTGAGGGTCAAACAAAACAAAATAAACTCTGGGTCAGCCATGGGACTTGTAACACCCCGTAATTTTGTAACACTAGAATTCACAAATCAAGGCAGAATTAAATTTTAAAATCAAAATCAAGGGAAACGGGTTGCGCCATTGCGTTCGTCTCGAAATTCTGCTTGGAAACGAGTCCGAGTTTGTGAGAATCGGAGTCCGTATGAGGGAGAGATGACCCTCCGAAGTTTCAGGAATTTTCAGAATAGAAAACAGCTCGAAATTCGAATTCGAATTCGAAACCCAGAAGCGAGCTGGGCAGGAAAATTCCCGCCCAGAACCCAGGTCGATTGGGAAGTCGACCCCCCCTGACCAGGTCGACTGCCCAGTCGACAGGGGTGTCAACTCGGGTGCAAAAACCCACTTTTGGGCATGGGTGCATTCTGATGTACCTGGTCTCGTTTTCTGCCTAGATTCGTCTGCCTAATCCTATATATACAGCCTCTAGTCTCCTTCTCTATTCACAATTCTTCTCTAACCTTATGCTGCAAAGATTCTTGGTGGACATGGCTTCTTCTCCTCCTCTAAATTAAATAATAAATAAATAAAATGTAAAATAAATCAAGATGAGGAAATGCTGCTCAAGACTTTCAAGAGGAGTTTCAAAACAAGCTAGGATTCAAGTGAAGATTCAAACGACTTCAACGACTGTTTTTCTACGAGTCTAATATAATCTCTGTAAGTCGGTTACTTTTTAGATTTGAACATTTTCTCTATTCGTGACATGAAATTAAAGGAATAAAAGAATATGCCAAATCTCTCTATTCGAATCAGTGCTTATATCTTTGGACCTAATTAAGAACTGTTATGATTCGATGACCAATAAGACTGTGACTATGAAACTATGGACCTTAAAACCATATGCTTCTTTGCCTATGAAAATTTCCTATGACTGTGACTCAAGACTGTGAGAATTATTTTCCTTTGACTATGAACATCGCCTATGACTTTGATTCATTAACTGTGAGGATTTATTGCCTATGACTATGGATATAAGATTATTATTTATGCCCATGACACTGTAGATACAAAACCATGTTGTACCCCAAACTAACATTATATTGGATCTAGGCTTGACTTTCTATTTCTAGTTATCCTTGGATCTTGATCTTGAGAATTTACCTATTAAGTTAGGTCTACCCATGTTCTTGAACCTATACTATTCAACCCTTTTCATGTCGTAATATTACCAGATCTATATGCCTGTGAATTATCATCTTATGCCAGTTATAATGTCTATTCTTTCATGGTATTTTGGTTCATTCCCTTTTATCCACGAATCTAGATTTATTTATAATCAAGGTTGAATCACGATTTTACGAACGATGGGAATACGTTTTGGAAAAAACATGAAATTGACTTAACTTGGAAATTGGCATAATTTGGGAACATGCACTATGGCATGACTATTAAGATGAAAATTAGAATAACAAGTCTAGTTTTGACATGAACTGAAATTAGAATATTAAATCAGAATTGGGTGGCTAAATTAGGCATGATAAGTATATTAGCATAACTGTGAATAATTTACATACATTGGGCGTAAATGGTAAATGGTTAAATGGGCCACAAGGTAGGTAGTTGGTATGCAAGTTAAGTTTTGGGCATAAACGGGGAACTAGAATATGAAATCTAGTTTGGCATAAACTGTAAACTAGAATATAAAATCTAGTTTTTGGCATGAACTGAAAATGAGGATGTTGGGTCTAAACTACTATAAACTGTAAGATAGGAAAATCAAGATTTGGGCCTAGAATATAAGTCCATTAGTGGGCATGGCAAATGTATATGGTATAGGCCAAATTTATTTATAAAGGGAAAATGGACTTTGAGGATAAATGGTTAAACTTTGAGGATGAATTGTTAACAATTTATATATACACAAAGGAAAGGTTTATTAATGACATCTCTTTTAATAATACATATACCAGAAAGTTCTAGGGTGACAGAGAGGATAGTGTCTAGGCTTGGGTTTGGAAAATACAAGTTTCCTGCTCTCCCTGGCTATCCCTAACTGATCCGACGGATGGGGTGGTTACTTTCAAAACCTGATTTGAAAATTAATCAAAACCCTTTGAACTTAGAAAACACGAATATGCCTAACCCGAGGTTAGACTGAGTTGCGATGTAAACCTGCCCGGAACCAACTGGCACATCCAGTATTCGCAACAATATCTGTCTAATGTGAGTGGTCGCGGCTTTAATTTATTTAGTTAAAGCTGGAACAAGAATGGTAGGGTTAAGTTAACTAAGACACTTAACCAATTCGACATGATAACCAAACCGATGGGTGGGGTTAGGTTCATACAGACACTTAACACAGTTAAGTTAGAATGGGAGGGTTAAGTCCATAGGGACACTTAACCAAACTTAACTTAACATCGTAAACACTTATCCAAATTAACATGTTAACTAGACTAGAAGGTGGGGTTAAGTAAGTTTAATACACTTAGCCAAATTAACATGTTAACTAGACTAGAGGTTGGGGTTAAGAAAAAATTTAACACACTTAGCCAATTTGATATGTTAGCTGGACTAGACCATAGGGTTAAGTAAACTTGAACACTTAACCATCAGATTGTGATAAATGAATAGGGTTAAGTCTAAAACATGAAGGGATAATATTTAACCATTAATAAAATGTTAGTTAAAACAGATAGGCAAGGTTAAGTAAAAAAGGAACACTTAACCAATACAAGATGAATGGGTAGGGTTAAGTAAACTTAACCAATATAACTTGATGCCGGTAGGGTTAAGTCAACGTGAATTACTGATAACACTTAACCAATTTAACCGGATAAATGAAGAAGGTTAAGTTAGCTTGAATTGACTAATAACACTTAACCAATCCAAATTGACGAGAAAGAGAACTAAGTAGTAAACCTTAGTTAAAAGGAGCTAAGTAGTAAACCTTAGTTAAGTAAACAACGATTCTGGAAACTAAGTGGTAAACCTTAGTTAGCAAAACTAAGTAGTAATTCTTAGTATAGCACGAGAAGGAGCGAACGTCCATCTAATTTTAATGAAGGCTCCAACGAATTGGGTTACGAAGCCCGAGGCTTCGAGGGGACGCAAGGGTACTCTTGGTATCCCTCTGTGAGGCTGCAGATGATCCTCCTGGGCTCACAGAGGTTAAGGTCTGCGTTAGAAGAACCAAGGGTATGCCTTGGTTGCAAAATATGGCAACCTAAAGACTAGGATGGACCAGCGTGATTCGGTGAAAAATCGGTAGCCCTGTGATAACAACTCGTCGTCTACCATCCATCTTGAGTCAATCGAGATACGTGAAGCGGAAAGGCGGAGAACTCCAAAAGACCATATACTTGCTATCTAGTTATGGGTGAGGAAGGCCATAGGTTAGTGGGGGCATAGGGGGCCTGCGTATAGTTCTCATTTTTCAAGGTGTGCCTTTCATTAGTTGAGGGAGGGGTCGAGTGGGACCATAGCCACTGGAATAAAAATAGACCTTAGCATCTGCATCGGCAGATATCTGAAAGCTCCCGACCGAGTTCTGTGTTTCTTGATTTGCCCAGCCACAGGACTCGGGCCCACATTACAGGACATGTGCATCTAGACAAGCGATAACGATTCGCAATACATGCGTGGGGAAGTCTAGGAACATATACCACTCTAGGTAGTGTGTCCTAGACTTGGGGGCATCGTTCGACAGGTAACATAATCCCTAGTTGGACTAGGTGGCATAAACCCTGAATCCGAGAAGCGTTCAGCAGATAGCGTAAACTCTAGTTGAATCTAGAAAGCACTTGATAGAAAACCCTAGATTAGATCTAGGTAATAAATAATAAATGTATGCCTGAAGGCAACCGAAATTACCGGGATTGGGATCACGTTATCATTACTAGTTGGGACACTAGTTAGGTGGTGCAGAGATATAGAAACCAGTATAACAAGGAAATAACGAAGCGGCGAAAGTATTAGAGCATATCCAGTTTATCTTATCTTAGCATATCTTGTGTTAATCTTGTCTTATCTTGCTGACCCTATCATCATGGTGTTATCTTGTATTCAGTTAATTCATGTTGTTTTGTTTTTCCATGTTCACATGCTAGAAGTAACTGAACTTACTCAAGCTTTATGTCTGACTCTGTTTTTCTTTCGTCTTCTTTTCTTCCGTCCCTCCCCCCCCCCCCAGGTAGTAAAGGAGGGAATAGTATAGCTCATGTTAAGTTGGACTGTCACTCTTTCCCAGCTTGAAGATTTGTCGAAGTTTTGCTTGGATTATCTTTTCAGATGCTATGGCTGGCTCTTGCTACATTGGGGAATATAAATGTTGTTTTATGCTTCTTTATTTTGTAGGACAGATGATACTCTGATATTGTAAAGAAATCGTTGTACAAACCATTTTATCAATAAAGCAAAGTTTTATTTTCCGCTGTTTTAATTTTTGTCTGTCTTGTAATTCATCTGCATCTTTTACCTTAAAATGCTCCACAGAACTTAGTGCATTCCCTTTGTGAGTGACACTAACGGATGTGGAGTGTTACAGGACCGGTATGAATAAACTCCAACCATTTGTTTAACTTTCAAAATCATTTTAAAAGAGATGGTAATCGTAAGACCGATCCACACATAAACACGGATGGTTTTTACCTTACGATAACCCAAAATATTTTGATATAAAATTCCGGTGATATTGTAATAGTGTCTAAATCAAATAAATAGCAATCTAGAGGAACGCTTGCATCTCACGCTCCATATATAATATAAAATCAAAAACCATAGGGCGCTTATTGGAGAATGAATTTCCAACTATGGCAAGGTATGGGACTACATTCCGATAGTGTATCTTTAGAGAGGAATACATTGGGTTCAACAAGAACTTCTTGCAACCCGGCCACACAAGACTGGCTACTCATTTAACTTGAGTGCACCGAGCATATTATCACCAACGGTTGTGATCAGCAATCGTTACTGAAAGCATACAGTAGCGAATATAATAAGAAGCAAATGAAATTTCTCTAGATCAGGTGATAATATACCTAATGGGAATGACCCACTTGGCCATGTTGCCTGCCCTATTTCTGTCATTTCCCTGGTAACGAGGCTTCAGGTCGCGTTTTTAGAACATCCTGCCACCATTTATTTTGAATGCCACATCGTCAAATCCGTCAAATCACTAACTGATGTCCACAACTACACTATGGGTGTTAAGCTAGTAGAATAAATTCCTTGCCACCAAACTTGGTATATTTGTAAAAATCAACATACGTGATTATTTGAAAATACTCTGTCAGACATTCGTCCATATACGTTGTCCTAGGACTAGAAAAACCCAAGGCACCATTATATCAATCCATCATGGGCAATTTCTACCTAGGATTAACAGAACAACCCTTGCACTTTACTCCGTCGTCAATTATCTTTAGCATATTTTGATTCGCAATGCTTATGCCTATACGGACTGGTTTTCAGAAAATAAATCTAATCACGGTCTCTCCGTATTGACAACGAAGGTATAAAATAAATCAAAACTTTGATGTCGGTTATTTAACTAACATCCAGTCAAACAACGATCCCATTTCCAAACTGAAATTCTACCGATCGACCATGAAACAACATTAGCCCCTGTTTCATATTAAATTATTGTTTCCCAATTTCCTATTTCTTTATCTTTTTCCGGATATTTCATAAAAATCGTTGGGCCTCTCATGTTCATGGGAAAAAAATCCAAATATTATAAATTCTTCATTTGCTATATTCCAGAAAAAACATATGTTACTAATGTTAGAAAACATTTTCATCTCTTCAAATTTCTATTTTTCTATATTTAGAACATATTTATTAATATTGGAAAACATATCCAATTTTTCCATTTCTTAACTTTCCATTAACCACATCATTTCATTTTCTATATCCCTGATTTTATTAGGAAAACGTTTCCAAAATCTATTTAACTTGGATTAAACCGATGTTAAATAAAACATCGTTATTATAACTCGATCCATTATTCATTCATTAACTAACTATATTACTAACCAATCTTCCCTACCGAACCTTAACCATTTCTCCGTGAATCATGAAGTCAATCAAGTTGGGGTATAATTACCTCTCAGACCTTAACCGAACAACATTCTTAACATAGAAATAGTTAAAGCTCACAACTTCAAACAAAACATCGCTTTTGCGGCTCTCGGATTTAATTTAATAATCCACTTCTTTTACGAAAAACATTGATTACGACGATAGCATTATAATCCCTGTTTCTGAAATATTAAATTTTAAAATATAACCTTAATTCATTAACTTGAATATAAATAAATAACAAGTAAATAAATAATTAATTAAATCTTGACTAAAATGGAAAGTAAAAAGTACTTTCCCTGAGTTCGATATAGTCGAATTCCACTAAATACTCCATTTTCGAATAATCTATATTCGATTAATATTTCGATCTTTGAAATAAATCCACCATTTCATATTAACTCAAATTGCCTTATAATTATTTCTATTCGCAAAAACATTTACTTTCAATTCGTTGTCCACTTCCATCATGAATAATATTTCTTTTATATAATAAAATTCGTTTGATTTTATACTTGTAAATAACATTTCAAATCTAATCTCCATTCATAACTTCTATTTGGAATTATTTATTGAAGATCTCATTTTTCTTATTCCAAAACATATATATTCTGGTTATAATTTTCTTTATAATAGCTAACTTCAAGTCCATATACAAGTATCGATTTCAAACCCGATTTCCACTTTTCTATATACATTCAGATTTGAATTTATATAATGTTAAATATTCTAATTAATAAATCTCGTTTATAATCAACTTCTTGTTTTATCAATAAAACAAGTCCTTATTTTCAAGTCCATTCAAAATAAATGTTTATTTTGGAAAAATCGGTTTCCCTTTTAAATCCCAATTTTTTCTTTTCTATTTTCAAAATATTTTATAATATCTAAATATCAAAATTATAGGGCTAGTGTAATTCAACACAACATAATCAATAACAATATATACATCACAACATATATCATAATAAATGACAAATAATAATATAAATGTTAAGGAATCCAGTTGGATCCCTCCAACTTGTTTCCCTGCATCCACGGATGTTAAGCAACATAATTTCACAACAATATGAAATATCATAGTGAATAGAATTAAAAATCGATCAACGATATAACTATATCAACTATTTCAACCAATTTTATCAACCATTCATCCAAACAACCATCACACAGTATAAATTACTATAAATAAATTTGAAACTCATTTATATTTATGATATAACTATATCAACTATTTCAACCAATTTTACTAACCATTCATCCAAACAACCATCACACAGTATAAAATTACTATAAATAAATTTAACACTCGTTTATTTAAAAATATAAACGAGCTAGAGTTAGTGAGTTTACTCACATTGGTTCGCAGTTGACGATTCTGCTTTTGTTTCCATTTTGAAATCAAACATGTGTTTGATTTTTCATGAAATTCTAGTAGCCCTATTTTCCAGCGAAATTAGTTCCACAATGTAGCTCTCATCGCTATGATTTCAACGTAACACGTTTCATGAAATTCTGTACACGAAAGAACGAACATTACAAATCATATTAAAATGTTTTAAATTCCTTAATGACCATTACCAAATTAATTACCATGATTTAGTTCTTAACCACTTTTTTTAACCGTATTTAGCAGGCCACACATCCTTGCAAACCCACGACGATACCCTTAATCCTTGTTTAACCAGCTTAATTAATTTCGAATGGTGATTAATCTCCATCACTAACACCGTATTTCATTGTTTCAAATTTACACGAGTTTCATCCTTTGGTTCATCACCATTCTCCACCACTCGACAAATGTTTGCCACCATCCTCATCTCCTTCGTTCTGACCATCTGGCCTCAACCGAAGGATCTAACTCATACCTGTGTTCTAATCATAGTGACAAGGCTTTTGCGTATCATCTTCACCATGTCCTGTCTTTCCAACCATGTCCTATGCCACCACATCCCTTTTCCCATCATTAACGTTTCAAAAATTCAAGTCCACTACTCTCCTCTCCATTCAACACATCTCCAGTACGTCATCACTAGCCTCAACACAGAAATCACCATATCCCTCCTCCTCTCCCAGTCATTGTTGTGACTATAACCCAATCCTTCCTTAAAAAAAACCAAACAAGCTTCACCTTTCCGAATCCTTCCACTCCGCCGCACCATACACTCCTTCAGACTTCTTCTCCCTATCACAAACAAACCCATGAAGCTCCTTCTGCCTCACAATGAACTCCCCATAACCAAAACCATGGCCACACATTTATTTCTCTCCTCAATCTCTACAGTACCCTCCTCTTTCTATCAAGCTCGCACCTTTTTATAATAATAAACGAACCAAACACCCAAAATCGGTAACCCTAATCATGCTGCGGTCACGAACAACCCGACCAAACAAGTATCGCGGCTTGCAATAATTACCTAGAAGTAGAGAGAAACACACAAGGAACTCACAAATCAAATTTTTGGAATTTAGGAATTTTTTTCTCAATTTAATAATGAATATGGATGGCGCGATTTGGTTTTGAGGGAAGAATTTCCACGTTAGCTGAAGGGAGAAAAAGGGGTCTATTTGTTTTGTTTATAGAGATGGGTACCTTCCTAGATAAGCTTGGATAATTTAATAATATAAAGAAAACAATATGCCAGCTTGTAATTTAGGACATACGCATTTAATCTTAGCCAATATCTTTGACTGTAGGAGCTCGAGAATGCTTCTTTAAGATTTGATAAGATTCGTTGTTGGTTTGAGAACAGTACAAGTTAGATAAAATAATATATATTATTATTATTTTCAAGACCATGGCCTAATGTTTGAAAAAGGTAGTCTAGAACAAATGTTATCAGAGATTCGAAGATATTTGACTAAGTTTTGTTTTCGGATCAGATCTTTGAAATAATACATATTACTATGCATGTACAGATATGAAAAGTTTAGGAAAAGATTTTGGTTAGATTTTATGAGAGCGACCTTAATTTATTATCACGTATAATTAACATATGATATTTACAGCATCTATGGGAATATACAATGTAAAATCAAAACGAAATTGAAAATGGTGCAATAACTCGATATTCCAAGTATGATGGAATAGGTTTTTCCAAATTTCGAAATCGTTTGAAAACCGACTATTTATAAATGTTAAATTAAATTGATATAATATAAATAGATTGAAAAAAACCAACTCAATTTTATAATAATAAATTCATATTATCATATATATCCAAATAAAATATCATATAGCTTCAAAATAAACATATTTGGATTTATAACTCGATATTTCAAATTAGAACAATGTTCGGATTATTAAAAATTGATTTATTTATAAAATAAATCGTTATAACATATAAATGATTCCACAACAACTATTTGAAATTTGATTTGGACATAACTCACAATCTATAAGACGAAATCTCGATTTTTCACTTCCATTAGAAAATTATAACTTAATAGATTCGAATATTTCTTGTTTTAAAGAAATCCAACTTATATCGGATCCTGTATATTCCATTGAAGTTCAAAACGTAATATTACGAACTACCGCGACGTTACGAGCTCGATTTAAATTAAATTATAAATTATACGTTCAAGATTCGTTTTGATTAATAAATTCTATATAAATTTCCATTTATACTTCTTATACAACATTTAAAACAATTTAAATGTTCAGAATTAAATGGCTAAAAATTTGGGTCATTACACTTTTTGTAATAAAAGATCGCCAGATTAAGTTCTATCGAGTCTACCTACCAAAACTGATACTAAAAAGGTATGGTTATCGGCCGTTCAAATAAACTGAGTGTGATTGTGGCTCGTAATCAACTAGGTGATCTTGTAGCCTAGTTAAATCAGGAGAGCGCCCTGTGCTCGAAAGCAGGTGGTGATGGACCTCGTGGTCATTGAAATCGAGGATTGTAATTGAATATTATTATTGAAAATAAATCTACATCAACCCAAAGTTGTGTGAGACTAAATGTAAGGTAACTTCGAGCTGGTATAAAAATCCGGTGTGTTCTTTCCTTTCAATACTTTTTATTTAATACTATCAGCATTTGTGTTTGATCATGTGATCATTATTATACTTGTGATTTTTATTGCATTATGTATAACACAAAAAGATTGCAATTTTTTTATAAAATCCATTAAACACTATTCACCCCCTCTAGTGTTTAGTTTGCCTTAAGATACTTACTCTGCATTCCCCAAGAATTGGTATCAGAGCGTTGGTTCTAGAAGTTTTCATAACCTGAATTTTTGAAAAGTTTAAATGACAACCAACATTGGTATTGTCAACACTTATACTTCTAGTTCATTTGTAGAGGGTCGGTCCACTGTTAGGACACCACGGTTTAATGATAGTATTTATGCATATTGGGGTGGTAGAATGGAAATTTATTTTCAGTCAATAAGATTAGACATATGGAATACCACATAAACTAAATATGTTGAACCCACTGTTTATTTTGCACAATAGACCAGTGAACAAAAGGTTACTTCATAAAATAATTCAAAAGCCATGAATATTTTTATTCTTTTCACTACATAGAAAAGAATTCAATGGAGCATATGTTTGTAAATCTGCAAATGAAATCTGGAAAACTTTACAAGTGATTCATGAAGGAATAAGAAAAGTTAAATAGACCACGATATCCATGTTAATCAATCAATTTCAGTTATTTAAAATGAATTTGAATGAGACTATCACTAATATATACTGCAAGTTTCAGGAGATCGTGCATTCACTAATATCCTTAGGAAAGACATTCTAAGGAAGATCAAGTAGAAAATTTTGAATTTATTAACTCTAGATTGGGATCGAAAGACCTTAGTAATAGAAGAGGCCAATGAAATTAGTGCAATGAAAATCGAAGAATTAATTGGAAATCTTATGCCATTTGAAGTTCATATGAAAGAAAGAAGAGAAAATAAGTCATCAGAAAAGAAAGCGATAACATTCAATGCAATAACAGAAGATTCAGACTCAAACAATGATAATGAGGAAATAGCATTAACGAAAAGGAATTTTATAAAAATTTTGAGATATAAAAAGAGGAATAATTTCAAAAGAAATGAACATGGGAATTCAGTAAAAAAAAAGGATTCTGAATAGCTTCAGATGTTTTAATAATTGTGATGAATCAAGCCATCTAAAGAGAGACTGCCCAAATCCAGAAAAACAGAATCATCCTTTAAGCAATAATTCTTCAAAGAAAAGAAAAATGGCTTATACTGCTACTCTAGACGACTCTGATTCATCCTCCAACGACGAAGAGCAGGAAATGAATAAGTCGAATATGTGCTTCACAACAATTCACATATTAGAAAATGTTGAAGACGGAATCTAAAATAGGATGCCTTTATAATAATTTATGTTTGAATAAGTTGCTTGAATTGTTGCTTGTTTGATTGCTTTGGCTAGAAAAATAGGATATTTTTAAAACTAAATTCAAAATTTAGAATTTAAAATAATATCATTTTAACAAAATAATAATATAAAAAGTATTATTATAGTAAATAATATTTCAAGGAATATATAAATAAGAATATAAGATATAAATAAACATAAACAAATCAAAAATTAAAAATCACATTTCTTTCGAAAATTTAGGAGGCTTGTCGATAAGGGTAACCTCCAATGTCAACGTGCGCTTGGAAATTTGAAATTAACATTACTAATTTCCCTCCGCCTTTTCACCAAACCCAATGTTCTGAAAGGGGCTCCCTTGACCAGATAACATATCCTTAAAATCCTTATTTATTGACCTATTCACATCATCTCGTTCTACCTTTAATTCAAAATTCAAACAAACTCACCAAAAAAACACCCTAATGGCTTCTCAAACACTCCTAATAATATGAAGCTATCCAAGGCAAACAAAGCCTTCCTTTTCAATAAACTGGAGGCTATCAAAGCTTACATAAACTATGTAAAATTTGGAAAAGTCGATATGGGGAAATTTGATATTTTCAATGATTTTCCTTCTTATGATTTTACAACTCTTTTTCATCAAAATGGTGTTCTAGTTTAATTGATTCTAAGGAAAACAAAGAATTTTCTACCCAAACCTTGTCAAAATGTTTTATCCCAATTTGATTCATGGTTTGTATGAAGGAAATGAAAGTGACACTTTGAGTAGTGTTAAAGGAACACAAATAGTTTTGGATTATGAAATTTTAGGCATTGTTTTGGGTTGTAAAAACATGGGAATGGATCTTTTGGATTTCAATGTTAATGTAAATGAACGAGAAACCTTTCACCATCTCTTTGAAAGTGATGAACATTTGGAGTTCAAAAATCGATATTTTCGACCAAATGCAAGAATTGTCAACCTACTTCTTCAACATACTATCAAAACCCATTTGGGAAATTTCAACAACCCAACTATGAAAGTTTGCAAATATCTTTTTGCTATTTTTGGAAAATATGATATTAATTGGTCTCAACTGATTCTGTATGGATTTCCAGCCAAAGTTTCTCAACAGGAGAAAATACATTATACTATGGAATTCACCTCACACAGGTTTTCAAATATTTTAGAGTGCATTTCAAAGCGAAGAATTTGTTTTAAAAAAGTTTTTAATTTCAAAAAAATATTTTTAATGCAGATACCACTAGTATTTCAACCGTATAAAATGCTTTTAGAAAAGGATGAACAAATTACTCAAGAAGAAGAAGGAGATGGAATGGAAATTGAAGAAGAAGATGACGATAACACCTTTTTGGAAAGTATTGAATATCCCATAAGTGTCACCAATCCTTCCAACCAAATCCTCTCAATAACCAAAAGATTTTAGCGGACAATCAAAAGGCTTTAAATAAATCATTAAATAAAAATATGAAAAAAAAAATATACTAAAATGACCAAGTTCTTTGGGAAAGTTAGTAGGAAACTTGGTTTGTCTACCTCTTTGTCCTCCTCCGCTGAGTTCTAGCTTTATTATCTTGTTGTATTAGTTTCTATTGTCATATTTCCATTTCAAATTATGTATTAATCCATGTATCCTTATCGTATTATTAATCAAGCTCTTATATTTCTATTTATTCATTCTTAAATATCTTTGTAATGAGCAATAGTATAATAAAAACAAGTACATATAAACCAAAATAGAGCACAACTCACAAAAATCCTCAAAAATAGAAAATTCAGAAGGCATGTCGATATGCCTAACCCACCATGTTGACATACAACTATCAAAAATATCAAATTAGTTTGAATTTAAAATCTGTCTTAACTAACTTGTAACTATTCATTTTGAGTGAATTCTAGAACCTATAAATGCCTATTTCTTCTAGAAAAAAAATCATTTATCTAGTTCTCCTTCATAATCTTCATTAGATTCTTATTTTATCAAATTCATGGCTTCTCCAATTCATAACTTAAGTGAAAATCTTGAAGAAACACTCAGTTCATTCAAAAATATTCTTTCTGTTATCCTTTGTAATCAACATCCCTTAGAATTAAGTCAAATATAAATGATAAAAGAATAAGATAGGATTTTCAATGTAATTTGTTGAATGATCTCCTCTCTTACCAAAGGTGAAGATAATAACATCATTAGAGAGACTCTCACCAAAGACAACGAAGAATGAGAAGCTATAAAGGCTGATCCAATCTTTGGTGATGATGGATGGGTAGAAGTTCCAAGAAATGTATGGATTTATTTTAAATTTGTTGTGGATTGGTTGATTTAAAAATTGAATTTGAATTGATGGTTTGTAATAACAATATTTGAATAAGTTTTGATTGTTTGATGTCTGCTTGTATAATATGGTTTGAATTTAGGATTTGTATAAAATGTGGGTATTGGATTACTTGTTTTTAGTCTTAAATTTTCTTAATATTGCCTTAGTTACTTGATGTATATTAGAAATATTTAGTCTATATTAGGCTTTTTAGGTACCACGAATTAGAATTATATAAGATAATAGTTTTAGGGAGTATTATAGGGTAAATAGTAATGTATAGTTTTTGTTGATGACAAAGGGGAAGAATTATAAAATAGGGCATTAGAGTAAGGGGTTAGTAGTTTCAAATGAGATAATGGAATTAGGGGGCGTAACTGGAAAATCAAGACACCAGGTATGAGTATTTTATAAACCAAGGTTGTCATCATAAAAAAAAGGAGAGATTATTAGGGATTGAGATGTTAATGATGATGGTTTTGATGATAACAATCTTGTTTAACAATTATTATTATAAAATATATACTAACACTATTCTTTAGAATATATATGTGTGTGTGTATACAGTATATATATACATATATATATATATATATGCATGTATTGATTATTGAAGACTAAATAATTTTGGAGAATCAAGATTTAAAGATTTCAAAGAAGAGTTCAAGATAGAAGACTCATGAATAACGAGGGTTCAAGAAATGAAAAGTAATAGAGTCTAGATTTCTTGTTAAACTCTGAAATAACACCGAATCCTTATTTCTCACTATTTTTAATATTCTTATTTTTTTTCAAGCTAATTTCAAAATTACTTCCTTATTTCAAATCTATATTTCATTGTTTTTAAATCTATTTTAACTCCTAATTTTGAAATATATCTTTTAACAGTTTAACTCCAAATTCAAATATTTCTTATTTATATTTTTATATTTAGTTTTATTTAATTATTTAAGTTTTAAAATTCTTTTACTTATATTTATCTTAAATTCTAAGTATTTCTTTTGTTTATATTATAGTTGTATATATATTTTAATATCATTTTATATAGTGTTTAAATCATTCTTATACATGTTTTAAATCATTTTTGTATAGGTTTTTGAATATATATTTTTACTTTAAATACCTTATTTTAATATAAAGAAAAATGTTTCCTTTTTACTCAAGATCCACCAAAATATATTTAAACAAGATATGCCTTTATTTGAAAATTTTATTTTTTAGAATTTCTTAAGACATGTCGACATGGTGATCGTTGGTTTTCAAATTCCCATTATGAAAAGTTGTGTCTTTTGATTTCAAAACTATTCTGAAAGGATTTGACTGTTGGGAGACTATAAAGTGGCTTCCAAAAACGAATTTTTAACTAACTTTTCATTATCTTCTTCCTCCTTTATCCCCTCTCCATTGAAGTTCTTAATTTCTTAAATTCTATATGTAATGGCCTGAATTTCCATACCCTTTGAGTTGACTAATTACACCATAGGTCCAACTCAAATTGCACAGAAACACGAATCATTAATAGAAAGAAATTAGAGGATGAGAAATAGAAAGAAAGAAGAGTTAGAATAGAAGAAAACGAAGAACACAATCTCACAGCGGAACGAATAAAATATATTGTATAACATAACTTTTGATATACAAATCAGTATCTGTATATACATACCATCGTCAAAGCACAACAGCTATTTCTGGAACAGTTATAAACACCTGTTTCCAGATGCGAACATAATTCACAACGGAAAAATATGATAGTCTGTAGCTAATTGGTAAAGCCTCCTGCTTCCAACTTCTCCAAGTGAATCTGTAAAATCCCGACTACTTGACTGCCCGTACAAATTTGGGCACCCAAGAGTTTACGAAAACAAACAAAATAAACTCTGGGTCAGTCATGAGACTGGTGTGAGCAAACTCCAACCATTTGTTTAACTTTCAAAATCCTTTCGAAAGAAATGATAATCGTAAGACCGATCCACACATAAACACGGATGGTTTTTACCTTATGATAACCAAAAATATTTTTGATGTCAAATCCGATGATATTATAATAGTGTCTACAACAAATAAATAAAATCTAACGGAATGCTTGCATCTCACGTTCCATATATAATACAAAACCAAAACCCGCAGGGCGCTTATTGGAGATTGGATTTCCAACATGACAAGGTATGGAACCACCTTCCGATAGTGTATCTCTAGAGAGGAATACACTGAGTTCAATAAGAAGTCTTGCATCCCGGCCCACACATGGCTGGTCACTCATTTAACTTGAGTGTACCGAGCATATTATCACCAACGGTTGTGATCAGCAACCGTTACCGAAAGCATACAGCAGCAAATAGAATAAGAAGCAAATGAATTTCTCTAGATTAGGTGATAATACCCCTAATGGGAATGACTGTAACGATCGGTAATTTCGCTCGATCTGAATCAGTCGTTAAACCGACCAAGACCATTCGAAACCCCTGATTGTTTTGAGAACACGACAAATTGGAACGCAAACAGAAGAACATTTCACTGTATATTACAACAATTCCATCAGAATATAAGAATATACAGAGTATGAATAAATATTACACAGAAAATATCAGAGATTTAAATTACATTTAAATACATCGCAGCGGAAAATAATTCAAAACACAACTGAAAGTAATACACGGATATAGAGCTTTCCAAGTATCGTTCCAGCTGTAAATCAGGATCCTGTGAATATAAATCTGCAAAACCAAAACTACTAGCTGCCCGTGCGGAAAATAGGGGCACCCAGAGTTTAGGTTAAAACAATAAACTCCAGGTCAGTCACGTGACTGGTGTGAGAACTAAAACAGTTATTAAAACTTTACTTTAAAGTTAGGTAAATCAAGGGACCACGCCGTATAACACGGAACGGGTTTCCTCTCAAAAATACCAGTGCATAAAACAACAGCGCAATGCTAAATAAAGAAAATGAAGCTATTATAAGACCCAGGTCCCATCACACAATGCAACGCAAGCCGGAGGATAAGGTTTTTACCTTATAATAGCCAAAGAATGCTTGATACGCTAAAAAAATCATTTGACACTATCATAAGTGCATAGTGTATAAAACAATTTCAATCATAAGTATCAGTCATAGACGGCATAAGTGCCCCATACCACTATGTCGCCATACTAGGTTATACAAATAAAACCGCAAAGTCACGTATCGGAAGTTGGATTTCCATCTGTGAACCGAGGCAAAAGATAGTCCTCTACCGATTCGAGACTGTCTAGCCCGAGTGTAACGAACTTGCGATTTTCGGCTCCGAAAATCGACATAAATACCCTTATCGTATCTCATGCCGATCTTCCAACACCGAAAACACTGGAACGTTTATAGAAAGAAATTAGAGGGTGAGATAAGAAAGAAAGAAAGTTAGAATAGTAGAAGAAGAGGAATCAACATAGAGTCTCACATCCAAGCGGAACAAAATATAATACAGAATTAATCTTTATTGAGAGCCCTTGAAAATACTTACAATATCAGAGTACAACATACATCTGGACAGTTTTGATAATCTGTCCTCATATATATAATCACACAGCAGAATATCATTCGTCTGAACATCTTCAGCTCGTCTCTGGACTTCTCAGTACCTGATAACCTGAACCTGTACACCTCGGTCTAACCCGAGCATTTACAAAACACCTGGTCAGTCTGGTGAACCAGAGTGAGAAAAAACTCGCACAGCAATTAAGTGTATCACACAACTTGATTTTAAAGTTAAAATCCTTTCGAAAGAAAAAGATAATCGTAAGACCGATCCACACATAAACACGGACGGTTTTTACCTAACGATAACCCAAAGCATCCTTTGAAATTATATCTCGATCTGATATTATGATAATGTTTAGATACAAATAAATATCAAATCTAGAGGAACGCTTGCATCTCACGCTCCCCGTATATAGTATACAATTGAAAACCGCGGCGCTTATTGGATATTGGATTTCCAACTTGACAAGGTATGGGACCACCTTCCGTACGTGTATCTCTAAAGGCGAATACACTGGGTTCAACAAGAACATCTTGCAACCCGGCCCTCACATGACCGACCACTCATTTCGCTTGAGTGTATCGAATGTATGTCACCAACGGTTGGACTCAAAACACCGTTCTCGAATGGGCAGAATCAATAGAATAAGAACAAAAGGAATTTCTCTAGATAGGTGATTATACACCCTAATGGGAGCGACCCACATAGCCATGCTGCCTGCCCGATTTTTGTCATTTCCCGGCTGTGAAGCTTGAGTCTAAAATCTTTTGAACACCTGGCCACCATTCACTTTGAATGCTACATCGTTTGATCCGCCAGGTATCACCGAATACTGATTTCCACAAAAATACTCTAAGCGTTAAGCTAGAGAAGGTGTCCAGTCTTCTCTGCCACCAACAGAGATACGTTTGTTGAAAATCAATATACGTAATCCCTTTAGAAATACTTTGTCAGACACTCGTCCATACAAGTCACCCAGGAACAGGATGAACCGGAGGTACTCTCCTACTGCATCCAATACAGGAATCACCCCATGGATCAGTAGCGATAGTCCTTGCAATCCACAGTTTCAACCACGACAGAACCCCAGTATATCTCCGGATCGAATCAGAGATTGTAAGTGGTTCTTCCGCTTTATGAAGATCTGTGGTCTTCACATGATCCATCTCGATCGTCACTTGATCTTTTCTATATATATCGTATCTGTTGGTTGGAATGGTTTTCGAATAAACATTCGATCCCGGTCTTTCCATACCAACCATCGTAAATTTCAGACTTGATAGTGGGTTATTTAACTATCAAGTAAACATCCATGGAATCATAAAAATATATTTACTGGTCTGGTACTCAACATCACTTGGCTTTTAAAATTAATCACCCAATTTCCTTTTAATATCGTGACTATGGAAATAACATCTCATCTCATTTCCGTTACTTTGGAAATCTAATCACACACCCTTGCCATTACCCACTAGTACCATCTTTGGGTCGTCCCGAAGTCGTTCAAGTTGGGGTATTTTAATTACCTCTCATACCTTGACCAACAACGTTCTTACCTTCAAATAAAAGCGAGTTGTAATTCAAAACCCGATATTAATATTTAAATTCCTATTTCCAAACTCGTTTACCAAGCTCACAGTTTCACCCCTTTTCAATCCCCTTTCCTTTTTGAAAAATCTCCTTTCAATTCCATTGGTTTAACTTAATCCCTTCATTAAATATTTCAAATTCAAAACGACATTTACTCTCATATTCCATTTAAAACTTTGTTTATAAATTTACAGGTTTAATCTAAACCCTTCATATCTTCTCCTTCCTTTACTTAATTCAAACCTTTAGTAAACTTTCCATCATCATATCCATTTAGAACTCTTTATTATTTGATAAAAACTCAAGTTCAAAAATACAAAACTCATCCATAAATATTCAACTATATTTCATTTCCACTTGTTTACTTAAATGTATTGCATTCAAGCAGAGATTATTTAACACAACATTTAAACCTTGCAAATTTATTTAACCCCTTTATTTACTAGAATAAATGATAAATTTCTTTTAAAACTCTCACTCAACTTAACCAACTATTCATTTGGTTATTCCACTAATTTAAAATCTAACTTGGTTTAAATGGTCGACACCAAACATGATTACTCTTTTAACCAACTCTATTTAATTCCTTATTTAATATTAATTAAAATATAATTAATTTTTAATAACCTTATTTAATCTCTCACGACTAATCAAATATTTAACTACTAGGTTAATTCCTTCTTTTCATTTATAATTCTTATCGACATAAGAATCTAATTTATAAACAAATTTCATAATTTCTTATAAAATTTAAATAAATAATTAAATAAATATTTATTTATTTATTTCCTTTTTTATTTACCTTCCTATGTGATAACTTTCAAAATCCATTTTCGTTAAAAAATATTTTTATAACTCAAATATTATCGAGTCACTGTCGGTAAAACCATATTTTATAAATCGATTGATTTATAAGCCAGCGGTGCCAATTACCCAACCATACGATCCATTGGTTACTATCCGAATAAATGTTGAAATAAGGTTCAACAATCAGCAATAATCATTCATCTCTTTTTATTTGACTGGAAAATTTCCATAACAATCATCAATCAATCAACAGACAATTCAAACAATTCACACAATTTCAAATACGTCTATGAACATGACCAAACAAGGTAATTAATTTATTCGGGTCAGATCAAAATGATTTGTGTTTTCTAAAATTAAACGACTGTTTAAAATTTTAGAATTTGAATCCACAATAAATACATTTAACCAACCACTAGCAATTCAGAACACGTAAAATAAAAATACCCAGTTTATAGAATATAAACGGGAAGGCTGAGTGAGTTTAACTCACCTGGATTTGATTTGTCAGTCAATAGTCTGGTTTTTGTCGAATTAAACTGACATTTAATTCGAATAGAAATTCCAGTCACTTTAGATCCGAATTAGCTCCGCTCCATCTCGAAGTACCCGTCTCCACAATTCCAACGCAACTGACCGTGCCTAAATCCGAGGTCGTATGAGTGAGAAAACGTATTACGAACTTTAAAACTAATTAAACTTTTTAAACATGAATTTTCTTTTGAATTTTAAAATCGGGATTTACCTTTAATTCGTTTGGCCCAAAACAACCCGACCCGCCTGTAACGACCCGCCTTTTTGCCCGGTTCTTGCCGGTAATTAAACCAACTTAAACCGTTCAGAAAGACGAATTGTTATGGGTACTTACATACATTGAACAAAAACAACAGAACTTTTCATTGAATAATTCGATATTACATCAGAGTTACATGAATATCAGAGTTACACGTAAATATACACAGCGGAAGAAATAAAACTCTCAGCGGAAGAACATTATCTGATACAGCGGAAGCTCCAACTCTAGCGTGAACTCTAATTCCGGAAGCGTTCTGAATCTTCTTCAACGATCCATAACTGCAAAACTAAACACTAGCTGCCCGTGTGGAAATTAGTGGGCACCCAGAGTTTAGGAAGGAACAATAAACTCCAAGTCAGTCGTGGGACTGGTGTGAGAACTCAAAACAGTTATCATTTAGGTTTCATTTTTAAAGTTGGGTAATTCAAAGGACCACGCCGCTAATGCGGAACGGGTTTTACTCCATATGAATTCCCGTGCATAGAAATACGCAATGACTTTTGAAAAATGAAGCTATCATAAGCTCGTCCCATATCACACAATGCAAGCGCACACCAGATGGGCGAGTTTTGTCTTATGATAACCAAACATGATTTCATACGCAAAAATCCTCTTTAATATTATCATATAGTGTGGAAAACAAATTCGAAATTAAATGTATTAATCCTAGACGGCATGAGTGTCCCATACCACTATGTCACCATATATAAATACAATCAAAATCGCATGGCTCGTATTGGTATTTGGATTTCCAACTTGATGATTCCTGGCACGAAAGATCAATCAGGGACTTGAGCGAAGTGTAACGCAACAAATCACCAGGGCAGTATCTACGGTTTTCGACCAGACGCGGCCCCCCGAACATACCCCATCCCCAGTTCACAAGTGGTTTCCCACTGCTGCAGCACTCATCATCGAATCATATATATATATACAGACCAAACCGCCAGTTTCTCATCATCCGGTGTGTGAGGTTTGTCGATGTCACGTCATACACAAAGCTACGCTTCGATAAGCCATGCTTTGATCATCATTAGCTCATATCATACTTGGGTATGCCACATTGTCAATATCTCCACATATCACTGATTCGAATTAATACATATTCTCTAAGAACGTAACTTAGAGACGGAGATATTCAATTGCCACAAATCATATATATATTCACACGAATCAGTGCTACGAGGTCAATTACAATGTCAGACACACCATCCATACAAGTCCGTTCTGGGTCTGAACGAAACACAATCCGAAAATCTCCAAATATACTCAGATCTCCTGCCACCCTCGTATCGGGTGTACGGCCCAATCCGAGATGTCAGCAATCGATCCAAATAATCTGGACATTTCCGGTCTTCATTTATTGATTTCAAATCTTGAATTACTTCATAACGTCGTAATATTACTTGGAATGGTTTTCGGACCTATATCCGATCCCGGACTTCCCAAGTAACAACGTATCTTAAACAAGAGCTACAAATCACACGGGTTTCTTAATTCAAATCTCCTTTCCAAATATTATTGTTATATTTTGAAGTACAGTTGGATTCAATTCCCGGAAACCCGTTACCCTTTAATATTTTCTCAAATTCAACATTTGTCTTCCCAAACTTACATTTCAAAACAACTTAATTAATTCATCGTCACTTGAATAACCAAATCTTTATTTGGATTTTTTTTGGATTTCCATTTAACACAAATCAGTTCATATAGAATCAATCGACTTATACTCGATATTGATTCACAAACTCAGGCAACACGATCAAAATCAGGATATGGATATGTTAGTATTTCTGGTCGCATTTAACTGCTATTGTAAAATCCATATTGACTATCTGAATACTAATTCCATCGAAACTCATTCCTATTTAAACGATCTTTGTTTTAAATAACCATCCCCTTTCGTAACAGTTTGGTTTGAAGAATTTCAAATTCCAACTATTTACAAATACAAGGTATAAAAATGTTATAGGTGTCGCGAACAACATTGGAAATGGTTACTTAATTAAGTGGATCCGAACCATTCCATTTAACAAGGATACCCTTCAGATAGAATATATTTTTCCAACATTAAATGGATTTCCAAAAGTACATTTATTCGATTTCTACTACATCGACGAACTGCACGTGTGGCGATCTTTCATATTTTATTTTGAACATAACAAAAATCCATATGACGAAATCTGAAAATTCCCTTTTTACACAAACCCATTATCAAATGAAAATCGTTGTTTGCCGTTTTACATCAATTCAATTTCATATGTTCAAGTTATAATTATTTGAAAATTTAAAAACCGATATCGTCGAACTGTTACTTAATGACGAGTTCGATTTCGCTATATAACGTTAACATAAATTTTTAAATCCATTTCCAAACAAATTTATTTCATAACTTTAGTTCAAAACCAAATTCCGAATCTCTTTTACAAAAATAATATTATATTTTCTCAAAATCAAGTTTGTCCAAATCGCTTAACATTGTCAACCTTCAATTCAATGATATATGGATTTCATGCTTTCCAAAACTTGTTTCATTAAAGAAAATCGTTAAATTTGTTCGCATCTAAAATCCATATTAAACCCGTATTTGAATCATTTTCAAATTTCGAAATTTTAATTAAATTTTCTTTTATTTAAACAACCATTCTTAGTATTATTGATAAAATCGACGCTAAATCTCAGATCATTTTAAAGGCAAAACAAAGCTTAATATTCCATTGGAAATTTCCAAAATTTATTCATCTTGAATTTGGTTTCAAATGGTTTCAAATTAAATTTCAACCAATTTTCCAATCGTTATTAAAACAAAATATTTATTTAATTAAAGGAGCATTTAAAATCGGTCACCCGTAAGATTTGTAACTATGGTGCATGCGGCTTCACTCAACAGAACACATGCAATATCTTAACTAAACAAGCATGCACTATCCATTCATCACAACCACAAAATAAATCAAGTGTGTACGGAGCGTTATTGCCAGTAACGCTCGGTGTTTTACGGTGTTACTACAGCATATACATCCATCGAACAATCAGCGACAAACAACCATAACATTTCAAGCAGTCCAACCACTGATTTTCCATCAATTATAATTATAAATAAATTATAACAAATTTATTTTTACCAAAAATAAAATAATTGAAGTGGAGTTCTCACCTGCGCTGCGCTCTGGTTTCACTGACGAACCCGGTATCAACTGCATATCGGTTCACGAACATTATAATTGACAAGCGCGCACCGTTCTTTGCAATAACATGCATGCACCGTACACCGCTCTATACACGCTCTTGCTTCTCCATGGACGCTACGCTATGCAAATTTATATTCACATAAATATATATATTTTTTATTTTTATTTTTTTTTTTGAGAAAAGCACGGATGTGCTTTGGAGGACCAAAATAGTTGCCACCATGCATGCTTGCACATGCAACATGCTTCAGGCGCATTCTCCACTTCTCTCTCTTTTCTTTTTTTTTTTTTTTCAAAGAGGACGGGCTGAATAATTTCGGACCAAGGGTTGGCGAGCGGACTTGCATGCGATGTAGGACTACGCGGATGCTAGCTATAAATTACGGTGAAGGAGATGTTGGACTAAAAGCGATGGGAGAGGAGGCGGCTGCAAGAGTTTTGCGGAGTGGATGGAGATGCTTGCGGTTGCGGAGACGGACGGACGGCTTTGGGAAGAGAAGTGGTGATGCTCGCATGCGGTAGAAAGGGTTGACATGCATGAGGAGCTAAAAGAGGGGAGAGCCGAGAGTTGGGAGGAGGAAGGGGTGGATTTGGCGAATGGACTAGAAGGCCTGATGGTGCGGACGTGAGATGAAGGGAGAGAGGTGAGGTGCGGGACGTTGGGAATAAGATTGGCGGACGCATTGAAGCGGTGATGTGTGGAGTGTACGAACTGGAGTAGGAGAAAGAGAGGCAATGGAGGATGTGTGAAAATGAAAGGGATGGACTGTAAAATGGGTTTTAAAAACCAAAAGAGGACACACGTCCATATTCAAAGACCCATTCCCATGCATTTGTACACCTAACCAACACGTGCCACTCCTCATTCATGCATGATGCCACCTCAAGGCCACTTGCCACAATGCCAACAACCCATGCGTTGAACCTCTCCTTGAGAACATCCATCCCTCTTCATGTCCAACATAGTATATTTATTATATGTAAATTCCAATTTTTGATTTTTAGAGTTATTTACCGCGAGTTGTACTGAGATAAGTCCATCATCGTAAACAACAACACGCTCTGATTTGAAAACAGCAATAAAACCGGTCTGATTGATCAATTTTGTAAAGCGTCTAACGGACCACATTTATACCCAAAATACGTTGAAAAATTTATCTGCTTATTTTTCAAAATAAAAATTACAGAAAAATTCTAAAAATTATTTTAAAACAGCGCGTACAGAAATCAGATGAATATTTTAAACTGATATTTATCTATAATTTATTTTCAAGTCAAACTATTTTTAAAAATTAAAAATCCATATAAAATCCATATATAATTGTTTAAATCTTTATATATTAAATATTCCTTGAAATAAATCTTCAAATTATAAAATTCATATTATAAAACATTTATATATATATATAAACAAAATATTACTATCTATAAATATAAAAACCATTATGTAAATTTTCAAAAATCATTTTTATACAAAATCTTTAAAATAAGTCTTATACAAAATAAAATTATTTATTTAAACTAATAAAAAGGGAATTTCAAATATTAAATCCTATTAATTCCAGAAATATGTATTCAGAAAATCTCAAAATGTGCTATGGAAATTCATATTAAAATTTAGAAAATTCTGGTTCGTTACATTCTTCCCCCCTTAAGACTTTTCGTCCTCGAAAAGGAAGATAGTAAATTTTTAAACTATAAATAAATTTTTCTATATGGTTTGGAATAGGTTTTATAAATATTCAAAACAAACAGATTTAAAAAGTGGGACACGCATATCATAGTCAGTCCAACATATCATATCATATCGATCTCTCAAGTTAGCATACAAAACGTATCTAACCTTTCATGAGCACATACTACGCACTTGGGCAGTCAAAATGCAGTCATCAAAGGTGTACCTAGGTATCCGTTACTAGTCCTCAAAATCATACTAGCCCAAAACAACTTAATGCATCTGGTACTTAAGACAACATATAAACACTATATATACAAGGTCCAGACTCATCGCAACTAAACATCAGTTGCATCTGATCCATCATCGGGTGGATCGGTCAAACCAATTTCCTCGGGTTCTTCATCAGCTAATGACTCCTCATCGTCTGCCATAAAGCCATCGTCATCTATTTCCACGATAAATTCATCGTGCTTACTACCCATAAATCCGTCCTTATCAGCCTTGTCCGAGGGCTGGTCTATACTCTCCATTTTCTCACCAATCTCATCATCTCCCATTTCTGGAAGTAGGCCATCCTCGAATGTAGGTTATTCAAAATTACCCTCATCGGCTACAGCCTTAATATCGTCTACCCCGACATCATCACCATGTTTGGGTTTCTCCACTCTTTTCTATAACATCGTCAAATCCACCATTTCCCGTCTCTAGGAGTGGGTCGTTCTTAGCTATAACTGCTGGTTATCCCATTTCATGCATCAACCTTTCTAACTGCTCAACGAATACAGGATCTATAGGCCAATTAATGTCTTCTGGTGCAGCCTGTGCTAATGCGGCGTTTCCTAACAACTCCTGATTTCTTTGGTCTAGGATCTGTGACCACAAAACTCTAACGTATCATTATAAATCTTTTGGGGGGTCATTGAATCCAAAGTAGGTTGCTACCTTATCCCATATCATCAAGTTAATAATCACGGGTCCTAGCACATACTCATACATTCTTACAGGGTCATCCTACTGCAGGGTTGGGCCTTATTCCTAACACATCAAGATAAAGATCAGAACTACTATCCATGTTACTGCTGGGCACTTGGTCTGGTCCTGAATCAGGTTGGAATTTTGATGGAATCTCAATTATCCTATGGTTACCCTAGTTAAAGGAAATGATTGAATTCTCGATTACCGCTACCCTTAGGCCGGACTAAGCAAGCTATTATCGTACACTTAGCCGTTTACTTCCTTAGAGTTAAAAGTTTAAGCTCATGGGTCGTCCAAACCTACTCATCATTAACTTAACCAAAACGATTCACATTAAGTGCTTGTACCCAAAATTTCTCCTTTCAAGGTTCTCAAAATTTGCAAAGGGGTTTACCAAAATCAACAAATGGTCAAGGGTCCAAATTGGGTCATCCTAATTCCTAACAAACCAACAGAAATCATTTTTACACAAGGAGTTAGTGAAATTTGCTTAAGTCTCAGTGTATTCCCACATTTTCTTAACTATTATTGTAAGAATTTTATACTCAAGTTATTCATCAAATTTCTAGATTCATAAATATTCCCTACTCATCTTGGTTCATTTGTGAATTACATTTATATTCTTCATTTTTAAGAAAATGTAACCTATATTTCCTTCCTATTTCAAGTTACTATATCGGCTTTCACTTTAATTCATCAACAATTTCAAACACTTATGAAAATGGTTTCAAGTATTCTCGACGTTTAAATCGGAATCATACGGTCATACCATTTTCGAAACTCGAGAATAATCACTGACGATGTCCGGATCATCAACAGAGTTATCCTCCAGCGACTAGAATGGAATCCTATATCTATCTAGTACATATAAGATTTCTTATACACGTTGATCAGACGTATATTAAAAATCCTTACATACTCGATAGTCCAATCATGACGTAGAATAAAACACTCGAAATCCTTATTTCAAATTATATTCCCAATAATCATTGTTTCAAATTGATTTACTTGTTCAAAAATACCTTATATAGGTTTCAAAAATATACGCTCTCTCGTCATAATATTCCGAGATCTCATTCTAGGGTATTTCTAACCCTATCTCTAATGAGATAATATAACTTTGAGGAGTCCTATTCTTTTGTCCAAATATGTACGTACCCAATAGCTTTGTATAACCAAAGCTCTGATACCAACTGTAACGACCCGCCTTTTTGCCCGGTTCTTGCCGGTAATTAAACCAACTTAAACCGTTCAGAAAGACGAATTGTTATGGGTACTTACATACATTGAACAAAAACAACAGAACTTTTCATTGAATAATTCGATATTACATCAGAGTTACATGAATATCAGAGTTACACGTAAATATACACAGCGGAAGAAATAAAACTCTCAGCGGAAGAACATTATCTGATACAGCGGAAGCTCCAACTCTAGCGTGAACTCTAATTCCGGAAGCGTTCTGAATCTTCTTCAACGATCCATAACTGCAAAACTAAACACTAGCTGCCCGTGTGGAAATTAGTGGGCACCCAGAGTTTAGGAAGGAACAATAAACTCCAAGTCAGTCGTGGGACTGGTGTGAGAACTCAAAACAGTTATCATTTAGGTTTCATTTTTAAAGTTGGGTAATTCAAAGGACCACGCCGCTAATGCGGAACGGGTTTTACTCCATATGAATTCCCGTGCATAGAAATACGCAATGACTTTTGAAAAATGAAGCTATCATAAGCTCGTCCCATATCACACAATGCAAGCGCACACCAGATGGGCGAGTTTTGTCTTATGATAACCAAACATGATTTCATACGCAAAAATCCTCTTTAATATTATCATATAGTGTGGAAAACAAATTCGAAATTAAATGTATTAATCCTAGACGGCATGAGTGTCCCATACCACTATGTCGCCATATATAAATACAATCAAAATCGCATGGCTCGTATTGGTATTTGGATTTCCAACTTGATGATTCCTGGCACGAAAGATCAATCAGGGACTTGAGCGAAGTGTAACGCAACAAATCACCAGGGCAGTATCTACGGTTTTCGACCAGACGCGGCCCCCCGAACATACCCCATCCCCAGTTCACAAGTGGTTTCCCACTGCTGCAGCACTCATCATCGAATCATATATATATATATACAGACCAAACCGCCAGTTTCTCATCATCCGGTGTGTGAGGTTTGTCGATGTCACGTCATACACAAAGCTACGCTTCGATAAGCCATGCTTTGATCATCATTAGCTCATATCATACTTGGGTATGCCACATTGTCAATATCTCCACATATCACTGATTCGAATTAATACATATTCTCTAAGAACGTAACTTAGAGACGGAGATATTCAATTGCCACAAATCATATATATATTCACACGAATCAGTGCTACGAGGTCAATTACAATATCAGACACACCATCCATACAAGTCCGTTCTGGGTCTGAACGAAACACAATCCGAAAATCTCCAAATATACTCAGATCTCCTGCCACCCTCGTATCGGGTGTACGGCCCAATCCGAGATGTCAGCAATCGATCCAAATAATCTGGACATTTCCGGTCTTCATTTATTGATTTCAAATCTTGAATTACTTCATAACGTCGTAATATTACTTGGAATGGTTTTCGGACCTATATCCGATCCCGGACTTCCCAAGTAACAACGTATCTTAAACAAGAGCTACAAATCACACGGGTTTCTTAATTCAAATCTCCTTTCCAAATATTATTGTTATATTTTGAAGTACAGTTGGATTCAATTCCCGGAAACCCGTTACCCTTTAATATTTTCTCAAATTCAACATTTGTCTTCCCAAACTTACATTTCAAAACAACTTAATTAATTCATCGTCACTTGAATAACCAAATCTTTATTTGGATTTTTTTTTTGGATTTCCATTTAACACAAATCAGTTCATATAGAATCAATCGACTTATACTCGATATTGATTCACAAACTCAGGCAACACGATCAAAATCAGGATATGGATATGTTAGTATTTCTGGTCGCATTTAACTGCTATTGTAAAATCCATATTGACTATCTGAATACTAATTCCATCGAAACTCATTCCTATTTAAACGATCTTTGTTTTAAATAACCATCCCCTTTCGTAACAGTTTGGTTTGAAGAATTTCAAATTCCAACTATTTACAAATACAAGGTATAAAAATGTTATAGGTGTCGCGAACAACATTGTAAATGGTTACTTAATTAAGTGGATCCGAACCATTCCATTTAACAAGGATACCCTTCAGATAGAATATATTTTTCCAACATTAAATGGATTTCCAAAAGTACATTTATTCGATTTCTACTACATCGACGAACTGCACGTGTGGCGATCTTTCATATTTTATTTTGAACATAACAAAAATCCATATGACGAAATCTGAAAATTCCCTTTTTACACAAACCCATTATCAAATGAAAATCGTTGTTTGCCGTTTTACATCAATTCAATTTCATATGTTCAAGTTATAATTATTTGAAAATTTAAAAACCGATATCGTCGAACTGTTACTTAATGACGAGTTCGATTTCGCTATATAACGTTAACATAAATTTTTAAATCCATTTCCAAACAAATTTATTTCATAACTTTAGTTCAAAACCAAATTCCGAATCTCTTTTACAAAAATAATATTATATTTTCTCAAAATCAAGTTTGTCCAAATCGCTTAACATTGTCAACCTTCAATTCAATGATATATGGATTTCATGCTTTCCAAAACTTGTTTCATTAAAGAAAATCGTTAAATTTGTTCGCATCTAAAATCCATATTAAACCCGTATTTGAATCATTTTCAAATTTCGAAATTTTAATTAAATTTTCTTTTATTTAAACAACCATTCTTAGTATTATTGATAAAATCGACGCTAAATCTCAGATCATTTTAAAGGCAAAACAAAGCTTAATATTCCATTGGAAATTTCCAAAATTTATTCATCTTGAATTTGGTTTCAAATGGTTTCAAATTAAATTTCAACCAATTTTCCAATCGTTATTAAAACAAAATATTTATTTAATTAAAGGAGCATTTAAAATCGGTCACCAGTAAGATTTGTAACTATGGTGCATGCGGCTTCACTCAACAGAACACATGCAATATCTTAACTAAACAAGCATGCACTATCCATTCATCACAACCACAAAATAAATCAAGTGTGTACGGAGCGTTATTGCCAGTAACGCTCGGTGTTTTACGGTGTTACTACAGCATATACATCCATCGAACAATCAGCGACAAACAACCATAACATTTCAAGCAGTCCAACCACTGATTTTCCATCAATTATAATTATAAATAAATTATAACAAATTTATTTTTACCAAAAATAAAATAATTGAAGTGGAGTTCTCACCTGCGCTGCGCTCTGGTTTCACTGACGAACCCGGTATCAACTGCATATCGGTTCACGAACATTATAATTGACAAGCGCGCACCGTTCTTTGCAATAACATGCATGCACCGTACACCGCTCTATACACGCTCTTGCTTCTCCATGGACGCTACGCTATGCAAATTTATATTCACATAAATATATATATTTTTATTTTTATTTTTTTTTTGAGAAAAGCACGGATGTGCTTTGGAGGACCAAAATAGTTGCCACCATGCATGCTTGCACATGCAACATGCTTCAGGCGCATTCTCCACTTCTCTCTCTTTTCTTTCTTTTTTTTTTTTTCAAAGAGGACGGGCTGAATAATTTCGGACCAAGGGTTGGCGAGCGGACTTGCATGCGATGTAGGACTACGCGGATGCTAGCTATAAATTACGGTGAAGGAGATGTTGGACTAAAAGCGATGGGAGAGGAGGCGGCTGCAAGAGTTTTGCGGAGTGGATGGAGATGCTTGCGGTTGCGGAGACGGACGGACGGCTTTGGGAAGAGAAGTGGTGATGCTCGCATGCGGTAGAAAGGGTTGACATGCATGAGGAGCTAAAAGAGGGGAGAGCCGAGAGTTGGGAGGAGGAAGGGGTGGATTTGGCGAATGGACTAGAAGGCCTGATGGTGCGGACGTGAGATGAAGGGAGAGAGGTGAGGTGCGGGACGTTGGGAATAAGATTGGCGGACGCATTGAAGCGGTGATGTGTGGAGTGTGCGAACTGGAGTAGGAGAAAGAGAGGCAATGGAGGATGTGTGAAAATGAAAGGGATGGACTGTAAAATGGGTTTTAAAAACCAAAAGAGGACACACGTCCATATTCAAAGACCCATTCCCATGCATTTGTACACCTAACCAACACGTGCCACTCCTCATTCATGCATGATGCCACCTCAAGGCCACTTGCCACAATGCCAACAACCCATGCGTTGAACCTCTCCTTGAGAACATCCATCCCTCTTCATGTCCAACATAGTATATTTATTATATGTAAATTCCAATTTTTGATTTTTAGAGTTATTTACCGCGAGTTGTACTGAGATAAGACCATCATCGTAAACAACAACACGCTCTGATTTGAAAACAGCAATAAAACCGGTCTGATTGATCAATTTTGTAAAGCGTCTAACGGACCAATTTATACCCAAAATACGTTGAAAAATTTATCTGCTTATTTTTCAAAATAAAAATTACAGAAAAATTCTAAAAATTATTTTAAAACAGCGCGTACAGAAATCGGATGAATATTTTAAACTGATATTTATCTATAATTTATTTTCAAGTCAAACTATTTTTAAAAATTAAAAATCCATATAAAATCCATATATAATTGTTTAAATCTTTATATATTAAATATTCCTTGAAATAAATCTTCAAATTATAAAATTCATATTATAAAACATTTATATATATATATATAAACAAAATATTACTATCTATAAATATAAAAACCATTATGTAAATTTTAAAAAATCATTTTTATACAAAATCTTTAAAATAAGTCTTATACAAAATAAAATTATTTATTTAAACTAATAAAAAGGGAATTTCAAATATTAAATCCTATTAATTCCAGAAATATGTATTCAGAAAATCTCAAAATGTGCTATGGAAATTCATATTAAAATTTAGAAAATTCTGGTTCGTTACACCGCCTTGTTTAAAACCCTCCCATCCTCCGATCCTCTTCTATTCTACCAGCCGCCACAAATTTGATCAAAAGAAACAAAAACCCTAATCCCTAAAATTCCTTTCTATCCTCCCAAAGCCAGCAGCATCGCCACCCCCTTCGGCCTCCTCAACCATCCGCCACCACTGTCGAGCCACCGAGCCTTCCTGTGCCACACGAGCAAGCAGAACGAGGTCGGGTCTCTGACTGCGAATGGTTTCAACAGATGCTGGTCCAAGACCCAAAAGCTAAGTTCCTCCTTTACTCGATTTTAAACTGCTGTAATATTTTGATTTGATTTTTCCTAGTTTCGAATGGGATTTTCTGTTTTACTGTGTTGTTTCGAATAGGTTTTGTATCGATGAAACACCATGCGTGACATGTATTTATAGTTGCAGTTTGACCTTAGATAAGATGACTGTCCATCAATGGTTTGAATTGTTGTTTCAATAAAATCTGTAAAATTAGATTTTTGGTATAGGTTTTCGAGCACATTTATGATCTGTTTGATGTGGATTTTGATGGATCTTGGATAGCTATGTCTAGTTAAGTTAAATCAGGGATTTCGAAACTGAAAATAGATTTACTTGTTTTGATTTTGTTGGATTTGAATAATATTGTCAATGTTGTTGATCAGTTCACATGGACGTACCAATATCTGTTCACATGGATTTACTTGATAGTTGTGCCATTCTGATGTATTCACATGGATATGTAGATTTGATTTCAGCACTTGTTGGTTTGTTCGAAACAGATTTTGACAGTGTAGATCAGAAAACATATATACACTTTACTTGTTTACACAATGCAGAGATTTTTAAACTATAAATAAATCTAGTGTTCAGGCAGCAGTCTTGAATGGGTTTGTACATGAACTGTTGTGCAGATTAGGTAACTGTGGGGTAGGAATTGTTACTTCGATTACAGACATTTAGATCTGTATTTGGATTTTGTACAGACTTTCTTTTACATTTTAAAATATATGAAACAGTGATGGCACATGGAAATTTCTGCACAAATTTAAATAATCGATTCTGGTAAAGATTTGATGTATAAAATATACATTTTCCCTTAGAGGTTCATGTCTGTTTCGAGCTGTCCTTGTACATACTATAGTTGTTTTTTTCTGTGTTGTTTAATCGACCGTATGTATGAAGATATACATATATTTTATTTAGCTATGTATTGTCAATATCCTTAGCTGTTTGTACTCTCTTCTCCCTTACCTGTTGTAACGACCCAGAAAATCTGAACCAATTTAAAATTTTTAAATTGGCTAAAATAATGGATTTTAAATATTTAAAATAAATATTTTAAATAATGGCAATGGAAAGTGAGTTTGAATCGACAATTGAAAGCGAATATAATTAATTATAATTATAAACAAGGCCTGAAAAGGCGATGCAGTTTTAGAAATTGAATTCAAATTTTGTCGGACTGTACCGGGTGCAAAACAAAACGGATTTTAGTGAAACCAAAAATATATAAATCTGTTAGTGAATACCTTTCTAACGAATCTGAAAAATCGAATTTTCATAGCGGAAAGCAAAAGTTATGGCCGAATGAATTTTCAGAAAAGTCGCTATGGAATTTATATAGCCCGTGAAATTGGATATTTTGCATACGACCTCGATATTCGATGAAACCGCTTTTGTTGGATCCGGGATGTGAAGTTATTACTAGGTTTCAAATTTCATAATTTTTGAAGCTAGTATGTGAGCGTGGCAAAGGAAAATGTGTTTTGGTCAATTACAGTTGAATTGGATCGACCAAAAATGGGCCTTTTTGCAAACGGTCTCAGAATTTGACGAAACTAGTTTTGTTGGGACCGTGTCGTCAAAACATAGCTAGATTTATTTTTCTGGAATTTTTCGAATCAGTTTGTGGCCCTGGCAAATTCAAATGTACGTTCAAATTAAATATTGAATGTTTTATATTTTGATTTGAATGGAAACTGACTGAAACAGCCGAATGGGCCTTCGAAACATATCCCATTGTGTTCAGAATGGGGGTAAAACGCCAGGGACAACAATCGTTGGGTTTCAATTGGTGGTCGTGTCAGAAAACCCCTTTAAAGACCCACCGACCAATCAGAATTTAGGAAAAAAAATCCTCAGACCCCCCCCCCCCCGATCGACGGCGATAAAGGCTCCCCCTCGTCTCTCCTCCGCCGCCGCCGCTACAGGCCACCAGAGCCGCCGCCACCACATCCATTCGAACCGCCTCCCCCTCCTCTTCAAATCCGACACTAGCTCCGCCTCCATCGACGCCCCCATCGCCAGAAACGGCCTTCCAAAGATCCGACCTTCTTGACGCCGCCGCCGCCGCCGCAGACCACCGTACCCCCTCAAACCACCATCGATCGACAGCCCTCACCTCCCTCGAAGACGCTGCAGCCACCGATCATCCCAGTTCTTCCCGGATTTCGCGAATTTCTTCGACCTTGTTTTGAACAGCATATAAAGGTAATTCCTTTATATTGTTTAAACACTTTTTAGTGTGGCAAACCTTTTAAAAATCGTATCTTTTTCATTCGTTAACGAAATTCGATGAAACATGAAACATCGTGACCATGTGGACATCTTCTACATTTTAGAAGAGACCGCATATTTTTCTGAGCCTTCTGCTATTTTTGGTGGAGTGGAACCCAATGTGAGATTTCTAATTTATAAACGATAAGGAAAACGACGATGTATAAATTATATAGTCGATGTATGAGTTATATAAGCGTTGTACACCTCTTGTATAAGCGTTGTATAAGTTGTACGTTCGATGTATAAGTTATATATATGCGTTGTAAGAATTATATATGTGTTGAAATAAAAGTGAATTGCTATATATAAATATATATATATATATATATACGCCCCTCGTCCACAAACCATGGACGATATTTACTGATTGTGATTGGTGTGAAAATTGATTGATAGCGAATGGTTGTTTGGGATTGTTTGTGGTTGATATTGATTGATTGTGGTTGAAAAATACCCACTTGTGGTTGAGAAATATTTGGTTGAAACCACATAGGATTAGTTTGTGGAAATGAAATAAATATTTACATGCCGCCTGCGTGCGAACTAGATGCATGATCACCATTGTCAAAAACCGCGAGGTTTTAAGGTAGAGCGAGGAGCCGTACTAGGGACGGTCCCGGTTTTAACTACCCTGCCGTTATGCTGCCGAAATTTTGAATAATATTCATGTGTTTGAATTATTTTCATTTGCTGAAACTATATTTATTAATTGAATAGAAAACCTTCATGTGTTGAATCGATATTCATTCGTTGATTAGAAATTCATGTGTTGAATGGTGTTCATGTTTTAAATATAAAAATCACATTTTTATCTACATAAAGAAACTATAGAAAACCTTCATGTGTTGAATCGATATTCATTCGTTGATTAGAAATTCATGTGTTGAATGGTATTCGTGTTTTAAATATAAAAATCACATTTTTATCTATATATAGAAACTATAGAAAACCTTCATGTGTTGAATCGATATTCATTCGTTGAATTGAAATTCATGTGTTGAACGGTATTCATATTTTGAAATAAATTGTTTCATAATAAAAATCACCTTTTATCAACTATATAAACTATATAAAATAATAGTGTTTTGAAATGAATTGTTTTACAATAAAAATCACATTTTTATTATATACATGGATTGTTGAATTGTGAAGTGTTAAAAATAGCAACTCGTTCAAATAAATATGCATGAGTTGAAATATTCATTAATTAGCTAATGATATGATTTTTGCCTATGCATGCAACATTAGAATGAATGGTGTTTTTAAACCAAATGGAATCAAATATGAAGTTGAATAGAAAATGATAAGTGATAAGAACTATATATATGTACATGCATATTTATTGAACAGGTTATAGCAAAGGGGCTAGAGAAGAGGAATAAAATTTTGTGCCCGACAAATAGGTACACATTTACTGTTTTGTTTGGGTGATGATTTTATGAGCCTGTTGGCTAGCCGCTTGACTTTTTCTTTTTGACATGAGACGCCCGTGTGGCTATTTGGGAATTTTCCCAGCCCCTCCCGTACAAAGGAGGTTATGGCGAAATTTTCCAAAATTTAAAGGCGTTAGTGAAATATTTGAAGTGAAAACGATATTGAAATTGTTGAATGAACTATATTTATATAAATATATAAATATAAATGAAATTAAAACGAAACGTGGCCGTGCAGTTCGTGTTTTGAAACCGTGATTTCAAACAACTACTGGGGGAAATCCGACCATCGGATTTTCCTGAAATCACAACCGTTGGGTCCGCTTTGGAAAAATCTTTCCAACGGCACCAACTTTGTAAAAATCCAACGGTTGGATTGTCTGGAATGTTTAATTCAAATCTGAAGAAAAACAGCGCCAGAAACGATTATATTCATATATATATAGATAGATATAATTATAATTAATCGAATAACGACGCTGTAGTTCGTATTTTGAAATTGAAACTTCAAACGATTGTACCGGGAGATCCGACCGTCGGATTTTCCCGAAACTGGAACCATTGGATTCGTTTTGAAAAGACCTTTCTAATGATGTAAATTATGTGAAAATCCAACAGTTAGATTTTCAGATATGTGTAAATCAAATCTGAAGAAAAACAGCGCCACGGCCGCGTTATGGCCCGAAGCGTCGTTTTGAATAAATTGGCTATTTTAAAAATAAATAAAAATAGCGATAAATCGTTATAAAATATCATAACGATGTGGAATGGAAATAAACTGAATTTGCTCGATTTATATGGTATTTGATGGTTGAATGTGTTTGGTGTGAAAATTACATTAAAGAACAAAATTGGTGTTGTCGCATGATTTAACCATTGAAATAAATTGATTTGGAATTCTAAATATACGTGAATTATTTGAAAAGGCCGAGTTAATTCTCATTTCGAATAATTGACCGACGATTGAAATTCGAAGATGAAGACGGTGGTAGAAGACCGGAGATCTTCACCTCGTTTGGATGGTAACCGAGGTCCTGATTGGGAAGCATCCCGAAATATGGATAATGAGTGGTGATCGTCCAGACGTACGTGGTGATCGATGGGTTTGTGAGGTATTTAGTGCCTCCGGTTTCGTTCAGACCCAGAACGGACTTGGAAATGGACTGTGTGTCTGACATTGGAATTTATTCTGTGTTGATTGATCTCTATTAAATATACGTCTGTTTGGCTGCAGAGAATTTATTCTTATGCTTAACGCCATTCTCTGAAACGCACGAGCTCAGAGGTTATATATCGATGGACATCAGTCGCATGACATGAGTTGCTAGTGTGGCATGCCTAAGTGGCAAATGATCAAGGCTTCTATTGAAAAGCAAAGTATTGTGGTGATGATCAAAGCCCCGCCTGTGTGGCGTAGCTTTGTGTATAATGTGAATTCGCGAGCCTCACCCCCCGGTATGAACCAGAAACGGGAGAAGGACCTCAGGGAGGGCATGCATTTCTTTCTAGCTAGGGTGGTGTTAGTGACCTACCAGCCCTGACATTTATATACTTTTCACCTGTGTGGTTGTTGCTGTTGCAAGGCGCCTCGGATATATCAGTCAATCCGGGACCGATGGAGCCATTCGTTGGCTCGTTTGCGCCCCGTAGGGCGGGGAGACGTATTGTTCAGGCATAATAATCCACATCGGTGGACCGGCCCTGACGATCCAGGGGGCAGTTGCGGCTGTTCCTGAGACATGGTAGGCTTGATTGTCTCGAATTCGGTAAGGACTATCTTTTGCCTTGGTTCATGACGGAAATCTAATTTCCAGATACAACATCGTGCGGTTTTGATTGTATATAAATATGGCGACATGATATATGGTACCCATGCCGTCTATGATTGATAATTATGATTCAAATTGTTTTTGAAACATATAAACACTAGTAATAATATCAAATGCTTTTGCTTTATTCGTATCAATCATATTTTGGCCATTATAAGGTAAAACTCTATCCTCCGGTTTGCGTTGCATTGTGTGATGGGAATTGAGTCTTATAATGGCTTCATTTTTATAAAATGCATTGCGTTGTTTAAAAGAAAGATTTGTTTTAAAGCACTGGCAATTCGATGGAGAAAACCCGTTCCATGAAAGTGGCGTGGTCCTGTGATTAGCCAAATTATATATGTGTTGAGTAGATTTCACATACCAGTCCCATGACTGACTCGTAGTTTGTTTCACTTTCAAACTCGGGTGCCCCTTTTTCTACACGGGCAGCCTTGTATTCAGGTTTAGCTGGTTCTTTCTGGATAGCTGGAGCTGAAGATGGATTCTATCATTTATCTCTTTTTATGCTGTTCAGCTCCTATTGTACATATTTTGCTTGTTTTCCGCTGTAGACATTTATGTATAGCTGAACTGTATTTGTACTAAGTAAGATCCTGTATACTAAGTAACTCTGATAATTACTTTTATCCAGTATATTCTATTGTTCATTATCTGGTGTATTTATTTAATTCTGTTCTGCTATTATCTGTTTCTGTGTTATATTCCAAGGATTACCCTTGCCACCGTCAGTACGGGGTTTGGGGTCGTCTCACCTGTACATTTCACTTTCTTTAGCTATTCATATGGAAGTGTTTTCATAGAAATATATATAATAGTTTAGCTGTTGATTATCAGTTTTGTTTCACTGGTTTTTCTTTTCTTTTTGGATGAAACAAGACATGCCATTTATTTTTAATAAGAATACATTGGTTCCGATGGTTATAAGTGTACAGGTTATTACATATGTACGAATACATGTTCTTCTATGTTGGTCGGTTCCTGGTTTTGCCTACTGTACTATTTTGCTTCTTTTAATTTTTAATTTTCTTTTCTTAAACTAATAGGTTTCTGTTTTTTTTTTCCCGTAGGTCGAAACTTGATGGGGATGGGAACAACTTGGATAAACATGAAGACATTACTTTAAAATGTTGATTCTTTCTTTGTGTTTTGAATTCTTGAACATGTATATTTGTATATATATTTTCTTTTTGAACTTGTACTGTAATGAAATCTTATAAGTGAATAATGATGATTACCATGTCGCATGTTGGATTTTGAACTGCGTTTTGGCATGTTAAGGTTGAAAGTTAAAAACCAACAATGTTACTGTGAACAAGCTTATTATTAATTAGCATATTCAATAACCCAATGGCAATATGAAAATACTAATGTTTACAGGGCTAAGCTCCAAGCATAGAAATTGTTATCATTACTGCTACAAAATTTGATTACTTAGATTTAGTTTATCATTTTATAAAAACATAATTAGCTTTAGGACAAGCAAACGGTTCTGAATCTCGATAGGAGATGGTTGTTACCAAGATTGAAATATCCAATAATACAGGGTCATCCACGAGCCATTAAGAAATGTGGCAATTATGAAAGGGACGGATCGAAAGATACAGCAATAAACTAACTATTTTATAATTATTCTTTTAAATGCCAACTAGCTGTTTTATATGGAGATATACGTTGATGTATATGTCAATATATATTCAAGGGTTTATTTATAAATCTAATATAATTTTTATTAAAATATGAATTGAATTTAAACGGTTAGATTAACTAAAATAAATAAATAAATATCGCCGTATTTATTGAACAATATTTTCAACATCTAACTGTATAGAATTGAAACTTGACATTAAAATTCTAGTTTTAAAATAATATATAAATATATATATTCGAACTCTATTAAATAAATTTGATTAAATATCCATTATATTTCAAATATAATATATAAACAATTTAAATATTCGAATTTAAATGGTCGAAAAATCTGAGACATTACATTCTTCCCCCCTTAAAATAATTTCGTCCTCGAAATTGCAAAGTAGGAAGAATATTCCGAACCGTATTATTCAAAATAAATACGAAATCTAAAAATTTCCTAAAACTTTGCCAGCACTCCATCTGCATGGCTTGCTCGGTACGGCTACAACTGCCATCCTGGGCCTCAACTCCTTCATAAGAAAATTCAATATCCAAATGGCAGCCCACTTTATCTAAATCCCAATTTAATTTCCAATAAATTTTCAAACCCTAATTCATTTCAAGTTCACTCAATTTGAATTCATTCTTGAATTGGTTTTACTTAACCAGATTCAGTTTTCATTTCTCATATCCGATTCAATATACGAATTGATTTTCTAATCAATTCAATTTTATTTCATAATTCAAATTTGATTTCAAATCAATCAGAACAAACAACCAAACACCCAACATTACTATAATATAGAAAATAAATTCCTTTTTCTATATAAAATATACATTGGGTAAAATTATTTCATTTACCCACCTTATAAAACAATATCGTGTCAATTCACTAGTTCAACGCTTCTCAACACTTGAACCAGTTAAATAACACAATACAAAACATTTGTATATCAAATCTTACAAATACGCTCTCATATATATGCACTCAAACTCAATCTAGGGTGTTACTAACCCCATCTCTATTGAGTTACGCCACAGAGCCAAGGTTACTACTCAACCAATAGCTCTGATACCACTGTAACGACCCAGTGATTTTCGGCTCCGAAAATCGACATAAATACCCTTATTGTATCTCATGCCGATCTTCCAACACCGAAAACACTGGAACATTTATAGAAAGAAATTAGAGGGTGAGATAAGAAAGAAAGAAAGTTAGAATAGTAGAAGAAGAGGAATCAACACAGAGTCTCACATCGCAGCGGAACAAAATATAATACAGAATTAATCTTTATTGAGAGCCCTTGAAAATACTTACAATATTAGAGTACAACACACATCTGGATAGTTTTGATAATCTGTCCTCATATATATAATCACACATCAGAATATCATTCGTCTGAACATCTTCAGCTCGTCTCTGGACTTCTTAGTACCTGATAACCTGAACCTGTACACCTCGGTCTAACCCGAGCATTTACAAAACACCTGGTCAGTCTGGTGAACCAGAGTGAGAAAAAACTCGCACAGCAATTAAGTGTATCACACAACTTGATTATAAAGTTAAAATCCTTTCGAAAGAAAAAGATAATCGTAAGACTGATCCACACATAAACAAGGATGGTTTTTACCTTACGATAACCCAAAGCATCCTTTGAAATCATATCTCGATCTGATATTATGTTAATGTCTAGATACAAATAAATATCAAATCTAGAGGAACGCTTGCATCTCACGCTCCCCGTATATAGTATACAATTGAAAACTGCGGCGCTTATTGGATATTGGATTTCCAACTTGACAAGGTATGGGACCACCTTCCGTACGTGTATCCCTAGAGGTGAATACACTGGGTTCAACAAGAACACCTTGCAACCCCACCCTCACATGACCGACCACTCATTTCGCTTGAGTGTATCGAATGTATGTCACCAACGGTTGGACTCAAACCACCGTTCCCGAATGGGCAGAATCGATAGAATAAGAACAAAAGGAATTTCTCTAGATAGGTGATTATACACCCTAATGGGAGCGACCTACATAGCCATGATGCCTGCCCGATTTTTGTCATTTCCCGGTTGTGAAGCTTGAGGTTATAATCTTTTGAACACCTGGCCACCATTCACTTTGAATGCCACATCGTCAGATCCGCCAGGTATCACCGAATACTGATTTCCACAAAAATACTCTGAGCGTTAAGCCAGAGAAGGTGTCCAGTCTTCTCTGCCACCAACAGAGATACGTTTGTAGAAAATCAATATATGTAATCCCTTTAGAAATACTTTGTCAGACACTCATCCATACAAGTCACCCAGGAACAGAATGAACCGAAGGTACTCTCCTACTGCATCCAATACAGGAATCACCCCATGGATCAGTAGCGATAGTCCTTGCAATCCACAGTTTCAACCACGACAGAACCCCAGTATATCTCCGGATCGAATCAGAGATTGTAAGTGGTTCTTCCGCTTTATGAAGATCTGTGGTCTTCACATGCTCCATCTCGATCGTCACTTGATCTTTTCTATATATATCGTATCTGTTGGTTGGAATGGTTTTCGAATAAACATTCGATCCTGGTCTTTCCATAACAACAATCGTAAATGTCAGACTTGATAGTGGGTTATTTAACTATCAAGTAAACATCCATGAAATCATAAAAATATATTTATTGGTCTGGTACTCAGCATCACTTGGCTTTTAAAATTAATCACCCAATTTCCTTTTAATTTCGTGACTATGGAAATAACATCTCATCTCATTTCTGTTACTTTGGAGATCTAATCACACACCCTTGCCATTACCCACTAGTACCATCTTTGGGTCGTCCCGAAGTTGTTCAAGTTGGGGTATTTTAATTACCTCTCAGACCTAGACCAACAACGTTCTTACCTTCAGATAAAAGCGAGTTGTAATTCAAAACCCGATATTAATATTTAAATTCCTATTTCCAAACTCGTTTACCAAGCTCACAATTTCACCCCTTTTCAATCCCCTTTCCTTTTTGAAAAATCTCCTTTCAATTCCATTGGTTTAACTTAATCCCTTCATTAAATATTTCAAATTCAAAATGACATTTACTCTCATATTCCATTTAAAACTTTGTTTATAAATTTACAGGTTTAATCTAAACCCTTCATATCTTCTCCTTCCTTTACTTAATTCAAACCTTAAGTAAACTTTCCATCATCATATCCATTTAGAACTCTTTATTATTTGATAAAAACTCGAGTTCAAAAATACAAAACTCATCCATAAATATTCAACTATATTTCATTTCCACTTGTTTACTTAAATGTATTGCATTCAAGCAGAGATTATTTAACTCAACATTTAAACCTTGCAAATTTATTTAACCCCTTTATTTACTAGAATAAATGATAAATTTCTTTTAAAACTCTCACTCAACTTAACCAACTATTCATTTGGTTATTCCACTAATTTAAAATCTAACTTGGTTTAAATGGTCGACACCAAACATGATTACTCTTTTAACCAACTCTATTTAATTACTTATTTGATATTAATTAAAATATAATTAATTTTTAATAATTTTATTTAATCTCTCACGACTAATCAAATATTTAACTGCTAGGTTAATTCCTGCTTTTCATTTATAATTCTTATCGACATAAGAATCTAATTTATAAACAAATTTCATAATTTCTTATAAACTTTAAATAAATATTTATTTATTTCCTTTTTTATTTACCTTCCTATGCGATAACTTTCAAAATCCATTTTCGTTATAAAATATTTCTATAACTCAAATATTATCGAGTCACTATCGATAAAACCATATTTTATAAATCGATTGATTTATAAGCCAGCGGTGCCAATTACCCAACCATACGATTCATTGGTTACTATCCGAATAAATGTTGAAATAAGGTTCAACAATCAATAATAATCAGTCATCTCTTTTTATTTGACTGAAAAATTTCCATAACAATCATCAATCAATCAACAGACAATTCAAACAATTCACACAATTTCAAATACGTCTATGAACATGACTAAACAAGGTAATTAATTTATTCGGGTCAGATCAAAATGATTTGTGTTTTCTAAAATTAAACGAATGTTTAAATATTCAGAATTTGAATCCACAATAAAAACATTTAACTAACAAACAGTCAACCGCTAGCAATTCAGAACACGTAAAATAAAAATACCCAGTTTATAGAATATAAACGGGAAGGCTGAGTGAGTTCAACTCACCTGGATTTGATTGGTCATTCAACAGTCTGGTTTTTGTCGAATTAAACTGACATTTAATTCAAATAGAAATTCCAGTCACTTCAGATCCGAAATAGCTCCGCTCCATCTCGGAGTACCCGTCTCCACGGTTCCAACGCAACTGACCGCGCCTGAATCCGAGGTCATATGAGTGAGAAAACGTATTACGAACTTTATAAACTAATTAAACTTTTTAAACATGAATTTTCTTCTGAATTTCAAAATCGGGCTTTACCTTTAATTCGTTTGGCCCAAAACAACCCGACCCGCCTTGTTTAAAACCCTCCCATCCTCCGATCCTCTTCTATTCTACCAGCCGCCACAAATTTAATCAAAAGAAACGAAAACCCTAATCCCTAAAATTCCTTTCGATCCTCCCAAAGCCAGCAGCATCGCCACCCCCTTCGGCCTCCTCAACCATCCGCCACCACTGTCGAGCCACCGAGCCTTCCTGCGCCACACGAGCAAGCAGAACGAGGCCAGGTCTCTGACTGCGAATGGTTTCAACAGATGATGGTCCAAGACCCAAAAGCTAAGTTCCTCCTTTACTCGATTTTAAACTTCTGTAATATTTTGATTTGATTTATCCTGGTTTCGAATGGGAATTTCTGTTTTACTGTGTTGTTTCGAATAGGTTTGGTATCGATGAAACACCATGCGTGACATGTATTTATAGTTGCAGTTTGACCTTAGATAAGATGACTGTCCATCAATGGTTTGAATTTTTCTTTCAATCAAATCTGTAAAATTAGATTTTTGGTATAGGTTTTCGAGCACATTTATGATCTGTTCGATGTGGATTTTGATGGATCTTGATAGCTATGTCTAGTTAAGTTAAATCAGGGATTTCGAAACTGAAAATAGATTTTCTTGTTTTGATTTTGTTGGATTTGAATAGTATTGTCAATGCTGTTGATCAGTTCACATGGACGTACCAATATCTATTCACATGGATTTACTTTGATAGTTGTACCATTCTGATGTATTCACATGGATATGTAGATTTGATTTCAGCACTTGTTGGTTTGTTCGAAACAGATTTTGACAGTGTAGATCAGAAAACATATATACACTTTACTTGTTTACAAAATGCAGAGATTTTTAAACTGTAAATAAATCTAGTGTTCAGGCAGCAGTCTTGATTGGGTTTGTACATGAACTGTTGTGTAGATTAGGTAACTGTGGGGTAGGAATTGTTACTTCGATTACAGACATTTAGATCTGTATTTGGATTTTGTACATACTTTCTTTTACATTTTAAAATATATGAAACAGTGATGGCACATGGAAATTTCTGCACAAATTTATATAATCGATTCTGGTAAAGATCTGATGTATAAAATATACATTTTCCCTTAGAGGTTCATGTCTGTTTCGAGCTATCCTTGTACATACTATAGCTGTTTTTTTTTGTGTTGTTTAATCGGCCGTATGTATGAAGATATACATATATTTTATTTAGCTATGTATTGTCAATATCCTTAGCTGTTTGTACTCTCTTCTCCCTTACCTGTACATTTCACTTTCTTTAGCTGTTCCTATGGAAGTGTTTTCATAGAAATATATATAATAGTTTAGCTGTTGATTATCAGTTTTGTTTCACTGTTTTTTCTTTTCTTTTTGGATGAAAAAAGACATGCCATTTATTTTTAATAAGAATACATTGGTTCCGATGGTTATAAGTGTACAAGTTATTACATATGTACGAATACATGTTCTTCTATGTTGGTCAGTTCCTGGTTTTGCCTGCTGTACTATTTTGCTTCTTTTAATTTTTAATTTTTCTTTTCTTAAACTAATAGGTTTCTGTTTTTTTTTTCCGCAGGTCGAAACTTGATGGGGACGGGAACAACTGGGATAAACATGAAGACATTGCTTTAAAATGTTGATTCTTTCTTTGTGTTTTGAATTCTTGAACATGTATATTTGTATATATATTTTCTTTTTGAACTTGTACTGTAATGAAATCTTATAAGTGAATAATGATGATTACCATGTCGCATGTTGGATTTTGAACTGAGTTTTGGCATGTTAAGGTTGAAAGTTAAAAACCAACAATGTTACTGTGAACAAGCTTATTATTAATTAGCATATTCAATAACCCAATGGTAATATGAAAATACTAATGTTTACAGGGCTAAGCTCCAAGCATAGAAATTGTTATCATTGCTGCTACAAAATTTGATTACTTAGATTTAGTCTATCATTTTATAAAAACTTAATTAGCTTCAGGACAAGCAAACGGTTCTGAATCTCGACAGGAGATGGTTGTTACCAAGATTGAAATATCCAATAATACAGCATCCACGAGCCATTAAGAAATGTGGCAATTATGAAAGGGACGGATCGAAAGATACAGCAATAAACTAACTGTTTTATAATTATTCTTTTAAATGCCAACTAGCTGTTTTATATGGAGATATACGTTGATGTATATGTCAATATATATTCAAGGGTTTATTTTTAAATCTAATATAATTTTTGTTAAAATATGAATTGAATTTAAACGGTTAGATTAACTAAAATAAATAAATAAATATCGCTGTATTTATTGAACAATATTTTCAACATCTAACTGTATAGAATTCAAACGTGACATTAAAATTCTAGTTTTAAAATAATATATAAATAAATAAATATATATATATATATATTCGAACTCTATTAAATAAATTTGATTAAATATCCATTATATTTCAAATATAATATATAAACAATATAAATATTCGAATTTAAATGGTCGAAAAATCTAAGACATTACACCGAGCCTCAGGACCCAGACACAGGTGAGCCCTTGGAGCGATAGGGCCGGTCCACCAATGTGGATTAAAATGCCTGAACACTACGTTTCCCCGCCCTTTGGGGCGTAAATGAGCCAAATGACTCCATCGGCTCCACACAGTCACCGATATATCCGAGGCGCCTCGCAACAGCTACAACCACATAAGTTAAACTCGTCAGGGCGTGTAAAACCACTGACGCCACTTCTAGTTAGAAAGAAACGCATGTCCTCCCTGAGGTCCTTCTCCCGTTTCTGGTTCACAACCGGGGTGTGAGGCTCGCGAATCAACGCTACACAAAGCTATGCCACACAGGCCGTGCTTTGATCATCAACCACAAGACTTTGCTTTTCAACAGAAGCCTTGATCAATTGCCACTTAGGCATGCCACATAGGCAATTCACTCCATGTGATTGATATCCACCAATATATAACCCTTGAGCTCGTACGTCTCAGAGAAGGGCGTTAAGCAAGAGAATAAATTCTCCGCCGCCAAACAGATATATATTTAATAGAAATCAATCACACAGAATAAAATCCAATGTCAGACAAAAAGTCCATTTACAAGTCCGTTCTGGGTCTGAACGAAACCGGAGGCACCTGGTACCTCGCATATCCATCGATCTCCAAGTAAGTCTGGACGATCACCAACTGATTCCCTCCTCTTGGGTGTACGACCCAATCAAGATCATCAGTAATTATCCAAACGACGTGAAGACCTCCGGTCTTCAACCACCGTCTTCATCTTCGACTCCTTGTCGAATCAATTATTCAGAATGGGATAAACCCGGTCTTTCTGAATAACTCGCGTATATAATAAACAAGTGTTACACAAACACAACATACGCCTCACTCCAATTCAGAATATTCTTTTATTCAAATATTCTTATACTTTGGGAAAGGTTCCCATTAATTTTATCAAAGATAAATTCTTTAAATTTATTCTTTAATCTTCCTTTGAATATCAATTCAAACTAGTCGGGATTAGCGAACCACGCCGAAGTAATCATTTATTTTATTTCCCAATCCCAACCTATTCATCCCATGAAGTAGAACTGGTCATACTTCATATCTAACACCACGGTGTTATCGGTAAATTCAATTACCATTTCACGTTCAGACCTAATTAAAGATTTAACTATCTCCTGGAGCAAAACTGGTGATACTCCATTCTCGATTATTTCAATCTAATTAAAGATTCATTAAAGCTCCACTTGGTTTTAATCTTCCCAATAATCACTATCAATGATTATTTAACTTGGGAAATCATATCCTGTCTTTAACTGGGTTAAAGAACCAATGTCATTTAAAACACGGTTCATGATAAACCCAAAATCACATTCTATTCAATTCCAATTAAATACCATTTAATTGGTACACTTCCTTAAATCTAAATAAAAAGATTTAATCTTTTTTTCTCAATTGGGTTTAATAACAGTGTTAATGAAGACACCATTCACAACAAACCCAAATCACATTTGATATTATATACAAGGCTCTGAGTCGAAAATATATAGGCTTATATTCAATATCAAATTCTACGACCAACAAATATCGTATTGGAAATAACGATATAAATATATCTTTCAAATTTCCATAACAATATCTGTATAATCACGAAATCCAACATCGAAATATTCCAAAGACAATTTCGATTCAAATCCATTTCCACTTCAATTACTGGAAATTCTGGTTACTTTTAAAACCATTTCAAATCCAATTTATTTATTTAAAAATAAATAAATTATTATTCTAGTTCAAAACTAGTTCATTTCGATAAAAATCCATTTTTATCTTTTCAAATATGGAAATTTTCATCCCAATTCTTCACAAATCATTTCTTATGATTTTACACAAATTATTACTATTTTTAATAATTTTATCAAGGCCCGTACAGTCAATTTCCATCAACGGCCATCGAACTACACTTACAACGACCTTTTCCAAATTTGATTTGGACATAATTCCAAATCCAACCGTTAGATTTTAAATCTCCAATATTCATTAGAAAGCCCTTTTCGATACGAACCCAACGGTTCCGGGTTTAGGAGAATCTGACGGTCGGATCTCCCGTAATATCCATTCGAAGTCAATGGTCGAAACTCGCGAACTGCCGCGGCGCGGCGGGTTCTATTCAGGCCATTATATATATATATATATATATATATATATATATATATATATATTATATTTCGTCGATTTCCATTCAAAACGTATTTTATAAATCGTTTTAAATTCGTTTTCGAAACGATTTCAACTTCATATTCAGTTTCGAATCAAAATTGAATATTCCACATCATCGATTTATAAATGATAATATTTTCAAAACGTTAAATTTTGAAATCACTTTCTTTTCTATATTCATTATAAAAATGAATAAAATCGATATAAATATCGTTTACGTCAAAATGGCGTCAATCTAATCAACACGGCTTTTATTCAACACATGAATATTTATTTTCAATTCAACACATGAATTTATTTTCAATTCAACACATGAATTTATTTTCTATTCAACACATGAATTTATTTTCTATTCAACACATGAATTTATTTTCTATTCAACACATGAATTTATTTTCAATTCAACACATGAATATTAATTTCTATTCAACACATGAATATATATTTATATTCAACACATGAATATACATTTCTATTCAACACATGAATATTTATATTTCTATTCAACACATGAATTTATATTTCTATTCAACACATGAATTTTAAATTTCTATTCAACACATGAATTTTATATTTCTTATTTTCCAAATTGGAATGAGGCCCAATCAATTACCATATAATGTTAATTATATGGATTCTCTACAACACATGTACATAACAGCAACGATAAATCATCAACCATCATCCAGAGTGCACCACACAACTGCATAAGCATTAAATATCAATAATTAACGCTTATACAGTCTGTCAACCCATCGATTAACATACAACTAAACAATTGGGATTAGTGTACGTCAAATAACATCCCAATACCCATGTGGGGTTTCAAATCAACAAACACAGATTTTATTTGTGCAGTTGGGCGATGTGTAAAATTTATCGTCCCAATCAATATTAGTCAAATCAGCGTATATAAACAAATCGTCCGATTTGTTTATAAATATTTATTTTATATACACGTTAAAAAATATATTTTTAACTATAAAATATTTTCCACTATAAAATATTTTATTTCATTCCACATCACACAATCAAATTTCATAACACAGCAATCAAACAAACAAGTCATCTATGGTCTGTGGACGACGGGTGTCGGGTGCTGCTAAGCACCATCTGCATCCTAGTATATATTTTAAACTAGAATTAGAAATAAAAGTAAGGAGTTCTCACCTAAGCTAAACCAAATGCCACGACTCTTCTAATGTAGGAAATATTCGTCGTGCTCACCTTTTGTCAATTTCATTGTCCGTAGCCACTACATATATAAAAATCCCATTTTTATATTGTTGCTATGTATATAAAAATCACATTTTTATAACTACGCTATATGGATAAAAATCACATTTTTTTTATACCGCTACTATATAGATAAAAATTCTATTTTTATACCGCTAGTAATATAATAAAAATTATATTTTTATTACTCTACATAAATAAAAATCATATTTTTATTCTTCCTATGATATAAAAATCATATTTTTAATTTTTCTATAATATAAAAATCATATTTTTAATCTTTCTATAATATAAAAATCATATTTTTAATCTTTCTATAATACAAAAATCATATTTTTAATCTATGTATAATATAAAAATCACGTCCTTATTCTCTTGTAAACCATATAAAAATCGGATTTCTATTCTAAAGCTTTTATAAAATAAAAACACTTTTTCCTTCAAACAAAAATCATTTATATGATTTATAATAGATTTAAAAACCATATTTTTATTTTACTACAACATAAAAGAATGAAAAAAAACTGATTTCATATAAGAAAAAAAACTTACAGCTAATTAGAGGAGGGGAAGCGGGTTCAGGCGGCGCAAGGTGGTCGGGGCGTGGTTGGGGGAAGGCGGATCTCCGGCGGTGGAGGCAGGTGGTGGGTGCAGCGATCGGGGAAGACCCCCAGTGGCGGCGGCGCATTTATATTGGGGCTAGGGCTTCCATTTTTAGGGGATTGGGGGTTTGGAGAATGGCCGGAGTGCTGGAGGCAGCTTCGGAGACCTGCGGCGGGGTTGGTTGGGGGTGCGACTACTGGAGGCGTCGGCGGTGGAGGCAACGCGCTCCGCGCGATTTTTCTTTTTATGGTTTTTTTTCTTTTTTTTCGATTTCCTGAATAGAAGAGAGAGAAGAGGGAAAAAAGGGGGCCAAGGCTTTATATAATTAATTTATATTTTATTATTTTTGATCCCAAAAAGGTAGCTTTTATTTTGAACTCAGAATCGAACCCACCGACTGTCGTTCCTAGCTAAATACCCCCATACCGAACACAATGGGATATGTATCGTAAGCTGATTCGACCGTTTCAATCAGTTTCCATCAAAATCAAAATATAAATCTATATATTGAATTTGAACGCGCCTTTCAATTTATCGGGGCCACATACGGACTCTAAAAATTCCCAAAAAATATTTTCTAGCTTCGTATTGACGATACGGTCCTAACAAAACTAATTTCGTCGAGTTCCGAGACTGTTTGAAAATGGCCATTTTCAGGTCGATCGAAATTAACTGGAACTGTCAAAACACGTTTTACTTCGCCACGCTCACATATTGATTCGAAAAATTACGAATTTTGAAACCTAGCAATAACTTAACATCACGGATCCAACAAAAGTGGTTTCATCGAAAACCGAGGTCGTTTACAAAATTTCCATTTTTAAGGGCCAGAATTCCATAGCGACTATTCTGAATTTTCAACTGGATGTAACTTTTGATTCCCGCTATGAAATTTCAATTTTTCGAATTCGTTGAAAAGAAATTTTCAAATAGATTCTAAAATTTTTGGTTTCGCCAAAATCCGGTTTATTTTGAATCCTGTACATCCATTCGAGCTTTGAAATCGAATTTTCGAACTACCGCGCCATTTTCAATTCCTTTTATAATTAAAAATAAATATTTATATTCTAATGACAATCTATATAAATATATACGTTCTAATTCTATTCAAAATAAATTTTTCGTCATTATTATTCAAAATAAATCATTTTAAATATTCAAAATTCATTAAAATTGCCAAAATAAAAATTTTAAATTGGCTTAGATTTCCAGGTTATTACAATGACCCACATGGCCATGCTGCCTGCCCGATTTCTGTCATTTCCCGGTTGATGAGGCTTGAGGTCACGATTTCTTTCAGAATATCTAGCCACCATTTACTTTGAATGTCACCTTGTCAGATCCTTCCATACACGTTGTCCCGGGCCTGGACAAACCGAAGGCACCATTCTATTAATCCATCTTGGGCAATTTCTACCTAGGATTAACAGAACAATCCTTGCACTTAAGTATGTCTTCAATTATCTTCAGCATAAGTTGATTCGTAATGCTTATACCAATACGGAGTGGTTTTCAGATAATAAATCTGATCCCGGTCTCTCCATACTGATAACGGAGATATATAATAAATCAAACTTTGATAGTCGGTGATTTAACTATCAAAGAAACATCCATACAATCAACGGCCCTATTTCCAAATGGAAATTCTACCGATCAACCATCAAATAACACTGGCCCCTTTTTAAATTAATTCCTTATTATATTATCATTTCAAATTTCCATTTCCCGTCTTTCGTATCCTTTCAAAGCTCAATTCTCTCTCTTGATTCTTGAAAATCATTTCCAATATCTATTCTTTATTCGAGAAAATATCTCTTATTCCAATTAGAAAACATTTCTAAATATTCACGAATCCCTATTTTCTATATTCAAAAAATATACCTTATTAATATCGGAAAATATTTCCATATTCCCTTCCTTAATTCCTTGTTGACCAATTCATTTCATTTTTTATGCATAGAAAATATCTCTCATTTTATTTGGGGAAAACATTTCAAAATCCTTTAAATTAACGCAATGTTATAAAACATCGATATTAGAACCCAAGCCATAAATCATTCACTAACTAACCATATTGCTAATCAATCTTCACTATCGAACCTTAACCATTTCTTCATCAATCATGAAGTCAATCAAGTTGGGGGTATAATTACCTCTCAGACCTTAATTGAACAACATTCTAAAATTTGAAATAGTCAAAGCTCACAACTTCAGACAAAACATCGCTTACGCGACTCTTGGGTTCAATCTAAGGTTCCATTTCTTTTACGAAAAAACATTGATTATAACGGTAGCATTATAATCGTTATTTCCAAATATTTGGTTTATAAAACATTTACTATAACCGTAGCATTAAAATCGCTGTTTAGATTTACAAACATTTATTATAATGACAGCGCTAAAATCGCTGTTTAGATTTACAAAACATTTACATAACGACAACGCTAAAATCGTTGTTTAGATTTATAGAACATTTATATATCTCATTTTATAAAACTGCTATTAACACCATTTTGTTTATGTAACAATTCAAATTTCCTTTCAATTATAATTGCACGCTATACGTTCTATAACTTCCAAAATCGACTTCATTTGATTACTACAAATACTACTCATTTAACCATAAGTATATCATTTCAAAGCATTAAACTCCATTTAAATTATATTTTTATATTAGGTAGAATTTTTAATTATCTTTCTCTTAAAATAAATCATTACAATAAAATTCGACGTAGTCGAATTCGAATTATAAATTCCTTAGATTTATCTCAATATATTTATATTCTGACCTTTGGAATAAAACTCATCATTTTCTTCTGAAAATGATTCTCCATTTTCCTTTCTCATTCAAGTTCCAATTTGGACTCATAATAAAATTCTAAATTTCCTTTATTGATATTTCATTTATAAAATATTTTCTTTAAATCATTATTCACTTTAATCCTGAATATATTTCTTTTATATACAATCATTTGGTTTCGTACTTATACTGTTCTCTTAAACCTAAATTCTACTTATAACTTCTATTCAGAAATTTTCAGACAAATCTAATTTTATTCCAATCATTTAAAATCTCGTTTATGATTTCCTTTATAATTTCCTAAGTTCAAATCTCATCTCAAATATTGGTTTCTAATCTGGTTTCCACTTTTCTATATAAGTTAAATTGAATTTATATTTCAATTTATCGAATGATAAATAATTCATTTAATTTAAAAACCCCTTTAAAATCAACTTCTTGTTTTAGTAAAACAAGTTTCTACTTTTTAACTCCATTCGAAATTACACTTCAATTTTTGGAAAAAATTATTCCCTTTTTAAATCTCAAATTTTCATTTTCTATATTCGAAAATATTTTGTGGTATTTAAATACCAAAATTCTAGGGCCGGTGATATTTAAACACATAAGATCAATCACAGTTAATATATCACAGCAAATGTCACAATCAATGTAAACACAATAATATAAATGTTGAGGAATCCAGTTGGATTCCTCCGACCTGTTTCCCTGCATCCACAGATGTTAATCACATCAATAATATTAATTTCACATCAATATGAAATATCATAGTAAACAGAACTAATAAGCGGTCAACGATATAACTGTATCAACCATTTCTACCATTTTTAACAACCATTCATCCAAACAACCATCACACAGTATAAAATTACTATAAATAATTTTAAAACTCGCTTATTTAAAAATATAAACGAGTCAGAGTTAGTAAGTTTATCACCTTGTTTTGCAGTTGACGATTCTGCTTTTCGTTTTGTTTAAAATCAACCATGCGTTTGATTTTATCACGAAATTCTAATAGCTCAATTTTTAGCCACGTAAGTTCCATATTATAGATTCCGTTGATATGGTTCCATCGTGACCGGTCACGTTCAATTCTGTTTAGGAATGAACGATATATAATTTTTACAAGTTATAAATAAGTTAAACATCATTATATATACTAATTAATTATATAATTAAGGTCCTAAATCACCATGGTTTACTTATTTAACCTGTCTTCTCCTCGTAATCGAATACTAGAATTTCTCCAAAACAATACCATGATCGGTCTTTGTTTCATATTGCCATGACTTCAGTGCTTGGATCCGAACTGCATCGCCATATCAAAATTTATTCTCATCATAAAAGCCAATCCACACTAATTCTCGTGATTAGCTAATCAAGTACCTTCTTCCAAATTTGTAATTCCTCAAGCTTTCTAATCGAAGACTTTCCACCGCAAATGTTCACACATCTTCTTCTTCTAATCAAACATGAATCCCCTGCGTCACTTCCACTAGCATTTCCAACTACTGCTCCCATTCTTCACACAGGAAAAACAAAATCTATCTTCTCCTGCAACTAGACAATCATCCACACAGTAAACCCATTAAGCATAGTTTCTTCCTTATTCAATTGCTTCATGTTGTGCTCACCCTATGTATGCTATTATGCCATTATCCTCCCCTTAACAAAGTGTTCAACTTCACTGCCTCAACAAAATAGCTACCAATCAACCTCTTTCTTCACCCGAACTACTCACAACCAAATTCTTCCTCCACTGCCAAACCCCACTGCATAACCATTCACTGCGTCTATCTCCCTTGTTTCTAAATAAAAATTCAACCAAAAACCACCCTGCTACTCCTTGTTCTGACCTTTACCCCCTCGTCCCCTCAATGCCAGACCCGAATGCTTTCATTTCCACACCTGAACTTCAATCACGCATCACCCTGGACGCTTTCACATCAGCTATGCTACACCATATAGCTACAGCAGTAGCGAAACAATCCCTCATGAAACCCATGAAAGATTCGCATCCGATTCTAGTCGATGCCATAAACATGAACACAAGCTCCGATTCCATCCTTGCCATAGCAAAACCCCAAGAATTTACAAACCTAGATCACTATTCAAAAATAATATCGAATGGAAAACGGGTTTAAATTTGTTGTAATCGTTATGAGTATGGATAGCAATTGCCAGAGATTAAGCAACATATGTATATCGAATCGGATCCATGTACATTGATTTCATAATTTATATATTTTTGTTTGATCTATGGAGGAATTTTGAGTCTAGAGTTTTTAGTTGTTTCTGTGGAAAACGAAAGAAAAGGAGATAGTTTTGGATGCCTTACTGATAATGCACGATTTATAGAATGAATTTTGGTTGAGGGTCGCTTTCAATTCGTTCTGAACATGTCGGTTTCAGTACAGACAAACTTTTGTATATATTTATGGTAGCGTTAGTTCTTGACTCCTTCGAACATGACCTTATAGAGATATTTACTCCCTCTGATCAAATGGAGATTCACAAGATTTTTCTTTTAGATTATAAAGGATTTTTTTCCTTTTTATTTTCAGATATGTTTTATCGCTTTCATCTGAGATATGTATAGCCCTATTTTAATAAATCTTAGCTTCCACTGGAAGTAAATAAAGTAGACAACAATAGGAGATTTAATGTGAAGTATCACTGAGTCACGTAGTCCAAGAACAAACAGCTATCTTGTTGTGCAAATAAGGATAAGATTTTGAATAGACATCACATTATCCTTTGCGACGAGATGTTTGAACATGCATGTTTGTTTCTATAGAAGCATACCAATAGTGTTGCTTCCATGCGAGATTTTCCAAGGGTTTTCAAAGGACTCTGACACAGATTTTTTCTTCTTCAAAGATATGAAGAGATATGAATAAGATACGGCGAAGTACTGTTATATTTCTTTTCTGGAGGCTACCTGATTTTTACATAATATAACACGTAGGTAACACTCGATGTTTATAGTTTGTACACACATACAATGTCTGATCGACACGAAATTCGAATCCGTGCAAATGATTTAATATTACGGATATGAAGGAACTGATGTCGCATCTTAATTCAACCGTTAGCTCAAATTTATCAATAAATTCCTTTCAAAAATCGTTTTATATTTCAAATAAAATATTTAAAACCAATTTAAATATTCAGAATTAAATGGTTCAAAATCCGGGTCGTTACACTATACTTATACTATGTCGAATTTCAAAGATAATTACAAAAAATTCTTTTATTTTGATTCTCTATCACACTCTCTCAAAGATTCAAGTGCTACTCAAGAGTTATAGGTTTTTTTGTAATCAAAGATCACAAGATCAAGTTCTATTAAGTCTATTTACCAAAACTGATACGGAAAAGGTGTGGTTGTAGCCCTTTTAAATCAATTGGGTGTGATTGTAGCCTATAAATCAATTAGGTGATCTTGTAGCTTTGTTAAATCAAGAGAGCACCCTGTGCTCGGAAGAAAATGGTGGTGGACCTCGTGGCGATTGAAATCAAGGATTGTAACTGAAGATTATTATTGGAAAAAAAAATCACATCAACCAAGATTTATATGGGACTATATGTAGGGTAACTCCAAACCAGTATAGAAATCTAGTGTGTTATTTCCTTTTACTGCTTTTATTTACTATTATGTGCGTCTATGTTTCATTTTGCGATCATTATTATTTCTTTGATATGTATTGCATTCTGTATAACATAAAAAGATATCAAGAAATTCATAAATCCATTAGATACTATTCTCCCCCCTCTAATGTTTAGTTTGCCTTAAGATCCTTAATCTGCATTCCCTACCAAGATGCTAATCATGTTGCCTATGAAACAAAGACATGGCCCAACAACATATCATAAAATGTGAATGGCACATTGACACTGCTTGAGTGACAAACGAAGTTAAATGTAGATGCTTACTAGTTTTATAAGAAGGGGTATCGACCATGTGGTTTACCCACTACCAGGACGGTTAATCTTTTTGTTGATCAGTCAGCTAATGAGAAAATTTATAGAGCAATTCGAAATGCATACAACTCACACCACGGATATCATGCATTTATCCTATCACTTTCAAAAGGCACAAGAACGCTTGAAAGGCTTCCTTCATAGATTCAAAACTATTTCAAGAGAATATAATTATTGTAACACCCCGTAATTCTGTAACACCAGGATTCACAATTCAAGGCAGAATTAAAAGTTAAATTCAAAATCAAGGGAAAAGGGCTGCGCCATTGCGTTCGTCTCGGAATTCTGCATGAAAACGAGTCCGAGTTTGCGTAAATCGGAGTCCGTATGAGGAAGATATGGCATCCGGAAGATTCAGCGAAGTTCAAATTTCAAAACAGGTCGAGTTCGAAATTCAAATCGGACCCAGGTTGGGCTGGGCGGGAATTTTCCCTCCCAAGGCACCCAGGTCGACTGGGTAGTCGACCTGGGGGTCGACCCCCCCCCCCCCATTTTCCCAGTTTTCTGCACCTGGTTCATTCCTCTGCATCTGGACGCCATTCTGACCAGATTCGTTGACTTCTACACTATATAAACAGCCCTAGTCTTCTTCCCTATTCACAATTCTTCTCTACCCTTATGCTGCAAAGATTCTTAGTAAACATGGCTTCTTCTCCTCCTCTTAATTAAAATATAAATAGAATAATATATATAAAATAAATCAAGACGAGGAGGTATTGCTCAAAGACTTTCAAAGAGGAGATTCAAGCTAGAATTCAAGTGAAGATTCGAACGACTGCAACGACTGTTTTTCTACGAATCATAGCAACGCCATCTTTCTATCTAATCTCTGTAAGTCAGTTATTTCTAGATTTGAACGTTTCTCTTTTCGTGACATAAAATTAAAGGAATAAAAGAGTATGCCAATTCTTTCTATTGAATCAGTGCCTATTTCTTTGGACCTAATTAAGAACTGTTATGATTCGAGGACAAATAAGACCGTGACTATGAAACTATGGACCTTAGAACCATATGCCTATGACTATGAACATTGCCTATGACTATGAACATTGCCTATGAACATTTCCTATGAATGTTGCCTATGACTGTGACTGTGACTATGAGGATTATTCCCTTGACCATGAACACAAGTCTATGCCTTTGATTAGAAAACATAAACTATTGCCTATGACATAACAAGGACATCTGTGATTAAACACCTATGATTCATGACTAGGAAAGTGTTGCTTAAGTTCTGTGATTATGTGATTGGGTCTAAACCCGATTATTTATTCTACCTGTCCTTGGTTTTCTTTGGTTTTAGACCTTGGGAATTTACCTATTAAGTTAGGTCTACCCATGTTCTTGAACCTGCATCTCTATTCTTGGTTTTCTTTTGGTTTTAGACCTTGGGAATTTACCTATTAAGTTAGGTCTACCCATGTTCTTGAACCTGCGTCTCTATTCTTGGTTTTCTTTTGGTTTTAGACCTTGGGAATTTACCTATTAAGTTAGGTTTACCCATGTTCTTGAACCGACGTCGTTATGCAACCCTTTTTATGCCTATCTTTTGCCTAGCATCTTTGGTTCATTCCCTATTTTCTACGAATCTAGATTTATCTATAATCTAGATTGAATTACGATTATACGAACGGTGGGAATACGATATGGGCAAAATGCGAAATTTACAAAAAACATAGTTATAAACTAGGAAATTGGCATAAATTGGGAACATGTATTATGGCATGTTCATAAAAATGCAAATTGGATAAATTTGACATGAATTATAAGATGTGTAATTTGAATCTAGTATTGACATGTAAATCTAGCATTTACATGAATAGTGAACTAGAGTAATAAGTCTAGTTTGACGTGAATTAGAATGTTGAGTCGGAATTGGATTAGCTAGTTTGGCACGGTAAGTATATTGGCATAAATGTGAAATTGGCCATAATTGGGAATAACTGTCAGGTTTAGAAAAATCATGGTTAGTGATACTTAATTTGGTATAATTTACATACCAAAAAGCATAAATATGATTTAGGAAGGGAAATGGGCCATAAGAATAAATGTAGACAGTTTACATTAAAAGAGTAATTGGGAAATAAGTAAATTAGGATTAATTTACTCATAGAATTTGTCCTAAATGAGGAAATGTTAATTTAGACAAATTAAAGGTTTATTAACGACATCTCTTTTAATAATAAACCAGAAAGTTCTAGGGTGACAGAGAGGATAGTGTCTAGGCTTGAGTTTGGAAAATACAAGTTTCCTGCTCTCCCTGGCTATCCCTAACTGATCCGACGGACGGGATGGTTACTTTCAAAACCAGATTTGAAAATTAGTCAAAACCCTTGAACTTAGAAAACACGAATATGCCTAACCTGGGGTTAGACTGAGTTGCGATGTAAACCTGCCCGGAACCAACTGGCACATCCAGTATTCGCAACAATATATGTCTAATGTGAGTGGTCACGGCTTTAATTTATTTAGTTAAAGCTAGAACAAGAATGGTAGGGTTAAGTTAACTAAGACACTTAACCGGTTCAACATGATAACTAAACTGATGGGTGGGGTTAGTTTCAGACTGACACTTAACACAGTTAAGCTAGAATGGGAGGGTTAAGTCCATAGGAACACTTAACCAACTTAATACAGTTAAGCTAGAATGGGAGGGCTAATTCCATATGGACACTTAACCAAACTTAACATCGTAACAAGACAAGATTTGTAGGGGTTAAGTAAAGTTAATACACTTAGCCAAATTAACATGTTAACTAGACCAGAGGTTGGGTTAAGTAAAATTTAATACAATTAGCCAATTTGATATGTTAGCTGGGCTAGACTGTAGGGTTAAGTAAACTTGAACACTTAACCATCAGATTGTGATAAAGGAATAGGGTTAAGTCTAAAACATGAAGGGATAATACTTAACCATTAATAACATGTTAGTTAAAACAGACGGGCAAGGATAAGTTAAAAGGAGCACTTAACCAATACAGGATGAATGGTAGGGTTAAGTAATAAGGAATACTTAACCAATATAATTTGGGTTGTGGTAGGGTTAAGTCAACATGAATTACTGATAACACTTAACCAGTTTAATAGGATAAATGAAGGGGGTTAAGTTAGTTGGAATCAAGGTTTTAAATCTCGGATATCGCTAGTGTTTCGTCTTGGGGATTTTATAGACTCGGTCTCGTATCGGGGGAGATCTCGGACGATATGAGTCTAACTCGGGAGTTCGTCTCGGATTTTCATCTCGGGTCTGAAAGTTCATATCGGAACAATCTCGGGGTAATGATATGTTAAAAACGATATTTTAACAAAATAATTTGTATGAATGCTATCAAAAACATAGTAACTTAAACTTAAAATGCAAAATAACTTTATTATTCTTTATTTTGCGAAAAATCATTCATACTCTAAATCGTAATATGCTTAGAGCTGGAATATTGTTAGACAGGAAACATTAAAAGGATCCAAAACATTAGAAAATTCAGCATAAATAGACCGTAAAATACATAGTTTCATAAGTAACCGGTATGTAAAAAGACGAATATGAAAATCATAAGCATTGTAAAACATATACGGACATACAATATAGTCATTTAACATGCACAATGTAAAATAACAAAAGATTGATATGGCTAGATTTGAGTTTTATAATTATAGTTCTAGATCAGGTACAAATTTAAATTTTAACCAAAAAAACTAAGATCTCAGACGATATCCCAATATTTCATCTCGGTCGATATATCGTTCGATATTGCAATATCTCGGGTGATATATTTGAAAGGAGATTTAGAGTGATATTTGTTGTTTCGTTTCGGAAGGAGCCCAAAATGAGATCTCGGAGGAGATCTTGGGCGATATTTGCGAGATTTGAAACAGTGGCTGGAATTGACTAATGACACTTAACCAATCCGAGTTGACGGGAAAGAGAACTAAGTAGTAAACCTTAGTTAAGAAAACAACGATTCTGGAAACTAAGTGGTAAACCTTAGTTGACAAAACTAAGTAGTAATTCTTAGTATAACACGAGGAGGAGCGAACGTCCGTCTGATTTAAAAAGAAGGCTCCAACGGATTGGGTTACGAAGCCCGAGGCTACGAGGGGACGTGAGGGTACTCTTGGTATCCCTCTGTGAAGCTGCAGATGATCCGCCTGGGCCCACAGAGGTTAAGGTCTGCGTAGAAGAACCAAGGGTATGCCTTGGTTGCAATACATGGCAACCTAAAGACCAGGATGGACCGGCGTGATTCGACGAGAAGACGGTAGCCCTGTGATAGCAACTCGTCGTCTACCATCCATTTTGAGTCAGTCGAGATACGTGAAGCGGAAAGGAGGAGAACTCCAAAAGACCATATACTTGCTATCTAGTTATGGTTGCGGATGGCCATAGGACAGTGGGGCATAGGGGGCCGGCGTATAGTTCTCATTTTTCAAGGTGTGCCTTTCATTAGTTGAGGGAGGGGACAAGTGGGACCATAGCCACTGGAATAAAAACAGACCTTAGCATCTGCATCGGCGGATATCTGAAAGCTCCCGACCGAGTTCTATATTCCTTGATTTGCCCTGTCACAGGACTCGGACCGCACATTACAGGACATGTGCATCTAGACAAGCGATAACGATTCGCGATACAGGCGTGGGGAAGTATAGGAACATATACCACTCTAGGTAGTGTGTCCTAGACTTGGGGACATCCTTCGACAGATAGCATAATTCCTAGTTGAACTAGGTGGCATAAATCCATAATCCGAGAAGCGTTCAGCAGACAGTGTAAACTCTAGTTGAATCTAGAAGGCACTTGGTAGAAAACCCTAGATTAAATCTGGGTAACAAATAAATAAATGGATGCCAGAAGGCGATGGAAAATACAGGGGTTGGGATCACGTTAGCATTACTAGTTGGGACATTAGTTAGCCGGTGCAGAAATAATAGAAATCCGTATAACAAGGAAATGGTGAAGCAGTGAAAGTATTAGAGAACATCCAGTTTATCTTATCTTAGCATATCTTGTGATTACCTTGTTCAATCTTGTTGACCCTATCGTCATGGTGTAATCTTGTATTCAGTTAGTTCATGTCGTTTTGTTTTTCCATGTTCACATGCTAGAAGTTACTGAACTTACTCAGGCTTTATGTCTGACTCTGTTTTCCTTTCTTCTTTTCTTCCGTTCCCCCCCCCCCCCCCCCCAGGTAGTAAAGGAGGGAATAGTATAGCTCAGGTTAAGTTGGACTGTCACTCTTTCCCAGCTTGAAGATTTGCCGAAGTTTTGCTTGGATTCTCTTTTCAGAATGCTATGGCTGGCTCTTGCTTAAATTGGGGAATATAAATGTACTTTTATGCTTCTTTATTTTGTAAGACAGATGATACTCTGATATTGTAAAGAAATCATTATACAAACTATTTTATCAATAAAGAAAAGTTTTATTTTCCGCTGTTTAATTTCTATCTGTCTTGTAATTTATCTGCATCTTTTACCCTAAAATGCTCCACAGAACTTAGTGCATTCCCTTTGTGAGTGACACTAACGAATGTGGGGTGTTACAATTATGATGGCACTGGCCAGGATACACCCGAATGATGATTCTGTAGAATGGTCATAGAAGAAGACACCCTTCATATACTACGTTATTTCTATAACAAGGCAACCTGGTAATGCATAAGGCGGAGGCTGGAGTAATGATCTTGTGGGACAAGAGGCTAAAGCAATACGGAGTTGTGTTGTTACTAAATAACCCCAAAGAATTGTTGGTAAACTAGATGTTAATGTCTAAAATAAAGGAAATGAATAGAGAAATGGCAATGATGGAACTAGCCAAAGCAACCAACAATTCCTTCATCTAATACTTAGATGCAATTTAAAAATTCAACACAGAATATCTATTTATCAATTTGTAGTACTACTCAATAAAGGAAACCTTCTCCAAGATAATCAACAAAAAAGGAGAAACCAACTAGGAATTTTTGCAATCCCATCAAAAAAGGCGATAATACATATGAGTGTCATCACCTCAGAGATACTATAGAAATTCTGATAAGAGAGAAGAAGTTAATCGGTGTGTCTAATACCACAAAACAACAGGCATGGGACATCCAATTCCAATTGAGGTCTAGCAGCACCTAAAGCCACTTAATATCAATGATCGACGAGAGGAATTTTTATCAATACAATAGTATGAGGACCAAATCCAACCGACAAAAGCTACAGTGAAATAGATCTTGATATAAATGCAATGATACGTGGTGAGTATGAGAATCATGGAATATAGCGCTCTACGAAAGCAATGATAAAAGATGGTAAACGACATTCTCTTTAGAAACTGAGTTGCAAATAGTGAAGTGGCTCCAACGATTGATCTGCTAAAGATTTTGACATGATTGGCCCCTCGTTAGTTAAAAATATTTTGGAACCGTGAAATTTATGTAACTATACTATTCATGAGCTTACGACCAGACGATTATGGAGGCCAAGAACTTTGAAACCATGCATAGACCATAATTTTTGTTTTGATGGTATTGCATATGGATATGTAAGATATACGGAGTTATCTGTTGTGCTAGGAGAGGGAGGCCATCATAGAGTGTAGGGTGTCCCATTCGTTGAGATGGATATTTACTCTCCTTAAAAAGATATTTGGGCCAACTAGCCCTCGCTAAATTAAAGGTCATTCTCACTTCATGATATTTGCTGATGAAATTCCCAACCGAGAGCGGCATAGACGCAGTATTGGTAGATCTTGCAGTTGGTGAAACTTATTATGTCGCTGAGTTAACAGATGCTCAATGAAGAGATAATGGAAAAGGTGCGGAGAAAGCAATCTATATAAAAAGTATTGATGCATAGCATCTAATATCAGAACCCTAGCTTAGGAAGCACAGTCGATCCTATAATGGCAAAGATCTAAGGAAAAAGATAAGTTGGAGGACTCGAGGGTTGTCCCTATTTAGTTGACGATCAACACCACGTTCAGCTAAAACAATCCATTAAGGGTCTTGAAGACTGGATCTCAGCTCAAGTCCAGAATATGAAATAGTTAACAAACTTCCTTTGGGAGAATCTTTATGCGTTCGCTGGGACTCTTGCTAATATTTATAAGATTTCTAGAGATAGTGAGCCATGCGTTGAATATTAACTTGAAGTTCATCTGGTTCAAGAAAAATGTAGTATGGGACCAAAATGACCTACCACACTTAGAGAGATGGTGAACAAGCTAAAAATAATGACTTCATTCGCGGTGGCCTCTACCCGAAATGGGTTTTAAATCTTGTGTTAGTGAGAAATCCAATTGAAAATGGGGGACATGCATTGATTATTTTGACTTGAATAAGGCATGCCCGAAAGATAGCTTCCCACTTTAATGGTTTGATCAGCTTGTAGATCTGATAGTTGTACATGAACTACTTTCATTCATGGATGATATCCGAGAACCATCATATTTGAATGCATACCCTAACTAAGAATATAACAATTTCATCGACTTAGAGAATATTTCTACACTAGCATGCCCTTTGGATTAAGTAATGCTAGAGTTCCTTATCAAAGACTGATCAACCGGATGTTCAAATACCATATTGTACAACCAATAGAAGATTATATGGATGATTTGCCTGATGAAGCCATGATGATCAAACGACCATATTGATGATTTGACAAAAATGTTCATTGTCCTTTGCAATATTTGGATGAAACTCTATCTGTTGAAGTACTATTTCGGCATTACATAAGGAAATTCTTGAGTTTTACTGTTAATTCTCGTGGTATTAAGGCCAACTTGAGAAGATTGTTGTAAACTAAAACATCAGATTCCTAGAAAAGATTGTAGATATTCAATTTTGGAAAAAGAAGGTTAAAAACCTTACTCAATTTGTCTTCAAAGCCATAAACAAATACATTCTTTTCATTGATCTGATTAAGAGAGGAAGACAGAACTTTGCATGGACACAAGGATTTATTGATGTATTCCAAGCTTTGGTGAAACAATTGGACACACCTTCCATCTTTTCCAAGTGTCTAGATCGTGTAGACTTATATAACTTAGCAGTGTCGATACATATATCAAACTGGTATGCGAAAAGAATCAGGTCCAGAGGCCAATTAAGTATGTTAAAAAAAAGAGACGGGAACTCAATGAAATTTTCCAATGGTAGAAAAGCTTGCATACTACCTGTTGATTGCTTTAAGAAGTCTTCAACCATATTTATAGGGTTACCACATTAAAGTCTTAACCGACTACCACTAAGATAGGTTCTTCAATGACCTAATACGTTTAAAAGGCTATTGAAATGGAATATGGAATTACGCCAGTTTAAAATTTCTTATCTACCTTGAAGAGCTATTGAAGGCCAAGAATTGGTGACTTCATATCTAAAATTAGTGGACAAGATGACTCCCTAAAAATTAATGGAGAACTTACCATTCGATAAAAGATGTACATGGACTGAGTATCCAATGATTGGTGTTTAGAGTCATATACTAGTGACGAATTCTCAAATCTTATGCCCAGAAACCCACATTTCCTGTAACCACAATAAAGATGAATATAAACCTCTGATTTTCAGGCTTAAGCTTACTAAATAAATGGGAGTAAAGGTAGTCCATACCTTTTGGCAAATCTCAGTTAATAGTATGCCAAGTCAACAGAGAATTTTGGACCAAAGGAATGACTTTCTCCTTAATCAAACTGGGTCCACTAGTTGCTAACTGATACCGATAATTACACTGTTATACCCCTTCTTTTCGTAGAGAAAAATGAGAAAGCCAACTCACTAACCAAGTTAGCTAGTTCCTAAATTCACAATTCATAAGTTTAGCCGCAGTTGAAGTAGTTAAAGCTTTAAGCATTGACCAAAAAGATATTGATTGGGTTTTCGAAACAAAACCTGAAAAGGAGCCATGGATGACTTTGATAAAGAATAATTTGCAAGTGGGATCCTTACTAAGTGGTAAAAGAAAAAGAGATAAGACTTTCATAAGATTTCATGATATATCATTCAAGAAGGAGTGCCATATAGGAAGGGTTTTCGCTATCCCTTTGTTCTTGTGTGTTGCCAATGATGAAATCAAACTAGTATTGAGATAAGTCCATGAAAGAAAATGTGGTAATCACACCGAAGGGAAAACCTTGGTGAAGAAAGATTCTCCATTATAGTTATTACTAAAAAGACATCAGTCGAGATGCATCTGATTATAATAGAGAATGTGATAGAGTCAAAGATTGCAAAGATTTTGAGAACCCTGCCAATGGAAAGTACTCAAATGTTCAATCCTTGTCCACTCACAACTTGGTGCATTATTGCCCTAGACACATTCCTGATTTCCAAAGGTGGAGTGAAGAACATCATCGTAGTAATTAATTAGTTCACTAAATGGGAAAAAGCAAAACCCTTAACATTAAACGGGACAAAAAGAGCAAACAACTTATGGTTTGAAACATCATACGTAATTTGGGAGTCTCCAATCCTTCATTACCGATAAATGTGTTGGAGAATGGAGTTTTGATGACAACAACATTATTTCAATATTAATTGATTATAAAATATACTAACACTTTTGTCTAGAATATATATACACACACACATATGCAGGATTTATATATAGGTATTAATACTGAAGACTGTATATTTTAAGAGCTTCTAGAGATTCAGATTTCAGAAATGATTCAAGACTCATGAGTAATCAAGAGTTCAAGATAAAAATAGTAATAGAGTCTAGTTTATGTAAGACTTTGAATAACACTCCATGTACAAATTCAAATTCAAATTCTGATTTTCAATTTCTGATTTCAAATTCTATCTTTATTCTCTTTATTTTACTTTCTCTATTTTACTTTTGATTTTAAACTCAAGCTTTATAAGTTTTATATATTTATACTTATATACTTTATATTTATATAGTTTTAAACTTTATAATTTTGTAAATATGTTTATATAGTTTATACTTATGGTTTCAAATGATTTTCTGCTTTGTAATATTCATTTACAACACTTTGTTTTAATTCAAAAGTTTCCAAAATTATATATATATATATATATATATATAAAACACTTGTAAAATGCTCAAAAATCAATTTTGAACTAGGTTATGTTGACATACATTTATGCCTATGTCAATATATAACTGTCATATTTTTTATTTTGAAAGTCTTTTCACTATTTGTAAGGTTCCAGAAGCGTTGCAACCTTTCAAATCTTATAAATAGGGGATGATTTCGAATTTTTTCATCATTTTTCTTCTCCATCTTCATCTCCTTTCTTTACACCATTATATTTTCTTATTTTTATGATTTCTACACTTATACTCTACCGAATTCAATTCTATTTACATAAAACTTCTTCTCTTCTCACTCTCTACTCATTACTCTCTGAATCAGATTGCTATTAAAGAGTTACAGGGCTATTGTAATCGTTTGGGAAGTGTTTGGGTAACGATATTTCCTTGTAGCCGTGAAATCAAGAAATCGGAGCGGTGTTAACCTTGCAGCCGTGAAATCAAGGGAATATACTTGATCAAGGGTGCTTGGAATTGATGCTAACCGTGTAGCCATGAAATCAAGGGTTTGTACTTGGATATTGATATAGTAATAAAACTCTACACAATCCAGCGTTGCGTGGGATTGGACACAGGAGTAATCTGGACCAGTATAAAATCCGGTGTGTTCTTTCCTTTTCTGCATTTTATTTTTGTTTATCTTTGTGTTTGGTTCTGTATTTGTGATGGTTTCTGTGGTGTGTGATTCATATAGTAGATCATATAAGTTTTAGATTTTGTTTAATTTCTAAAAATTACTATTCACCCCCTCTAATGGTAGTTTTTCCTTAACGATCCATTCCGCAATCCCTAACAATTGGTATCAGAGCAAGGTCTTCCAAAAAGTTCATAATCTGATATTTTTTGAAAAAAAAGGCAAATTTTGAAATAATTGTTAACACTAATGTCAATTCATGCATTGTACCATGTTGAAAGAGTTTGCATATAATAATGTTGAAAAATCATGTGATCTACTGAAATATTGTTCAATACAGGAAAAGAGGTGTTTTATGGCTTTTGAAAATTCAAAATTTGAAAAGATGGGTGAAATGGCTATTGATAATTCAAATTTTGAAATGGTGGCTATTGAAAATTCAAATTCTGAGAAGGTGGCTATTGGAAATTCAAATTCCTAACTGGTGTGTTACATGGCTGCTGAGAATTCAAATTATAAAAAGCAATTGGTGGAAATCAAAAAGGACAAATGGATACTGGATAATGGTTGCTCGAGACATATGACGGAAAATACTGAATTACTCAATAATATGATATACGAAGTTGGTGGAATGGTGAACTTCGGAGATAACTCTAAAGGATATATTATTAGGATCGATAATGTCGGTAATTCTGAAACTCCTACCATTTCTAATGTTTTATTAGTTAGGAATCTAAAACATAATCTACTAAGTATAAGTCAACTTTACGATAAGGGTTATAAATAAACCTCGAAAAGGATGAATGTTTTATAGAAGATAGGAATTCAAAAGTAATATTCGAAGGAGATAGAAAGAAAAATATCTATATATTGAGTATGAAAATTTCCAACGATAATCTATGTCTTATGGCCAATATAAGTGACCCCTGGATATGACATAAGAGATTTGGTCATACAAATTTCAAACACATCTCTAGGATTTCTAAATTAGATTCGATTAGAGGATTACCCAAAATGAAATTTAAAGTTAATAACTTATGCGATGCTTGTTAATTCAGGAAATTAAAGATAAGTTCATTTTAATCAAAAGAGGAAATTATAACCTTGAAACCATTAGAGTTAATTCACATGGATTTATTTAGTCCATCTCAAACCCAACCGATAAATCATAATAGATATGTTTACGTAATAGTCGACGATTTTTCTAGATTTACTTGGACTTTGTTTCTTAAAAATAAAAGGGATGCTTTTGATCAATTTAAAACTTTTTCTAAAAGAATTCAAAACTTATTATCACTAAAAATCAAAACAATACGTAACGACCATGGCGGAGAATTCGAAAACGAAAATTTTGAAAAATATTGTAATAAAAAGGGAATAACCCATGATTTTTCTATTCCTAGAACTCCTCGACAAAGTGGAGTAGTTGAATGTAATAACCCGCAAAATCTGGGCCAGTTTAAAATTTTTATTTTGGCAATTTTAGCGAATTTTGAATATTTAAAATGAATTATTTTAAATAATATCGTCGGGAAATTTATTTTGAATATAATTCGACGTATATATTATACGCGTCGTCGTTAGAATATAAATATTTATATATAATTATTAATAGAATTGAAAATGGCGCGGTAGTTCGATAATTCGATTTCAAACTTCAATTGAATGTACCGGGTGCAAAACAATCCGGATTTTAGTGAAACCAAAAACAATAGGATCTAATTGATAATATCTTTCTAACGAATCCGAAAAATCAAGATTTCATAGCGGGAATCAAAAGATATGTCCAGTTGAAAATTCTGAATAGTCGCTATGGAATTCAGGCCCTTAAAATGGACATTTTGCAAACGACCTCGGATTTCGACGAAACCACTTTTGTTGGATCCGTGATGTCGAATTATTGTTAGATTCCAAATTTCATAATTTTTAGAATCAATATGTGAGCGTGGCAAAGGAAAACGCGTTTTGACCATTTTAGTTGATTTTAATCGACTGGAAATTGGTCATTTTTCCAACGGTCTCAGAATTCGACGAAACTAGTTTTGTTAGGACCGTATCATCAATACGAAGCTAGAAAATATTTTTTTGGAATTTTTCTAGTTAGTATGTGACCCCGGTAATTCGAAATGTTCGTTTAAAATTCAATAAAGTGATTTAAATGTAAATTTAACGGAAACTGATCGAAACGATCAAATCAGCTTACGATACATATCCCATTGTGTTCGGAATGGGGGTAAAACGCAATGGACGACAGGCGGTGGACCTCGTTTAGAGGTCGTATGTAAAAGTCAACTTTTTGAAAAATAAAATAATTAAATTAATAAAAAAAAAATAAACTTCTCCCTTAACCAGCCCCCCCCCGATCTCTTTTCATTTCGAAGAAAAAAAAAAGGGAAAAGGCGATCGCCCCCCCCCCCCCCAGGGTTTCGCCGCCGCCACAGGCGGAGCTGCCGCCGATCTTCCCCTCAGGTGCCTCCTCCCTCCAGCCTCGCTCCTCTCTCACCTTCCCTCCTCTGATAACCGCACCTCCCTCCACCTTCTTCTTCCTCCTCCCTGCTGACTCGCGCCCCCCCCCCCCCCCCACCATCCTCCTCCTCCGACGCAGGAAGAACCCCCCCCCCCCCCCCTCGGCTGTAAGTTCTTGTTTTTTTATTATTATTATTATTTTATTTTGTTTTTTTTAGTTAATTTAGTTTATTTAAATCCTTTATGCAATGATCCTTAAATAAAATCAGCCTATTAGGATTTTTAAAAGTAATTGTATAAGGATTTGATTTTTAGGAAAATAAAGATTCGTTTTTTTGTGTGGTAAAGATACAATTTTTATTTTATTTTTGAAAAGCTCGGATTTTTCTAATGTAAAGAACGATATAAAATGATAGGAATATTAAAAATATCATCTTTATATGTGTAGAAAAATAAAGATGAGATTTTTATAAAGATGAAATCTTTAAATTTAAAAAGGCGAAATCTTTATAGGTAATAACGAAATAAAAATATGATTTTTATATATTGAACTTCGAAATAAAAATATGATTTTTATATATTGAACTTCGAAATAAAAATATGATTTTTATATATTGAACTTCGAAATAAAAATATGATTTTTATATATTGAACTTCGAAATAAAAATATGATTTTTATATATTGAACTTCGAAATAAAAATATGATTTTTATATATTGAATAGCGAAGGAAAAATTCGATTTTTACATATGTAGTGGCTACGATCAACGAAGGTGACAAGAAGGCGAAACGACGAAGACTTCTGCAAAGGAAGAGCCGTGGAGCTAGGATAGCTATTGGTGAGAACTTCTCACTCTAAAATCTCTTTTTTTTTCTAGTTATATATATACTAGGATGCAGACGGTGCTTAGTAGCACCCGACACCCGTCATCCACAGACCATGGATGGACTTGTTTGTTTGGTTGCATAAATTAGTTATATGATTTGATTTGAATTTGGTTGTTTGGTAAATTTGATTGATGTGTGAATGGCGTGGGCCTTCACTAGACCGGGGATAAGGCTAGGCCTCGTCCTGTTTCTAGTATCGTGCCGTTATGCCGCCGAAATTTTCTAAAATATGTTAGAAAAATAAAAATATCATTTTATTTAAAGAAAGAACTGAATAGATATTCATATGTTAAAATAAAATGTTTTATCGTTAAAAATATAATTTTTAACGTGAAAATGAATAAAATAAAATATTCATTTACAGACCAGACGGTTTGTTTATGTACACCTATTTGAATGACATTGATTGGGACGATAAATTTTACACATCGCCCAACTGCACAAATAAAATATGTGTTTGATTGTTTGAAACCCCACATGGGTGTTGGGATGAAATATGAAGTTCACTCATCCTAATTGATTAAATATGTCGATCGATTGATTGACAGGCTGTTATAAGCGTTAGATATCTATATTTGATGCTTATACAGTGTAGTGCACTTTGGTTGATGGTTGATTATTTTCAATGCTATATATACGTGTGATGTATGAAAATCCATATAGTTAACACTATATGGTGATTGATTGGGCCTCATTCCAATTTAGAAGATAAAGAATAATATAAGATAAAGGTTCATGTGTTGACAGTACTCATCCATTGAGATTGGTCATGTGTTGAACGAAATATTTTTATAATAAAAAATTACATCTTTATCAATATAAAATAAAGGTTCATGTGTTGACAGTACTCATCCATTGAGATTGGTCATGTGTTGAACGAATTATTTTTATAATAAAAAATTACATCTTTATCAATATAAAATAAAGGTTCATGTGTTGACAGTACTCATCCATTGAGATTGGTCATGTGTTGAACGAATTATTTTTATAATAAAATTTACATCATTATCAATCTAAAGTAAAGGTTCATGTGTTGACTGTACTCATCCGTTGAGATTGGTCATGTGTTGAACGAAGTATTTTAACAAAAATAGTCACACATGGACGGTACTCATTCGTTGAGATTAGTCGTGTGTTGACAAAAAGAAATATTTGAAATAGAATATATAAAGCCGTGTTGAATAGTGATGCGCCATTTTGACGCGAACGATATTTATAACGATTTCGAAATGAATTGAATATATAACGATTTCGAAATGAATTGAATATATAACGATTTCGAAATGAATTGAATATATAACGATTTCGAAATGAATTGAATGTATAACGATTTCGAAATGAATTGAATGTATAACGATTTCGAAATGAATTGAATGTATAACGATTTCGAAATGAATTGAATATATAACGATTTCGAAATGAATTGAATATATAACGATTTCGAAATGAATTGAATATATAACGATTTCGAAATGAATTGAATATATAACGATTTCGAAATGAATTGAATATATAACGATTTCGAAATGAATTGAATATATAACGATTTCGAAATGAATTGAATATATAACGATTTCGAAATGAATTGAATATATAACGATTTCGAAATGAATTGAATATATAACGATTTCGAAATGAATTGAATATATAACGATTTCGAAATGAATTGAATATATAACGATTTCGAAATGAATTGAATATGTAACGATTTCGAAATGAATTGAATATGTAAAGATTTCGAAATGAATTGAATATATAACGATTTCGAAATGAATTGAATATATAACGATTTCGAAATGAATTGAATATATAACGATTTCGAAATGAATTGAATATATAACGATTTCGAAATGAATTGAATATATAACAATTTCGAAATGAATTGAATATATAACGATTTCGAAATGAATTGAATATATAACGATTTCGAAATGAATTGAATATATAACAATTTCGAAATGAATTGAATATATAACGATTTCGAAATGAGTTGAATATAAAACGATTTCGAATTGAATGGAATAGAAAACCAATTTGATTTCAATTGAATATATAATGAATTTGATTCAAATAGAAAACGAAACGAATTTGATTTGAATAGAAAATGAATTTGAATCGAATATAAAACCAATTTAAATTGAAAGTGAATTGAAATGAATTCGAATTTAATTGAAATTTGAATTGAATAGAAATGAATTTTAAAACGAATTTGTAAAGAAGAATTCAATTTTGATTCGAATTGAAATGGAAGTTGAAATTGCTTTTGAAACGAATTTAAAACTATTTATATAATTCGTTTTAAATAGAAATCGACGAGATGTATATTATATATATAATATAATGGCCTGAATAGAACGCGCCGCGTCGCGGCCGTTCGTGAATTTCGACCATTTATTTCAAACGGACATTACGGGAGATCCGACCGTCGGATTCTCCTAAAACCGGAACCGTTGGGTTCGTATCGAAAAGAGCTTTCTAAAGAATATTAGAAATTCAAATTCTAACGGTTGGATTTGGAGATACGTCCAAATCAAATTCGAAAAAGGTCGCTATAAGTGCAGTTCGATGGCCATTGTTGGAAATCGACTGTACGGGCCTTGATAAAATTATTAAAAATAGTAATAATTTGTATAAAATCATAAGAAATGATTTGGGAAAATTTGGGATGAAAAAAACTCCACATTTGAAAAGATAAAAATGGTTTTTATCGAAATGCACTAGTTTGAACTAAATTTAAAACCCAATTATTTTTAAATAAATGAATTAGATTTAAAAAGGGGTTTTAAATAATCGAATTTCTAATATATTTGATTAAATTTGAAATGGGTTTATCGTGAACAGTGTTTTAAATAACACTAGTTCTTTAACCCGATAACAAATAGAATGTGATTTGGGTTTGTCGTGAACTGTGTTTTAAATAACACCTAGTTCTTTAACCCAGTAAAAGGAGTTCTAACGAATCTGCAATTAGATTGAAGTGTGAATTTGTAATCTAAATTATCAAATTTAGAAATGAGCGAGAATGGAGTATCGCCAGTTTTGCTCCAAAGCGATAGTTAAATCTTTAATTAGATTTGAACGTGAAATGGTAATTAATTTTACCGATAACACCACGGTGTTAGATATGGAGTATTACCAGTTTTGCTTCATGGGATGAATAGGTTGGGATTGGGAAATAAAATAAATAATTACTTCATTGTGGTTCGCTAATCTCGACTAGGTGGAAAAACCATAATTTGGTTTTAAATGACATCCAAAGGAAGATTACAGGATAAATTTTAAAGAATTTACCTTGGATAAAATTAATGGGAACCTTTCCCTAAGAATGTGGAATTTAGAAACTAGCTGTTGGTTGGCTAAAAAGAATGGTTTCCTGGGTATTGATCTGATGTTGGTTTCGGCCTTCGGGGTTAATGTTTAGGAAATTGTTCTCTTGCTAATTTGCGGTTAGTGACTGATGAATTGGAATGAGGCGTATGTTGTGCTTGTGTAACATTTGTTTTAATATACGCGGGTTGTTCGAAAAGTCCGGGTTTATACCCATTCTGAATAACCGATTCGACGATATGTCGAAGATGAAGACGGTGGTTGAAGACCGGAAGTCTTCACATCGTTTGGATAATTACTGACGATCCTGATTGGGCTGTACACCCAAGAGGATGGAAATAGTTGGTGGTCGTCCAGACGTACTTGGAGATGGATGGATATGCGAGGAAAGTGCCTCCGGTTTCGTTCAGACCCAGAACGGACTTGTAAATGGATTGTGTGTCTGACACTGGATTTTATTCTGTGTTGATTGATTTCTATTAAATATACATCTGTTTGGCGGCGGAGAATTTATTCTTTTGCTTAACGCCCTTCTCTGAGACGTACAAGCTCAGAGGTTGTATATCGATGGACATCAGTCGCATGGCATGAATTGCCTGTGTGGCACGCTAAGATGCAATGATCAAGGCTTCTGTTGAAAAGCAAAGTCTTGTGGTTGATGATCAAAGCATGGCCTTTGTGGCGTAGCTTTGTGTATAGCGTGAATTCGCGAGCCTCACACCTCGGTATGAGTTAAAAACGGGATACGGACTGCAGGGAGAGCACGACGTTTCTTTCTAGCTTTGGTGGTGTCAGTGACATACCAACCCTGACATATATATACTTTTCACCTTTGTGGTTGTTGGATGAGGCGCCTCGATTATTGGTCTGTAAGGACCGGGAAACGTGTGTTCAGGCATAATTAATCCTCTAACGTAAGTGAGGACCGGCCCTGAAGCATCCAGGGGTTACCCAGTGTGCGTAGTCCTGAGGCATTTGTTAGAGTGTCTCGAACACGGAGAGGAGCTTGCCCCTTGCCTCGACTCATGATGGAATCCAATTTCCAATACATGTATTGCGGTTTTAATTGTAGAACTAGTATGGCGACATGATATATGGTACCCATGCCATCTATGATTGATATTTATGATTGAAATTGTTTTGACACTATACACCTATAATAGTATCAAATGATTTGTTTTTAAACGTACCAAGCATGTTTGGCTATTATAAGGGAAAACCCTATCCTCCGGCTTGCGTTGCATTGTGTGATGGGACCTGGGTCTTATAATAGCTTCATTCTTCCAAAAAGCATTGCGTTGTTTTTGTTATATGCACTAGTATTCTTGGGAGGAAACCCGTTCTGTGTTATACGGCGTGGTCCCTTGAATTACTATCTTTAAAGTAAAGTTTTAAATAACTGTTTTAGTTCTCACACCAGTCACATGACTGACCTGGTGTTTATTGTTTTAACCTAAACTCTAGGTGCCCCTATTTTCCGCACGGGCAGCTAGTAGTTTTGGTTTTGCATATTTATATTCACAGGATCCTGGTTTACAGCTGGAATGATATCCGGAAAGCTCTGTATCCGTATATCACCTTCAGTTGTGCTTTATATTATTTTTCCGCTGCTATGTATTTAAATGTAATTTAAATCTCTGATATTTCTGTGTAATATTTATTCATTTATACTCTGTATATTCTTGTAATCTGATGCATTGTGGTAATATACAATGAAATGTTCTTCTGTTTGTGTTCTAATTTGTCATGTTCTCAACGTTCAGGGGTTTCGAACGGTCTAGATCGGTTTAACGACTGATTCAGATCGAGCGGAATTCCAGGCCGTCACATTTGGTATCAGAGCTTTGGTTTACAGAGCTCGAGAACAAGACACGTTAGAACCATACGAAAGAATTCATCAGATATTGGATTAGTAATATCCAATTAGAATGACTCGTTAGAGATAGGATCAGTAGTGTCCTAGAACGAGTGTGAAGAGTATATTTTTCAAATGAAAACAATTTTGTTTTCAAATTTAAACCATTTTAAAACGTATTTGAATATTTATTTATTTTGAATATGGACAATCCACTATATAAAGATTTTTCATATACGCGTCATGAACGTATATTCGAAGTTTTAATATACTGGGTAGATATAGAATCATACTCTAGTGGCCCGAAGATGATTCTGATGGTTGAGTACTCGTCGTCAGAATTTAAATTCGAGTGACGAAGGTGTGATTTTCTATATATTTCCATTCGACTGGTGTGAGAACCAAAACTTATATAGTTAGAACACTTTGTTGTGAATTGGCATCAAAAACAAGATTTTCCGTATATATATATATCAAAATTATGAATTTGAAACTCTAATTCACTAATTGATTGATGTTTGTGTTGTTTGTTTAATTGTTTGCTAATTTTTAACTATTATGCCTAATTGAACCGAATATTGAACTATATTGAAAATTGGTCGCATTTGCTTGCATATGCATATATTACATTGAACAGGTCATAGCAAGGAGGCTAGAGCAGAGAATAAAATTTGTTTTCCCGATAAATAGGTACATGTTTACTACATAATTTCCTGTTTTGTTTGGGTGATGATGATTTTGTGAGCCTATTGGCTAGCCGCTTGGCTTTTTCTATTCTTTTTGAGATCTGAAGGACCGGGGAAGCTATTTGAAATTCCCCGATGCTCCCGGTGCAGGGGAGGTTATGGCGAAATTTTTCGAAAATTTAGGGTGTTAGCCAAATTTTTGAAAATTTGAAAATTCTCAGAAACTGAAAAGTTGGAGAATGGAAGCCAGATCGAACGTAGAGTTGATTAATCAAACCACTTACGACTTTGTTCCTTTTCGGGGACGAAAAGTTTTAAGTGGGGGAGATTGTAATAACCCGCAAAATCTGGGCCAGTTTAAAATTTTTATTTTTGCAATTTTAGCGAATTTTGAATATTTAAAATGAATTATTTTAAATAATATCGTCGGGAAATTTATTTTGAATATAATTCGACGTATATATTATACGCGTCGTCGTTAGAATATAAATATTTATATATAATTATTAATAGAATTGAAAATGGCGCGGTAGTTCGATAATTCGATTTCAAACTTCAATTGAATGTACCGGGTGCAAAACAATCCGGATTTTAGTGAAACCAAAAACAATAGGATCTAATTGATAATATCTTTCTAACGAATCCGAAAAATCAAGATTTCATAGCGGGAATCAAAAGATATGTCCAGTTGAAAATTCTGAATAGTCGCTATGCAATTCAGGCCCTTAAAAATGGACATTTTGCAAACGACCTCGGATTTCGACGAAACCACTTTTGTTGGATCCATGATGTCGAATTATTGTTAGATTCCAAATTTCATAATTTTTAGAATCAATATGTGAGCGTGGCAAAGGAAAACGCGTTTTGACCATTTTAGTTGATTTTAATCGACTGGAAATTGGTCATTTTTCCAACGGTCTCAGAATTCGACGAAACTAGTTTTGTTAGGACCGTATCGTCAATACGAAGCTAGAAAATATTTTTTTGGAATTTTTATAGTTAGTATGTGACCCCGGTAATTCGAAATGTACGTTTAAAATTCAATAAAGTGATTTAAATGTAAATTTAACGGAAACTGATCGAAACGATCAAATCAGCTTACGATACATATCCCATTGTGTTCGAAATGGGGGTAAAACGCAATGGACGACAGGCGGTGGACCTCGTTTAGAGGTCGTATGTAAAAGTCAACTTTTTGAAAAATAAAATAATTAAATTAATAAAAAAAAATTAAACTTCTCCCTTAACCAGGCCCCCCCCCCCCCCCGATCTCTTTTCATTTCGAAGAAAAAAAATAAAAAATAAAAAAAAGGGAAAAGGCGATCGCGCCTCCCCCCCCAGGGTTTCGCTGCCGCCACAGGCGGAGCTGCCGCCGATCTTCCCCTCAGGTGCCTCCTCCCTCCAGCCTCGCTCCTCTCTCACCTTCCCTCCTCTGATAACCGCACCTCCCTCCACCTTCTTCTTCCTCCTCCCTGCTGACTCGCGCCCCCCCCTGCCATCCTCCTCCTCCGACGCAGGAAGAACCCCCCCCCCCCTCGGCTGTAAGTTCTTGTTTTTTTATTATTATTATTTTATTTTGTTTTTTTTAGTTAATTTAGTTTATTTAAATCCTTTATGCAATGATCCTTAAATAAAATCAGCCTATTAGGATTTTTAAAAGTAATTGTATAAGGATTTGATTTTTAGGAAAATAAAGATTCGTTTTTTTTGTGTGGTAAAGATACAATTTTTATTTTATTTTTGAAAAGCTCGGATTTTTCTAATGTAAAGAACGATATAAAATGATAGGAATATTAAAAATATCATCTTTATATGTGTAGAAAAATAAAGATGATATTTTTATAAAGATGAAATCTTTAAATTTAAAAAGGCGAAATCTTTATAGGTAATAACGAAATAAAAATATGATTTTTATATATTGAACTTCGAAATAAAAATATGATTTTTATATATTGAACTTCGAAATAAAAATATGATTTTTATATATTGAACTTCGAAATAAAAATATGATTTTTATATATTGAATAGCGAAGGAAAAATTCGATTTTTACATATGTAGTGGCTACGATCAACGAAGGTGACAAGAAGGCGAAACGACGAAGACTTCTGCAAAGGAAGAGCCGTGGAGCTAGGATAGCTATTGGTGAGAACTTCTCACTCTAAATTCTCTTTTTTTTCTAGTTATATATATATATATATATATATATACTAGGATGCAGACGGTGCTTAGTAGCACCCGACACCCGTCATCCACAGACCATGGATGGACTTGTTTGTTTGGTTGCATAAATTAGTTATATGATTTGATTTGAATTTGGTTGTTTGGTAAATTTGATTGATGTGTGAATGGCGTGGGCCTTCACTAGACCGGGGATAAGGCTAGGCCTCGTCCTGTTTCTAGTATCGTGCCGTTATGCCGCCGAAATTTTCTAAAATATGTTAGAAAAATAAAAATATCATTTTATTTAAAGAAAGAACTGAATAGATATTCATATGTTAAAATAAAATGTTTTATCGTTAAAAATATAATTTTTAACGTGAAAGTGAATAAAATAAAATATTCATTTACAGACCAGACGGTTTGTTTATGTACACCTATTTGAATGACATTGATTGGGACGATAAATTTTACACATCGCCCAACTGCACAAATAAAATATGTGTTTGATTGTTTGAAACCCCACACGGGTGTTGGGATGAAATATGAAGTTCACTCATCCTAATTGATTAAATATGTCGATCGATTGATTGACAGGCTGTTATAAGCGTTAGATATCTATATTTGATGCTTATACAGTGTAGTGCACTTTGGTTGATGGTTGATTATTTTCAATGCTATATATACGTGTGATGTATGAAAATCCATATAGTTAACACTATATGGTGATTGATTGGGCCTCATTCCAATTTAGAAGATAAAGAATAATATAAGATAAAGGTTCATGTGTTGACAATACTCATCCATTGAGATTGGTCATGTGTTGAACGAAATATTTTTATAATAAAAAATTACATCTTTATCAATATAAAATAAAGGTTCATGTGTTGACAGTACTCATCCATTGAGATTGGTCATGTGTTGAACGAATTATTTTTATAATAAAAAATTACATCTTTATCAATATAAAATAAAGGTTCATGTGTTGACAGTACTCATCCATTGAGATTGGTCATGTGTTGAACGAATTATTTTTATAATAAAATTTACATCTTTATCAATCTAAAGTAAAGTTTCATGTGTTGACTGTACTCATCCGTTGAGATTAGTCATGTGTTGAACGAAGTATTTTAACAAAAATAGTCACACATGGACGGTACTCATTCGTTGAGATTAGTCGTGTGTTGACAAAAAGAAATATTTGAAATAGAATATATAAAGCCGTGTTGAATAGTGATGCGCCATTTTGACGCGAACGATATTTATAACGATTTCGAAATGAATTGAATATATAACGATTTCGAAATGAATTGAATATATAACGATTTCGAAATGAATTGAATATATAACGATTTCGAAATGAATTGAATATATAAAGATTTCGAAATGAATTGAATGTATAACGATTTCGAAATGAATTGAATATATAACGATTTCGAAATGAATTGAATATATAACGATTTCGAAATGAATTGAATATATAACGATTTCGAAATGAATTGAATATATAACGATTTCGAAATGAATTGAATATATAACGATTTCGAAATGAATTGAATATATAACGATTTCGAAATGAATTGAATATATAACGATTTCGAAATGAATTGAATATATAACGATTTCGAAATGAATTGAATATATAACGATTTCGAAATGAATTGAATATATAACGATTTCGAAATGAATTGAATATATAACGATTTCGAAATGAATTGAATATATAACGATTTCGAAATGAATTGAATATATAACGATTTCGAAATGAATTGAATATATAACGATTTCGAAATGAATTGAATATGTAACGATTTCGAAATGAATTGAATATGTAACGATTTCGAAATGAATTGAATATATAACGATTTCGAAATGAATTGAATATATAACGATTTCGAAATGAATTGAATATATAACGATTTCGAAATGAATTGAATATATAACGATTTCGAAATGAATTGAATATATAACGATTTCGAAATGAATTGAATATATAACGATTTCGAAATGAATTGAATATATAACGATTTCGATTTGAGTTGAATATAAAACGATTTCGAATTGAATGGAATAGAAAACCAATTTGATTTCAATTGAATATATAATGAATTTGATTCAAATAGAAAACGAAACGAATTTGATTTGAATAGAAAATGAATTTGAATCGAATATAAAACCAATTTAAATTGAAAGCGAATTGAAATGAATTCGAATTTAATTGAAATTTGAATTGAATAGAAATGAATTTTAAAACGAATTTGTAAAGAAGAATTCAATTTTGATTCGAATTGAAATGGAAGTTGAAATTGCTTTTGAAACGAATTTAAAACTATTTATATAATTCGTTTTAAATAGAAATCGACGAGATGTATATTATATATATAATATAATGGCCTGAATAGAACGCGCCGCGTCGCGGCCGTTCGTGAATTTCGACCATTTATTTCAAACGGACATTACGGGAGATCCGACCGTCGGATTCTCCTAAAACCGGAACCGTTGGGTTCGTATCGAAAAGAGCTTTCTAAAGAATATTAGAAATTCAAAATCTAACGGTTGGATTTGGAGATACGTCCAAATCAAATTCGAAAAAGGTCGCTATAAGTGCAGTTCGATGGCCATTGTTGGAAATCGACTGTACGGGCCTTGATAAAATTATTAAAAATAGTAATAATTTGTATAAAATCATAAGAAATGATTTGGGAAAATTTGGGATGAAAAAAACTCCACATTTGAAAAGATAAAAATGGTTTTTATCGAAATGCACTAGTTTGAACTAAATTTAAAACCCAATTATTTTTAAATAAATGAATTAGATTTAAAAAGGGGTTTTAAATAATCGAATTTCTAATATATTTGATTAAATTTGAAATGGGTTTATCGTGAACAGTGTTTTAAATAACACTAGTTCTTTAACCCGATAACAAATAGAATGTGATTTGGGTTTGTCGTGAACTGTGTTTTAAATAACACCTAGTTCTTTAACCCAGTAAAAGGAGTTCTAACGAATCTGCAATTAGATTGAAGTGTGAATTTGTAATCTAAATTATCAAATTTAGAAATGAGCGAGAATGGAGTATCGCCAGTTTTGCTCCAAAGCGATAGTTAAATCTTTAATTAGATTTGAATGTGAAATGGTAATTAATTTTACCGATAACACCACGGTGTTAGATATGGAGTATTACCAGTTTTGCTTCATGGGATGAATAGGTTGGGATTGGGAAATAAAATAAATAATTACTTCGTTGTGTTTCGCTAATCTCGACTAGGTGGAAAAACCATAATTTGGTTTTAAATGACATCCAAAGGAAGATTACAGGATAAATTTTAAAGAATTTACCTTGGATAAAATTAATGGGAACCTTTCCCTAAGAATGTGGAATTTAGAAACTAGCTGTAGGTTGGCTAAAAAGAATGGTTTCCTGGGTATTGATCTGATGTTGGTTTCGGCCTTCGGGGTTAATGTTTAGGAAATTGTTCTCTTGCTAATTTGTGGTTAGTGACTAATGAATTGGAATGAGGCGTATGTTGTGCTTGTGTAACATTTGTTTTAATATACGCGGGTTGTTCGGAAAGTCTGGGTTTATACCCATTCTGAATAACCGATTCGACGATATGTCGAAGATGAAGACGGTGGTTGAAGACCGGAAGTCTTCACATCGTTTGGATAATTACTGACGATCCTGATTGGGCTGTACACCCAAGAGGATGGAAATAGTTGGTGGTCGTCCAGACGTACTTGGAGATGGATGTATATGCGAGGAAAGTGCCTCCGGTTTCGTTCAGACCCAGAACGGACTTGTAAATGGATTGTGTGTCTGACACTGGATTTTATTCTGTGTTGATTGATTTCTATTAAATATACATCTGTTTGGCGGCGGAGAATTTATTCTTTTGCTTAACGCCCTTCTCTGAGACGTACGAGCTCAGAGGTTGTATATCGATGGACATCAGTCGCATGGCATGAATTGCCTGTGTGGCACGCTAAGATGCAATGATCAAGGCTTCTGTTGAAAAGCAAAGTCTTGTGGTTGATGATCAAAGCATGGCCTTTGTGGCGTAGCTTTGTGTATAGCGTGAATTCGCGAGCCTCGTACCTCGGTATGAGTTAAAAACGGGATACGGACTGCAGGGAGAGCACGACGTTTCTTTCTAGCTTTGGTGGTGTCAGTGACATACCAACCCTGACATATATATACTTTTCACCTTTGTGGTTGTTGGACCGGGAAACGTGTGTTCAGGCATAATTAATCCTCTAACGTAAGTGAGGACCGGCCCTGAAGCATCCAGGGGTTACCCAGTGTGCGTAGTCCTGAGGCATTTGTTAGAGTGTCTCGAACGCGGAGAGGAGCTTGCCCCTTGCCTCGACTCATGATGGAATCCAATTTCCAATACGTGTATTGCGGTTTTAATTGTAGAACTAGTATGACGACATGATATATGGTACCCATGCCGTCTATGATTGATATTTATGATTGAAATTGTTTTGACACTATACACCTATAATAGTATCAAATGATTTGTTTTTAAACGTACCAAGCATGTTTGGCTATTATAAGGGAAAACCCTATCCTCCGGCTTGCGTTGCATTGTGTGATGGGACCTGGGTCTTATAATAGCTTCATTTTTCCAAAAAGCATTGCGTTGTTTTTGTTATATACACTAGTATTCTTGGGAGGAAACCCGTTCTGTGTTATACGGCGTGGTCCCTTGAATTACTATCTTTAAAGTAAAGTTTTAAATAACTGTTTTAGTTCTCACACCAGTCACATGACTGACCTGGTGTTTATTGTTTTAACCTAAACTCTAGGTGCCCCTATTTTCCGCACGGGCAGCTAGTAGTTTTGGTTTTGCATATTTATATTCACAGGATCCTGGTTTACAGCTGGAATGATATCCGGAAAGCTCTGTATCCGTATATCACCTTCAGTTGTGCTTTATATTATTTTTCCGCTGCTATGTATTTAAATGTAATTTAAATCTCTGATATTTCTGTGTAATATTTATTCATTTATACTCTGTATATTCTTGTAATCTGATGCATTGTGGTAATATACAATGAAATGTTCTTCTGTTTGTGTTCTAATTTGTCATGTTCTCAACGTTCAGGGGTTTCGAACGGTCTAGATCGGTTTAACGACTGATTCAGATCGAGCGGAATTCCAGGCCGTCACATTTGGTATCAGAGCTTTGGTTTACAGAGCTCGAGAACAAGACATGTTAGAACCATACGAAAGAATTCATCAGATATTGGATTAGTAATATCCAATTAGAATGACTCGTTAGAGATAGGATCAGTAGTGTCCTAGAACGAGTGTGAAGAGTATATTTTTCAAATGAAAACAATTTTGTTTTCAAATTTAAACCATTTTAAAACGTATTTGAATATTTATTTATTTTGAATATGGACAATCCACTATATAAAGATTTTTCATATACGCGTCATGAACGTATATTCGAAGTTTTAATATACTGGGTAGATATAGAATCATACTCTAGTGGCCCGAAGATGATTCTGATGGTTGAGTACTCGTCGTCAGAATTTAAATTCGAGTGACGAAGGTGTGATTTTCTATATATTTCCTTTCGACTGGTGTGAGAACCAAAACTTATATAGTTAGAACACTTTGTTGTGAATTGGCATCAAAAACAAGATTTTCCGTATATATATATATCAAAATTATGAATTTGAAACTCTAATTCACTAATTGATTGATGTTTGTGTTGTTTGTTTAATTGTTTGCTAATTTTTAACTATTATGCCTAATTGAACCGAATATTGAACTATATTGAAAATTGGTCGCATTTGCTTGCATATGCATATATTACATTGAACAGGTCATAGCAAGGAGGCTAGAGCAGAGAATAAAATTTGTTTGCCCGATAAATAGGTACATGTTTACTACATAATTTCCTGTTTTGTTTGGGTGATGATGATTTTGTGAGCCTATTGGCTAGCCGCTTGGCTTTTTCTATTCTTTTTGAGATCTGAAGGACCGGGGAAGCTATTTGAAATTCCCCGATGCTCCCGGTGCAGGGGAGGTTATGGCGAAATTTTTCGAAAATTTAGGGTGTTAGCCAAATTTTTGAAAATTTGAAAATTCTCAGAAACTGAAAAGTTGGAGAATGGAAGCCAGATCGAACGTAGAGTTGATTAATCAAACCACTTACGACTTTGTTCCTTTTCGGGGACGAAAAGTTTTAAGTGGGGGAGATTGTAATAACCCGCAAAATCTGGGCCAGTTTAAAATTTTTATTTTTGCAATTTTAGCGAATTTTGAATATTTAAAATGAATTATTTTAAATAATATCGTCGGGAAATTTATTTTGAATATAATTCGACGTATATATTATACGCGTCGTCGTTAGAATATAAATATTTATATATAATTATTAATAGAATTGAAAATGGCGCGGTAGTTCGATAATTCGATTTCAAACTTCAATTGAATGTACCGGGTGCAAAACAATCCGGATTTTAGTGAAACCAAAAACAATAGGATCTAATTGATAATATCTTTCTAACGAATCCGAAAAATCAAGATTTCATAGCGGGAATCAAAAGATATGTCCAGTTGAAAATTCTGAATAGTCGCTATGGAATTCAGGCCCTTAAAAATGGACATTTTGCAAACGACCTCGGATTTCGACGAAACCACTTTTGTTGGATCCGTGATGTCGAATTATTGTTAGATTCCAAATTTCATAATTTTTAGAATCAATATGTGAGCGTGGCAAAGGAAAACGCGTTTTGACCATTTTAGTTGATTTTAATCGACTGGAATTGGTCATTTTTCCAACGGTCTCAGAATTCGACGAAACTAGTTTTGTTAGGACCGTATCATCAATACGAAGCTAGAAAATATTTTTTTGGAATTTTTCTAGTTAGTATGTGACCCCGGTAATTCGAAATGTACGTTTAAAATTCAATAAAGTGATTTAAATGTAAATTTAACGGAAACTGATCGAAACGATCAAATCAGCTTACGATACATATCCCATTGTGTTCGAAATGGGGGTAAAACGCAATGGACGACAGGCGGTGGACCTCGTTTAGAGGTCGTATGTAAAAGTCAACTTTTTGAAAAATAAAATAATTAAATTAATAAAAAAAAATTAAACTTCTCCCTTAACCAGCCCCCCCCCCCCGATCTCTTTTCATTTCGAAGAAAAAAAATAAAAAATAAAAAAAAGGGAAAAGGCGATCGCGCCCCCCCCCCCCCCCCAGGGTTTCGCCGCGGCCACAGGCGGAGCTGCCGCCGATCTTCCCCTCAGGTGCCTCCTCCCTCCAGCCTCGCTCCTCTCTCACCTTCCCTCCTCTGATAACCGCACCTCCCTCCACCTTCTTCTTCCTCCTCCCTGCTGACTCGCGCCCCCCCCCCCCCTACCATCCTCCTCCTCCAACGCAGGAAGAACCCCCCCCCCCCCCCTCGGCTGTAAGTTCTTGTTTTTTTATTATTATTATTTTATTTTGTTTTTTTTAGTTAATTTAGTTTATTTAAATCCTTTATGCAATGATCCTTAAATAAAATCAGCCTATTAGGATTTTTAAAAGTAATTGTATAAGGATTTGATTTTTAGGAAAATAAAGATTCGTTTTTTTTGTGTGGTAAAGATACAATTTTTATTTTATTTTTGAAAAGCTCGGATTTTTCTAATGTAAAGAACGATATAAAATGATAGGAATATTAAAAATATCATCTTTATATGTGTAGAAAAATAAAGATGATATTTTTATAAAGATGAAATCTTTAAATTTAAAAAGGCGAAATCTTTATAGGTAATAACGAAATAAAAATATGATTTTTATATATTGAACTTCGAAATAAAAATATGATTTTTATATATTGAACTTCGAAATAAAAATATGATTTTTATATATTGAACTTCGAAATAAAAATATGATTTTTATATATTGAACTTCGAAATAAAAATATGATTTTTATATATTGAATAGCGAAGGAAAAATTCGATTTTTACATATGTAGTGGCTACGATCAACGAAGGTGACAAGAAGGCGAAACAACGAAGACTTCTGCAAAGGAAGAGCCGTGGAGCTAGGATAGCTATTGGTGAGAACTTCTCACTCTAAATTCTCTTTTTTTTTCTAGTTATATATATATATATACTAGGATGCAGACGGTGCTTAGTAGCACCCGACACCCGTCATCCACAGACCATGGATGGACTTGTTTGTTTGGTTGCATAAATTAGTTATATGATTTGATTTGAATTTGGTTGTTTGGTAAATTTGATTGATGTGTGAATGGCGTGGGCCTTCACTAGACCGGGGATAAGGCTAGGCCTCGTCCTGTTTCTAGTATCGTGTCGTTATGCCGCCGAAATTTTCTAAAATATGTTAGAAAAATAAAAATATCATTTTATTTAAAGAAAGAACTGAATAGATATTCATATGTTAAAATAAAATGTTTTATCGTTAAAAATATAATTTTTAACGTGAAAGTGAATAAAATAAAATATTCATTTACAGACCAGACGGTTTGTTTATGTACACCTATTTGAATGACATTGATTGGGACGATAAATTTTACACATCGCCCAACTGCACAAATAAAATATGTGTTTGATTGTTTGAAACCCCACACGGGTGTTGGGATGAAATATGAAGTTCACTCATCCTAATTGATTAAATATGTCGATCGATTGATTGACAGGCTGTTATAAGCGTTAGATATCTATATTTGATGCTTATACAGTGTAGTGCACTTTGGTTGATGGTTGATTATTTTCAATGCTATATATACGTGTGATGTATGAAAATCCATATAGTTAACACTATATGGTGATTGATTGGGCCTCATTCCAATTTAGAAGATAAAGAATAATATAAGATAAAGGTTCATGTGTTGACAGTACTCATCCATTGAGATTGGTCATGTGTTGAACGAAATATTTTTATAATAAAAAATTACATCTTTATCAATATAAAATAAAGGTTCATGTGTTGACAGTACTCATCCATTGAGATTGGTCATGTGTTGAACGAATTATTTTTATAATAAAAAATTACATCTTTATCAATATAAAATAAAGGTTCATGTGTTGACAGTACTCATCCATTGAGATTGGTCATGTGTTGAACGAATTATTTTTATAATAAAATTTACATCTTTATCAATCTAAAGTAAAGTTTCATGTGTTGACTGTACTCATCCGTTGAGATTAGTCATGTGTTGAACGAAGTATTTTAACAAAAATAGTCACACATGGACGGTACTCATTCGTTGAGATTAGTCGTGTGTTGACAAAAAGAAATATTTGAAATAGAATATATAAAGCCGTGTTGAATAGTGATGCGCCATTTTGACGCGAACGATATTTATAACGATTTCGAAATGAATTGAATATATAACGATTTCGAAATGAATTGAATATATAACGATTTCGAAATGAATTGAATATATAACGATTTCGAAATGAATTGAATATATAACGATTTCGAAATGAATTGAATGTATAACGATTTCGAAATGAATTGAATATATAACGATTTCGAAATGAATTGAATATATAACGATTTCGAAATGAATTGAATATATAACGATTTCGAAATGAATTGAATATATAACGATTTCGAAATGAATTGAATATATAACGATTTCGAAATGAATTGAATATATAACGATTTCGAAATGAATTGAATATATAACGATTTCGAAATGAATTGAATATATAACGATTTCGAAATGAATTGAATATATAACGATTTCGAAATGAATTGAATATATAACGATTTCGAAATGAATTGAATACATAACGATTTCGAAATGAATTGAATACATAACGATTTCGAAATGAATTGAATACATAACGATTTCGAAATGAATTGAATACATAACGATTTCGAAATGAATTGAATATATAACGATTTCGAAATGAATTGAATATGTAACGATTTCGAAATGAATTGAATATGTAACGATTTCGAAATGAATTGAATATGTAACGATTTCGAAATGAATTGAATATGTAACGATTTCGAAATGAATTGAATATGTAACGATTTCGAAATGAATTGAATATATAACGATTTCGAAATGAATTGAATATATAACGATTTCGAAATGAATTGAATATATAACGATTTCGAAATGAATTGAATATATAACGATTTCGATTTGAGTTGAATATAAAACGATTTCGAATTGAATGGAATAGAAAACCAATTTGATTTCAATTGAATATATAATGAATTTGATTCAAATAGAAAACGAAACGAATTTGATTTGAATAGAAAATGAATTTGAATCGAATATAAAACCAATTTAAATTGAAAGCGAATTGAAATGAATTCGAATTTAATTGAAATTTGAATTGAATAGAAATGAATTTTAAAACGAATTTGTAAAGAAGAATTCAATTTTGATTCGAATTGAAATGGAAGTTGAAATTGCTTTTGAAACGAATTTAAAACTATTTATATAATTCGTTTTAAATAGAAATCGACGAGATGTATATTATATATATAATATAATGGCCTGAATAGAACGCGCCGCGTCGCGGCCGTTCGTGAATTTCGACCATTTATTTCAAACGGACATTACGGGAGATCCGACCGTCGGATTCTCCTAAAACCGGAACCGTTGGGTTCGTATCGAAAAGAGCTTTCTAAAGAATATTAGAAATTCAAAATCTAACGGTTGGATTTGGAGATACGTCCAAATCAAATTCGAAAAAGGTCGCTATAAGTGCAGTTCGATGGCCATTGTTGGAAATCGACTGTACGGGCCTTGATAAAATTATTAAAAATAGTAATAATTTGTATAAAATCATAAGAAATGATTTGGGAAAATTTGGGATGAAAAAAACTCCACATTTGAAAAGATAAAAATGGTTTTTATCGAAATGCACTAGTTTGAACTAAATTTAAAACCCAATTATTTTTAAATAAATGAATTAGATTTAAAAAGGGGTTTTAAATAATCGAATTTCTAATATATTTGATTAAATTTGAAATGGGTTTATCGTGAACAGTGTTTTAAATAACACTAGTTCTTTAACCCGATAACAAATAGAATGTGATTTGGGTTTGTCGTGAACTGTGTTTTAAATAACACCTAGTTCTTTAACCCAGTAAAAGGAGTTCTAACGAATCTGCAATTAGATTGAAGTGTGAATTTGTAATCTAAATTATCAAATTTAGAAATGAGCGAGAATGGAGTATCGCCAGTTTTGCTCCAAAGCGATAGTTAAATCTTTAATTAGATTTGAACGTGAAATGGTAATTAATTTTACCGATAACACCACGGTGTTAGATATGGAGTATTACCAGTTTTGCTTCATGGGATGAATAGGTTGGGATTGGGAAATAAAATAAATAATTACTTCGTTGTGGTTCGCTAATCTCGACTAGGTGGAAAAACCATAATTTGGTTTTAAATGACATCCAAAGGAAGATTACAGGATAAATTTTAAAGAATTTACCTTGGATAAAATTAATGGGAACCTTTCCCTAAGAATGTGGAATTTAGAAACTAGCTGTAGGTTGGCTAAAAAGAATGGTTTCCTGGGTATTGATCTGATATTGGTTTCGGCCTTCGGGGTTAATGTTTAGGAAATTGTTCTCTTGCTAATTTGCGGTTAGTGACTAATGAATTGGAATGAGGCGTATGTTGTGCTTGTGTAACATTTGTTTTAATATACGCGGGTTGTTCGAAAAGTCCGGGTTTATACCCATTCTGAATAACCGATTCGACGATATGTCGAAGATGAAGACGGTGGTTGAAGACCGGAAGTCTTCACATCGTTTGGATAATTACTGACGATCCTGATTGGGCTGTACACCCAAGAGGATGGAAATAGTTGGTGGTCGTCCAGACGTACTTGGAGATGGATGGATATGCGAGGAAAGTGCCTCCGGTTTCGTTCAGACCCAGAACGGACTTGTAAATGGATTGTGTGTCTGACACTGGATTTTATTCTGTGTTGATTGATTTCTATTAAATATACATCTGTTTGGCGGCGGAGAATTTATTCTTTTGCTTAACGCCCTTCTCTGAGACGTACGAGCTCAGAGGTTGTATATCGATGGACATCAGTCGCATGGCATGAATTGCCTGTGTGGCACGCTAAGATGCAATGATCAAGGCTTCTGTTGAAAAGCAAAGTCTTGTGGTTGATGATCAAAGCATGGCCTTTGTGGCGTAGCTTTGTGTATATCGTGAATTCGCGAGCCTCACACCTCGGTATGAGTTAAAAACGGGATACGGACTGCAGGGAGAGCACGACGTTTCTTTCTAGCTTTGGTGGTGTCAGTCACTTACCAGCCCTGACATATATATACTTTTCACCTTTGTGGTTGTTGGATGAGGCGCCTCGATTATAGGTCTGTAAGGACCGGGAAACGTGTGTTCAGGCATAATTAATCCTCTAACGTAAGTGAGGACCGACCCTGAAGCATCCAGGGGTTACCCAGTGTGCGTAGTCCTGAGGCATTTGCTAGAGTGTCTCGAACGCGGAGAGGAGCTTGCCCCTTGCCTCGACTCATGATGGAATCCAATTTCCAATACGTGTATTGCGGTTTTAATTGTAGAACTAGTATGACGACATGATATATGGTACCCATGCCGTCTATGATTGATATTTATGATTGAAATTGTTTTGACACTATACACCTATAATAGTATCAAATGATTTGTTTTTAAACGTACCAAGCATGTTTGGCTATTATAAGGGAAAACCCTATCCTCCGGCTTGCGTTGGATTGTGTGATGGGACCTGGGTCTTATATTAGCTTCATTTTTCCAAAAAGCATTGCGTTGTTTTTGTTATATGCACTAGTATTCTTGGGAGGAAACCCGTTCCGTGTTATACGGCGTGGTCCCTTGAATTACTATCTTTAAAGTAAAGTTTTAAATAACTGTTTTAGTTCTCACACCAGTCACATGACTGACCTGGTGTTTATTGTTTTAACCTAAACTCTGGGTGCCCCTATTTTCCGCACGGGCAGCTAGTAGTTTTGGTTTTGCAGATTTATATTCATAGGATCCTGGTTTACAGCTGGAATGATATCCGGAAAGCTCTGTATCCGTATATCACCTTCAGTTGTGCTTTATATTATTTTTCCTCTGCTATGTATTTAAATGTAATTTAAATCTCTGATATTTCTGTGTAATATTTATTCATTTATACTCTGTATATTCTTGTAATCTGATGCATTGTGGTAATATACAATGAAAAGTTCTTCTGTTTGTGTTCTGATTTGTCATGTTCTCAACGTTCAGGGGTTTCGAACGGTCTAGATCGGTTTAACGACTGATTCAGATCGAGCAGAATTCCAGGCCGTCACATTGAACGTAAAATTAGGACGATACAAGAGTGTGCTAGAGCTATGTTATCTGATAGTAATTTACGAAGAAATTTTTGGGCTGAGGCAGTTGCAACAACTTGTTATATTTTTAATAGAAATAAAATTAGACCTCTAACTCATAAAACACCTTATAAACTTTTGTATAATAAGAAACCAAAAGTGTCATATCTTAAAATATTTGGAAGCAAATGTTTTATACTTAATACTAAAGTAAATTTAGATAAATTTGACTCGAAATCCGATAAAGGAATATTTATCGGATATTCAGAAAGAAGTAAAGCATATAGAGTTTACAATACTTGAACCAATACTATAGAAGAAACCTTAAACGTATCGTTTAACGAGAATTATAAAAATATAACACAAAGCAATGAATATGAATGTGAAAATGAAATTAATTAAACAAATCATGAAGATAGTGAACCAAATAAACTAATTAGATTACTTAGAGACCATCATATAGAAAATATCTTAGGAGATATTGAATCCGTTGTTAGAACTCGTAATCAATTAAGTAATATGAGTAACACTGCATTTATTTCAACTATTGAACCTAAGAATCCAAAGAAAGCATCTTCCGATGATTCATGGATACTTGCTATGCAAAAAGAAATGAATCAGTTTGCTAGAAATGATGTATGGGAACTTGTTCCTAGACCAGAAGATAAGACTATAATAGGAACTAAATGGGTTTATAAAAATAAAAATGAATGAACACAGTGAAGTCGTAAGAAATAAGGCACGATAAGTAGCACAAGGTTATACTCAAGAAAAAGGAATAGATTACAATGAAACTTTTGCCCCCATAGCAAGATTTGAAGCCATTAGGATTTTACTAGCCTTTGCAAACTATAATAATTTCAAATTATATCAAATGGATGTCAAAAGTGCTTTTCTAAATGGATTTGTTAAAGAAGACATATATATAGAGCAACCACCTCTATTTGAAGACGAAAAATTACCAAATCACGTGTATAAATTAAAGAAAGCGTTATATGGATTAAAACAAGCTCCTAGGGCACGGTATGATAGATTAAGAAATTATTTGTTACAATCCAACTTTGAAATAGGAAAATTAGATAATACTTTGCTTATTAAGAAGAAGAATAAGGATATACAGTTAGTACAAATATATGTTGACGATATAATTTTCGAATCAATAAACGATAAGATGAATAAAGAATTTTCAGATATTATGACCCAAGAATTTGAAATGAGTCATATAGGAGAACTAACGTTCTTTTTAGGCTGACGAATTCATCAATTAAAAAATGGAATATTTATTAATCAAGAAAAATACGCAAGAGATCTAATTAATAAATATAATCTTACAATAATTAATGGGAGACCATCAAAATATTAGTTGCCATCGGCGTTGGTATATTAGTTTCAATGGAAGGGGGTATACCCTTAGGTCTCTGTGCAATATATCAATCGCACCCTAAGGAAACATATTTAAAAGTTGTAAAACATATTCTAAGGTATGTAAAGCATACACCAGACTTTGGATTATTCTACCCTAAGGATGATTCATTCGACTTAGTTTCTTATTGTGACGTTGACTATGCGGGATGTAAATCTGATCATAAAAGTACTAGTGGAACATGTCACTTCTTAGGACATTCACTAGTCTCGTGGTTTAGTAAAAAGCAAAATACTGTATCATTGTCAACAACTGAAGCAGAATATATCTCTGTTGCTTTGGCTTGTTCACAAGTAATATATATGCAACAAACTCTAAATGATTTTGGATTATATATAAACAAATCACCAATATACCACGATAATACGAGTGCTATAAATATTTCTAAAAATCCAACTCATCATTCAAGAACTTAACATAACGATATACGACATCATTTTCTAAGAGATAACATATGTAAAGAGAAAATTTCACTCGAATTTATAGAAACAGATAAACACATAGCAGATATATTAACAAAGCCATTAAATGAAGCAACATTTACTAAATTTAGAAGAGAATTAGGAATTTGTTCACTAAGTGAGTTAGAATAATTAAATTTATTAATTTGTATAAGAATAACATTAAAAATCAGAAAAATATAATAAAAAAGACAAGTATGTCGACATACATATGCCACTATGTCAACATATAACTGTCAGATTTTAAAAATTAATCCCCACCAAAAGTTAGTTACAATAATCATTTAAACTCTCCACTTCGAATTTTCTTCTTCATTCTCGTTTCTCACTTCTGTAAAAAATTTAAACTAAAATAAACAATGGCCTCCACCAATTTCAACACTCAAATCAATCTCGAATCATCCACTGGACCATCTAAAGGTCCATTTTAATGTTCTACCATGTCACGTGTCATCAAAATTGAAGAAAAGATGGAATATGCTCATCAAATACTCGCTGAAATACAAGTGCTTCAAATTCGGATGAGCCAAGAGCAAAATAGGCAAGGAAAAGTGATAAGTCTTCTTAAATTTATAATGGATAAGCAGGAAAATCTGATTATCATCGCATTCCATGAAGAAGAGGAGGAACCAAAGGAAGAACTAGAAGAGGAAGAAATGATGGAGGAAGAAAAACCTAAGGAGACTCAACAAGCAGTTATGGAAGAAGACAATCAAGTCGTATGTGTGGGAGAGGTCTTGTTTGATCAAAATGGAAATGCGATTGAACGTAATGGAGATTTTTGTCTTCATCCAAATTGTCCAATCCATAAGTCTCCCATCATCAAAAATAATTAGAATTTAGGATTTTCTTTTGTTTTCGTTTCTTTGCGTTTATACGATGTATCATGTTTGTAGAAATCCGTGTATCATTCTTCTTCCCCATCTATTTGTAACGTTCCAGAAGCATTGCAACCTTTCAAATCTTATAAACTGGGAATGATTTCGAATTTTTTCATCATTCTTCTTCCCCATCTTCATCTCCTTTCTTTACACCATTATATTTTCTTATTTTTATGATTTCTACACTTATACTCTGCCGAATTCAATTCTATTTACATAAAACTTCTTCTCTTCTCACTCTATACTCATTACTCTCTGAATCAAAGTGCTATTAAAGAGTTATAGGGCTATTGTAACCGTTTGAGAAGTTTTGGGTAACGGTGTTTCCTTGTTGCCGTGAAATCAAGGTACCGGAGCGGTATTAACCTTGTAGGCATGAAATCAAGGGGAATATACTTGATTAAGGGTGTTTGGAATCGGTATTAACCTTGTAGCCATGAAATCAAGGGGTTTTTACTTGGGTATTGATATAGTAATAAAACTCTAGATAATCCAGCGTTATGTGGGACTGGACATAGGAGTAATCCAAACTAGTATAAAATCCTGTGTGTTCTTTCCTTTTCTGCATTTTATTTTTGTTTATCTTTGTGTTTGATTCTATATATGTGATTGTTTCTGTGGTGTGCGATTCATATAGTAGATCATATGAGTTTTAAATTTTGTTTAATTTCTTAAAAACACTATTAACCCCCCTCTAGTGTTAGTTTTTCCTTAACGATCCATTCTGCAATCCCTAACAAAATGGACCTAACTCAACAACCCTGAATTTAAAGACCTCTATCGTTGACAGTATTAACTACTCGCCTAAAGAAAATAGACAGGTGAAGCTTTTAATAAGATTATCAAGTCCATTTTGAATAAATGTTTGGAAAACGCTAGAGGCAAGTGGGACGATGAACTCCCATTAGCACTATGGAAATATCAAAGTACCCATAAGTCCATGACAAGTCATACTTCATTTGTTCTTGCTTTCAGTTTGAATTTTTAATACCTACTAAACGTATACCCCCTTCCATTGAGTGACTTATTATAATCCTAACACAAATAGAAATCTCATATTGAAATCTCTAGACACAACCGATAAGAAGCATGAAGAAGGCTGATCTGAGGGAAGCTGTACATTAGTACCGAATATCCCAACACTATGACACTAAAGTCCAAGCTAGGACCTTTAAAGTTGCAGTCTCTTCCTGAAATGCGGCTTTCTTAGCCTTTTCAACATAGGTATGATATGGAAAAGATCATACGTTATTGGTGAAAAGCATGGAGATGAAGCTTTCAACCTAATACTATCGGTAGGATTACACCCCCCTAGAGCGTGGTATAGTGAGTATATACTATTCTATTTCGCTTAATTTTATTTCATTCTATTTTTTACATTTAAAATTTTATTTTGCATTCTAATTCAAAGCCATGTAATAAGACTGATGATGCAAATTTCCCTTTTAGTATGCAATAAAATTTAATGAATTTCTACATCTACGACTTGTTTGTACATAATATAATGTTGTGCTATACGACTGACTTGCATTTATGACTTGTTTCTACATAATATAATAGTTGTGATATATGACTACATCTACATATGTGCAACGTAAATATACCAGTACTAAGTGTTTGGTGCCAACCGACGTGCAATGTTTATGATTGGACCCAAGAGAAATGGATGTGATGTGACTGTTCATTTGCTAACTCCTGCCTATAATTCCCTAAGCAGAGAATAACCTAAAGTAGATGTGAACCAACCATATACTCATCAATACATTCCTAAGTCCTACAAGAAGAGTATAAAGCATATAATGGACATAACCTTACATATATTAGTTAATTCTAACCTAAAATTCGATAAGAGGAGTATAAAGCTACAATGGGTGTGATTCGACCGTCTACTCCTCGACTTTTGCCCTTGAATTAGGGGAAAGAGGACTGATTAAGGTGAATGTTACTCGACTGATCATCAAACAAATTTAGTCCTCGTATTTATATAGGAGTATAAAATTAAAATAAGCATGAATCGACCATTCCCCTCATGACTAGATGGGAGAGTATAAATTCTAAAGGATGAAACTCAACATCTGTGCATTATTGTCATTGACTAGGATAGTGGTAGAAGTATAAATACTTAAGAAAGTCGAGTATAATGTTTCAGTTCATAGGCTTGCACCTAATGCTCAACACATCATGAGGATATATCCAAGGATGCTTTGAGATGAACTCAATAGTTAAATGCTCAAATTATGGGCAACCAAGTATCATTCTTCATAAATAGCAAGTAATGATTTACAAGTACATAGAATGGAAAATGTAATTTCTCAAGCACATAGACAAATAAACTTGATCATAAAATAAAATGGAGGCTTTTATTTGGAAAAATAAAACTTTAAAGGATCAACACAAGTTTTACTTATTAGAAACTAAACAAAAGTAAGAGACATACTCACATAAACTCGGCTAGAAAAAGGCAAAGCAAGTTACATGGAAGTAAAAAATGTAGAGCCGATTCGATGGCTATTCCCTGACTTATGCTTCTAGGATTTCTTCAAATGGGTTCAATGGAACCTGCAGTCCTCTTACTTCCAATTTTCCCACCACTGCAAAAAAATTAGAATTTTTCCTTTTGGGAGAAGTAAGCATAACTTCAAATTCTTTAGCTAAAGAAACATTCACCATGTTATACTTTGGATCGATACTAGATAAGAACGAGAGCAGAATGGATTAGGTTTGTGCAACGTCCCCACCATTATAAGGCCTGAAGATAAGCTCTATTGATCCAACAATATAAACAGTACTATTCCTCAGTGACGTAATGAAATTTGTGTTAGCAAGAAATATCAAAATCATAAGAATATGAAAATCACAAAACACATTTCGTTGATTAATACTTTTTTTACATTCCCATGCCCAAATCCGTGTTTAGAGAAATATAATAATTACAAAATATTTCAAAGAGCAACATATGAGATGCCTCCTTGGTTAATCATATTATAAATATTAGGCAATAATAGTGTTTTCCTTTAAATCCATCAAACAAAAAGAAGAGTAAAACTCCTAAATTAGCTAGAAATTGTCTCCTGCATGACTCCGAAAGCTTGTTCATCTAATCTGGAGACATGAGAAATCCCTTTTCTTAATGTATTCAAATGAGTATTGAGATTTCAAGGAAAAAAACAAAAAATTTAGGTTAGACAGTTTCCTAATGTAAACAATAACCTATCATATTAAACCAAATAGATATGCCTCTTAGCGGAACAGGTTTCACCTTACCAGTAACTTAGTGTCACACAACGGAATAAACAATAGTACAAGTATAAATATGAGTAGACGTCACCTCTAGTTAATCCACCTGCATGACTTTGAATAATATTTACACTTGTTACCTAGCTTACTCATTGGTAAAATTGATGAGTACCTAAGGTAATAAGAGGGAACATAAAACCTTGCATCTGACAACTGTCTGATGTGAGCGAAAAATAAATCTCAAATTACTGTACAAATTGTAATAATATAAGGTATAAATGATATGGAGAATCATACTTGGCATGTCCCTATATCCACAAAGTTAATACGTAACACTAAATACATGGTACTTTATGCTAAGTATCATGTCAAAGGTGTGATAGATGTCTAAGTACAACAGTAGTGATAAACAAGTAGACATTCATAGCATCAATAATCCATCCTCACATTTAATCACTCAATAAATCAGATATATAATATATGTATGACTACCCATAGTGAAGGATTACTCTGAATCTCGGTTTCTTAGTACTTAAATCCATGCCCCTCAATCAGCTAGGAAGTGGACTACCCCGTAGTTTAGACTATCCCATTGCTCACTTATACCCCATTTTGTGAGTATGCTAGCACTTATGAATATCAAAAATCCTTGTGCACACATCCTCCGCAGCAGAGTTCATCTTGGAACAATCTTTACAACTTTGCTTAGGAACCATCCTAGACAATCATCACCCATCGTAGAATATCCTTTGTCTCCTAATCCTCCTCATACAGTCCCCCAAATCCGGCACACATCACCCACACATCCTCTCGGAGAAAAGTTATCCATTGTAGAAACCTTGTTTCCCATCATGGAACCACCGCCGTCAAATGACAAATCACTGCGTCGAACCACCATATCCTTGTCTCATGCCAAAGTCACTAATCGTAGAGCCACCAAATTGATTCCATCATCGAACGAACCATCATATTCTGCTCCTTGGAACTGCATCGGCAATACCAATAATAGTCGATATTGACCACTTCTTAGTAATCGATAACAACCACTTTGATTTTATATTTAACCAAAAATGGTTAAATACACATTTAGTGAAAACATATGACATTCTTCGCTAAATCCAAGCTTTTCGCCAAGTCAATCCTCCATCTTCAGGCCTGTCACCAAACTCTAGTATCTCTCCATCTTCAAACAGTCGACAAACTCTAATGCAGCTCCTTTGCCGAATCCGTAGATATACTTCATTGCTCCTTCGTCTTCAGATTGGTCTTCCTATTTCGATACTCCTTCGTAAATCTATCTCTTTCATTCGAGTGCATCCTTCTTGTATGCTCAATCAATATGTACATCTTGTACGTTTGATCGTTGAGCACCAAATCCTAGCTAATGAGATTTTCCTAGTCCTATGTCACATGTGAACGACGTTTTCAATCAAACTACCAAACTAGAAGCCATGCATCCAATAATCATATAACTACCATCCACAATATCATCCATAATATAAATAAAACCTATCTAAGGTGACAAGTGTAGGTTTGGTGTCAATATGGCTCAAATCCAGTGATAACGTCAACATAGGGCATAATACATGCAAATGTATAAAATATGATACTTAGGATTAAACTAATCAAACTACCTTTTAGTTATTGTACTTATTATTAATTATGTTAACTATCCTAAAAATATAATTTTGAATTATAAGTTGCTTTAAAATATCAATTACTTACCCTATAAAGAATTACAGTTCAGTAATAGATAATATCATTCATCTTAGCCAAATTAGTACAAGCCACGACCAAAACATAGAGCTCTTCACTATGAATTAAACATAAAAAAACATTTTTTTAAAAGGACTTCCTATACAAATGCTATGCTATTTAGAAGTTTGCAGTTTGAACGGAATTAAAATTTAAAAAAAATAAAACCCACCAACAAGCCACAAGATTGTTCACACCTGAAATAATTTAAGCAAACCACAACCATGTTCACACCTAAACCAGTTGGGCCAAACCACAATCCTTTTCACACCTAAACCAATTCAAGCGAACCACAAACCCTTTCACACTTAAACAAATTCGAAACATATATCTAAAAACTTGACCAAACTCATTCACTTCAAACCACCGCCACAACCACCATGGACCTACAAATGTCGCCATTCCAATCTCATCTGAACCGCTTCCCTCCAGGCTACCTTTACCATAAACCTCTCTGCTTAAAACACCTCGATTTGCGTGCAAAAGTCAAAAAACAAAATTCACCTAAGTGAATATTTCTCTCTCATCTAAACTTATTTTGACCCCAATCCCACACCGATCTCTTCTTCTTTTCAATGATCTACATGTTTTCTTTTGGTGCTAAAAGCTAATTCTCGATGATGTGGCTTGGGAGAGCCAAAAACCAATTTGAACTGAAGTTGTTTAACCTTGATTTTTATCCACACAAAAAAAAATTCATGGTGGGAGTTTTGGCTTAAAATAACCAGATTAAGAGGAGCGACACGTGCCAGTGAATGTTAGCGATTCATGGTGGCTAGGGTTAGGGTGTAAGAATAAAATATTCTTGTTCTCAAATTAGGTGTCTGTATTTACAATGGACGGTCCAAAATGGTCCAGATGGATCCGGACTCTAATTGACACTTATTGATAGGTGATTTGGATATAAAAACAAATTCTGAATGTAAAGGAATATATCTTGAGACCAAATTCCAATTTTATGGTACTTAACCCTTTTTTTGAACATTCAGTTTCCACAATTGAAATTGGCATATGCTTAGAGCTCGTACAATCAAACGGTAAATCCCATCGTATTGGAACTCGTCTACGAGTATTAGCTCGCCGTTGCAGTTCCAAAAATATAAATTTTGTTGTAATCGGAAACTTTGCCCTTGAACGACAATTTTCACGTGTATTAAGACCATTTTCCCCCCGAAACGTCAAATCTTGAAATATGGAAATTCTTATACTTTTCTTTACTTAACAAAACATCCAAACTTAATGGAAGTGGTTTTAAGTCCTGATGCGATTGTATGTGGGAAATTGCATTTTGGAACCATCAATTAATCAAAGATTAATATTTTATAAAATACTTAAATATCCCATTGTTAAAATAAGGGTCATTACACCCTTGCTATTTCAACATTCAAATAGATGTAGATTATCCATTGCACATCTCATAGTTTTATCCTTGGGTTGACTATAAACCCACGTCAAAATCTATAGACTACTTATCTCTGACATCTTGCGGACTATCCATCACACACTCATAGTTTTATCCTTGGGTTACCTATAAACCCATCAATTTTCATATTTCAGTCTTGTACCCAAGGAGTTTAGTTATTATCTAATGGTATCCCTAATTCGATAACTAATTTTTTGTCTCCCGTTAGTGTCCCCAATTAACATGTGTTTACGGCATAACCTATAACAAAACAATGATATCCATATTGATTTGAAACAACATATAGCCTACTTTTATGGATCCATCCATTTAAAGCAAAACAAAGTATGATTACATATCATAGCATAGCAATTCAAAGCAAAATCATATGGTTACTTATCATAAAATTTGACAACATTGACTCGAATAAATTACTTTAGTTATCTACCATTTTAATAAAACAACATTGGTTCGATGCAAAGCCCATCTTGCCCTAATCAGTGGCGATTATCTTTTCCCAAGGCAAAAACGTAAGCAATGCTTCATGAAAAGCAAAAACATTAGCTTTGAAGCAATCGCTTTGAAACAACTACCTTTGAAATAGTTACTCGCTTTGCTTATCCAACGCAGTAGAGACAAAAAAAAGAAATAAGTTATTTTCACCAACTTATGTAGCTTATTCAAAGTAAAATGGTGATTCGCTTCCTATACCGCTTGGTTCGAAGCAAAACAAAAAAGGAGTGCACCGCACCGATTATCCATCTTATGCGAAATAGTGCTACTTGCCCAGCTTGGTTTGAGGCAAAACAAAACAAAAGATGGGCTTTATTCTAGCCTAGCTGGCTTCAAAGCGAAATTATACGGCACCGACCGAATCGAATCCAAGTAAAGAAAAGAGTTCCCGAAACAAAACAATGATGGTATGCATTTTTTGGCTTCAAAGCAAAGATCTTTGAAAGAAGGTGCTTCAAAAAAAAAGCAAGAGTCAGTTTCGAATTTTAAACCGGTGGTCGACCATTTCGTAGCGAAATAGTGGCTTCACATTTGTCTTTCTAGTGAACCACTGCATACCAACTAGTTGATATTCTATGTTTCATCAGTTCGAAGCGAAATATGACTATGTGAAACGAAACAAATTCCATGGGCAAAGCCGTAATTTAAGGAATACTGATTTTTTTTAAATAAAGTATAAAACTATGACCACTCTTCATATTTGTCCAAATCTTATTAGTGGATCTAATATTTGCGTTTTTCTTTTTAGAAATTGTGTAAGAGTTTGTCTTCAGTCCAAAGAACAAAATGTGAGAGCTTGACTAAATAACAACCTTAACTAATTATTTATCTCAAGCTTTTTGGACAATGTTTTTTTTATAATAAATCAACTTTGGTATGGAAAATCCACAAAAATAATAGGAATTCGATAATAACCTTTTATTTATTTCATAAAATTTTCAATGTGAGATTGTTTATGAAATCTTTATGATTTAAAACTGAGTTAAATATTATTTCCTATTTGGAATATTCATAAATGATTATAAAATTGAAAAACTTAAAATCGACCTCTAAAATCATTTTAAGCATATCATTTAAAATTTTCAAAGTATTTGTAGATGTAAAACATTTGTTTTCTGTCAAAAACCTAAGGGTTTTGGCCAAAACCTTTACCACATCCATTCGAAACAAATTAAAGATGTCGTTATTCTATTTAAACAATAATAAACCTTCCAAAACAACAAAGAGAATTCAGGTATTACCCATAACCAAGTTAAAACTAGAAAAACGTATATGGATGAGTATGTTATTTGCCTTGAAATGGATAATAAGTTGAGATCTGATGAAGCTTGAATTCTTATCTACTCATTTTAGGTTCCACTTAGTTTCCCTTTCCTTGAGCGGTGATAATGGCCATCCTCCTAAGTATATAGTTTGAGTTGTATTTTTCAAATGAAAGAGTGGAATGAAAAATGAAGGGTATCCCTATTACTATGCTCTATTTCCCGAGCATGGTCGTTCCCATTTTCTCTTTATTGGACTTTTACTAACTTGAATGTCTTTTCCTTAGCCACTTCTCATTTCTGGTTACAATACTAATTAGTTTCTCACAAAAATTAGATCTTGCTCCACAACTAAATCTTCCAATAACCTCAGATCTACAATACTCTCTAAATCATGCATATACTTCCAAATATGAGAAACATGAAAAACATTGTGGATCCTAGCTAATTTACTTGGAAACTCTACTTGATATGTGAGTTTCTCAATCCTCTCTATGATAAGGAATGGTCCAACAGTCCTCAGTGCCAGTTTCCTCCACTTCCCAAGACGAAATACATCATTCATTGGTGATACATTAATAAAAACATGGTACCCAAATAAGAAATTAAGATCCTTACACCACTTATCCACATAATTTTTCCACCTCAAGTGAGCTTACTTCATGCTACCCTGGATAAAATCAACCATTTATATGGGTTCTTTCACCAATTTTAGACTCAGGAATAATCTATCTCCACTCATTACCTATTAAGATGGGGATTTGCATGATCTCTTGTACAAAGATTCAAAATATGTCATTCCTATATTTTCTTGATAGTTTTCATTATAGGAAAACTTAAGTAGATGAAAATATTTGCCATAAACCATAAAAAATCTAGCAGATAACCCCTAAACATATCCTCAAGTAGCTTGTTGACTCCCTTTGTTTGTCTATCGATTTATGGGTGATATGTAGTACACATCTGGAGCTTGGTACCTAATGCATTTTGCAAACTCTACCAAAATCGCTAACAAACAAAGCATCCCTATAACTAAAGATACCACTAGGAACGTTGTGTAGTCTAACTATGTTCCTTACATACAAATCAGCCAATCTAGGTGTCGTCTTGGTTAACTTTACGAAAATTAAATGAGAACTCTTGTTAATATATCCGCCACAACCGTTTCCTGACCTTGGAAACCCATCGTTGAAGTCCATGGATATCGAGTCCCACTTCCAAATTCGAATGTCTAAAGGCTGAGTCAATCCACTTGGCTTTTAATGTTTGGCTTTCACTTGCTGACAGTTCAAACACCGTTTTACACATAAGCCAGCATCCTTTTTCATTTCTTCCCAAAAGAAACCATTCTTCATGTCTTAATGCATCTAGGTACACCTAGTACTTCATCGGATGAATCCTTTTTGTAGTAATTTAGAAATCTATTTACTTCCTTCTTTCCTTGGAAGCCATATGCCTCAATGGCAATGTAACTAGTCTAGGATCCTTCTTGAGATTATCCTAAATGCATGCTCTCTATGGGAAGGAAGTTTGCATACTTCCGAGAAGAAGCCTAGGATCTCATAAACAACAAGCACTGCAATGACCCATCCAAGTTAGAAGATAGGAAGTGTAATAAGGTTGAATCCCTTGTATTTTTAACTGTACAAGGAATTACCAAATTACGACCACTACAATTCCTTAGGCAAATGATTTTCCTATCATAATCAAGGATGGCTCCATAAAATGATAATCGATCCATCTCTAAAATAAACCCATACCCCTTGAAATTCAGAACATACGCGTTACACAAGAAATCAACATCGTTGATATCTAGCACTAGGTCTTTGCAAATTGATAGAAGTTACTTAGCTCCTCTGATAGGATTAGAAACCACTACTGGACTACCAACGGTATAAGTAGGAAGTTTCAAGAAATGTATCTCTCTGTGGAAGCATCTACAAAACAACAATTTATATATGCAAATGATAGAAATTAAAGAAAGTCGCCAATGGTGATTAGTACAATCTACGTTTAATCTACCAAGTTAACATGCTAAAGTAATCGGTTGTGCACTTGTAATAGTTACTACACATATCTATATGATCATTCCAAATAAGTAATTATATAAAATTAACATAAACCAAATTAATGACAATAATATACCATGATGGCATTAATCAATTGCAAAAATTGATGTTAAAAGTATACCTACAACATTGCCAATGCAACATTCAACCGATGCGCCTTTATCGTTGACAACCTAAAGCATCTACAATCGGAAGAGTATATTTTGCATTAGCATCAATATCAATAGTACAATGAATAATGCATTCATAAGTTTAAATGGTTATGGAATAATTTCACTATTCTTTTGAATTAAAAAAAAAAGGAAATTTTATTATGGGGAATATGGAAAAGTGATCCAACCACTTGATATAAGCACTTTGTGGTGGGCATCTATTGAATATAGAATTAAGCATCAAGTTTTTTCTCAAAAATGCTTCATACCTCGGTGCTCCTACCCCAAAGCAAGGGCCTATTGAACAAGTTCTTGATCACAAGTGCATGTGTAAAAAAAACATCTAACATTTAACATGCACTAGATTAGTAAACCTTTGAAAATTAAATGGTTGATATATGAAAATATAAAATATGACCAGAAACCACTGAAAATGCTCTAACAATACATAAATAAATAAAAATAGACATATTTTGCTTCTATCAAGATTCTCATACAATGTTGAAGTTATATAATAAACCACATAATGTCCTTATGGAACACCCTTAAGTTAACCAAGATGGGGGAGACGATAGGTGAGAACAGTATATTGTCAAAGATGATAGCCAGGAAGCGATGAAGAACTTGGTGCATGGTCGGAGTGATGGCCATGAGTGAAAAGAGGAAAATGAAAATAATAATTACACTTAATAGTTTATAGTTTGTAGAAACTTTTTCTAAGAAGGACCGTTGGAGAGAACCTATATACGGTTTTATTTAATATACTACTCTACAGCATTTAACAAGTACTCATATACTTGTGCTTGTTGAACATCCTTAAGCCACACGAAATAAGTATGATGATTTGAATGTTTAAAGATTGATGAGGCAATCAACATAACTTCCTATGTTTCCTCATTGAAAAAATACTTGTACCTAGGAGGCCATGCAAAATTGGTAATGGTTATCTAATGCGCTTTGTGATCCAAAAGATGATGAAGAGAGGTAAAATTAAAAGAGTAACATGGTTATGAGTTACAATTTGTTAGTCATTGTAGTTAACATAATAAATTTCAAGAACCATAAGATTTAAGAGGGAGCATATAGGAAGATGATAAGCGTAGATTACATGTACTACAATCTAAATAAGAAAAAGATATAAATGAAATACAAAAAAATTGTTAGCATATTTGAAAAATGCGCTATTGTTTTATGAAAGAAATAAACGCACAACAAATATATGCGATAGATTTATGTGCTCTACTTGGGAGCATTTTATTTTTACTATGGTGATGTTTTTATTAGCTCTCTATTTTACGGGATATCATAACTCGTACTTTAGATTTCTTTCTCATTATTCTTATTTGTTATAAATTAGTTATAAACACATGAAAATTAATGTTGTTTATCTACAATTTTTCCCCATTATATCCTTGGTAATCATAAATAAAACAATTAATTTTCACATTTATATATAAGAGTACCTTTGTGAAGAACTCTTAAAGTCTTTCTTGTATCAAACTTTCAAGCATGTGTATTATCAGTTATAACACTACTAAAATAATCAAAATCACTGTGATCGTTAATGATTAAAATTTATACTCATAAATCCATCATGATTGACACAACAAAAGTACAATCCCATATTCTATGTATTTAAGGATCGTAAAACATTAATATTATTTTCATATGAGGTCGTATGATTCTATAATTTTGTAAAATACTAGGGTCGTTTTTTTCTTAAGAAGTTTTATTGAATTTTTCTTCAACCATTTTGCCTCTACGAAATATTATATGGCCTGTAACTTTTAATAGGTTTGAACTAAGGTTTGAAACTACATCCATTAAATTCTAATGATGGTTTTACTATACATACATTGGTTAAAATAAAATAACATACTTACCATTTGAAAATTATAAATATTTGAAGTTTCAACTGATTTTTAGCTGTACAAATGGGTAAATAAGGTAATTAGTCGTATATCTCACGGTCGGTTTCACGATTTAAGTATGTAATAGCTAATGGGGCATCATCTCCCTTATTTCTCTATTTCAAAAATAGAATTAAACCTCTATTAAACTTCCTGTAATCGAAAACAACCTAATAACCTTCTTCGGTTAGCATCATGAGGGGTTAGCGAGATCTACACTGGGAATTAAAGGTTTAGTGTTGGGAGAACGTCGGAATCACACCTCTTACATTCCATTAATGTTTGAATCTTGGTTTAGGATTAAGATTAGAGATATCGGGTTTGGGTGAGCATACAGAGCTTGAGGTTATTTCTTGTATTATTATACTTGCACTTTTTTCAATTCTGCTATATGACATTATAGTGCTTGCTAATGCTTTTATTTAAAGATGGCCATTTATGAGTTATTTGGTGATGTAATGCTGAGTTGCATATTATATCGATCATTTTTTCTTATGTCGTGATTCACTCGAGTTATACACTCTCACTCTAATTTTATATTCAATGTTATTTATTATTATATATTTTATTCGGTGTACTTTTATATGTACGACGAGTTTTATGAGGCTTGTTTCCTTTACAATCTTGATGATCGCCCTACGTCAGCTGAGCATAGATGCATTGCACTATTCAACTAATTTGTGTGTCAAAGGTTTAGGACAATCATCACATTCAATATCATAATTTAGGTTGCATTGTTTAACCTAAGAATTGCTGGAGTCCAGTAGAAATAATGAATCATTTCTCACCTTAGATTGAACCAAGAGTATATATATTTGAGAGCATGTACTTGTTATACATTTTAGTTTTTAAAATTATATAGTAATGTAAACATATATAGTATAAGTCGTAGTAGGCTTACTTATAAGGAGACTGCTTATCCTTGTTACAAACTGAATGATAAGTCGATAAATTAGGAATGTTATTTGGAGCTCCACCTTTGGAGTTGAAGAAGGGAATGGCTTAGGTTGTTGTTAATTGACACGACCCGAACTTCCCCGTGAAGGAAAGCGCGGATAGCGTTGAGTACAAGACAAAATAGAACGCAGACGGAAGAACATTTCATTGCTATTACAACAATTCCATCAGATACAAGAATATACAGAGTATAAATGAATAAATTACATTCAATAAATATCAGAGATTACAATAAATTACATAGCGGCGGAAAATAATATAAAGCACAACTGAAGGTGATATACGGATACAGAGCTTTCCGGATATCATTCCAGCTGTAAACCAGGATCCTATTGTTTTTGGTTTCGTTAAAATCCAGATTGTTTTGCACCCGGTGCATTCATTTGAAGTTTGAAATCGAATTATCGAACTACCGCGCCATTTTCAATTCTATTTATAATTATATATAATTATTTATATTCTAACGACGACGTATATAATATATACGTTCTAAATATATTCAAAATAAATTTCTCGTCGATATTATTTAAAATAATCTATTTTAAATCTTCAAAATTCGCTAAAATAGCCAAAATAAAAAATTTTAACTGGCCTAGATTTTCCGGGTTATTACAATCTCCCCCACTTAAAACTTTTCGTCCCCGAAAAGGAACAAAGTCGAAAGTGGTTTGATTAATCAACTCTACGTTCGATCTGGCTTCCATTCTCCAACTTTTCAGTTTCTGAGAATTTTCAAATTCTTCAAAAATTTGGCTAACACCCTAAATTTTCAAAAAATTTCGCCATAAGCTCCCCTGCACCGGGAGCCACGGGAAAATCCCGAAATTGCCATATAGGCCTTCTGATCTCAAAAAGAAAAAGCCAAGCGGCTAGCCAATAGGCTCATAAAATCATCATCACCCAAACAAAACAGTAAATTATAGTAAACATGTAACTATTTGTCAGGAAAACAAATTTTATTCTCTGCTCTAGCCTCCTTGCTATGACCTGTTCAATGTAAGTATATGTATATGCAAGCAAATGCGACTAATTTCAATACAATTCAATATTTGATACTATTAGGCATAATGGTTCAAAATTTATCAAACAAATAAACAAACAACACAAACATCAATCAATTAGTGGATTTAACGTTTCAAATTCATAATTTTGATACATATACTGAAAATCTTGTTTTGATGCCAATTCACAACAATGTATTCTAGCTATATTGGTTTTGGTTCTCACACCAGTCTAATGGAAATATATAGAAATCACACCTTCGAAACACGAACATAAATATTGATGATGCCATGGTCATTATCAACATCATCTCCGGGCGACTAGAGTGTAATTCTATATCTATGCAGTATATTAAAACCTCGAATATACGTTCATGACGCGTATACGCGAAATCTTTATATACTCGATTGTCCAAATTCAAAATAAATAAATATTCAAATACGTGTAAAACGATTTAAATTTCAAAACAAAATTGTTTACATTTGGCAAATATACTCTTCACACTCGTTCTAGGATACTACTAATCCTATCTCTAACGAGTCATTCTAATTGGATATTACTAATCCAATATCTGATGAATTCTTTCGTATGGTTCTAATGTGTCTTGTTCTCGAGCTCTGTAAACCAAAGCTCTGATACCAAACTGACACGACCCGAACTTCCCCGTGAAGGAAAGCGCGGATAGCGTTGAGTACAAGACAAAATAGAACGCAGACGGAAGAACATTTCATTGCTATTACAACAATTCCATCAGATACAAGAATATACTGAGTATAAATGAATAAATTACATTCAATAAATATCAGAGATTACAATAAATTACATAGCAGCGGAAAATAATACAAAGCACAACTGAACGTGATATACGGATATATAGCTTCCCGGATATCATTCCAGCTGTAAACCAGGATCCTATTGTTTTTGGTTTCGTTAAAATCCGGATTGTTTTGCACCCGGTGCATTCATTTGAAGTTTGAAATCGAATTATTGAACTACCGCGCCATTTTCAATTCTATTTATAATTATATATAATTATTTATATTCTAACGACGACGTATATAATATATACGTTCTAAATATATTCAAAATAAATTTCTCGACGATATTATTTAAAATAATCTATTTTAAATCTTCAAAATTCGCTAAAATTGCCAAAATAAAAATTTTAAACTGGTCCAGATTTTCCGGGTTATTACATTAATCATAAACTATAGACTATGTTTAATACTATGATGAGGAACATGCCACAAAATGCTCAAGTGGATACTTTTATTGTTGTTGTCGAGGTGGTGCTCCGACGTAGGTGCCAAAAGTCGACTTTACTAAGCTATACAAAGACTTTGTTAAATTCAATAGCAAACCATTTTATGGAACAGAGTTGGTAATGGAAGTTTTGGAATGGCTCGACACTTATGAGGGAATCTTCAATGATCTTGGAATTGAGGATGCATACGAAGAGAAGGTTGGCATCGCATTAACTTCAAGGAAAGGCGATGATCTGGTAGAATGCTATGAAAGTTGCTACTTTTAAGGATCAATTCACTTAGAATTAGTTCTATTATGGTTTTGAAGAGAAGTTTATCCTAGTTTCTCAGAAATCATCCTTGTTTCGTAAATTTGTTGATCTAAAGTAGGGAAACATGACTGTCTCTGAATATGTAGCTGAGCTGAAGTATGGGATATCTTTCATTGGTACACTATTAAATAAGAAAGAGAAATTATTAATGGTTTGGATGAGAATTTAGGAGAGGTTTTCTTGAATCATGTTGATGAGATTTTTGAGGCGGTAGTTAGGAAAACTTTGAGGCATGAAAGTCTTAAATCTAGTCAAAAGCTATTGTTACTAAGACTGATCCAAAGCTGGAATTGAGTGGGAAAGGAAAGAAAAAAGGGAACAATAAGAGGAAGTCATTTCAGACCAAGGATGGTCAAAAAAAGAAGGTCAAGTCTAAGATGACTTGTTATAAATTTTGGAGAGAATGACCAATTTTGTAGAGAGTTCAAAGCCGAGGGGAAAAGTGCTACAATCACTATATGCCTAGGCATATCAAGAAGGACTATCCCAATTGGCTAAGAAGAAGCAAGTGGTGAAGGAATATGCTATCAATTACATTACAACTTCATTGAATGCTCTATCAATGAAGGGTATGGGAAAGTGCATCACTGCCTAATAAAGGATTTTTCTTTTTTCTATTTGAGTTTTATTTGATACTTGGGATTCACATTTTATAATTGGTTGGTTATGTCGTTCATGCCAACTAATGTAGCAGCATACTTTGTTGATCACATGAACTATATGTTAACTTAATAAGTTTGTGCATGTGTTCGTTGATGATATTATTGTCTACTCATAGATATAGTAGGAGCACAAGACACATTTGAGGATTATGCTTGAGATGTTAAGAGAGCAGCAACTGAATGGGAAGTTTTCTAAATGCCACTTATTAGGGGGGGAAGTGGCATTTTTTGGTCATGTTGTTTTTGAGTAGTTCATTGTCATATATCCTACAAAGGTTACAGTGGTCGAACATTGGACTAGAACTAAGAATGCTACAGATGTTAGAAATTTATTGGGATTAGTTGGGTATTATAGGTGATTCATCAAGGGCTTCTGTAACGAAGCAATGAGTGTTAACTCATCTGAAGAAGATTCATACTTTTACTTGGGGTGCAATGTGTAAGCATATGTTTGTAAGTATAAAATAAAATTCGACGAGTGCGCCAGTTATATCTATTCTAGGGTGCAATGTGTAAGCACATGTTTGTAAGTATAAAATAAAATTCGACGAGTGCGCCAGTTATATCTATTCTGATCGGGAATTAGGAGATGGTGGTATACACTAATGCTTATGGATCAGACTGGATGAGGTATTGATGCAAAAAGGAAAATTTATTACATATGTTGATCGAAAGTTGAAACCACATAAGAAAAAATACTCAACTCATTATTTAGACTTGCTAGTGATTTTTTTTACATTGAAGATATAGGGGAATTACTTTCAGGAGAGAGGCCCTAGTTGTTCAATGACTACAAATCATTAAAATGCCTCTTTTCATGTAAGGATCTTAACCTTAACCAGTAGAATTGATTAGAGTTCCTAGCCTTATATGATTTTGATACTGCAAATATACCATGGAAAGATACTATAGTCCCTGATGCTTTGAGTAAGAAACATGCCAGCTTAGGAGTGTATTCCTAGAATGGAAGAAGTTAAAGTATAACACTGGTTATGATTTTCAATCGAGATGTGAGCTAAAGCCGAAGATGTTGACAAGCTTAACAATCAGGCCCTACTCTGATTGAGCGGATTTAAACCAGTTAGAGATGTGATCCTAATTTGGCTGAGATCATCGTTATGATTGAGACTAAGGTATCATCTAAGAATGCAAGACTGTATGGGCTTGATCAAGATCGTTGCCTCCATAAGGATGGAAGATGTCAAATGTACATAGGTTGAAGGATGAGGTACTTCAAGAGTACCATCATTCGAGGTTGACTGTACATCCCGACTGTAATGAGATATAGAGTGATATGATGCAAATTTATTATTGGGAAGGAATAAAGAAAGGCGCTAGAGAATTCATTTCAAAGCATATGACTATTAGTTAAGGCAAAGCAAAAAAGCCTAATGGTTTGATGCAACTGCTTGAAATTCCAAAGTGGAAATGGAATAGGTATCAATAGATTTCACTGATAAACAATTTAGGACTCAAGCATAGTATGACAATATTTTGTGACATATTAATCGATTGACCAATGCTAGATTTATACTCATTAAGTCCAATGAAAAGGCAACCAAATTAGCTGATTTATATAGCATTATTTCATGATGTGCCAAAGAGCATTATTAGTGATCAAGATCCATTATTGGCTAGTGGTTATGGAATATCTTACAATAGCCATTAGGGATGGAACAACATCTCTGCACAGCTTATCGCCAACAAACCATGGCCAAACTGGGACAGTAAATCATGCCTTAAAGGATCTTTTATGTATTTGAATAGTGGACTTTGGAGGGATAAGCACCTATATCCTATTGAATTCAAATACAATAAGAGTTATCGGTCTAGCATCGATATGGCACCATTAAGGCATTGTATGGCCAATCATGCAACGATCCTTCATGCGGGTGGGAAGCGGGCAGAAAACTAATAATTGAGACAAATATGATTGAGGAGACTTTAAATAAAATCAAGATCATTTGTCATCGGATGGAAGCAGCCAGATAGATATAAAAAAGTTATGTTGGTAAGAGAATACGAGGTTTAGAGTTCTAGCGACATAGTATTTTCCAAGACCTCTCCATTGAAGAATGTCATTTGGTTTGATAGTAAAGAAAATATGGCATCGAGATTTGTATGACCTTTTCCGATTCTAGAGGATTTGGATCTTAGTCGATAGGGTCGACTTACCTCAGAAGATGGTAAAAGTACATAATGTTTTCCGAGTTTTTCATCTACTGAAATTGGGGCACAACTCAGGCATAGTTATCACACTGGATCATCTTGATGGTATTAAGGTCGAACTAGAAGCTTTGAGAACTCACAAGCCCATTCGTATTGTGGGACATGATGCAAAGCAATTTAAGAGAAAGACAATGAAATTGGTGAAGGTTCAGTGGGGTGAAAGTGAAGGTGATTACACTTGGAAGATCGAGTATAACATGAGAACATCATACTCAGAGCTCTTTGCTTGGTAAGGCTTTGTGTTTATTGGTTTTATTTTCAATTACATATCATTAATGTGCCTTAGCATAACATCCTATAGGCTAAGTTTGGCTACAATGTCTTCTTTTTCATTTGTTTGCTATGTACACATGGTGACGTATGATGGCTGTATATGCTTATGTATGATTGTTAAGCATGCAGGATAACCCTATTGACTTGATTATGGAATTTGAGGGTAAAATCTCTAAAGGTAGGAGAATTAATGATTTGTAATCTACATATTGAATGATAATACAATATTAATATTATTTTCATATGAGGTTGTCTAATTTTGTAATCTTGGGAATAGCTATAAAGGTCATTTCCTTTCCTTATAATCTTTATCGAATTTTACGGCGGTTACCCCTTGTGAAATCTCATATGGCCTATAACTTTTGATAGGTGTTAAACTAGGATCTAAAATCCATTCCACTAGATCACGATGATGTTTTTTTCTTTCCAGTTAAGGAATGTGGAATGGATTGTTAAGGAAAAACTAACACTAGAGGGGGGGTGAATAGTGTTTTCAAGGAATTTAAGAAAATCTAAAACTTATATGATATACTATACGAATCACACACCATAGAAACAATCATAGACACAAAATCAAACACAAACAGAAAAATAAACAGAAATAAAATGCAGAAAAGGAAAGAACACACCCAAATGTATACTGTTTCGGATTAATCCTACGTCCAGTCCCACGCAACGCTGGATTGCATAGAGTTTTATTACTATATCAATATTCAAGTACAATCCCCTTGATTTCACAGCCACAAGGTTACCACCGACTCCAAACACCCTTGATCAAGTATATTTCCCTTGATTTCCCCGGCTACAAGGTTACCACCGATTTCTTTCCTTGATTTCAAGGCTACAAAGAACACACCTTTTCCCAAACAATTACAACAGCCCTATAACTCTTCAATAGCACTTTGATTCAAAGAGTAACGAGTAGACAGCGAGAAGAGAAGAAGTTTTATATAAATAGAATTGAAATGGCAGAGTATAAGTGCAGAAATCATAAAAATATAAAATATTATTGGTGTAAAGAAAGGAGATGAAGATGGAGAAGAAGAATAATGAAAAAAATTCGAAATCAGTCCCTATTTATAAGATTTGAATGGTTGCAACGCTTCTGGAATGTTACAAATAGTGAAAAGACACTTCCTTCAAAAATAAAAAAATATGACAGTTATATGTCGACATTTCCATAAATGTATGTCGACATATCATAGTGTATATTTGAATTTTGAGTATTTTTCAAGTGTTTTGATAAATTCTTGAATTAAAACATGGTGTTATAAATAAGTATTATAAAGTAGAAAATCATATGAAATCATAAATATAACTTATATAAACATATTTATAAAATTATAAAATTTAAAACTATACAAATATAAAGTATATAAAGGTATATTACTATATAAATATATATAAAACTCGTAGACTTAAAACATGAGTAAAAAAACAACAGTAAGATAGAAAAATTAATTTTAGAATAGGATTTGAAAATGGAATTTGAGATTAGAAAATCAGAATAGAATTTGAAATTGAATTTTAATTTGAACCTGGAGTTTTATTCAGAGTCTTACATAAACTAGACTCTATTACTATATTTTTCTTGAACTCTTGAATTCTTAATTACTCATGAGTATTTAATCTTCTGAATTTTGAATCTCTAAAAGCTCTTAAACTGTACAGTCTTTAGTATTAATTCATGTATATAAATCCTGCACATGTGTGTGTGTATATATATATATATTCTAGATAAAGGTGCTAGTATATATTTTATAATCAATTAATATTAAAATAAGGTTGTTGTAATCAAAACTCCATTCTCCAATAATGTCCCTCTTTTTGATGATAACAACCTTAGTTTATAAAATATCATACATGTTCATACCTGTTGATGATGATCCTTCTAATACTACCCATGCCTATATGAATCTTATATATTCTATATAAACTAAGTCTATATTTTATAATTTCTCCTGCTTTAGCATTATCAAAAAGGAATTCTAAAAATACGCCCCTTTAATCCTATATCTATTTGAATAATTCATATACCTAAGTAATGTACTTCCTTTGAATCCTTAATCTATATATATTCTATAATAAAGTAAAGTACTCCCCCTTAAATCTATATAACATACCCCCCTAAATTTATGATTATACAATAATCAATACTAATTATATAAACAAACCAATCCAGGTATCATAATTACATATGTTATGAGTTATATTTACAAACCAATCCAAGCACACCACACAAAGTAATAGTTACGTATGTTTAATATATACATGTTTTAAATCAAACAATCCAAACAAATCAAATCAATTAAACCATACCAAACAATTAAACGTTTCTCGGGATTTCTACCCAACCGCCTTCTCCAAATATTGAATCCTTCTTGATGACCTCCCAATCTTCATCTTCTTTGGTTGGTGATGCCTTAAAGAGATTGTTTTATTCATCTCTAATAAGAGGAGATTAGCCACCGAATTGCATCAAAATGCTTCTCTTGCTATTCAAACATCTTTATTTGGCTTAATTCAAGATGATGCTAGTTTCATAGAATTATAGAGAGGATGTTCTTGAAGGAATTCAAAGTTTCTTCAAGATTTTCACTTAGATTATGAATTGGATTTTCCATAGTTTTGATAAGAAATGAATAAAGGATAATGAGAAATGATATAATGAAGTTTTCTGGAAGAAATAGGCTTAAATAGGGTCTGGAAATCGTTGGATTTTGAATGGACATGAGTTAGTTATTTAATTTTAAATTTTGAAAAGTTTTGAAAATCTGGCAGTTATATGTCGACATACCAAACAATGTATGTCGACATATCTATTGAAAATTTTGAAAATTTTCAAATTTTGAATATTTTAATTTTATATTATATTTAATTCTAAAGTTTTTACAGTAACTTAAAGATTATTTTAACATAAATAAAACTCCATTCATTACTTCATAAAAGCAAATACATCCAACTAATTAGGACACACTAAATACGAGATTCGAAAGCAAATACAAGCAAATATTAAAGATAAATTAAATTAGATAGGTTAGTTTTCAGTGGATGATAAGGAGGAAGATGAAATTCCAAGCTTTCTTCCTATCTTGACCATGAACTTAGTCATTTTTGAAAAGATCTTTTTGAGCTTCTTTTGATTGTTGACAATCTTCACTTGGTTTTGAACAATCATTTCTCTGGAAATGGTTCTAGTGTTGATTGGGCACTCAACACTTTCTAAAGAAGTTTCTTCTTCTTTTTCGACTTCCATAGGTGCTTGTTCTAGTTGCATTCGAGCTTGTTTGTTTTTGAATGTCTCATAGGGTTGGAAAGTGAGTGGAATTTGCATAAGGTGTATGTTTATGGAATCAAACGCCTTTCTTGGCATAAATTCTTCTCCGTGAAGATCAACTCCGAAATATTTGAAAATGCGGGTGAGATAATCTCCATAGTAAAGAGTGTTCTCTCTTGATGAAGTTTCTATGGACTTAAACTCTCTTAAGATCATGTCGGCCCAATTGATGTCATAGCCACCAATAATAGCAAAGGGGGCTTTCTAGACTTTGAGAGTTGGATTATTAAGGTTTCCGTAACGAGGAGTGATGGTATGTTGGAGGAGAAGGTTTATGATTCTTGTTTTAGGACGGATAAAGAGATTCTTGAATTCCATTTGAGCATCGCTTTCAAATATGTCGTGATAAGTTTCTAAATCGGTTTCATCGATTTTGAAATCTGAAAAATCTGAACCCGTGCTTCTACAATTTAATATATTGCCCAAGATTTCGGAATCTAAGACAATTTGCATGCCTTTGACGCTACTCCAAATTCGGTCTTCGTTGCCTTCATAAAATCCGCGATTAAGATTCACATAAAACATCTTGACAAGCTTAGGATAACACACTTCGTCATTATCCGAGAGTCAGTTAGACTCAAGACTTCATTATGATTGAAGAGAGAGACAATATCGTAGGAAGGAAAGTCTACAAAGATGGTGAAAGAACCCGTATTGACTTTAGCATTTTCTAGATAGTTAACATTGGTTTTGATAGCATCTCTATCATTATGAAGATAACCTTTGATGGTTTTGGTTAACTTCAATTTCTGAGATGAACTAGAGGAAGCCATTGAAGTGATTATTTTGAAGAGTATAGATATGAAGAATATATTTTGAATTGTGAATGAAAGGTAGAGAGAGATGTATATATAGAAATTGAATAGATATGAATTGAATAGGCACAACTTTTCAGAAATCAATGACACCTTTTCAGACCTTGGGAGTTGATGAAAAGATGGAGGGAAGTTTGAAAGTTTAAACCTTTGAAATTCAAATTTTGAATTTCAAATTACAGGCTGATATGTCGACATATGGACATATGTATGTCGACATATGTGTTCATTTTTAAAGGACAATTGATTTTTGTGATTTGATTTAAGTTATCGATATATATATATATATATATATATATATATATATATATATATATTTCAAGTTCAACGATTTCCTGAAATAATTTTAATCCTAGCAAACGTCCAAAAAATTTATTTTATCATTTATTATTATTATTTTGAATTTCAAAATTTGAATTTTAAATTTCAAGTTTGAATTTAAAGTTTAAATTTTAAATTCAAAACAAACAATCAAAACAACCATTCAACCAAGGAAAATTTAAAAATTAATTAAGGCGTACCCGGTTTTAAAATCATTTTCTTCAAAATTTTCTGAATTCTGATTTGCCATAAAGCTCATGTTTGAGTTTTCGGTTTCTGGCTCTTCATCCCTTGATGATGAATCTGAATCATCTAACGTTGCTACGTATGCTTTCTTTCTCTTTTTTGATGAATATCTATTGTCTGTTTGTTGAGTAGATTTATCTGGGTATGGACACATTCTCTTTGTATGGCCTGGTTTATCGCAGTTATAACATCGACCATCATTTCTTCCTGAACTTCCTTGACTATTATTTTGAAAATAATTTTTCCTCTATATTTGATAAATTTTCTAAAATGTCTTGTCATTAGGGTTGTTTCTTCATCGTCTTCACTACTCGAGTCAGAATCATTTGTTGTTTCTTTAAATGCGATAGATTTCTTTTCAGTTGGCCTGTTTTCCTTCCTTTCCTGTAATTGAAATTCATAAGACATTAGATTTCCAATTAACTCCTCAATCCTCATTTCACTGAAATTATGGGCTTCTTTAATTGCCAAAATTTTCTGATCCCACTCTGAAGTCAATGAACTCAATATTTTTCTGACTTGGTCTTTCTCAGAATAAGTTTTTCCAAGTGCTGTTAATGAATGCACTACCTCTTGAAATCTACAATACATATTGGAGATAGAGTCATTCTCGTTCATTTTGAATAACTCAAACTGATTAACTAACATCGATATCTTAGTTTGTTTAACTTTACCAGTTCCTTCATGAGTAACTTGTAAAGTTCTCCAAATCTCATAAGCAGTTTTACATACTGACACTCTACTAAACTCATTCCTATATAATGAACAAAACAACATATTCATGGCTTTAGAATTTCTATGTGCAGCAGCCTTTTGTTCATTTGTCCATTGTGCAAAATTAGTTGTTGGTTCTACATATTCAGTTTGTGTGTTATTCCATGTGTCTAATCCAACTGATTGTAAATAAATTTTCATTCTACATGCCCAATATGAATAATTACTACCATTAAACAGTGGTAACAGTGGACTGACCCTCTACAAAAGAACTATTATTATTACCAGTGTTGATTGCCATTACTAAAAAAATTCAAAAATCAGATTATGAACTTTTTGAAAGATCTTGCTATGATACCAATTGTTAAGGAATGCAGAATGGATTGTTAAGGCAAAACTGAGACTAGAGGGGGGTGAATAGTGTTTTCAAGAAATTTAAGAGAATCTAAAACCTATATGATCTACTATATGAATCACACACCACAGAAACAATCATAGACACGGAATCAAACACAAACACAAAAATAAAAAGAAATAAAATGCAGAAAAGGAACGAACAAACCGGATTTTATACTGGTTCGGATTACTCCTACGTCCAGTCTCACGCAACGCTGGATTGCGTAGGGATTTATTACTATATCAATATCCAAGTACAGCCTCCTTAATTTCACGACCACAAGGTTAACACTGACTCCAAACTCCAAACACCCTTGATCAAGTATATTTCCCTTGATTTCCCCGGCTACAAGGTTACCACCGATTCCTTTCCTTGATTTCAAGGCTACAAGGAACACACATTTTCCCAAACACTTCCCAAACAATTACAATAGCCTTATAGCTCTTCAATAGCACTTTGATTCAGAGAGTAATGAGTAGAGAGTAAGAAGAGAAGAAGTTTTATATAAATAGAATTCAAATCGGCAAAGTATAAGTATAGAAATCATAAAAAAATGAAATATTAATGGTGTAAAGAAAGGGGATGAAGATGGAGAAGAAGAATAATGAAAAAAAATCGAAATCATCCCCTATTTATAAGATTTGAAAGGTTGCAACGCTTCTGGAACGCTACAAATAGTGAAAAGACACTTCCTTTCAAAATCAAAAATATGACAGTTATATGTCGACGACATGTCCATAAATGTATGTCGACATATCATAGTGTAAATTTGAATTTTGAGTATTTTTCAAGTGTTTTGATATATATATATATATATATATATATATATATATATAATTCTGGAAATTCTTGAATTGAAACATAGTGTTATAAATAAGTATTATAAAGTAGAAAATCATATGAAATCATAAATATAACTTATATGAACATATTTATAAAATTATAAAATTTAAAACTACATAAATATAAAGGTATATAACTATATAAATATATATAAAACTTATAGACTTAAAACTTGAGTAAAAAAACAAAAGAAAAATAGAAAAATTAATTTTTGAATAGGATTTGAAAATGGAATTTGAGATTTGAAAATTAGAATAGAATTTGAAACTGAAATTGAAATTGAACCTAGAGTGCTATTCAGAGTCCTACGTAAACTAGACTCTATTACTATATGTTTCTTGAATTCTTGATTACTCATGAGTATTGAATCTTCTGAATTTTGAATCTCTAAAAGCTCTTTAAACTGTACAGTCTTCAGTATTAATTCCTGTATATAAATCCTGCATATGTATGTATGTATGTATGTGTATATATTCTAGATAAAGGTGTTAGTGTATATTTTATAATCAATTAATACTGAAATAAGGTTGTTGTCATCAAAACTCCATTCCCCAACATTTCCATGGAGCAATACATTAGAAAAATGGACTAACCATTTAAGAGTTATAGTTGTTTAAATTTTTAACTGATATTAAGCAGCTTAAATGAGTAATGAGGGCCATTAGTAGTGAGATCCATTTCGAAATTTGAATATGTAGGAGCTCATGGGACATCATCTCCTATATTTTTCCATCCTCAGAATAGATCAAAGCCTCCATTAAACTTCCTATAACCAAAATGCAGCCTAAGAAGCGATTTCAATTAGCCAAATCACATCACTAAGAGGGGATTAGTCAGATCTAGTCTTGGGATTAGAGATCTGATGTTTGGAATCTCAAAATTCGAGCCTTTTTGCTTTCCATTGGAATTCGTTTTATTTATCTACTTATTGGTTAAGATTAGAGATATTGTGTTTATGTGAGCTTGTGGAGCTGCACAAGTGGCATGAAGGTACATCACATATTATTATGATATTTATACTTTTGATATTCCGCTGCAGAACATTATGTGACTTACTAGTGTTTTAACTTAGTTATAGTTTATGGGTTATTTTCGAATGTATGACTTTATTTCTTATGCTACATACTATAAAATCTATTTTCATGACGTTATACATTTCAGTTATAAATTGTGGCGTTTTATAAATGTTGTTTGATACATTATGAGATGTCTGACATGTCTTGTGTTGTTTATTTCCTTTACAATCTTGAAAATTGCAATGCATCAGCGGAATACCAATGCAGCATGCTACTCGAATACTTCTCGCCTCTAAGGTTTATGGCATTAAACACAACAAAACTCCTAACATAATCTAAATTGGTCGAAATTAATTTAAGTTGGAAGAGAACAAGTTTTGATGTTTCGACCAAAACAACGTCTTATCCTTCTGTTTCAATTTTAGTAATTACTGATGAAAACAAATTGAAACTCTATATCAAAAAATACTACTGAATTTTCAACTATACAAATGAAACTTGAAAAATTAATTTTAATTTCAAATAAGCAAATATTAAAAATGAATATTTAACTTAGTAAATCGGCAAAACCAATAAAAAAAATATGACGAACCTAATAAAAGTATTGAAAATAACGCAATAAATAAATATTTTATTTTATTTTATATTCATAATTATGTATTGATCGTTCATTTCTTATTTACATTTAAATATAGAATAAGTATTTTTATTCAATAAATTATATATGGGAAAGTCTATTAAACACAGAATGATGACACAGAATTAAACACAAACGATCTCAATTATTAGATCTTCCCGTGTATTCAACTTACTATAAAAAAACAAATGAATCCAATGTTTCACTATTTGTGTCTTTAATCTTGTGCTTAATTTTGTGTTTCAATAGCCACTCCCATTATATATATATATATATATATATATATATGTGTGTGTGTGTGTGTGTGTGTGTGTGTGTGTGTGTGTGTATATATATATGTGTGTATGTATATATATATATGTATATATATATATATATGTATATATATATGTGTGTGTGTGTGTGTGTGTGTGTGTAACACCCATATGCCCTTCAATTTTCACCACGTACTCGTTTATCTCTCTTTCCATTATCTTTTCTTTCGCTCCACTAACTTAATTATAAATGAGTGACCATTATTCGAGTGCAAGAGAGATATAACAATATTCAAAACATAAATTAAATCAAACATTTCAAAATTGCTAATAACAAAAGATCAAAACCAATATTAAAGGCAAGGTCTCAAATCTTAGTTAATAGATCGAAAGTTATTTCTTTGCAGCAACACTTTTGAAAACAAGAAAAAGAAAAGAGAAAAATCATATTAACAAAAAAAGTAAGGTCAAATTTTATTTGTTGAAGATGGAAGGCTTATTTTTCTATTGGAACCAGCGGTGCTGGTTTTTGGCTAACAAACTATTTAAAATTAGGTGGTCGCTACAACGTTAGTTAGGTGAATACTGTTTAGTTCATCAAGCAGTACATACTTTCCAAGAACAGTAAAGTTTAAAGTACTTCATATATTTTCAAAAAAAGTGAAACTGGAATTCGGCTCAATCAAATATCCCACTGCGAGAGCATCTAAAAAAAAAGGTATTTGGTTTTAAGGACACATTCCTCAAAAAAATTAGATCAAAGGACAACTAAGTTTGATAATTAAATGAAGGACAGAGACCAAATTGTATTATATTAACATGAAATTCACTTTAATTTTATCATTATTACTAAATTAATTAAAAAATAACATATTTTCCTTAAAATTGAAATAAAAAAATGATTTCAAAATTATTTTAGTCGATTGATGTTATTATAAACATATATAAATAATCAGTTCGGAAAGCTAAATGAATATAGCTTTATTACTTAAAAATATAGTTTTATATTGTATCACCCAAATACAAAATTAAGTCATTTTAAAGTTGATCTCATTTGCGCCAGAAAAAAGCTATATCGTAAATAACGAAGCTATATGCATATAGCTTTCCGTCCTGGATTTTTTTAAATTCATTTTCTCCCATATTTATGATACCAAAAACATTTTATAATTAATTTTTAATCTTATAATCACAGAAAAAGATTTTTGTATTACTTTTTATTATTTGTGAAATGTAAGTTGTGTCCTTAGTTTAAAATATTTGGACATTTTCCAATTAAATCATGAAAGTTGTTCTTGATTTACATTGCGAAAGTTGCTTATCTTTAGATCTAATTTTGTTTTAAAATGTGTCCTTGAAACAAATATCCAAAAAAAAAAAAAAGAGTTTTAAAAAAAAGATATTGCCTCATAAATAATTATTATTGTTATTGTTAGTCAGCATGTTGCTTCTCAATCCAACTTTGGTTTTGGGATGGAATCACCTGGACCTAAACAAGGTTGTTCCTCTGAAAGACACTGATTTTTTTTCATTTTACAATTAAACACTTGAAAGAACGTGGGTTTAGTAGAAAAATAGAGGAAATCAGACCCTGCTGAGTTCAGGGAACACCCTTGTTAGGTCCAGCCATCCAGGTGCCAGTGCCCTTCTAATTTCAGATTTAATCATGATCAAGTGACATCTATTCGGTGATTCTGACTTGTCTACCAATCATTAGGCCAGTAACACCAACAAATCAAATATTGACACATCAACAATACACTGATATTAGTTTGCCATTACAGTTTATTTTAATCTGATTAAAAAGCTAATAAGCCTTATTATAGCCAACTGTGCATGATAGAAATTAATTTATATTATTTACACGACCAGATTCAACACGCTTTGCTCATTCCACTTTAATTTTAAACCATTCTATAGTTAACTTTTAGTGAACTTTTGGTTTATGTAGTTAAAAGTTTCGAAATATATAAAATTTGGTGAATACGGCGAGAATTTTATATTAGATAAGTTCGGTTAACGCCTACACCTACAAAAACAAAATCAATTAGCAGAGCAGACGTAGTTTAACAAATGATAATACCAAATCATTACATTGTATAATATGTGAATTGCAGCGTGATGTGAGGTTATCAAGCCGTTAATAAAAGATTAAAGATGGTGGGTTCGGTCGTCACGAAGTTTGGATAATAAAGAACCACTTTAGACGAGCGTGTGGAATGCACGGTAGTACGAATGCTACATCAATGATATTATAACTGCACAGTACAGTCCATTGTTGGTCGTGACCAATATTAAATTTGTTAAAGTGAAGCAAAGATATTTTAGTTTAATCCTGTAACTTTTGTCCGTACTCGAACACAAAATTCATACAGGACCCATTTGTCACTTTGTTTAACAAAAATGTTTGGATCAGCAGTGCATCCCACCAACATCTTAACTCTTCACATTTAACCATTTCTAGTACACAAAACTTGAGGTAAAAAAAGAAACAGATCACCATTCACAACTGCTTACACAACATACTCAAAAGAAGGTTCATAATTACAGCAAATGAAAAAAATAGGCTCAAGTCAAAATTTAAAAAGAATAAAATTGTAATTTTTTGGAAGGGGGCGTGCTCATAGAACCGAAAAAACAGAAAAAGCATTAAAAAATGGATGGACATTTTTACCACAATCCGATAAACTTCCACCAAACACCGCCGATACCGAGCCAGATGATGATATTGACAACGGAGATTATAAAACCGTAACCCCACCATTTAGAGAGGGGAACATAATTAGCACCGTAGAAAACAGGAGCGGATCCGATACCGTAGTGAGTCAAACCGCCCATTAAGTTGGAGAGGAAGGCGAGGACCATAGCTCCGAATAGAGGTGGAGTTCCTAATGCACTGGCTACCGATAAAAAGGCGGTGAACATTGCTCCGATGTGTGCGGCTCCACTTGCGAAGAAGTAATGAGAGTAAAAGTATAGGAGCACTAGGATGCCGAATGATAGTTGCCATGAAAGCCCTAGACCACCGACAAACTGAAGAAGGGAATTATTATTCAATATGATTAATCAGATCATAATATTAGTACATAAAAATTTCATAGCGGTTAATTTCTTAAGTGTATAATACAGGGCACAGATGAACATTAATGGAAGGTAAATACAAACATACATATACACACATGCATACATATAAACATACACATACAAACTTTTATACCTTTGATGGAATACAACAGAACATTAATGAAGACATCAAGAAAATCCACAGGACATGATAACCAATCAAATTTTGCCGTGAAGCTTTAACTGTTTCACTGAGTGTTTTTATCCTTGAATGCTTTGAAAGACAAAATTCAATGTGCACTGGTTTGAGAAAGTGTTCAACTTGGGTAAGTATTTGTATATTTATTTTTGTACCGAAGTAAATCAACTGCTGCACTTAATCAAGTCTAAGAGATAAGCGTAATGCTAATTGACTTTGATGCAAGAGGTCACAGTTCGAATCGTGCATAGTGCGATTCGGACATATATTGACGTGTAATATGCGTATACTGCCCAAGGATTGCAATACTGATATGTACTACCGTCTAAGTAATCAATTTCAAAAGGAAAATAAAATAAAATAAAATAAAGAAGAAGATTATTTGAGGTTTGGAACTATACTAGAAAAGTAGGGAAAAGGAAGGTAGAAAATGCCTTCCATGGCAGCATATCAATAAGTTGTCCATGGAAACATTGTCCACAAATCTTAATCTCAATTTACTAACAGAAATTGAAGAAACAAGTTCTAGATCAGTTTCTTGAACAAGGTACATAACTCTGATGGCAGGCAAAAAATCCAAATAATACCCTCGTAGCCTACATAACTGTGCCTACCATTGAAATTTGTTGAGTAAATGGTGAAAGGTGAAAAGTTAGTTTTCATCTAAGGTTGGTGGCAGACAAAAACAAGAAAAAAAATCGTTCATCGTATTTTCCTTGACCTGGTGACAATGGATGTGTTTTATTTTTTGCAGAACAGTAGATCAAAAAGAAAGATCCTACGTTCAGCTGCACAGGGACCAGGAAAACAACTATCTAATGTCTGGTTGTATCACCTAACTTATGTATATGTGCCCAAAGTTGTTCCAAGCTAAAACATGGAAGGTAAGAAAAGTTGGTAACCACTTTGGCGACAGGAAAACAAATTTTACAACATCCCAATTTTCCCGCTTAAAACTCACGACAGCACATATATTGAAGCTTAATAGATTGTGCGAAAATAAATGGTAGCTTAGATATTTGCACAAATTGTTAACATATGCTTGATTACATCGCCTATCGCCATGCTTTGTCATGACCATCTTCTAAAACCTTCTTCTTTTTAGTAGAGATTATTACTATTATTCTGTACTAATATAAAACGCCGCATGCATCTAATGTCCTGAGATATTTATTTTTTATTTAATAAAAGAATAAGTGTATGGATGTGTGTTGTAAGCGCAAATGTTTTGGTAATCACAACACTTTTATTTCAAGTTGTTTTGTTGGTGTTATTGATGAAAATTTGATAGTAAAATTCCATTGATGGGTAGTCGGGAAGAAATGGTGGTGAAGGTTGCAAATCAATGATGAGATTCCATGTATGGATGAGATGTTTCCGGAATTTCAGAAGGTCACCATATAAACCGTGTTACATTGAATTCTCTTTATTACTGGTAGAGATGTTCACCATGAAGCCATTAAAAAACAATCAATATATGATGGCTGGATATGGTGACTTAAAATCACAAGCAAACAGGTGGCTTAAAGTCTAGCTTTAGTTGGCAAGCAAAACATTAGCCAAACATACAAGTGGAAGACTTTGCTAAAGGGTTTTTGTCATCAACCTTTAGTCAATTCTAATGGTAATAACTTGTTTGCTACAGTGATTGACATAGTGGTTTGTTAGTGTAATTGACAACAGTAAAAGAACAAGAGTGATCCAGCATGCTAAGGAAAAAAATGCAGACATAATTAGTCACGATAAAAGGATTGCACACCACCTAAGCACAATGGAGTCTGGCTCATTGCACAAGGGGAGAGTTCCAATTAGATGCCTGATATGATATCACTGGAGTTCGTATCAGATTTAAGTTGATAGTACTCACAGAATAATGCTACAACTGTCTAATTAAGTAGATTATGTGTTAAATCATCAAGTAAATTACTACAGTTATGAGTTGAAGCCTCCAGCTTATTTAATAGGTTTAATAAGAAAGGCACAAAGGTTGATGCAAGTAAATTATAAAGTCAGAAAACAAATGTGAAATATTATGTTAAGAGTTCTCAGAAAAGTCACATCTTACCAACTTATTTCACTTGGGCTTATCACTTGTAGTTTCTAACTTAACTGCGTCACCTCATAGTGGAGAAACATCCACGAAATTTCTTTCTTGGTGCAATGCATCATTGTTGTGAAGAAACCAAAACAATTCACACAACTAGTCCTCATAAAGGAGAGAGCAACTTAGACTGAGAAATCAAAAGGGTAAAACAAACCAACATGAAATTTCAACTCAGCAGCTCTAAGGATGATTATCAAATTTAGATGTATAAAACATCCAAATGCATCTTCTTTCAGAATGGATATTCTTTCAATGACGATTTGACTGAATTATTCAATCCACTGAATAAAATTGAAATGGACGGATTTAAGAATCTGTCCATAAAATTCTGAATCTCTGATACATCACAAATGAAAAATTAAGGCAAACAAAGAATTTTTTTTTAAGTATGTGCAAAAACAATGTGTGACTAACTAATTATATAGCACAAATAGTGTTGTTGGAGGTGATACCATCAGCAAGAGTATGCTAAAAAAAAAAAAAAAAAAACTATGATCATAAGATGACTTGCATTGTGTGCAATAAACAATATTAAGATTATTTATACTTCCATCATTGTCTTGCATCATGAATAAAGCATTTTACAAAATATTTCAAACACCCAAAAAAAAAAAAAAAAAAAAAAAAAAAACTGACAATTTTTTTTTTTGTGAATTCAACTTACTATTTCAAACATAACATATCCACGCAGCTATCTACTGAGACAATACAAATGTCCAAAAAATAATGTGTCCTGTCTAAAGACACAAAATATATCAAGTTGTTGTGCATATGCATAATGTCTTATGAGAGTACGCACACTAAGAAGATTGTAGTAGTTCAAGTTGAGGCATCTTGATTACTTGTAGGAAAATTTGCTGATGATAATATCATAAATATGCCCAATCTTCAACTTACAATTAAATGTTTGATTTCATCACTTTAAGCGTAATCTGAACTATAATAAGCTTTTAAATAAAATAAAATAGGTATAATTCAAGCATTTAAATTTCATATATGATAAACAGCTAATTCTAAAATGTGAAGACATGAAAAGAAAATTAAGTTCAAATTAAAATATAAAAAACACACAAAAAAAATTAGATGACAATTCAAGACCCTGCATGAAAAGAGATTGCACCACAATCAATCAACTTGCTTTGTTTTAAAATCAAATGTGAATATTTAACTTTTAACCACAAAGATCCGTAAGCCAATCCACCGTTATTAGACTCTATAATTTGAATTTGATCCAATACAATAATTAAATTGGATTAGTTTTGACCCAAACTTTTATGGATTGGACTAGCCGATTGGAATCATTGGATTTGATCCATCGATAATCGGTCATTGTGCACCATTAGTATGAGAAAATACTGAATTATTTCAATTTTAACGTTGATTATAAGGTATAAATTTAACTGCTTCTATGATTTTCTTCCTAGTACTTAAAATATACGAGAAGATATATAATATCGTAAATAATACAACAGTACATCCAATATTGTCCATATGTTTTGCATATGCATACGCATTTTAAAGTTTTCTTACAAGAACAAAATCTGTGTGGAAAGCAATGGTTATGCACTCTTTGTTTATTTGATAATCACAATGATCAAAATCGAAAGGAAAAGAAGCGCACATGTTGTATATGTTATTCATAATGTATATGCACTTATTAAGAAAAACAAACAAGTTGCAACCTTCAAAAAGCAAGCAGACATTGAAACTTAAAAACAAGACATTTCCTAGAATTAAAAAAAAAAAAATGTATCAAAGGTCTCAACAAAGAAAGAGAAGAAATTCATACAAATATGAATTATCCAAGCCTAGCGATGAACACTAGATATTTCAAAAAATGGATACGGATGCGTTATGAAAGTGACCGCATCAACAAACTATCCATCGGGTTTATTTTTCAAGATTATTCTTTATACTATATTATATGTATTTTAGTATAAAGAACGATACATATTTATCGTTTTATTAAGATAATAATTTAACTTACATGTATTTTCATGTATATTCACTGTCTAAAACTATTGTATCATCACATTTGTAACATTTCTGTAATTTTAACAGGAACTGAGGATGGGAATCAGACCTGAACCGACCTGGCGGATCTCAGTTCTAGGTGGGTTCGGTCTTTTTTTTTTTTTTTCCCTTTCTTTTTTTTGGGAAGGGGTTTTGTCAGGTTCAAACCACACACTTTAAAGCTTAAAAACCCAACCCAATGTGATGTTCGGGTCGAGTCAAGTTCGGTAATAACAATCAAAATGTATATATTTCATTGTTTTCAATTAAATCCTTTCGGGTTAGGTTGGGGGATCGGGTCTCATTGGGTCCTTACAGTATTTGTTTTATAATCCAGACCCAAGCGGGGACCCATCGAGTTTGACTCGAAATCGGCTTTTCGTGGGTCGGTTAAGTTAGGTTCGACTTTGCAATTTTTTTCTCGGCTCTAATTGTCAGCCGGCTATTTATATTACATATTAAAAAAAAAAAACTGTGCATTTAGATTTATCAATCTCTATGGATGGCATAATATTTGATATCCGTTTGTATTTGCGAACATGGATTTCCGATATCCTAAAATGATTTTGAATACGGATGCGGATGCAACACTACATGCACCCGAAAATATTTGTTGACAAGCCTAAAGTAGTTTTATAGTTTTACTTTATTAGCATTAATTGCAATTAAAAATCATTTGCCCACTAAATATAGTAGTTATTAATTGTTCTTTATTGACCCTCAAATGAGTAATGTTTAAAAGTTGTTATTTTGTAAAATGCATCTTTACTTTGGTTTGTCTTTTAAAAAACGAAAAATTTGAACTATAAACAAGTATAAATTTCGAGAGATAATCATTTATGATTATTAGCTTTCTATTATTGCAGGATATCCCATCCATACTTTAGCATTTAGAAGAAGCTTAGATCGTTTAGGATGCCAATATTTTTTTTCAATAGGGTGAATTTGACAACTCCTGTAAATGAGAACTTTTTGGTAGACGTCATGACTAAAATTCAAGTGAGCGCAATTTTTGAAAGAAATTAAATTATACCCTCTGACGTATTAGATCAAATGAAGAAAAAAAGAAATCATTCTTGCTTGTTTTTCTACCAAAAGAACTTGAATATCATTGTTGTTTTCTCTAGTGTAGCTAAGTAAATTTCCAATATATTTTTTAATATGGAATATTCTATTAATGAAAAATTACAATATTGGTGAAATATGATCAAAATCCTCTTTACATTTTGTAATTTGTGCATGTATGTGTGTGTATACGTAACTCTATTGTGCTGCATTTAAAAGAAAGTATGTTGACAAACATGGTTCGTTAGTAAATCAATGAACCACTAGATATTGGTTACCAATTTTAGTTACTCTTTAACTGATTCAAAATATTCTACTGTACTGCATTTAATAGAAAGTATTTGATGATTCATTTACTTGTATTGTATATGGTTACGGAAAATAACGCTGCTATGTGCGAATTGGATTTCATATGATCATCTACTGTAATTGAGAAAACGATACCAATGCAAATTCGAATGAAAATTTACATGAATGTTTCAAAACCTGTAATAATATTAACAAATATTTTTATTAGTTTTATCATATAAATAATATGTTCAAATTCAAAAATTAGTACAAAGTTCAAGTAGCACCTATAATTTCTATAATACTAGATTTCCATTTCTTCTAAACTTCCATTATTTTTTTGGTTGACTTGTCCTTTTCTTTTTTAACCATACCCAATTTTTGCGATGTAAATCTCAATTCAGACCGGACCTTTCCCTTTATGATTCAACGAATGTTACGATTTAAATTAGTCAAAACTGCAATTTATAAAACATACTTTATATACTTATTTGGATTTACAATTTTAGTTATAATGTTTTCAAAACAAAATAAAAATGTAATAAAAGAGAAAACTGAATTTTAAGTTAAGTTGTAGAAGTTTTAACATCAAAATCAATTTCAAATTCCGTGTCTATATCTTAAAATATGAATCTTTCGAATCCAAGATTTAAGGTTTGAGCCCCGTTTCGATTTAAAGTTTGAAATTACCGATTACGATTTAAATCTCATTTTGAAAACCTTGAAACTATGGACTACCATCTAAGTATCTGATTCCTATATATAGAAAATTGATGTATATGTTGTGTGGTTGTACATATGCTGTGTGATTGTATTTGATACGTAAGTTGATAATTTGGACTTGTTGGTGAATTATTATAGTTTGGCACGTAAATATTTTTAAATATACAAGTAGAATAATTTATTTCTTAGGTAAAAGAAGCGTATAAGTGCAAAAACTTCATAGATGGCGTAAAATAATCATATATTAATGAAAACAACATTCATAATATCCCTGATCCCCCTGTCAGAGGACTCAGAATGAATCATTCTGTTATAACAGCACCCCCCCCCCCCCCCCCAACCCCCACACACACAAAAAAAGCTCTCTCAGCCCATTTTTTGTCTTTGTGCCGAAATATTTCAAGATGGACCAAAAGTTGCAGATATAGCGCCGATGGAGATAACCCACACAAAAAGACGGATCATTTTGAATTTGTGACTACTAAAATTACACTTCCAATCAACAGCCACGTGTGTGTGGGTCGGTCGTTATGGGTGCATGCGGCCGAAATAAAAGGCTTTGCCAAGTCCACCACCATTGTCCCAACGATTAGGCGTTCTGCTTTTGATCCATCAGGTCATAGGTTTGTATCATGCATGGTGCAAATTTTTAGCATATTGGTGCGAAATTCAAACGTATATTGACATGTTGTACACTATCTAAGACTTGCAGTATTAATATAACTACCATCTAAGTACCCAATTTTAGAATACGTATATTACGTAAAGTGCCAAATTGTATTAGCAACGAGTTACAAAGTGAATAGACACTTATAAAGGATTAAAATGACAATTCATCCACCTAGTTTTAGAAATTGCTTGCTATATGTAGCACCCATTTGAAGGTTGACAGTTTGATACCAAGTTGGTATTACGATTATGCGGCCGAAATAAAAGGCTTTGCCAAGTCCGCCACCGTTGTCCCAACGATTAGGCGTTCTGCTTTTGATCCATCAGGTCATAGGTTTGTATCATGCATGGTGCAAATTTTTAGCATATTGGTACGAAATTCAAACGTATATTGACATGTAGTATGTTGTACACTATCTAAGACTTGCAGTATTAATATAACTACCATCTAAGTACCCAATTTTAGAATACGTATATTACGTAAACTGCCAAACTGTATTAGCAACGAGTTACAAAGTGAATAGACACTTATAAAGGATTAAAATGACAATTCATCCACCTAGTTTTAGAAATTGCTTGCTATATGTAGCACCCATTAGAAGGTTGACAGTTTGATACCAAGTTGGTATTATGATGATTATCCAAACAAAATTTTGGAGGTTTCATTTTCAGGATACAAAAGGCAATTACTAATATGAAACAATCATGTGCATCACAACCATCCGTGTGAAAAAAAATACAGCAGGTTTTAAGTTCTCTCTCAATTTTAAGCTTTATGTTATTTTATTTTTCCCTGGACTCCATTTCTTGCACTAGCTTTTTCAATTATTTTCACTGCCTTCAAATTCAAATTTTGTTTTACAAGTTACCATGTGACCTGCTTCAATATATAACTAATCATTATTGTGAAATTCGTTTTGACATAACAGGCGGTTATGAATACATTATATAGTCACAAATTGCAGCCCTGGTAAAGCTAAAGCTTAACAATTTGGGCAAACCCCTTTATACTAAACTAAATCTGGCACATGTTTTATAAATTGGCAGAGAGTATCAGATCAATATCCATGCAGATAGCATCAAATTCAGACTTAATTAAGTTATTGACTGGTCTGACGTAAATATAGTAAAGACACAGATAAAAACGAAGACAGAAAATAACAAAACTTTGCCAAGGGAAAAGAAAACAAACCTTGACTACAGTCTGACTGAACCAAGAAATCAAACCATATTTGTTCAGATATCCAGCCATTGCTATAAGTGCAGCAAACCACGTAAGAGTATCCCAAGCTACTGATTCAGCTAAACATTCCTTCCATGTTACCACACCTGTTGTCAACAGAACGGATAACCCAAGAATAGCAGCAGTAACTGCATCAATTCCAAGCATGCCTCCAAATATCCACAGCCCAACCTATTTATAGGACAATATTTAATTTTCAATTACCGCATGTGTACACAAATAACGGTTTCTCGGACTTCCGACTGGGAGCCGTCAGCCGCCTAAAACGATCAATATTAGAATTCATATCTTTCATCATATTGAAGTCTTAAAGATAATCATCTAACCATAATTTGGATGACTAAAACATCCAATGAAATATTGACACCTTGTAACATCTATTATACGCTAATGTGATTTTCATTTACACACCAGACTTTCTACAAATATAAAATCATGCAACTGTAGAAACCAGTGATGTTACATTTTTAGTGTTGTCTATAATGACAATTGACCATCTCAACTACAACGGAAAATAAGAAAGATAATAGTTTTGAAAATACTTTAAAAATTGTTAGAGAGAGAATCATAACAACTAAAGTTACTATAATATGGAAGATTTTGTTTTTGAAAAAAAAAATGTATGAGTGGACAATTTTTGTATAAAGCACTGTTATCACGGCGAGCGACTAGTCGAGCCTCAGGTATCGACTAGAAGCGACGACTTGCAATTTGTCAATATTTCAGGCGACTGGAACGAAATGGACCGACTATTCAAGCGAGTAAGCTGTACGACTTAATCGACTGGTTTTAAATTGGACCCAAAACAAAACAAAAAACGTCAGATGAAGAAAATTGAACCGAAAAAAAAAAAAAAAAAACATGTCAGATGAAGAAAAATATGTTATATTTTATACATCATCACATAATATACTTTCATTAATTTATCAACTGTCATTACATAACATGTTACATAGCAACAATACATCACTATATATTTTATACATCATTTTATATAACATGTTGCCCTGCTATAATCACTTTATATTGCTGGCATGTCACTAATATCGATGTATTATCTATGGTTGCTATCACTTTATATTGCTGCCCTGCAAGAAACAATGAGGTATGCTAGTACATGTTTGAATTTTTATGCATACGTATTAGTTAGAAATTTATAATTATATATATGTATACCTTTATTTATTTATCGACTAGTCTTCGACTAATCTACGACTAGTCCACTAGTCTTCGACTAGTCTACGACTAGTCCACTAGTTGGACCTCTGTCGACTCGATTCGATTTACCGCCGTAATAACCATGGTATAAAGCCTTGTTTTAACTGGAAGACTATCCCTTCCTTGTTCTTGTTCCTGTACCTTAATAAAACGTGTTTTCTTCTATTATCTTCAACTGCTAACAAGTCTTTTCTTAAATTAAAAATGAAATTATTGAATTACAAAGAAGACAGCTGATTAGGATTTCGAAACTGAATAGACACTAGAAGGTTTTTAGCCAAACCAATAGAACAAAATGCAAAAGAAGAGAAGAAAGATATTATATTCAAGATAAATTAGTGTTAGTATCTTGCTTTTACAAAGGAAGAATCGATTATTTGATTCTTTCCTTACCAAAATAATAATAATTCTAGTATAAAAAAAACTTTTTTATACCTTTATCCATAACTCTCTCAATAGTATTTATATTTACTAAAATATATTGAAAATTGAGCTTATTTGATTCATAAATGAAACAATAACATATCAACATAATTTATAGCAAAAAAAAAAGAGCAAATTTATTTAATATTTGTTTAATTATTGAGTAAAGTGCCAGTAAAAGTACGGTGTCTAATTCACATCTCGGGCATCAATATCAGATTTACATCTCTGAGCTTAAAGTTCATCTCGGGACCATATCCGAGTACATTTTATGTTGAAAATTAATTTGGTCATGCAATAATATATACAATTACTAAAATATATGGAAAATTATGCTTACTTGGTTTGTAAATGAAACAATAATACATCAACATAATTTATAACAAAAAAAAGAGCAGGTTTATTTAATATTTACTTAATTACCGAGTAAAGTGCCAAAAAAAGCATGGTGTCCAATTCATAGGCCACTGTAAACAAGACTGCCATAAAATTGTTAAAATTAGATGGTGTCCATTTCATAACATTTTATATTATTAGCAAGAAGCTATAAATATACTTAACAGAACAAGGCAAGAATCTACAGATGCATATAGCCAACTAAAAAAAAGGGTCTACACAAAGGGTTTTAAAGTCCACTTATAGGGGGAAAAAAATTAAACATTGAAAATGATAACAAACCATAATTTACTGCAAATAAAACATAACTTTACGAAAAATAGAATCATATTAAAATAGAAAAACCCTAATTAACATAGCTGCAAAGAGTAGAGCTACATTGTTGAAAGCGGGAGCGAACCGTCAAGAGTCGGAAGCAACCACGTTCTATCGAGAGTTGAAAATGAAGTTCGATTTTTTTAAAACATGGAGTTACTTTTTTCCTGAGATAAGGGAATTCAGTTATTTGATGGGATTTGATCTTTTGAGCAGAGTAATCAGATAACAAAGCAAAGGCCTATATTAACTAATGATGGACTAAGAATCAGATGAGCTTTATTTTTTCAAAAAAACAATAAATCGATTGATATCTTGGAATATCGTTTCGCCTTCAATATCGATTGATATATTCAAAATGAGATTTTAACCGATATATTCTGTTTCGTTTTATTTCATCTTTCAACCGAAATCTTGACCAAGATGACTGATATTTAAAACACTGCTCACAAGTAGGTCTAAGTGAAGAAGCCAAGAGGATTTTTGGAAATGCTTAGATGTCATGGTTAGAGATGTGTCTAGTAGTGAGAAACATCTTATAGAAGGAAATTTCAATGGTCATGTTGACTCAACTGGTGAGGGGTTTGAGAAAATGCACGGTGATTTTGGGATTGATAATAGGACCACAAAGGAAAAAAATACCAATTTTCGCTATTTCTTGTGATCTCATGATTGTAATACCTTCTTTAGAAAGAGAAAATCACCTTTGATTACTTTCAAAAGTAACCAACATTCTAGTCAGATTGACTTTGTCCTTACTAGAAGGGAATAATAAAGGAGCTTGTGTAGATTTTCAAGTCTCGCAACATTAGCTTTTAGTATCTATTTTCGTCTTCAGGTGTTTAAGCATAAAGGAGCTAAAATTAATATGACGAAATAATATAAGCTCAAAGGAGACGCCTCATAGATGTTTAAGGATAAAGTGGTAGGTGAAGAGACGTGGAATGTGGAAGGAGAAGCAAATGATATGTGGAATGAGATAACAACATACATTCGGAAATTGAATAGTGAGGCATTTGGGATAACAAAATAAAATAAGTGTGAGCCTAAAAAATTATGATGATGAAGCAGTGATGTGCAAGAGACTATCAAAGAAAAAAGAATGCTAGCGAAACAAGATGCAGAAGTGCAAAGTGGCAAAAAAGACCGCAAAGAGAGCAGTGAATGAGTTAAGGGGTAAGATGCATAAAGGTCTCTATGCTGAGTACGAATGAGGATGAAAGAAACGTCTACATAATGGCCAAGCTTCGCAAGAGGAAGACAAGAGACTTCAACCAGATTAAATGCATGAAGTATGAGAATGATAGACATTTGATGAAGGATGACGAGATAAAAAAAGGTGAGAGAATACTTCGATAAGCTTTACAACGAAGAAAGGGATAGCTCTACGACTGAGTTGGAAGACTTTTTGAACGATACCAATAGACATTTTGTTCGAAGAATTCTACAGTGAAATGAAGGAGGCATTGACACAGATGAAAACAGACAAGTTAGTAGGACCTGATGACATCCACATTGAGGTGCGCAGATGCCTTGGAGATGCAAGGATAACTTGCCTAGCTAAGTTGTCCAATAATATTTTTAAATCAAACAAGATGTCAGATAAGAATAAGAGAAGCATCTTAGTTTCAATCTTCAGGAATAAAGAAGATATTCAAAATTGCACAAGTTATAGAGTAATTAAACTTATGAGCCATACAATGAAACTTCAGGAAACGGGCTTCGAACATCGATTGAGAAGGTTGACAAGTGTTTCAAAAAATCAATTTAGTTTCATGTCTAGAAGATCAACCACACAAAGACGATTTTCTTAGTAAGACAACTTGTGAAGATATTTAAAAAAACAAAAGAAAACATCTACACACGGTATTTATCGAGTTGGAAAAACTCATGACAATACCGAAGCATGTTATTTGGTGAGCATTGGGAAAGAAAAGGATCCCAATAAAACATATTACTTTTATCAAGAATATGTACGATGAGGTTGGACTAGTGTTACAACATGCGATGGTAAGAGCAGTGCATTTTCCATTAACATAGGATTACATCAAAGGTAGGTTTTGCGCCTCTATATTTTTTCCTTAATTATGGACGAAGTTAATAAGGGTATGCAAGTACAGATTCCTTATTGTATGTTCTTTGCTGATGATATTGTGCTAATTGATGGAAGTATGATAGGGGTTAATATACAACTGGAGTTGTAGAGGAATACTTTAAAATTGGAAGGTTTCGAGCTTAGCAGAAATAAATTAGAATATATAAAGTGTGAGTTCAGCGATGTAATATCAGATGATGGAGACGTCGCTCTGACCGAACAAGTAATGCCCAAAAAGGAACCCTTTCGATATTTAAGATTTATGTTGTAGTTTGATGGTGAGATTGATAAACATGTTAGTTTTAGAATTTAAGTGGGATAGGTGGAATGATGATTAACATGTGGCATTCTCTATGATAGAAAATCCCACAAAAAAGAACAATCAGGTCTGTGATGCTATATAATGCAGAATGTTAGCCTACTAAAAGGCAACACATTCAGAAGATAAGTATAGCAGAGATGTGTATGCTATAATAGAGCTGTGGGCATTTCAAACAGGATCGGATTAGAAATACAATAGTGCAACAGGGCCTATAAATTTAGGTGCGGAAAAGTGCGGAAGTTGCGCAATTCAGGGATAAACGTGGGATTCAATAGTGGAGGCACAACAACAGCAGTCGTCGGATCCGATTTTCGCACATTTTGACAACAAAAAAACTTCGGCCCTTTTAGCACTTTGTTAGAAATAATAATATTCCACACAAACTTGAAGTTGCACCACTTGAAGAGAAGTTAGTTCAACACCACTTAAGATGAGTTAGACATCTCCCATGGAAACCTTACGATGCACATGTGCACGTTAGAATTACAGACCGCACCGAATGCTCAAAGAAAGGTAGAGCTCGACCAAGGATGACATGGGAAGAAGCGGTCAATGAGGACTTGAAATTTTGGAATATATTCAAAGAGCTGTTGTCGAACAGGAATGCAAGGAAGTTAGTGATCCATATACGAGAACCTCGAGTCTAGAGTTAGTTCAGGGAGAGTGTTATAAGTTTTAGATTATAGAATTAAGGACAAATTTTCGAAGTAAGTTAGTTTTCGAAACTATTTCGCGTTTGAAACATAGTTTCAAACTTATTACCAAACAAGGCTAGTTTGTGCACAGTCAGCTGACAAGTCAGCATTTTTATAACTGCCCGACTGGGCGCAACTATGAGTTGCGTTGCGCCCAGAATACTTCAACAAAATCTGTGTTGTGCAACTATAAGTTGCGCCTTTTGTTTTCATTTTTTTTTATTTTTTTTTGATGTGGCGCAACTATCAATTGCGCTAAGGACCTGGAAACAGTTGGAAGGGTCTTATAGCATGGTTATATAATCCATCCAACCTTTTGTTTTCATTGTTTTTTTACTTGCGCAACTCTCTGTGGCGCTAAGACCTGAAAATCTGTTTGTTATGTTGCGCAACAGGAATTTTTATATATATGTATATATATATATATATATTATGGGCGCAACTCATAGTTGCGCCCAGTCGGACAGTTACAAAAATGCTGACTTGTCAGCTGACCGTGCACAAACAGCCTTGTTTGGTAATAAGTTTGAAAATAGGTTTCAAACGCGAAATAGTTTCAAAAACTAACCCATTTCGAAAATTTGTCCTAGAATTAATGAATAGGAGTATAAGACGTGATGTTGGTCTACGCTATCTATTACCATTAGTACCATTATTATTACCATCGTCATCATTATCATCACCTAGATTTTTTTTTGTTTATTCATTATTATTACTATTATTATTTGTTTAATTGTTTTACTTTATTTTATATTTATTTATGTTTTCAACCTTGATACTCTTATTATTATTATCTTTAAACTGACTTTGTCATTTTGTTTTAGGTTCCATCTCTAGCAAATCCCAACTTGTTTAGAAATATGATTAATGGCTTGGTTGTTTGTTTCTTGTTGTATTTTTATTCTCTATCGCAATCTGTTTGGATTTGGTGCCATTCTGGTGCTAATAATTAATAAACAACGCAAATAAAAAAAATAGCCGATGCAACTTAGAAATAAAAACATAACTAAATATTTTAGTAAATCAATTTTTAGTAATGTATTAAACATATACATTTTCTTAGAACATAACTCACACACAAAGCATGTGTCATGAATAGGTCTGTCAAAGGGTTGGGTTCGATCCAGGTGTCATAATACCCGGACTCGAGTTTGGTTACCAAAATTAAAGACCAGGCCCAGCTCGAACCCGCTGGATATTTCAAATGAATACCCAAGTCTGGACCATCGGACTTTTTATGCTTGCTCAGTTATACCTGTATACTAAACCATAATATTTATGCTAAAACTACGTTTCTAAATTAAAACTTTAATAAAAAATTGTATAAAAACAATGTTAACATATAGATTAGATAATGATCAAGTCAAGTTTACAACAAAAGTATGTAAAAATATCTACATATAAACAAGAAAAATGGTAAACAAATAACATACTCATATTTTGATACGATAGAAAACTAATAGTCCGATTGGGCCTTAAGCAAACAAAGTTTTTATAAAACTGTGTCCGACCCTATTAGTAACCGAACCGAGCCTGAGTTGGGCTTGGATAGTAGAAGGCAAAACAATCTCATGGTAATACGACAGGTTTGGGTCGGGCCGGGACCAAAACTCGTACCTTGACAGGCCTAGTCATAATCATGTGCAAAGCACATGCCATGACGCTCGTAATAATTAATATGATTCAATTTTGTAACAAACTAATTACTTTTTATCATTAGCAAAATCTAAATGCAATGAAAAATTGATATCTTTATCTATTGGTGAATTAACAACTACCAACCAATGGTTCATCAATTTATTATTATACCAGCGATCATTTTAACAACGCAACAATAAAGCTTCAGTAGTCATTTCTGACTTGTCCACAATATTTTTGGTTTACCAATGTATCGATACAGTGACGATTTCCTCATATCAGCAATGGATACTATCATTGTAACAATCGTAGTTATTGATGGTGCACCACGCAAAAAAAGCATAATTTTCCTGGAATCTAAGCATATGGCATAGCAAATGGTGCGCGCCTTTTTAATTTATCACGCATGTTTAGGACTTTTTAAAAAGTTTAATAATATATCAATTAATTTGATAAATGTAATAAATATCTTTTAATATTTTGCAAAAAAAAAAAAAAAAAAAAAAAACATCGCATATAATACCATAAACATAAATTTAAAGCATGATAGTCTTTAAAACAGAAACCCAGCATACTACATATTATGATAAACTATATTTAAATTTAATTCAACAATCAGATTCATAAGATTTAGCATCTTCCTTATTTGTCTTATATCGATTCATAATCAAGGTTTCAAATCTCGGATTTGGAAAAAATCTCGGGTTTATATCTCAACCAAAATGAATGATATTTAAAACACTTATAACTAAAAATGCGGCCAAATCTCGGATCTTAGGGTAAAATCTCGGATTTTCATCTCGGGCGAGGTGAGAAATATTTAAAACCTTGTTCATAATTTATTTGATGTGACCACAATAAGAACAAACAACTCAAAGTTTGTTGGAGATTTTAAAAATGTTCATTAGAGACTATTTTCTTATGTGCAATGGTAATTAGAACAAACAGTTCAAAATTCATTCGAGATTAATTTAGAGAATGTGAAGATATTATTTGTTCAGTGCAATGGCATTAATCAGACCCATCGGATCGGATTTGGACCCAACTTGACGGGTCTTGATTCGAGTCGGGCTGGGTTTTAACATGTCTAACCTGTATATTTTAAAACCTTAACATGACTCGAGGTTTGATCCAAGTCAAGTCGGATTCAATTGGATAATAACATTAAAAATGTATATGCTTTCTTTTGCCTAATCTTTTGGGTAGGACTGATTCTTCATGTTATTTTTCATCAACTAAATCTGATCCGGAAACCATCAGGTTTAAGTCGGGCTCAAATCAGATTGTTTTGCTATTGCGGATCTTGGTTCTATTTGCCCATCATTGTTTGATATGGCAATAACATAAATAAACAAGTCATTGAAGTGTAATTGTATCATTTTAAAAAATATAATACATTCAGACACTGCTAGAGATCAATTTTGATTGTGAAAAAGATGAATAAAAAACATAAAATAAAAAAGACATTGAATTTTTGTGTTGTGTATCATTTGCGTAGTATGCACCATTCCCCATGCATCTTCATGTGTGTAGTGTCATAAGGAGGAATGACGCAAACAATGCACCTTGTGTAACGACGCAAGTCGTGTTAGGATTGCCTCGCATGTTGTTAAATAGGAATGACAGTTTGAATAAATAGTCCTACATCATAGAATAAATTGAAGGTGTGGAGTACAAATATGAGTTAGTAGGCACGTACATCAGAGAATCCTTTTGTTATAAGAATGTGTGTTCCAACTCATATGCATGTGCCCTACGTGGAAGGAAGGGTTTTTTTCTGACCATCATTACATAACAGTGGTATCAGAGCCGAAGGTTACGGACTGGACCATGCAGACACAGTAGTGCTCTCAAAAGATACTTGTAGGATGCGAGTCAAGGGGAAGACTGTTAGGATTGCATCGCTTGTTGTTAAGCCAGGAATGACGGATTTGAATAAATAGTCTCACATCACGAAATAAATTGAATACAAATATGAGTTGGTAGGCACCTAACATTGGGGTTCCTTTTGTTACAATGATGTATGTGTCAATTCATATGCATATGCCCGATGCAGAAATGAGGGCTTTATTCCGACCGTCGTTACATAACAGTAACATCAGAGCCGAAGGTTACGGACTGGGTCATACAGGCAAAATAGTATTCTCAAAAGATACTCTAGGATGCGAGTAAGGACGAAACTGTTAGGATTGTCTCGCATGTTGTTAAGATAGGAATGACGGTTTGAATAAATAACATCACATTATATAATAAATTGAATACAAATATGAGTTGGTAAACACGTAACATCAGAAATTACTTTTGTTAGAAGGATGTATGTGTCAATATGCATGCGCCATATGTGAAAGGAAGGGGGGCTTTATTCCGACCGTCGTTACATAACATGTCGTAGCGCATCTTCGCAACTACGATAACAGCCCTATAAAAAAACTTAAATAGCATATAGTGATAGCCCATTATGAAAATCGATGTGGCACAACACTACTACATAGATGTCCAAAGAGAAACCTCATTTAGCAAGAGTCCCTAGTAACCCAGATGTATAATTTCCATAATCAAACATGATAAAACTAATGAGATCACACAAGGGAAAAAGGGGATTACCGTCAGAAACAAAGTTCCTGCCATGATGATCTCATTCTTTGTCATAGGACCCATTTTCTCTAGCTTCTCCTTTGCCAGTTTTGGAGCATCTGGACTACTCTTCACACTTGGGGGATAAATGATATACAATACCAATGGCACAACTATCAAGGAAACCAGCCCAGGAACAATTGCTGCCACAGCCCAATCTGTCCACCCAATTGACTGGTTTATTGTATTCAATGTCAAAGTTGCACTTAAAGGATTTGCTGCCATAGCCGTCAAAAACATAGAACTTGAAATCACACTAGTCTGGAAACAGGTAAGCATCAACCAAGAACCCAGTTTATGCTCTGTCCCATCACCTGCATTTTTATGTAAATTTGGAAATCATGCACTGATCAGCAATACTGTGGATAAATTTAAATTAACTACCAAGTACTCCCAACCAGTCATTGACTAATATAAGAATATAGTTGTTAACTATCACCTTTAAAGAAGTTATATGATACGTGTGGGCAATTTGGGACATAGTATTGCACACCGGCAAACAACTATAACTTTCAAATGAAAACTGAGCATCGACCGTACATGAATTTTACATACGATAAAGCCATGCATTTGACTCCTATTCAACCGTTACATATGCATTCCAAAATAATACTAATGTTCGTAGAATCATGACAAACACATCTCAGTAACAACTGTTCAGTGCTGGTTAGTGAACGCAATGAGGGTATGCCAAATATTGATTCATACTGGGATCCCAATGATTATGATTAAATACTCTGTCTAGCAATGTCAAGTATATGTAGAGCTTGATTTTGCTTTGAGAATCCAATATTTAGTTTCGACTCTTTGAATTCATTTTTCAATTTTAAGTTTCAGAATACATAGTTGGCTTATTTAGTCTTCAAAGTTTAACAAAATTGACATAAAACAGCAAATTCCATTTTCATAAAAGATAGAATCAAATCACTGTAAAACTGTTTGAGTGTATTGTGTATTGAATCCATTTTTCGCCATAAATGTTTTCAAAAGCATGTTTTGAGAAGCATTTTACTGAATGCATGTTCCATGTTTTGAGAAAAACTTGAACAATAGTTTAAAAAAAATGGCATACCAATGAGCCTTTGACTTCTCAAATGTTTTATTTAATAAATACATCTTAATAAACAAAATAGTCCTTTTTTCCAATGTTCTACTACCACAACCGAAACAGCTTCACTGTAAAATAAAGCCACAAGCCTACATGTAGTTAATCCAGTTTACTGCACATGTTACAAACAGAGTGAAGCGGAGTGGACTGCTAAGCACCGAAAATTTTAAATTATAGGATGTCACAAACTACAAAATCAAAGATGAAACACAATGCTATAACAGCATTGTGCATCCGAGTGCCAAGCTCAAATATAGAGGTTAGGTTAAGCCTTCAAAGCATAAATTGTTTCTTGGATAAAAAATTTGAATATACACAGACAAAAAGACTAGCTTTTCAATAAATAAATCAAAAGGGAATTATACAAATTATACATAGAGAGAGTTCGCTTATATGGTCATATGACAATTGTGTATATATTACAAATGCATTGATAGTACTTCAAATAAAAGATTGTGTCATACATATGTCCGTGGAAGTAGCATGCTCAACCGAGCAATACTATCAAAACCAATGTCGCTTCATCAAATTCAACGATTTGATGCATAGCTGTAGTTCACTAGATGAAAAGTATGATGGTTGGCTTGATTTACCTAATAACTCAAACTTATGGAGCTACCATAAGTACGTTGATGCAAATGTGAAAGGAAACAAAAAAATCGATGAACGTTGTTGTCATCAATGGAAGGTAAGGAGCACCAAGTCAGCTTAGGCAAATAACCAACACAAGTCAAGTTGAAGATTATTGAGTGTCTTGCCCAAGTAATAAAAGTGAGTGAAATGACACAAGAATTGGCATGCAATGTATTAAAAGGTGAGATGTGTAAATATGAAGCAATCCTATTGTTAAATGCTATTAATACTATACAGTGCATTCATTTCCGGGTTGGTACCGGTTTCAACTAATAGCTAGGGATTTCATGCCAGCAGGATGTCATATGATGTTATGTTTTATGTTGTCAAAGCGAAAAGGCGCAAAAATGCCCAAGGCTCCTTTTGGTGTGCCTTGGTTGCGTTTTTTTTCCTATTGCTGCACTGTAAAATTTAGCTAAAACCACTAATCAATATGCAGTTGCACTTTTTTGTGCATCTTGGTTGCGCTTTTTGTTGCGCCTTTTTGCACTTCGAGGTTTTTTGCGCTTCACTAACACATGCACCATGAGTTCTAAAAAGCCCACTAGTTGTGTCCTGTGCCTTTTTGCGCCTAGGCACACCCCCACTGACTTACGTTAGGAACCAAACTAGGTATAAATCACAGCCAAAAACTAGCTTGTAAGAACATGATACATAATTGGTTATATAACCATCACTAGTACCACATTAGGTGATATGACATTACATACCACCACGCTTCCAACAGCCAATGTCCACATCGCGTTTTATCGCACTAATACCAACCAGACAACATCAATGTTCAATAGAGTGTTGTCATGCGCATACAAGTCGCCAACATTCTATCATTGTGTTAGGCTTTAATACAATTTGCTATAGACCAAACCAGATTGAATTAACTACCAAAAACTAACTTGTAAGGAAAATGTGCATAATTGGTTATATCCTCATCACCCATACCATATTTTAGACAATATGGGACATTAATATAGCAGCACTTCCGATCGAGCAATGTTTTCACGATCTGCAAGGATTAACAGGTAGGTTGGATCAACCGTTCTCTATTATCGTATCCAAACTTACCCAACGTTAACTATGGTAGATCAAATTCAACCATGTATTTACACTCAATAAAATAAACTTGCCCACATTCCACCAGTCAACAACATAAAAGCTTAACTTACGAAAACAAACACATTATAGAATCACTCCACCATTAAACAAATCCACGTCGCAGAATCACTCCAACGTCCAACTAATCCAACCATTTCATAGCATAGTGCATACTACTCTCTTTTTTCTTTTCAGACCCCAGTTTACTCCAAAAATATATTACCTTGTTTTATCTGACTACTTTTTTGTTCTATCTTCTTCCATAATAAATACATCAGCTATTCTCCACTCAGTTTTCACTTCGATGGAGAGAGAGGTTAAATCTAAACACAAACAGGGTAATTTCTACTTCTAATTTGTTCTATCGGTTCATCTCTCTTGACTATTTTCCATCATACTGTAGCAAGTTTGGTTTGATATGTGGATTAAAAAAATCCTAATTCAATTATTAAAGTCATTGATGTTTACAGTAACGGTAAAGAAGAGGAAAAAATAAGAACAAATTCATATCAGCCTAGATAATTTATGGTAATTAGTCAATTATTTTAAAAAAATATAGTGGGACAAATAAGGAAGAAAACGGTGTGTCATAGAACTAAACAACTATTATATACTATCAGTTACCTACTATGATCACAGACAAAAATGAAATCATACCTACATTGCTTCCGCAAGCTACACAGAGTGACTTAACCAATGGCAAGAATATTCCTCCTGCCCTCGCTGAAACAGAAGGAATAGCAGGAGCCAAAAGTGCCTCAGAGAAGACCAAACTATACCCCAACCCAAGACTAGAGCTCCCAAATAGCTTCACAAACTGATATGCCACCCGATTACCAAGCCCTGTCTTGATAAAACCACGAGCGAAAAAGAATGCCAACGCAATCAACCATGGAATAGGATCCCCAAATGCTGAAAACGCTGCAGCAAATGGCAGGGTCTTAGTCAGTACCGATGCACCCAATCCCATCAATGCAACAGCGCCCAATGGCAACGGCTGAGTAATGATCCCCACGATTGTTGCCAAAAATATGGCAAGCAGCTGCCAGGCTTTGGGAGTGACGCCGGCAGGGACAGGAATGAACCAAATGATGATTCCAGTGAGGATGGAAGCAGCGAGGGGCTTCAATGCGGCGCCCTGCCATGGGGGCTGGGAAGGAACAGCCGGTGGTGAAGGCGAAGCGACAACAGACACAATCGAGGAGAGGCGGCGTGTGGTGCTCAGGTGGTGGATCGGCTTGCTTCTGGATAGGGTTAGGCTTCGGGGAATTTGAGGTTTGAGAGAGAGGGAAGCCGAGGGTTTGGCAAAGGTAGACTTTCTGCGGTGGAGGATGGAGGAGGAAAGGAAGTGGAGATTGCAGGTGAGAGCCTGGGAGGACATCGATTAAAAAATTGTTCAGTAAGGTCTGGGTTTCAAGAAAGAGGAAGAATTTAGTATTCCAGGAGTTTTACAATGAAGCTTTGGAGAATCCGACGAACGAGCGTTGGGATCTCCACTAAGAGAATTTGGAAAATGCAAATCTGGGGAGAAGAGAACGGCCATATGTATTTTATCTTTGGAATATGTCCTTGGTAAAGGGCATTTCTGACTTTGCAGATTTGTATCTTGTGTTTGCTTTCCTTTCAGCATTGTTATTGAGACTCCAAAAATGATCCTGGGTAATACCAATAAAATTGAGTAATGTTTTGCCGTAATTGTTAATGGAACTGGAGGGGATGTGGTTAAGTTTTAACCTTCAATTCAACAAACAGTCACCAAAAATGAAAAAAAAAAAAAAAAAAAAAAAGGGTACGTGTACACCATATTTTGTTTTCATTCGAAGTGGCACCTTTTATTTAATGTTTACGAACGTCATGGCACGTACTTTCCACATTTTTCACATGATCATAGTGTTCGCTTCTTGCATGAGAAGTTGTTCTATAAATTGTATATATTTAAAAACTTCTAAAAAAGATTTACACTAACATTTCGTCATATTTTTGTTTTGTTTAAATCATTGGTAGTTGACTTGAATCTTTATTTTTGAGTTGTAACATCAATTTTTTTATTCATTTTAATTTATACTTGTATTGTTAATTAACAAAGGATGTACTTGTTGTAATATATTAGAATATTAAAAGTGAATACGCTTAATGCAAATAACATTACTATAATTACTAGGACATGTGAAGTTTATAAATAGAGAGCTCACGTGTGCTGTAAATAGATCTGAACCAATAGAAATGAAGGCCCTCTCCCTAATATCTTATGTTCTCTTTAATAGCTTCTTAATATTTTATGTTCTTTTTAATGGCTTCACTTCTTTTATTATTTGTTCTTGTTTTAATTTATAACACGTTATCAGCACGAGATTATATTAGAGTTATTTTGATTTGTTTATACCCATATTTGGGAGTTTCTAGAACTACATTTATGGATTTGTCATCTAAGTAATTTTTATTTGAGGATTCTTGATTCATGAATTTCTTGATTTGTTCTGTAATTATTTTGTGTTTGAGAAGCCTTCATTAATGGATCTATGGATTTGTTGTGCATTTATTTTCTACTTAAGAATTCTTGATTCAAACTTCTAGATTTGTTTTTCCTATTATTATTTTTGTAGATCTAGATTGGGTTCTAATGGATTTATTTTTTTAGATATGATCATTTTTGTTGACTCCAGATATGTGTTCAGATTTATTCTTTCAATCATTTACGGATCTAATTTTGAGTTATTCAAATCTTATTTGATGGAGCCTTGATTATGTATGTTGTTTTCATTATTAATGATATAGACATGGATCTAATTTTATCTTTGTCGATTTACTATTACTTTTCATATGTAATATTTTTTGGAAAGACTGAAGACAGAATATCTCTTGAAAAAAATATTTTTTCATGTATACTCACAAAATCATGGATATAAAATATAATGGTGTAACATTTAAATTCAATAGCAATATTGATTTATCGGTGGAAGTGAAATTGAAAACTCATGATTCTCTCAAATAAGTAACCTGAAGTTCATATACAAAAGGCTAAAATGTTAAAGCCTTCAAAAGATGAAATAAAGCATCAAAGCATATAAGTGCGTTTAATATTTGCTTATAGCAAAGGACCTATAATTCAATAATAGAAAAGGATTTGAAAAATCAATGGAAGAAAAAGTTTCAATGAAAAGGGAAAGGCTTATATTCAAATTTTATGTTACACATAATTTCTTGAAAGAAACTTATTGTTAGAAGAGATCATTACATTTATAATAAATATTATTTTCTTGAAGAAAAATAGTAAAATGACTCTCATACATGAATAAAAACACTTTCTAGAGAAATTGCTTCAATTATATACAATAATAATATGTAAATTATAATAAAATCTGAAATTTTATTATAGTAATTTTAGAAAATGTAATGATGATGTCATTTATTTTTGAAGTTTATGTGATCCAAAGCAAAAACTTTTCTTAACCAATTACTGAAACCGAGTCTATCTCTTTCTTTTACTTAGCTAATGAAACTATGTTTGAAATTCTTTAATTTTCTTTTCCAGATTTGTTTTTGTAATTAATTTAGACCTGGATTTAAGTATCCTTGATTCAAAGTCCTAAATCTATTTCTTAACTTTTCAGATCTGGACTTATGTTTTAGTAGATCAATTTTTCTGATCTCATTATATTGATTCTAACTTTCCACATCTGCACGTGTTTTATAAATACTGTATTATTTTGATTTTTTTTGTTTGTTTTGAATGGTGTTTTGAGATATAATTCGTGTTTCCAAGAAAAATATTTTAGGATAATTCTATTAACACCACTCATTTTGCCTTTCCCACCCCCACCATAAGTTTAAAAAATAAAATGACAATTTACCATCATTTGTTATTAAACTTGACATATTCATCATCTTATTTTGTCATGTACTTTAATCGCGGTGAAATGACAAAATAAGACAAGAATAATAAAGTTAATCGAAAAAGACGGTTATAATGTACAACAAAATGATGTTCTATTTTAGATTTCATTTATTTACTTAATAGATTTTTTTATTTAATTTAAAGTTCAATCTTTTTAATTAAACTGAAATATTGTTTTTTAGATTGTGCTACTGATTAAAACAAATAAAAAAGTAATTACGAATTATAGTTTTGTTATTTTTGTACTTCATCTCTTCTTTCGTTTCATTATTAATATTAGGATGTTTATTGCTAAACCAAAATATGGCTTTAACACCCAAATTATCTTGATTTGTAGAGAATTAAAGCTAGAAACGAAATAAAATGCAAAAATCACACCAAATTTATAGTGGTTCGGCGTTGACGAGCCTACGTCCACTTTATATGACTTTGATTATACGTTTGAATGCAAGTACAATCAATATTTTCTCTCAGTCTCACTTTTACAATGATAATTCACTTAGTAAATTCGAGATAACTCTGAATAGAAATGATGAAGGTATGATAATGGTGGAATCAGAGCTCTGAATTGCCAAAAAGAACCTGAAAAATGCCAAGTATGGAGCTATTTATAGGTGATTTTTATAGGCGGTTCGTGAAGACACGTGACATAAATACCGAGGATCTCGGAGTCGTTCGTGAGTAGGTAGAGAAATGGTCAATATGGCAGTTGTGGACAGGTGTCATCAGATCCTGAATCTGCGGCTCGTGGATGACCAAGTCGTGGTTGTGCTTTCAGGGATATGGGTCGGCTCGTGACACTCTGCTGCGAACGGGTCGTGCACCTTTTTCCACGAACGGGTTATAGCCTACCATCACGAGTGGCTCGCACTCCAACATCATGAGCTGATGGCGAATCATATGGGGGTCCACGAGCCGGCCTTTGTCTCTGGTCAATGAGCCACCTATGTGAGCCAGGATGCTTGTCTAGAATCCATGAAGTGCACACCTTTTCCCATTCACATGTAAAAGAATAAGTCCTTGGTTGCTTGGTCGGAAAGCTAGCCAACATTTTGCCCCCTCGAAGTATGTTTTATCAGGGATGGAACATGCTTCGAAACTGCTGAACCATCCTTTCCTGAAACGGTGTGAATCAACAGTCATATTTGTTTGTAACATCGCACTGCTTCACGAAACTGCATCATCTGACTTTTTGGATGAATATAAATATCAGGATGTGTTTCCAATTATTCTCTCGTTTAGTGATTAACTACATTCTTCGAATCTCAGAGTACGCCGTGAGTAATTCTCCAAATATATCTCTAGATCTCCATCTTTTGTTCCGATAGTCATTCCCATGGTTTCGGTTAATAAATCACTTCATGTTAGCATCACTTGGTGTGAGTCGTGAGCCATCGTAGGGGTGTGATCTCACGTGGACAATAACGGGCTTATTTGGGCGCTCGTGGTCTATTGGGATGAGCCGTTCCAATGAGACAAAATAGGGGAGACCAAAAGCCTCCATATAGGCTATATAAGCCAGTCCCCCTTTCTCTTCCTACCTTTTACTTTTTCACTTCTGCCGCTGCAACTCTATTCCTTCCGTTTGAAACCCTAATTCGTATTTTCCCAAAATCAACACCACCCCGAAATCCGATCCAAAGAGGTAATGATACTAGGATGGTTCTTAATTTTGATTGTTATTCTGTTGCTCAGAATTTCGCGTTGTTCCCCTCTCATTTATCTTCGATTCCAATGAGTTTTTCGTTGACCTCGAAGCCGTCGCCAGCTATTAGCAATGATGGTGGCGGAGTTCGCGGAGTTAGGGTCTGAAAGAGGAGACGATGTATTGGGTAATTGCGAATAGAGGAATGGAAGTTTGGGTACAGTTTAGATAGGAGGTGTGGATTTTCAGGTAGGAGAAAGAGTTGACAAGGAAGAAGATGAGCTCCAGCAGATCGATTCGTGAATGGAGCGATGATGCGGATTGTGACGATGACGTGCTTTCTTCATTAACTTGGATCGTGGGTCGTGAGGATGGGTTCTCCCGTAGAGGAGAAGGCAGCACCGGTTCGTGAAAAAGGGGGCCACGCACTGGTTCATGAAAGGGGTGGATTGGGCAGGGTCGTGGAGGTAGATCACGAGCCGATGGATCTTAGATCTTAACCTCCAATTCAAATCCAGATCACGACCCGGGCCTCAATCCACGATTCGTACTAGTTCACGAGCCCTCTCGTAATCGCGAACCGGATCCTTCCTCGCGAGCCGACTCTTTGTCGCGAGCCGCTTCATAAGGCTTTAACGAGTCAGTTTAACCAGCGAACCGACCTACATCTTGATTGAAATTCAATGCAACTCTAACATATTAACAAACAGTTAGGATAAAGCCTTCAAGATGAACCTTCTGAATTGGATGACTACTTAACGACATACAACGACCAATTTCATGCTTATTTGCCTAACTTTATGCTTTCCTTTTCAATACTGTATACACTGGTGCACTCAACACTTGCACACATGCGGGGTTCACGGGTAATTGTATTCTAATCTCTCATATTTATTCGCCAACACAACCATGTCTGATAGACGCTCAATAAGGTTATCGGAGAAAAGTGCAGATCCAGAGTTATTATAACCCCGACGTACTCCCGTCGGACCTGCACTAGGATAACTCTGGATCTAAGTATGAAATGGATCTTGATACAGAATCAACAACTTCTGAGAGCACATCACTTGAGGAAGGGGAAGATAATCGAGCTCGTGACGAAATTGAAGGTGTAAAAGAAGTTGACAAGCTGAGTGACTCTGTAGCCTCCAAACTGGATGATATAAAGCTAAAGAGACTATGTTTAAGACATGGGATCCCCTGGGCTGACGTGAAAACTCCAAAGGGAGGGGACATACCCCATTCTGCTCCGGAAGAGTACATGGCTATACGTAAAGTCATGTGCTTAGTAGGTGTTATTCCTCTGTTTCCTCCAATTGTTATTGATCTTCTAAGACGACTACGTATTGCTCCCATGCAACTCCATCCCAATGCTTACGCTGCTTTGTACACCTTGTACATCGCATACGCAGAGATTCTAGAGACCGAGCTTGCCTTCAAAGATTTGAACTTCTATTATTATTTCAAGCATTATTCCGCAGGGACTCCGAACTTCATTTTCTTCGTGTCGATCCCCTCCAAAAAGGTCTTGACAGATGGACATAGTAATTTAGGAGATGCTAAATCTGAATGGTTTTACATAAAACATCAAGCCGAATGTGCGAGGAAGTGGCTACAGTCAAGTAGGTTCTGAATCCTTTAGTGTATGTTCCAATTGCATGATTAAAGTGCTAATGTTTTCTTTTTCTGTATAGCTCATAATTTCCAAAAGACAGAGGGTCCAATGTACGAAGATTGATTGTCCTGCCTTTTAGAAAGCAAGTCAGACTTCTGCAAAATAAAGAAGTGTATAACCGACGAGAACCTTCACAAAAACCATCTTCTGGATGTCAGATTCGGGCTCGGTTCAGGTGGCAAGCCCCATAAGTACATGCCCCCTACTCAGACGATAAGGGAATCTAGTGGCATGCCCTCAGTCGAGGGGCAAGTGGCCATGGAAACTACAAAGACAACTAAGTTTTGTAAAAGTTCTTCACTTATGGAGATCCAAGACGTCGAAGAAATGAACATATACAAAGGAGGTGAAATTCGAGTTAACGAATCAAAGGATACCTCAGTTTCCAAGGAGCAATCTCCTCTGAAGACTCCACTGCCAGTGGAGCCCACAGCTTACGGCTCGTTAACAGAGGAACAAATATTCAGGGAATTAGACAAGATCCCCTTGCCTGATAACATTTACACATCCGAGGACTTTGGATTGGAACCATTCTTCCCTATCTTTGAGGAAGAAACTACTCTCGTCAAAAAGAAGGATACTTTACAGACGAGCCTAGCTCTGGGCCCTAGTCTGTTAGGGGGGATCACACGGGATACACGGATCCCATGCACCACTTGTCACAACACCCGTGTACTATTTGTATTCATGACCCTTATACTTGCTTGTTATTCTTTGCAGGAAAAATGCCTCATCGCCACTCATATTCTCATCGCGAACTTCGTGACTGCACACCTAGACTCAATCCCGTAACTGAGCATGACCACAGTGATAGTCGGGGAAGAGATAGTCAAAGTCATTATGATTCTTATGAGCCCCATTCCATGCGCTCTCGCTCTTCTTCGAAGCAAGATTACGAGAAGTACCATAATCGTCAAGTGCCACAGATGGGAGGAAAACTATTTCCCAAAGCTCCGACTCCCCCGAAGGGTATACCTCCTTAGGGCAAACCTTCCAAGAAGCATCACAAATCCAAGGACAAGCACAAGGATCCAAGCAAAGGTTTGGAAAAATAGAACGCAGCTCTTGTCCCTTCCGACCAGCACCACTTAGTCACTTCCACCATACAGGATGTTGCCCTTACTTCTGATAATAAGGCAAAGCTAGAGCATTTGCGAAAGCAGTTCCCCGACATCTACATTGAAAGGATGATTTTCGTTCCAGATCTTGAACCAATTCCTGATCATGAGTGGGATACAGAAGTCGTGGACCGAGTTAGCCATATAGCTAAACAATATAGGGTAATAAAGAAGCATGCCAAGAGACGTTTCCACCTTGAACTTGATTCAAACAGCCAAGAGCGTGTGGCTTTGAAAAAGGAGATATAGGATCTCAAGTTAGTTAATACCGAGCTGAAAACATCACAGGATCGCTTTGCCGTTGAAAAGGCTGCTTGGAAAAAAGAAATGGCTAGCTTAAACGATAAACTTGATCATGTTGAGGAAAGAGCAGCTCTCGCTGAAAGTAATGCTAATGAAGCCTTTGAATCTGCCTCCACTGCTACCACTAAGCTTGTCGCGGCTGAAGATGAGATAGAAGGGTTCGATGAGCTGCTGGTGGACTTTTTTGCTCAAGTCATCTGAACCCGAGATATTTCTTGGATCAGCAACTATCCTATCACCTTAGTTGATGTATGGGACCAGATTGTTGAGAGTGAGAGGCAACGCTTAAAGGTCGAGGATGTCAATGAGAACCATCTTATGCAGACCTTTCTCAGAGGTGGAGAGCCTGAGGATTTAGCAGAGGGTAGGCACCAAATCCAGGAGACTATGGAGAAAGAGAGGCTTAAGCTCAAAAGTAAGAACAAAATTGACGAAGGCTTAAGCTCAGCAACGTAGCCCAAGATTTCTGAGGTTGGGGAGTATAACCTAGATGATCCATTGATCTCTGAGGTCCCAGTTCCTCCAGCTATTGAGGTTTCCACTGCAGTTTCGGGCGAGGAGTCAGCGGAAGGTATCTCCGTATTCTCTCCACAATTTGTCAAAGATATTATAACTTGTCGTCGCATTGTGGAGCAAACAATCAAGAAGATGATATTTTCTCCTAAATTAATAACAGTTACTTCTCATGATATAGGTGCCAAGCCGATCGAGGGGGTTGTAGAAAAGCAAACAGAGGTCGAGAAAGTCAACGTACCATCAAGTACTGAGGCCCCTAAAGTTCCAAAGCAAACCGAGGTCGAAGCAACCGAGAAGGCTATTGTGGCATCAAGCACTGACACTCATAAGAATGCTGAAATCATCGAAGCCTTAAAGGATACCGACGATGACAACGGGGATGAAGAAGAAGTGGTCACCATCACGGGAGAGGCAAAGGATGATGACTGCATGACCTTAGCTGACATAAAGGCTAAACAGGATGAACAGCTGAAGTTGAAAATAGAAGAAGAGCCTCTAAATGTGCCACCTATATCTGCAGCTGATCCCAAATCTGGATTAATTATAAAGCTCTCCACCAAGTAGATAATTACACAACTTGCATCCCAGTCCTCTGACATTCCAAAAGATCCTCCTTGGGATAAGAGGAAGAAGCATGACAAATCTGACATCGACAAGGACGAGACAGAGAAACAAAAGAAAGAGAAAAAGTCAAAGTCATCCCCAAAGCCCAAATAAAGCTCATTTTGTTTATGTTCTTTAGATCTTCCATTAGCCTTATGATGTAGTCGTGAGAATGGCCCTCACTTTTTTATCCATCTTTATTTTGTAAATCTGCATTAGTAGACAAAGTTCTATTTCTTTTGCATTGTTGTGTACCTGAACGTTTATCATACTTAGTCATACATAAATATTTGGATCATAACTAAGTCAGAATCACGTGCAATGAAAATTTAAAATTCCTGCACTACGCGTGTATGTGTATGAGTATGCCCCCAATCAATCATTAATATGATGCCTGGCCAGGGCTGATTGAGGATCATTAGATTCGAGCATATGTTTTCCCCCATGTTTGAAAATAAGGGGTTCGGGCTCAACTTTCATTCTGGTCCTCGATCCTGTAATGGGATAGGAGCCCTTTCATCGCGTTTAATCCAAACGTATTTATACTCTCCTGTCGTATGCCCATGATATAGTTCGAACTCAGCTTTCAGTTTTCCCCGAATCCTTCAGTGGGGTAGGAGTTCATTTGCAGCGCTCAGTTCCTGGTGCCTTTATACTCTCCCGTCGGATGCCAAGGGTAGAGTTTAGTCGAGACGGTCTTTTTAATCATGGTGCACCTTTAAACTTTGTGGACAATTCATTTCCTTGTCCTTTATACTCTTTCTCAGGTCACGAGAACTAGAGTATCAATAGTTGTGTCGTTTATTTCGTTGCACCTTCGATGCTCTGCATACTGTAGACCTCCTAATTTGATAGAAGACACTTTGAATTACGTGCTTCGAGATTGCCGCGAAATTTATAACAAATTTCATAATTATAATAGCTCAAAGAATGTAAGGGTAAATAAAAAATGGTGTGGTAAAAGTAAATGACACATGGTATTTTATAGTGGTTCGATCTAATCATGACCTACATCCACTTTATAATCTTTTGCTTATATAACCAGACTGTTCTAGGCAAGTCGTGCCTTTTTACATAGTCCTAAAAACAAAAGAGTAAAGATGACAATTTCATGTCAAATAATGCCTCAAATGTTGGGCGTTCCACACTCTGGGGATTTCATCTCCGTCCACGGTTGCTAGCTTAAAGGATCCATTATCAAGCCTTCGTAGGATGGTGTATGGTCCTTCCCATTTCGGACCCAAATGGACTGGAGGTGGAAAGATACGCTTTAGAACTAAGTCTCCGGGTTCAAAGGTTCGAGCTCGGACCCTTTTATTGTAATACCGAGCAATTTGTTGCTTGTGCCTCAAGGCGCGTAGGTTCGCTTCGTCCCTTTTTTCTTCAATCATATTCAGGGATTCGAGAAGCAACTTATTGTTAGTCATCGGGTCGTAATAAGTTGTTCGGTGTGATGGCACTTCTAATTCGACTGGGATGACTGCCTCAGATCCAAAAGCAAGGGAGAAGGACGTGTGCCTAGTAGTTGATTTATAGGTTGTTCTGTACCCACAGTGCCAAAGGCAGCTCGTTGACCCACATGGCTCTGGTCTGCTTCAATCGCTTCTTCAAAATGGTCTTGATTATCTTGTTTGCTGCTTCTACCTATCCATTCGATTGCGGATGCGCCACAACCATGTATCTTTTCTCGATATGATATCTCTGGCAAAAGTCCCGAAACTCTGTGCTATCGAATTAGGTCCCGTTATCTGTTATGATGACCTTCGAGATTCGAAACCAAGATATAATGTTTTTGACGATGAAATTAATCACTCGTTTAGTTGTGATTGTGGTCAATGGTTCTACTTCGACCCACTTTATGAAGTAATCCACATCCATAATAGCGAACTTTGCTCAGCCCTTTGCAATGGGGAGGCTTCCGATAATGTCAATTCCCCAAATAGCAAAGGGCCACGGGCTCATCATTGTATTCAATTGGTTGGGAGGTGCCCTAGGAATCTTAGAAAATTTCTGACATCTATCACAACGCCGTGCATATTTGGATGCATTTTTATTTACGGCTGACCAGAAATAGCCATATCGTAGTATCTTCTTTGCCAATGTTTGGCCTCCAGTGTGATCGCCACATTCAGCTTCATGTACTTCTCTCAATACTCGTTCAATGTCGTCATGGGCTATACACCGGAGGAGTGGTATCGAGAACCCTTGTCGATATAGGACTTCACCTTGCATGACATATCTGGAGTCTTTACGAATGACGGCACGTCTTTCGCTCCTTTTGGTGGGAAGCATCCCATTTATCAGGAAGTTCTTTAAGGGAGTCATCCATGACTCCCTTTCCGGCTCAGTCTCTAGTACAAGATCAATTTCCATCTGATCGATACTTGGAGAATGCAATATCTCAATTGGGACCATCTCTGTGTCCTCAGGGCTGTCAGAACTAGCCAGCTTGGCCAACTTATTTGCCTTTTGATTCTATGATCGAGGGATATGAGTTATGCTGTAGTGTTCAAATTCTCCTTGCAATTTTATCACTTTCTTCAAATATGATACAAACCTTGGCCCTTTGGCCTGAAACTCTTCATTGACCTGATTCACAACTATCTTGGAATCGTAAAAGATATCCAGCTTTGCTATCCCCAACTCCTTTGCAAGCCTAAACCCGGCAATCAGGGCTTTGTACTCTGAGTCATTGTTCGTGGCATGGAACTCTAATCTCAGAGCATAGTATGTTGACCGTTCTTTGGGAGTCACAAGTACTACTCCAGTGCCAGATCGTCTATCATTCTTGGCTCCGTCAGTATATAGTTCCCAGGAGTTGGGGTCAACTAGTTGTTTTGAGGTATCAACTTCTTCACTTGCTACATCGTCCTCTGGGATAGTGAATTCTACTATGAAGTCTGCCAATACTTGCCTCCTTATCGATCTTCGGGGCTGGAAATTCAAATCGAACTGACTCAACTCTATATTCCATTTGAGTAGCCTTCCTGACGCCTCTGGTCTCTGTAAAACTTGTTGGAGCGGATGGTCAGTGTACACAGTGATGGGATGAGCTTGGAAATAGTGGCGAAGCTTTCTAGATGCGATCAACAGACTGTATGCAAGCTTTTCTATCTTTGGGTAGTTCCGTTCTGCTGCCGCTAGCTTCTTACTCATATAGTACACAGGCCTCTGGACTTTATCTTCTTCTCTTGCCAAGGCTGAACTTATTGATTGGGACGACACTGCCAAGTACACGAACAAATTCTCATGGTCTACTAGCTTGGACAGTATCGGGGTCTTTCTAGATGATTCAGTAGGTTCTGAAAAGATTCCACACAATCGGGAGTCCATTCAAAATTGCGTTTTCCTCGCTTTATCAACTCGAAGAATGGAATGCACTTATCTGTGGCTTTGGAAATGAATCTGCTTAATGCAGCTACTTTTCCAGCGAGGCTCTGCACATCTTTAATCTGCCTTGGTGTTTGGATATTCCTGATTGCTGCGATTTGATCTGGATTGATTTCAATTCCACGTGAGCTAACTATAAAGCCCAGGAATTTTCCGGAGGCAACTCCAAATGAACACTTCAGAGGGTTAAGTTTCATCCCATATTGTCGAAGAATGTCAAACATTTCTGCCAGGTCAGCTTTGTGGTCAGACGATTGTCTGGATTTTACTAACATGTCATTAACATACACTTCCATTGTCTTTCTGATCTAATTGTAGAACATTCGATTCACTAGCCGTTGATAGGTTCCTCCGGCGTTCTTCAAACCGATGGGCATCACCACATAGCAGTATGGTGATGAAGCTGGTGTGTTCCTGGTCCGAAACATGCATAGGAATCTGGTTATATCCGGAGTACGCATCCATAAAGGATAAAAGTTCGTGACCTACGATTGAATCCACTAACTGGTCGATCCTAGGAAGAGGAAAACTGTCCTTTGGGCAAGCTTTATTCAGGTCTGAAAAATCAATGCATGTACGCCACTTTCCGTTGGACTTCTTTACTAAAACGGGATTTGAGATCCATTCTGGGTAAGCCGAATCTCTAATGAATCCGTTGCTTCTCAACTTTTCAACTTTTTCCTTCAAGGCAGCTGACCTTTCTGGGTCGAGCATCTGCCTCTTCTTCTTAATGGGAAGATGTTTTGGGTTGATACTCAATGAGTGGCTCATAATTGAGGGTGATATCCCACACATGTCAGCATGGGTCCATGCAAACACATCCAAGTTGGCCTTTAAAAACTCGGCCAATTCCTTTGCTCGAAGAGGGTCTAACTGGGATCCGATTTCCAAACCTTCACTTGGTCATTATTGTCAATTAGGACATCCATGGTTGTTTCATTGGGTGTTGCCATTCTGCCCCCAGACTCTTCGTCCTCTCTGGGATCTATGTCCTCGGGCAATTCTTCGGGCGACTCCCTCGGGGTCGTCCCCCTTAGTTGCTATGCTGGCCCCTCCTTCATGGGAGGGGAAGCACCTTTGGTTTCTATATTTAGTCCTTTCATCAACATCTTCAATTATGTCATGTAACAGGCTCGTCCAGTGGCCTGGTCACCTCTAATCACTCCCACTCCTGCATCTGTTGGGCATTTCAGCAATAAGCACCAGGGCGCAATGTAGGCCCTGAATTCTGCCAGGGCTGGTTGGCCTAAAAAGGAATTATAGGGCGATTCAATGTCCAGAGCTACAAATGGGAGCATTCTTACTCTTCGGCAATCTTCTCCTCCCAAGGTCACTGACAATTCTACGTATCCCATCGGAGCCGTCGAGGCGCCATTGAAACCGCGTATCCATCCATCACAGGGCTTCAAATCCTCGGCTTCGAGCTTCATCTGATCAAACTCTTTCTTAAATAGAATATTAATCGAGCTTCCGTTGTCCACTAAGACTTTATGGACTAGAGCAGGACCAATAGTAGCGGTGATGGCTAAGGGATCTTCAGTAGGGGAGTGAACTCCACTACTATCTCTATCGCGAAATATGACACCGTCAAACATTGTTTTCTGTTGCTTGATCGGGGCGGTATCTTCGGGATTAGTGCACTCTCCTACTCCAACGTGCTTGGCTGCATTTACATATTGATCCATCGCTCTGAAGCTATGTCTAGTCGGGTGAGATCCTCCAACTATAGTGTTGATAACAATATTCTTTCCCTTCTGCTGAGCAGTGGGTCTAGAAGTAGGTTGGTTTTGATTCGGGGCCTGCCCAGATTGCCCCCTGTCTCTCGGAGCAACCTTGTATTTGTCCAACTTTCCTTCGTGAAGCAATCTTTCGACGACGTCTCTCAAATGATGGCACTCGTTGGTGGAATGACCATGATTCTGATGGAAAAGGTAGAATTTTCCTGTTTCATGCTCTTTCTCCGTAGAGTCCCATGGTAGAGGTCTCTTATACTAAAGAACATTATAGGCGTCCAGGAAAATATTCTCTATTGTATCATTTAATGACGTGAAGTTCTAAAATCCCCTGAATCGAGGCCTCTTCTGTGAGTCGTTTCCTCGATTCTTCCTTTTGTTGCCGTTTCCGGACTGACGGCAATTTCCCTGGTTTTTGTTCCCCACGTTCACCTCTACCTTTCCAGAGCTATCTCCGGACTATTTGACGGCCACATTGCTCTGTATATCTTCCTTATCAACGGCTTTCCTCTTTCGATTTGCATACAGCTCCTCTTGGCGCAGAAGGATATTGGTCTTCTCATAGAATATTTCTCTGGTGAGCAGCGGTTTCCCAGCCAAGTATCTGCCGAACTCCGTATCTTTATCTACTCCATCAATTAAGGCCATCAGGACCGACTGCTCATGAGGATCTCTAACCTCCGTGACTGCTAAATTAAAGCGGTCCAAGTACAATCTCAGAGTTTCATCAGGGCGCTGCTTGATAAGTGATAGCTCAACAACGTTTTTGGACCTTTGAGCATGAAGTCGAAATTGATTTATGAATCTTTCGCTCAATTCCTTGTAGCTAGAAATTGATCGAGCAGGCAAGCGGGTAAACCACATTAATGTCACATCCTCTAGAAAGATCGGGAATGCTTTGCACTTTATTGCATCGGGAGCAGCTGCAACATTCATATACCATGAATATCTCATTGAATGCTGGACCGGATCCGTCCTACTTGAATAACGGTTCATCGTTGGCATAGTAAATCGTCTTGGGAACCGAACATCTATTATATCATCAGTGAATGGTGTATGACTGCGGTCTATACCCCAATCTTCATTTCTTTGTCCATGGCTATCTACCATGATCTACCTCACCATTGCTTCAACATCGACATTGGTCAAGGTTGATTCAGGATCAACGCTCCTTTCCCTACGAGGTCCTCTAAAGTCTGGGGCTTGAGCAGAGCTTCCTTCCCTCCTGTGGCCATGGTCAATCACGCTACGAGGGGGTTGCAATGGTTGATTGTCGATAGGATTATCGACAACCTGAGCCCTAGGTAGTGCTATGGGCCCTTCAATAGGTAGTGACGCAGGATCATTCCTGTTATGATTGTCTTGTCCCAAGTTCAGTTCCGTCTCTGCTCTAGAAGGGAGTGATCCAAACCGGAGCTGATCCACGTTTTCATCCCTTTCTAGCGGAGGTCGTCGTTGGTGTCTCAGAGGTTCTTCGGACGAGGAGGAAGAGTCGAGGGTGAAGCGATGAGTTGGTGAAGGTGTTCTCCGCCTTCGGAGTTCGTCGATTTGTTTTCCCATTGCAGTAATATTCTGTCATAACAAAGAACTCTCTTGCCTTCGGGATGCCAACTCATCATTCGTCCTTTCCAGCATATCGAGTACACGAGAGTGGTCTCCTTTTGTCACTGGAGAAGAAGCATGTAGCTGGTCATTAGTATTCGTCGTTGGACATAGAGCACTTGAGCCAGGTCGAGCAGAAGAACCATCGTGAGCAGAACGGGTCATAATCTCCTTTCTAGGTCGAGTTGTGGTCCCTTGGTGAGGACGGTTCGTGACCCCCTCTGGTTGGTGGCTCGTGGTTCCCTCCTGCATTCGGCTCGTGGTGCCCTAGTGGAAGCGGCTCGTGGATCCTCCTTGGACACGGCTTGTGACTCGGTCTCCTTGACGGCTCGTGGCTCCGTCTTCTGGGAGGCTCGTGAGTTCCATCCGGGAGTGGGTCATGACTCCCTCCTGGGGTCGGTTCGCCCTTGCGAGCTGCGAGCTAGGAAGGCCACTTCAGCCTGCTCCTGAACACTTTCTTCATTAGATTCATTTGCAGCTTCATTTGCTCGCGAACCTTGTGAATCCTTGGATTTCTTTGCGGCCATAACGTCTTCACTTTGCTGAAATCTTCAAAAACCAAAACAATGGAAGTTCGGACTATTTTCTTCGGACTTGAAAATCCAAATAGTAGAGCAATAATCCGATGAGCCGAGAATTCAATTCTCAGTGAAAGCACCAAAAATGTTAGACCAAAATATGGCTCTAACACCCAAATTATCTTGATTTGTAGAGAATTAAAGTTAGAAACGAAATAAGCATTATGGAACCTAATATTCATCAATCAATGAACTTGAAATAATTCATAATTTAAAACCTTGAAGCTTTATTAATACTGTAAGAAATGATAACATTGTACTTCTTAAAGAAATTAGAAAATATAAAAAAAATCATTATATGGGGTAATGATAATGCATCCAAAGATTTCAAAATGAGTTGCATCTTACTTATATATTTACATTTACATATTGTATTGAAGAATAAATTTTAACAATTTGAAGTTGTTTATATATTTTATTTGATCTAGAAGTTCAACATAGTTCTAAACTAGATGTTTTGAACATCGTCATGTAGTCTCAAAGGATTCACATTGACATAGATCAAAAAATAGAAATTAATAGTTCGGATTCTTGTAATAGTTTGTTTTAAAAATCAGCGACTCAAACAATAAATAATATGCAAAGTTATGTATAGTTGTAATACGTGGATGCACGTACATATATAAATATTCAACTAACAACCTAAAGTTTGTTATGAGCTCATATTACAAATTATGCATAAATTATTTAGTTATTCAAAAAGTCAATTGACATAAACATTAAATGACTTGAACTCATGTGTGTATTCAAATGATCAATATAATTAGAAAACTCTTCCAAGTTACTAGATTAATCAAAGAGAATAAGCAATATGACATGAATGCATCTTATCAACCAATAAAAGCGCTGTCCTCCCACAATTGAAATACATATCGTATATGTTAACCTCGTCATTATAACGCGATTCGAAGGTCATTCATGGGATCAGTTACACGTCAGATCATATTGAGTATGTTGTTAGGCTGTTGAAACCATGCAAACTGTCAGGTCGTTTGCATAGACAAGGTTCATCGGGTCGTTGCACAATATTTACATATAAAGCTTGAACGGGTTTTCACATTTGGAGACATGATCATGCGTATATGGAGCTGAGCTTTATAAAGTATACATGTGGCTAGAACAGCGTATGGGAACAAATTTTCCCCACCTGGAACGTGCATGGAGTACAAGACACGCTCAGGTCGTTATGGCCATAATATCAGAACGTCAACGCTAAGATAGCTTAGATCGTTCGGGTAATCAGATCGTCATAAAACAAGACACACTCAGATCATTTTTTGGTCAGCTCATTTCCATTGGTTAGGTCGTTCTCACAACCTAAAACAAGGTCGGTGATATTATAGATGGGTCGGCATTTATATATAATCACAGATTGTTGGAATTGAGTGGCTTGGATCCGTAGATCCAAATGCATGGGTCACTGGAATGGTGCCACGTAACACGAGTGATGGGTTGGTTCGTTGTTTTTCCATATATGCACGTGACAGCTACATAAAACTTAGGCCGTGTGTGTACATTTACAGCAGCCACAATATGCTCCAGATCGTTCTTAGTATATAATTATGGTGTTTTTTAGGTCGTTAACATGACCTGTGCCAGGTCGTTAATATGACCTACATAAGGTCGTTCATCAAGTTTAATAGCTAGGTCGTGGTATGATAATATTGGGTCATTATATTTTCTAGGTCATCTCAAAGGTGCTGACGTGGACAATGTAAAGAAGATGAAGCGCGTGTACTTTTGAGCTGTCTGCAAGTAAAGCTTGCATGATTAAATATGGGCAAGTGAAGCTTGTGTGACCAAGTATGAGTTTAGTGGAAATCACATAAATTCAGACACACACATAATTACAGCCTTACTACTTCACTTCAAACCACTCCTATAAATAACCCCACACTTCTACCATTTAGAGGGATCGATTTCTTCTCCCATGAAGTGCTTCCCAACTGATTTCTCTACAACTCCAAATCACTCAAACCTCCATTGAACCTTTCTTAAACTTCGATTCAACATCTCAATCACTATGGATTCGCCAGAGATCATCTAAGTGCTCAAATTGTTGAAAATCTACTCCAATAATCATTGCAATCATAGAGATCTAGCCATTTCCATAGTGAATTGAGAAAATAAAGACATTAAAGAGAAGAAAATAGAGAGAATCATTGTAATAGGAGAAAATGGGCAAAGTTAAAGAAATCGGGTACCTTGTAAGATTGAAAGTGATCATGAAAGCACTCTTCGAAGTGGAGGTAAGCCAAATCTAAGCCGAACCATTATAAATTCCTCTCTTTTTACTTACTTTTTGTGTTTGTGACTACCACTTTTCTAGATCTAAACTGTTTGTGAAGTGTTGAATTACACCTTGAGGTGTTAATGCCATTTTTTCGCATTAACAATATATTTTCTAGCAATAATGTGATAATGGATCAAAGATGAGAATCCAAAAAGGGTTTATTATTAATGTGACAATGTTTATAAATATTGAAGGGGAGGATAAAGTGATACAAGTTCATCATTAGTGTTAAATATTTGTTAACATATAAAATAATGCAAAATATTAAGAAACTTAAATAAATTATCAATTATATCCCTAGCATACTTTCTCCAATATAAATTTGAATCCTTGAAGGATCAAAAGGGTAAACCACAGTTGAAATGTGGTATAAAAGTCACTTTTGGAGTAAGTCATAAAGATGCCAAATAAACGAGGAGAGTGTTTTTAAAGAAGCACTTATGGGTGTTTTGAAAGATGATTGTTAAACAACCCTAGAAGTGGTTTAAATACGTAAAATTTGATAAATAAAGAGATCTCAATAAATCATATCTAGAACCAACCAAACATCGATGGTAAATTTTAAATAATAAAGCGCATATGCTAATTAACAGATTAAAAATCTTGAATCGGAGGAGAACATGATTGGCTATCATGAATCCTTTCCTAAATGAAAATTGTAGACCTATAGTCCGCAAAATATAATTAGAAAAATGTATGCAAAATGGCAAAAACATATTAAAATTACCGAAGCATAATAGGTGTCAACAACATGTTATATTCCATGAGCATTATACTCTAAGAGATAACGGAATTGATTAATGTAGTGAGTGTTTGGAACTTATAGAATATCCTGAAAGTATAAATGATGAAAGTATACAAATTCCGGAAGAACGTAAATGATTTTGGTAGTGATAACGAATTCAAAGAAAAAGAAATGTAGATTACAACATTCTTTTAAATATTGATGTGATGAAAATCTTGATATAATTCATGACAAGTAGATAACTTTCTACTTTTAAGAATTTTTGTAACAAAACTTTCAATATCCATTGAAGTGTTAGTTGTGGTATGCATAACTTATTAAAATATATAAGTTTCTAAAGAATATAAATAACATTTGTAGTTATCAAAAATGATAAGGACATGGACAATAGATTACAATATTTTTCTAAGTATTATTGTAATGAAAATCTTGACATACTTCAAGATGAGTAGATTACTTCCTGCTTAGTATTGTTGTAATGAAAGTTGTCTTATTCATCAAGCATGTGTTGCAATATGCAAAACGTGATTAATACATATCATTATTAGATAAATACTAGCAGTATACAAAGCGCAAACAGAAGGCGCTTTAAATAAGAAAACATGCCTAAGGCATGTAATGATGTAAATGCACATGAAGTTTTTAAGGAAAAACTTCATTAACAAGTATCTTTAAGCAATTTGGGTTGTTGAAAGAAGAATAAGAATTCGGAGAAAAATATTAAATCAAAGGGAGCATCCATAAGTATGTTATAATGCACTCTTTTTTCCTTAACTAAGTTTTTTTCCTACTGGGTTTTCTTAAATAAGGTTTCAATGAGACATTGTCTTGATTCAAAAGTATCAACCTATAGTAACATATGAAAATAAGTTATAATGTACTCTTTTTCCTTATTTAAGATTTTTCCCATTAGTTTTTTCTTATTAAGGTTTTAACGAGGCGTTACATTGATTAAAAAGTATCAAACTCCATTTGACACAGTAAATTATTGAAATATATGACATTCTATATTATACTCTTTTTCCTTCACTAAGATTTTTCCCATCGGTTTTTCCTTGGTAAGGATTTATCGAGGCATCATTTTGATCCATAAGTATCAAACATCTTTTAATGCAATAAACTATTATTTGTTAAGGCAATGCAACTTGTATGGTTCAGATTCCAGTAAATTGTATCAAAGGTGATAGGATGAAGCACATTTCTCCGAAATTATTCTTCATACACGAACTTATAGGGGTGAAATAAATCCAATCTCAAGAAAGTTGGATAGATCCATTCCCAAAGGCACTTTCAATCAACGTTTTAGAAGATGGTATATAAAATTGACATGCGTTGCCATCATCAACCGACTAATTTGAATAATGCGTTATGAATTAGCGGGAGCATATAAAATTTGTTATAATGTACTCTTTTCCTTCACTAATTTTTGTTAGTAAGGTTTTAAATGAGGTATTATCTAGATTCTGAAGTATCAATCGTCATTGTAACATTGTAAAACATGTTATATAAAGATTAAATAAAATTATACTCTTTTCATTATTTTTTTCCCACTGGGTTTTCATAAAAAGGTTTTTAACTAAGCAATTAATCCTATCATCTTCGGATACGCACACTCAAGGGGGAGTGTTGTAATAAATTAGAATATTAAGGATGAATAGCTTAATGCAAGGGATATTATTATAATTACTAGGGCATGCGAAGTCTATAGATAGAGAGCTCATGTAGGTTGTAAATAGATACGAATCAATAGAAATAAAGGCTTTTTTTAATATCTTATGTTCTCTTTAATAGCTTCTTGATATCTTTGTTCTTTTTAATGGTCTCTCTTCTTTTATTACCTGTTCTTGTTTAATTTTATAACACTTGTAAATAAAATTTATTCGTTAAATCCTATTTTTAAGTGATATTAAAATTTATTAATATTTGTAAAAGGATATTTGAATTTGTAAAGAAAGTTTGTTTGATAGATCTTATTTTTAAGTAATGTAAAAACAGTATTTTTACTAATTCACGCTGGTACCAAAAATTGAGACCCAAAAGACATTATAGTTAATATTAAATATATTTGTTGATTTATCTCGAAAGGTCTTACATTTGAACAACTAAATAACTAGAATTAACATTTGGGCATTAATACGTCTAAAGTAATTGTAAGGTGATTTTAATTCCTAGTTTATTGGGAAATTCTAATGAAATGTTATGGTTATTATTAAATATATTGGTTAATTTATGTAGAAAGACTGTATATTTAAAACCCAAATAGTTAGAATCAACATACAGGATTGAATATTTCTAAAGTAATTACAAGGAGATTTTATTTCATACTTTGTTGGTGAGATTTAGTGAAATAACTTAAGGATTATATATATATATATGTATTTTGAAAGGTTCACAGTTGGATCAACAATTTGCGCTTCTAGACAACTGTTAATAAACACAAATAATAACAATAGGACCATCATTCTCTAATGAATATAAAAGTTCGTGTACCTAATAATTGAACTTTTCGTTGTCTTAGGTTCAGTGTATATAGAAAATTTAAACATCTTTCATGCATGGATTTTATGCTTAGGCACAATTTTATGCATGGATTCTCTATTAGTTCACTTTGAATATTATTTTTACAAGAAAAGTGACGAATACGTTTATTTAATTATCACAAATTTGCTGAAAAGTGGCGATATTATGATCGGGTATGTTCAAGTGTATTAGTCAGTGTAACAAAAGGTCATTACAACGCAAGAATTTAAGTAGATAACAAAATCAATTTTATATTAGTTCGAACTATCTGTTTTACATCCAGTCCAAAAACTCAAATAATATCACTAGAAGACTTTTACTTCATACAAAATAATGGATTTTTATTGTCTTAGAACAACTGAATTGGATTTTAATGTAATCATTCAATGATATCTAAAATGACTTACAATGACCTATCTTTTACTACCTTATGATTCTACCTCTAATGATGAACAAATCCAAAGGTCCATAAAATGTGGACTGTTGGCATAAAATTGAAGCTAAAAATGCACACCATGTCCGTTTTAACTGCACATTCTGAACTCACAACAGAAGGAATAAAATAAAATATAACATATGAAATAAGTATTCGAAATAAATTAAAAATAACTATAAGTGTTGTTACATAAATTCAAAAGGCACTTCAGAATTCGTAATTCGATATATCATAAGCATTGAATAGTAAATAACAAGCAAATAAATAGTTGTGACGCGTCACCCCGAGACCCATACTAACAAAGAATATTATTAAGTAATATCGTGGTCTAGTGCAAAAATTAAGGTTGGTTAGGAGCGACAATCAGTGAGTCTTGTATTAAATAAGTATCAAATATGTCTATTTAGTTCTCTTATTTATTTACCTCATGTGGATCGACATACTCAATTCTGACTAAATACAATACTACGATGACTAATGAATCTATACAGAACAAAATATAACATCAACAGATAATATAGACCATATAATAGCAAACACATCCATACACTGATATATCATAAGTACAATACATAGCGGTACATAAGTAGGTGGTTTATATGAACCACATATATATGCATTAAGTCCCAAACAATCATCATACTTACACAAATAGACTACACAAAATATGCCTAAGCATCCCAAAAGGTTGATAAGAAAGTCCATACCAAAAGCTAGCAAAGCGAATACTAATAAGAGTATCCCGAAACAACTCAGTCCGACCGGGTCAGTCTAGCTTAAACAAAGTGATTAGAACATGATATGTGAAAGATAATATCACATAATGGTACAATTTCTCCATAGAGTACTAACAACAAAGGCTCATATGATATAATATACACAAGAAGAGTTCATCTAAGTTAACAATTAAAAGCCTCATGTATAAGAAGGTAACCACACAGGAACATAAGATGAAAATCTCAATGTCCTAATATATATTGAACTCGGTTAGGAGTTCTCCACTTAGGAATAATTGCCATACAGAAATATAATCATCATATAGCTCATTGGCTACACATATAAAACTCACATAAAAATAGTGGAAACATTTAAAAGTCACAAATTGTATACAGTGAAAATTAGGAAGGCATCTTTAAAATGAAACATAATGTAAAGCGGATTCCTTCCTAGGTTTCCATTCAAAGCGAACCTTATTTTACTATAGCAACAATATTTTGTGGGTTTTTGTGCTACTGTATAAAAAAATAAAAAATTATAAATATTAACGGAAGGTTTTTAGAAAAAGATTGTTGAAATAGGCAAAAGGAAGTATTAAAATATTAAGCTCACAGAGTGTTCAGGTTTTCTCAATGACAAGCCATTAATGGTGACAAAACGATCCTTCCCCTTTCTTAAAATTCTCCATTTTCTTTCGATTTCACCACTGTAGCATACTGCTCCACTCAATTTATTTACCTTCAGCTCTCCTCTACACACACTTTGCTTTTGTCATCGTGTCTTGTCACTAAGAAGTAATTTTCAGATCCGCCGATTGATCTAAACCCTAACCTCCAACCTCCAATGTCATAGATCTGTCCTTCGTTTCTTCAAATACATCAACAATCGACACCCCTTTGTTATCTGATGCGGTGCCCACTTCTAATTATAGTATTCTTTGGGATCTTACCACTAATTTACAGAATTTTGTGGCTTAACTGCTACTGCCTCATATTGCGCTTTGTCTGGTTTCCAAGTGAGCCCGTGCTCGCATTGCTTGGTGCCACACTATCCACCAAAGTCTGGCTTTTGTCAGGTGAGGTTGTGGTGGTTCTTGTTGGGTTCTGTTGCTCTGGTAATGGTCTTTGGAATGTTTTTCTTTTAGTTTCGATTCGACTTGTTTGGGCAGCAAAGTTTCGAAACCACTGTGGAGTCTCCTTAGACGATGAATGGTCCTTCTTTGTCTGATGTCTTTGCGTCTCTGCCGTGTTGCCATATGGAAAGCCATGCGTGAACATAATATAACAGGTATGCCTATTGATGAGAGCAGTGTAATTCTCTAGCCTGCCGAGTTAACTAGTGTCAGCACGTTATTCTAATTCGATGATGTGGTATGTGATGGAATCATTATGATAACCTGGATTGTTTGTAGTGCTTGATAGTTCATCTTGGTGCTTTTTTAGTTGGTGTTCTCTATTTGGTATTGTTTGGAGGAAGTGAAGGTGTTTTACTTTATAAGGTTGGAGTTGTGATGTATAATGGTTGAAATCACTTGTTGTTGTTCAACTGCTATGCACGGCTGGATGCTTTTGCATGTAACATGTAGGTTTAGGTTGCAGGGTGTTCATTGGTATTAATTTTGTATGCTACACTTGTTTTGGCAACCCATGGAAGCTTATGCTCAAACTTTGCCATATCAACTGGAGCTATACCCTCTTTTTCGGTTCTTTGGACCACATCCTGTTTTCTATATCTTTAACCAAGTATCCCTAGCTTCTATATAGCCATGCTTTCTATGCAACCGTTCACTGTTGGTCCTTGGATTGGTGGTGGGCTCGAGGGAGGATTGTATCATAACAACCCTGATTTTTGGAACCAATTTAAAATTTATTTTTAATTGACTTTAATGTAAATTAAATATTTTAAACGATTTATTTTGAGAATAAGCGACTTATAACTTATTCAAAATGAAGTTAGAACATATAAATTTAAAATTTAATTAAAACGAACTCATAACGTTGCAATATTTTGAAAAATTAGTTTTAAATTTCAATTTAATGTACATAATTAATAATAAATCAGAATTTGTTAAAACAAGTTACTGCCAAAATTAACTCCGAAACAGGCTGACGGTGAACGGGTAGCGAATGGACACAAATACAAAGGGACCCCCTTTGGAAACAAAAGCCAAACGCTAAAGAGAACTTAAAAGCTGCAAAATACCGATAGAGTCCATCCGGCAAGGTCAATCTGGCATGAGAGATCTATAGCGAAAGGTCATCTAAGTCAGAAACTAAGAAAAGGGTAGTAAGAGCTCCGCTTATTAAATCCCGGAAGGACGGAAGGGCTGTCGGTATTAACCTGCTTAATACCGATACATCAGTAGGAAAAGGCATCAAAAGTATCAAGACAAAAGCACATAGATATTATCCAGAACCAGCTTCTGAAACATATACTGCATAAACATCGAAAGGTCATATTGATAGACAACAGGAAAATCACCTGGAGCAGCCTCCTGGTAGATCGGGCTATACACGGAAACCCCACCGAAAGGCAAACTGGAACCCTAGAAAGGATACAGGCTATCCATACCAGTCTACTCGGTACAGACACCGACAGTGGTTCTGAACCGGTAGCTATCTACATACATCATGAGGGCAAGCTCCTCTAGGTATTCATGAGAAAACCAGAAGCCTACATCCGGAAGCTTATAACTGAGAGCATAAACCCGGGAGCTCAAATACCTTCCGAAAAGCTACTACATCAGCAAGCTCATATCAATCTCAAAGAAGGCCCAACTGACCAAAACCTTCACTATGGAAGTAATAATCAGCGCCACAAAGCGGTTGGAAGCTAAAACATCTGAGACCAAGGAGAAAAGTGGTCGATAGAGGCTCCTACAGCCCCAACGGCCCAACAGCAGAAGGGGCCCCGTATTCTCTATAAATAAGACCCTAGGGGTCTGGTTTTGGGGACAATTTTTTCTCATTCTGATTCTTGTACTCTTTTTCTCTAGAGTAAACCCTAATTCTTAAATCAATTTGGGGATTGTATTCTAAATCAAAGATCAAGAAAGAGTGAATTGATACTTATGATATTTCTTTATGAGTTTGCTATGCTATTTCCTGGTTATTGTTGCCACAACTTATTGTTTGTTTCCTACGTATACATAAACCTTCGACCAAGCCTTTCCACAGGTCAAGTGAAACACCCCTTCTCGCAAGCTTAAACCCTTCCTACAAGCTCAGACCCTTCCTGCAAGCTAAGACCCTTCCTGCAAGCTCGGACCCTTCCACAAGCTTAGACCCTTCAACAAGTTTAGTGCAGAACTCCTTCCTATCATTCGTTAATTCCTTTATCAAGGGTTGTGTTTAGAAATTCATCCTCCCAGGATAACCGGTTGGTTCTTGAATCTCTTAAGCGTGATACTCATCCCATCGAGGGAAGAGTAACTATTCTTTCAGATTCTAGATCTTGATACCTAGGAAACGGTGAGCTAACTCAAACTTGCGAAGGCTAAACAACCTACTTTTCCCTTAGGACCACTTCTATAGACCTATCTCCGGTGTTGAAGGAAAATATCGTTAACATTTTGGCACTAGAAGGAGGGTTTGAACCTCCAACCTTGTGGTTAACAGCCACATATCTACCTGTGTTGTTCCGTCCCTGATTGGACTAAGACTTTGAAGAAGCAAAGTTATGGGTAAAAGGTCCTAACATGAGTCTTCTGAATCTCAAATGGATAAATCAGAAACCACTGACCCAAGAGTAACAGAAGAACGAATGTCGAGAGTGGAAGCCTTGCGTATAATAAAGTGGAAAAGAGAAATAGAACAATATGCTTCCGACACCGGGGATAATAGCCTTTCCCACATAGGACGTACAAACCCTAACACCTCCTCCAAATGGCTCTACGTTAAAAGATATTAACACTTTCTCTCACCTAAGGAAAACTGTCCATAAGCAAATTAGATGAACGGAGCTTGAACAAGAAATAATGAATGATTTTGACGACTTCACCAACAAATGGCCCGAAGGGGTAACAACTCAACCTCAGTATATTCTGGAAAGTAGGAACAAAAATATAGGTAAAACAACAAAATTGGGTTGCAAAAGGGTTAGGCCCCAGCGGCAAGGAGAAAGGCTTACGCCAGGATTACCTATGGGATACCATTTACCACTTTGATGGAGAATGTCTACTTCCTCGCAAAGAAAATACCCAAGTACGAAAGGAAGATAGGAGGACCCTACCGTCACTACCACATGATGAATGGACATGAAACTAACCACTGCAGGATCTTTAAAGAAACGATCATCAAGTTCATCAACCGATGCCAATTATAAGAGTTTATAAAAAGATCAGATTAAGTTCAATGAAAATCCTTAGGGAAAGGATTATCAAACATGATTGAGGGTACGGAACCCTCCTTTCAAAGCTTAAAGAAACCCAAAAGGGATCAAACCACGAATGGATCAAATCCCTTCTCATCACCAAATTGGTCAGGGCAAGGCATCCCCCGGAGGGGTGGTGTGTTAGTCTTTTTCCACCATCAAATCAGGGGGGCTAGGTTAAAGCATCAAAAGCATATGCCTCTGTTTCACACCAGAAATGGTCATGGTGGTGCATCTAATGTTAGCACGCCCTGCCTCTGCTCGTAGAAGAGTACGCCTTGCCGCTGCTATGAACTAAGCACATCCTACCTTTGCTCGCAGAAGAGCACGTCCTACCTCTGCTTATGTTCCGCGTTCCCGTAGAAGGGAGCGATAACCCCTATCATCGCCTACGTTGGTTAGGATAGGGCACCCCTCAGAGGGGGGTGTTATGTAAGCCTCTACAAGTACCTACGATGGTCAGTATAGAGCATCAAAAGAGTAAACCTTAATTCTGTGTCTACAATGGCCTAGTTTTAAGTTTCTAAGACCTTATCATCACCTACGGTGGTCAGGATAAGGCGCCTCCTGGAGGGAGGTCGGGTAAGTCCTTGGGCCCTGCATGTGGATAAGCTAGCCAAGTGCACCAGACGCACAGTCCCATAGAGTGGCCAACAAAGCACGCGCATCCTATACTTTGTCATCAAAAGCCCAGAGAGTGGCTTAGGAAGCACGTATAACCTATGCTTCGTAAATCAAATCCAAGGTGGGCACCAAAACAATAATACATGAATCTGGGTTGATTCGGTTCTTCATAAATACCATAAAGGAATTTCCGTTCTTCAATCTTTCATTGCCTGAACAAGGGTTGGTTCAGTTCCTCACAAATACCGGAAGCGGATTTTCGGTCTCCTATTTTAAATAAGCCGAATATGGGTCAGTTCAAGTCTTCACAAATACCGGAAGGGGAAACCCAGTCTTATCCCAACACCGACTCCAGGATGATTCAACTTTCAACAAAGGCCAGAAGGGGATTCTTGGTCTTCAACCTTAACGCCCAAATCTGGATCGATTCAGGTGTGAATCACAACCGGAGATAGGGTTCTGGTCTCATTAGTAATATCCAGACCTGGATCGATTCAGATGCTCAAAACTAAACAAGAAGGAGTTGTTTCAACTTTCTCACCAATTCGAATTTGGCTTGGAATCACATTTCCGCTATTACTAGATGCAAAATTATGGCTTTCTCACTTGCTCAGGGAAGTGTCTTTAACTTATACATTCATCAATTTATTATCCAAGTATATTAAATGTTTGCACTAACACACAAAACATAAGTAAGCACTATAGACATTTCATATCTAACACACCTCGGTATTATCAACCCAACTGAGAGCAAATGATGCTCTACGATGATCTAAGATAAATTTTTAACGAAGTGTGTCGAAGACGTGCACTACGTCATGACAAAGCCATAATGAAAGAAAAACTTTTACGTTGAAATGTGTAATCGCGCATTAGGTAACACTGTTATAGGTCATGCTTCTATTCATAAACACCATTATTTTAAAATATTACATGCAACAGGTGAAATGCCAAGTACTTCACATCATACATAGTTATTTACGAAAAGATTATAGAATAAACATCAATATTAAAACACAGAACTGCCTACAAAAGGGAATGAATACAAGAACAATTCATATCCATGCAAATTAACATCAACTACAAGAGGTGTAACAAATTAATTTTTCTCCCCAATACTCCCTATGTTCATGTTACATATTAATTTCGCATGGTGGCCCTAAGTTTCTTTAATACCATCTCCCTATCGTCTCCCAGAAAGTTAATAGGTAGCCGAGGATACTTCATATAGATAAGTTTAAGTTCTCTCAAAAAGTGTTCTCTACCGGATTTATAGGAGGGCTTTTTGAGAAATTCCCTCCTCGGGCTGGAGAGAGAGTGCAAGTCGCCCTTGGAAACAAAATAATGAGTGAAAACAAGGTTTTTATCACCGTAGGAATAGGTCATTAAGAATCGTCTCTGCAAACAAAGAGGAGGCTCAAAAATAAAAATTCATACCTAAGAAATAAGGGAAACCGTTTACGTTATCTGTTCCTTCTCACCAGGTTCTGGGAAAACGACTTCTTCAACAAACCCACCATTTCCACATAAAGTAACTGAAGCATGTGATGAATTAGCATTTGCAAGGCTTAAGGAGTCATCTACAAACACTGAAAGCATACCTTCCTCCCTACTACTCTTATTATGCCCACACTTGGGATCAGAATCATTGTTGTGGACGGCTATGTCATCACAACTAATATACAAAATCAGATATTCATTGTTACCCGTCACTGAATAATAGGGCAGCTCTCCAACAAATAAAAGGTCCACAACCCTCCCCTTGCTCCCTTTTGGAACTTCAATATCCTGTATGGCCATCCTAATTCGCCCCAAGATTATGCTTTGAAGGGATGGATGGATATAAGGAAAATTCATATCCGGAAACTACTGTAGTTATCGCGATAAACTAAAAAGAGAGCCTTTTCATAATGTTCCGTCACCATGTTTGGAAGGTGTGCTCTCAAAAAAAGGAAATCCTATCTTGAATTTCATAAATTATTCGCTTAGCATTGGAAAGTGTTGCCTCCTTTGTTCTCAACTTCCTTGCATGCTCCGCCAACATATCCGACCGCGTGTGCTTAAGGGACGAAACTTTAGCAACTAAGGAACCGTTGCCGGCTCTTTCCTTCTCAAGAGACACTCTCAGTTGTCCGCATCCTTCCTCATTGTTGCTCTTCGCTAAAGATAAGTCATGGATCTTAGACTCCAATGCGGCTTTCTCTTCTTTGAGCCTTTTCGTCTCACGAGATAATGAAGCCACCATAGACCCGGCAATGCACCGACCTTTGGATATCTAAAAAAAGAACAATGAAATGTTAACCCATATAAAGAATAAGAAGGGGAACAAATAATGAATGTAGAAGAACAAGAATATGAACCAAGAGCCATCACTTAACAAGATGAAGACAAAATTCAGGCCAACCCGTAAAAGCAAACCCTAGAATATCGGAGACATCAACAGAAGGTAAGACAGATTTAACAATACCATCAAAATCCAAAGTCGGTAAAGGTGGGTTTATGGGATCATATTGTCGATAAGAAGGGTGGAGCGGATCACACTCTCTCAAATCCAAAACTCCCAAAGAGTTGGATCTTAAAAAGCCAGCAACAAAATCACTTCCTGTGGTCTCCATCGAAGAAGAACACGTGTTAGGGGAATTGCCAAGAAGTGGGGCAAGAGGACTGGATAACAATCGATGACCGAAAGACCCAATGGTTTCACCACCAAAAGGATAGGAAATAAAATTTTCCTTTTTATGTCTCTTAATAGAACCACTGCTAGCAACAGAAGCTACCCTCTTTTTAGGCGAAGATTCAAGATGGGAAGGGGCAGTTAGAGAAATACATGAATCATCCCCAAGAAAAACCGAATGTAAAATAGGAGGTTGTCCTATGAAATTTTGTCTCGAAGATAAAAGCGCATGTTTGCAAAGAGATTCCGAAGATAATGAAACAGGATGCTGCTTCAATTCATTAGGAACTCCACCAATGGCATCAATAACTTGAAGCTCCTTCGCTCCAAGCTTCACCTCCTTTGAATAAAGCTTAGCAGGCTCGCTCAACCAGGAGTCGTCAATTTGTGGAATCCTAGACATAGCCTTGCCAGGTGATATCGAAACATAAACATGTGTTTTAATTTCATTTCCATCCGATAAATACATGCAAGCTACACATAGGCAAACAGATGACATAATGTTTTGTTAACCCACTAAATAATAATATTAGCTACGAAGATTGATGTCAACAAGTTAGATTGCCTTTTATCGCAAACCAGTTGTCTATACAAATCTTGTTTCCCAGAAGCCCAATAATAATTGGGGATGGATACAATTTATTGAAGTCGCCAACAAACATCATCTAAAATGATTGTCGGGAGTTTAATCTGCATTAGGGCCGTCGAACCCCAACTCAAGGCATAATCCAAACCAGCGATTGAGATTGGGGAAAGAAAAATCACGATTAGTCAGGCCTGAAACCTTGGAGAGTAGTGTGATAAATTTCAATGAACAGTAATCTCACTTGAGTAAAATATTATGCAGGAAAAAGGAAGAACAGAAAAAAAGATTCCTTTTTGGGTAAAAGTTCGCTTTTTCATCTCTGTCGTACATCTAAAATCAAATCAATGAGCAGGATTCATGCTAGGAAAGCAAAAAGACAGAAACCCTGCATGATTAAAGCTTGACAGCCTCTTAAGGCGAGAAAAGCTTGACTTGAAAAGTCAAAGGTACCCCTTCAATAGGGGGCAAATGTTACTACCAAAATTAACTCTGAAACAGGCTGACGGTGAAGGAGTAGCGAATGGACACAAATACAAAGGGACCCCTTCCGAAAACAAAAGCCAAACGCTAAAGAGAACTTAAAAGCTACAGAATATCGACAGAGTCCATCCGGCTGGGTTAATCTGACATGGGAGAATGTAGGATCTAAATTAACCCTAGAGGGGAGGTGAATAGGGTTTATCGCAGATTTTGCTGAGTAATTAAATAATATCAAACACGGATAATAATCAGAGTGAATGCGGAAAATAAATAACACATAGATATACCCAGCTTCGGCAAAACCCTGCCTACTGCTGCATTCCCCAAGGTTTCTATTAGGTATTAGTCAACAATTACAACGCTTACAACACCTGTAAACTCTCGGCAATTCCTAGCCTATTTGTCCTAACCCTACACGCAAAACTTATCCCCAGTTTCTACAAGGAGCTACACATAAAAAGGCCTCACAGTCTCGCTCTAGTTGCACTGGTCCCACACTCAAAACCCTACACTGATTTCTATCCCCGAAATCAGATTTCCCTGAATTACAACCCCGTAATTTATCTCCTTAGTTTTACAGAAAAACTAGAAAACTTTACTAACGATTACAATTTAAAAACATTAAAATAAAAACAATTAAAAACCCTTTAAATCAAAACCCTAGTTTACTAAGTCCTTGTCCCTTTTAAAACTTGGTCGGCCATATTTTTATTTTCTTCACTCATTTTCACTTGAGCCCGATCTCCTCTTTATCTTTGGAAATGGCGATGGCGATTTAAAATTAGGGTTTCTAATCTTTGAATAAGCTGTCGCTCTTCTCTTCTTTGATGTGCTTCAGTATCCAGTGGCAATCTCTACTTTATTGAGTTGGAGGAAGTTGATTTGGTTCCAAGTTATCTTGTTTTTCTGGTATGAAATTCCAATTCGAATTTTTCTTTTTATTTTGCTTGAACATGGATGAATACACCAGCGATGAATTGTGTGTTTTTATAGGGTCTAAAATTCACAAATATATCTGATTTCGTGTTAGACTTGGTCATGATATATACAAAATTTTGGGGCTTGAAAACAGCTTTGAATTGTTCTTGTCCTTGCGTAATTTTTGGAACTTCATATACACTTTTACTTTTTCCATTTCTTACAAGTTAAAACATTTCCAGTAAATTCGAATTGGACTTATTTGATGCTTAACTTTTTTGGATTTCTATTGATGAACTTCCTTAAAAAATGAGCAGATGTTATCTTTGATTTGCCAAAACTTTTACTTATGCCTATGCTTTGAGATACTTGGATAAGAACAGTTTCAATACTGATTTGATCTTGCTGAAAATAAGGACTGATGCTACACTTGACATATTTGTTGCTTTGTTTATTTGTGGCCCCTTCCTTCATTATTTGGTACTCGAGTTTGTGTTTGCAGTTTCATTGATTTGCCCTTTACCTGAACTGGTAATTCGAAGGTCCATTTATTACTGCCTTGACATTTAGCTCGAACATGATCCTCTATGTGTTGCATTTGAACCATCCTTGTCTAACCATTGTGCTCGACCACTTTTTGTTTTACTCATGCATGCTTGTACATTGTGCCTTGTGCTCTTGACTGCTTGAGAGTCACTCTTTCTTTTAACCACATAAGTTCATTTGTTTGAACTATGTATATCCAGCTGCCTTGTACTCGATCAATTTTTGTTGCTATATTTTCACAAATTGTATTTGCTGCATTCATTTGAACATCTTGCATATGCACATTTGTTATTTAAATATGTAATATCTTGAGGCTGTTGTGTTCCTTGGTTTTGATCATGCTGCCAATACTTTGTATGTGAGCTTATCCCTACTTCTTGTATGCAGTTTGGCCCTTGCTTTGTCCATTTATGAATATCACTTTGAGTTGTTTATCTTGTACATATGAATATGCATCCACTGTTTCACCACAACCAAGTTGCACTGTCTTGATACCTGAGCATTCTTGATACTATGTCACCTTGCTTGACATTGAAAAACATGTTGTACTGCTGTGTTGTATATATGCACAATCATTGCCCAGTTTACATCCATAATAGTTTCACTTTGCACCACCATGTATAATAGCTTAGATTTGGACTTGTTGTTGCACCACTTGATTGTGCACACATACCATTGCTGTTGCTGAAATGAACATACTTTCTAATTTCTTTATGTCGAACAAATGATGCACTTGATCTTTTCCTTGAATTTTTCTTGGCTTTATAAAAATATGATATAAACAGATGCTACCTTGATTTGATACATGCACAAAGTTAAGTTGGTCCACGAGGCTGCTCCTCAGTTGCAATACTGTTTTTTTCTGTACACTTAAACAAATGTGAGCAATTGATATATATCATACCAAGTCTAGAAAAATGATGAGAAACACACCAAAATTCTGAGGCAAATAAAATTTAAAGATAATTTTTTATTTGCTTGTATTTTATTTTATTTTATTTTTGTTCCAGTTTACTGCGTATGCTGTGTGTTTTTCTATTTGTGACAGGTATGCAGATGGTGACATGACTGGCTGTGAAGTGTTGTGAAGGCAAGAAGATAGAAGACAATGTCATTGTGTGCCAGTAAATGAATGTGTATATGAAAATGTACTGAGTGATGAGTAATGTATGTAATGAGGCATCTGTGTATATGAAATCGATTGTAGACATGAATAAAATTGTGCTGTTATTTGTAATAGACAAATTTGATTGAAATAAAATATTATTTTATTGTGTTCAAATCAAATTGTCCATCGTATTCAAATAAATCCAGTAGTACAATTTCATGCAAAAATTTATAACTGTGAATATACAATAGTGGAGTTAGAATGTTGTACTATTTCATATTTTGAAATAAAATATTCAATTGAATAAATATACTGTGAATATATTCAATTATGTATAATAGTATATTATTTAATAAATATTTATTTCTGTGAACAGTGTAATATAAAATAGTACAATTACAAACGCATTTAAATAATATTATATGTTTGTTATCATCAAACAAAAATCATACGACACATTGTTGTACCTAACAGAGATCTATAGTGAAAGGTCATCTAAGTCAGAAACTGAGAAAGAAAAAAGCAAGAGCTTCGCTTATTGGAACCCGGAAGGACGGAAGGGATGTCGGTATTAACCTGCTTAATATGGATACATCATGAGGCAAAGGCATCAAGCGTTACATAGAGATTATCTGGAACCAGTTTCCGAAACATATACTGCATAAACACCGAAAGGTCATATTGATAAACAACAGGCAAATATCTAGAGCAGCCTCCTAGTAAATTAGGCTATACACGAAGACCCCACCGGAAGGCAAACTGGAACCCTAGAAAAGATACAGGCTATCCATACCAGTCTACTCGGTACAGACACCGACAGTGGTTCCAAACTGGCAGCTATCTACACACATCATGAGGGCAAGCTCCTTTAAGTATTCATGAGAAAACCGGAAGCCTACATCCGTAAGCTTATAACCGAGAGCATACATCTGGGAGCTCAAATACCTTCCGAAAAGATACTACATCAGCAAGCTCATATCAATCTCAAAGAAGGCCCAACTGACCAGAACCTCAATACATAAGTAATAATCAGCACCAAAAAGTGGCCTGAAGCTAAAACATCTGGGATGAAGGAGAAAAGCGGCCGACAGAGGCTCCTACAGGCCCAACAGCCCAACAGTAGAAGGGCCCCCGAATTCTCTATAAATAAGACCCCAGGGGTCACATTTTGGGAACAATTTTTTCTCATTCTGATTCTTGTACTCTTTTTCTCTAGAGTAAACCCTAATTCTTAAATTAATTTTGGGAATTCTTCTATTCTATTCTTATAATCTAAATCAAATATCAATAAAGAGTGAGTCCATACTTATGATATTTCTGTATGAGTTTGTTATGCTATTTCCTGGTTATTGTTGCCACAGCTTACTGTTTATTTCCTACATATACATAAACCTTCGATTAAGCCTTTTCACAGGTTAAGTGAAACATCCCTTCCCACAAGCTTAAACCCTTCCTACAAGCTCGGGTCCTTACTGCAAGCTCAGACCCTTCTTGCAAGCTTAGACCCTTTAACAAGCTTAGGACAAAACCCCTTCCTACAAGCTTAGACCCTTCAACAAGCTTAGCGCAGAACCCCTTCCTACCATCCGTTAAGTCCTTTATTAAGCGTTGTGTTTAGAAATTCATCCTCCTGGGATAACTGTTGGTTCTTGGATCGCTTAAGCGTGATACTCACCCCATCGAGGGAAGAGTAACTATTCTTTCGGATTCTAAACCTTGATAACTAGGAAACGGTGAGCTATTACAAAGGCTAAACAACCTATTTTTCCTTTAGGTCCACTTCTATAGACCTATCTCCAATGTTGACGAAAAATATTGTCAACAACAAGAAATGTCAGAATCTGCATAATAATATTTTTCTAATGAATGTGAAAATTTTAGATTTCATGTTATAAATTTTAAGTTATGTCCAGATCAAAATTCCAAATAGTTGTTGTGGAATTTATTAATATTTTAATATTATTTAAGCCCTTAAAATGGCCATTTTGCAAATGACCTCCGTTTTCAACGAAATTAATTTTGTTGGATTCAAAACGACAAATTATTATCAGGTTTAAAATTTCAAGTCGATTGGAATTCATATGTAAGCGTAGTAAATTTAAATGCATGTTCAATTTCAGTTATAATTTAGTAAGGTGGAAATTAGGTTAACGTCCTTGTTTATGTTTAAAATTTGAACGACATCCAGTGAATGTTTGAAATGTAAGGCGGGTCCTTCTTTTTGGACTTACGTGTTTTCTGAAGGAATTTTTGCGCTGATCAATAAAAAAAATCAAAAAATGGGAAATATTCCCAGAAGCGTTCATAAAAAAAAAGTTGCATACATGTATGCAACTATTACCAATACTAGCATACATGTATGCATATATTCATCCAGCGTTTTCTAATTAAAATTTGGGTAAATATACGCATACATGCATGCAACTATTACCAATAGCTGATACATGTATGCATATGAAGTTGAACTGAGTATGAATAGTTGCATACATGAATGCAACTATTTTGTATATATGCATACATGTATGCAACAAATTTAAAAGGGATGAAGGCTTCTGAATATGCGCATGAATGTATGCATGTATCTATATATGTGCATGAATGAATGCAATAATATTTGGAAAGTGTGAATGCTTGAAAAAACAAGCCCGCATTGAATGAATGCATAAAAGGATGCGTATATTGCAGTTTAACGACATACATGTATGCATTTATACTGCAATTTGATGCAACGCTGAAATATAAGCATGAGCGTATGCAACTATGTACAAATAGGTGCATCTTTTGATGCATAAACATGTTGTTTCGCCCTTTTTTTGTATTTTTGGGTTTTGATGTGGTTTTTGATTGTTTTAGCACCTGAATTTTTTGGCGTGTATGTGTTTTATTTAATAATTATATTACGTGATTCTTTTAATATTTTTTTGATGATTTTTCGAAAAAATAAGGACCTAATTTACAATAAGTTTAGGACCGGATGTGAGCCTAATTTTGACATTTTCTAGGGACTTGTGCCAAACGGACCCTTTAATAAGCTAGTTAAAGGGTCATTTTTCAAACAGTCTCCAAATTCGAAAAAATTAATTTTTTTAGAACCGTAATCGTAAAACAAAGAGATATCAAATTTCATAATTTTTAGAGCTAGTATATGGCCGTGGTAAATTAAAGTGTTAGTTCAAATTTAATATTTAACATTATATCTTAATTTTGAGGAAAACTAATTGAAACAATCGAATTAGCTTACGAAACATATCCCATTGCGTCCGTAATGGGGGTATTTGGCTAAGGGCGTTAGTCATTGGGATTCTTTTGGAGTTCGGTGCATTAAACAAGTTATTCACGAATTAAATAATATTATAAAATATATATAAATATACAAGTCAAAGGAGTCAAACCCTAATTGGGTTTTTCACATGGTCAACCTAGGTAATGAGCTACCGTATTCAATTTTTAATGGCCTAAATGCTCCGAATTCAGATCCTTAATTTCTCACAATCTACTAATCGAATTCAAGAACTTTCAACTGAGATCTTGTTCAACTCGTTGAGCTCTACATTTCATATGGTTATGATAGGGTATTAGTTCCTGGATAGGTCGGATTTTCAGCTCAAAGAGTGCGGGTTCGAACCCATTTTTGTGGGAGTAGAGATGTGCGAGTTGCACTATGTTGGCGGCGAAGGTTGAGCTCGAGTAGGCGGTTGACGTGGCATTGGCCAATCGAAGTCCGGTGGTCCTCTGGTGATGCGCGGTGGTGCTTTTCAGATCGACGATGGGTTTTCCTTCCTGGAGGCGTGAACGAACGGGAGAATATGGATTAGGAAAATGGTTAAGATAATTTAATTTATTAATTATTTAAATTAGTTATTAAAGTAACCTTTAAACAGTTATATCTTTTGCATACGAACACAGAATTCAAAAAATACGAAAGCGATGGAATTGCATCGTCGAACACTACACCATGGAACAGACTTGAAAAAAAAATGTATGCAGTTGGAAATTTTAATAAAATTAAACGCATGTTTAGTTTTACTAAAACAATCGTTTAATAACAATTTCAGAAACCAATCGACATGAGAACTCTCTTACTCAAATAATTTGTACAATTATTTATTTTAGAAGTGAATATATATTGATTGTCTATGCTTGATTTTTATCTGTTTAATTATCACAAATTGTTATACGGTGCATGGTAGCTCACATCACAGTTGTTTGCAAACCCGATGGAGGAATTGTTGATTCTTTGTGTTATAAATTGAATGTGATTTTGGAAATAATTAACATATTTAAATGTTGTTAAATTATTTGTAGTTGTTGAAATTAGATTAAATATCCATTTACAAGTCAATCGACTTGTTTATGTTCACCCACTTTAAGCGATATTGATCAGAATGAATGAATAATTTATTCATTGATTATTTATTGGTTGAAAACCCCATTCTGGATGTGAACTAGATGTTTAATAATTATTGTTGAATACATATGATGTATGAAATCCATATAAATAAAATAATATGGTAATTGGTTGAATCTCATTTCAATCCGGAATTTGAACGAATATTTTAATATAATATTCAATGAAGAATTGAAGTTTGATTTTGATGTCCGATTTTGGATGGACATAAAGATTATAAAAAAATTATAATAAATAAGGAGAAGATTTGATTTCAAAATCTGATATTTTGGAAATATTGTTATTTTAATATTATAATAATATGGGATGTTCAATTTGATTTAAATTGAAATGGAAGTTGAAATCGTTTTTAAACGAATTTATATGCGTTTTATAAAATACGTTTTGGATAGAAATCAACTAAATCTATTATGTATAATAGAATGGCTTAATATGAAGATATTTGATTTTGAGCTAAAAGATTGAAATAAAATTTTAAATGGTAGTTATGAATAATTCAATTTATTTTTGAAACATTTTCGATTTTATTTTTAATTATAAATCGAATTCGGTTTTGAATAGAATGCACCGCGCAACGACAGTTCGCGAATGTCAACCCGTAACTTTGAATTGACATTACGGGAGATCCAACTATCGGATTCTCCTGAAACAAGAACCGTTGGGTTCGTATTGAAATGAAATTTCCAATAAAACAATATTTTTTGAAATCCAACGGTTTGCTTTTAAGATAAGACCAAATCGGTTTTGGAAAAGGTCGCTACAGATGCAATTCGGTGGCCGATATTGGAAACCAATTGTAAGAGCCTTAATAAAACTATTAAAAATATAAATAAATTATATAAAATCATAGTAAATGATTTGAAATGATTTTGGATGAAATACTCCAAGTTTGAAAAGATAAAAGTTATTTTTATCTAAATGAACTAGTTAACAACTAGAATCAAGGAATGAAAAGAACTGAAATGGTTTTAATATAACCAAAGTTTATCAATATATAAATTGGATTGGATTTGAATGAAAATTATCTTCGGATATTTCGGTATTGGATTCCGTGATTATACGGATATCGTTGAGGTATTTGGAAGATACAAATATCGTTATCCCCATTGCACTATCTTTTAGTTTCAGAATTTGATGTTGAATATAAGCCGATATAATTTCTGTTCAGAGCCTTGTATTTAATATCAAATTGGATTTAAAGTTTGTCATGATTGGTGTCTTTATTAACACTGTTCTCAAACTCAACTAAAAGTGAAGTTTTCTAATTAATAAATATAATTAGAATTAAATGGAAGTTGATTTTGGATTTATCGTGAATGATGTTTTAAATAACTCTAGTTCTTTAACCCAATTAATAGTAAAGTTATAATATTTTAATTACGATTAATGGAATTTTCCAAAGTAAAATTTTCAATTTAATATTTTAAATTGGAATTGAATGGAATTCGATTTAGTGATAATCGAGATGAGATTCTATGGATGAAGTTAAAAAGCCTTCGTCGTTATTCCACTTATAGTACTAGTCTGATACAGAAATTCACATCGATTATATACAGTTGTGATTTCCGTGAAGGCTCCATATTAAAAGGAAGATGATTTTGAGGTTTATCGTGAACTGTGTTTTAAATGACATTGGTTCTTTAACCCAGTTAATGACATGATTAATTTCCTATAGTTGAACAATCATTAAGTAATGATTTTTGAGATTAAAACTAAATTAGAGTTTTAATGAATCTTTAATTAGATTGAAATGTGAGCGAGGTAATTAAATTTACCGAATTCAAGAAATGTTCGAAATGAGATACCACCCGTCTTACTCCATGCGATAGTTAAATTTTTAATTAGATTTGAACGTTAAATGGTAATTAATTTTACCGATAACACAATGAATAGGTTGAGATTGGGATAATAAAATGAATGATTACTTCGGTAAGGCTCGTTAATCCCGACTAGTTCATAAACCTTGATTTGGTTTAAGTGGTGAAAATATAATACAAAATCTTTTGAAATATTTTCCAAAGTGAAGATTTAAACAAGAGCTTTAAGTAAATGAAGTAAATCTTTGATAAGATTTGTCGGAATAATTCACAATATAACGAATATTTGAATAAAAGAATAGTCTGGATCGGAATTAGGTGTATGATGTGTTTTTATATCACTTGATTATAAGATATGTGAGTTATTTCGGAAAGACCGGGTTTAACCCATTCTGAATAACTGATATGACGAATAAAAGTCGAAGATTTGAAGACGGTGGTTGAAGACCGGAGATCTTCACATCGTTAGGATGATTACTGATGTCTTGATTGGGCTGTATCGCCAAGACGAGGTAATAAGTGGTGGTCATCCAGACGTACTTGGAGATTGACCAGATTTGCGAGGGCCTCTCTCTTGTATTGGACATATGGGACGAGGAATAAGGTGCCTTCGGTTTCGTTTAGTCCCAGAACGGACTTGCAAATGGATTGTATGTCTGGCATTATACTTCATGTTGTATTTGTTAATCTCTACTAAATATATATTTGTTTGGTGGCGAAGAATTTATTCTCTTGCTTAACACCCTTCTCTGAGACATACGAGCTCAGAGGTTATATATTGGTAGACATCAATGTTATGGTATGGATTAACAACGTGGCATGCTAAGATGCATAGATCAAGGCTTTTTTTGAAAAGCAGAGCCTTGTGGTTGATGATCAAAGCATAGCTTTAATATAGCACAATTTTGTGTAGCGTTATTTCGCGAGCTCCACTCCCTAGTATGAACCTAAAACGGGATTAAGGATCGTCGGGAAATAGAAATACGTTGCCTTTTAGCTTCTAATGATGTCTTGGTATGGATCCCAAAAATTATACTTCTGTGGATTTTGGATGATGGAAAGCGAGGTACCTAGGATATGGCCGTACAAAGGCCCTTGATGGTTGACATACTAACCAAGATTGATGACGTACTGACCAAGTGACAGGTCCGATAGGACCAAGGAACATATTGTTTATGGTATAACTAATCAGCGACGGCTGATCGGCTCTGAAGATCCAAGGGTTGCCTAGAGGTGTGATCCTGAGGCATGTGCTAGAGTCTCTCGAATCGGAAAAGAATATCCCTTTCCTTGGTTCATAGATGTAAACCTAATTTCCAATACGCGACTTTTCGGTTTTAGTTGTAAACCTATATGGCGACATAGTAGGATGGGGTACTATGCCATCTATGATTGATACATTTATATTCAAAATTTATTTCTGCAGTTATAATTATAAGAAAAGATAAAATTTCGTGTATCAAGCATCTTTGTGTATTATAAGGTAAAGCTCTGTCCTCTGGCTTATGTTGCATTGTGTGATGAGACCTGAGTCTTATAATAACTTCATTTTTCTTTTTAGCATTGCGTTGTTGGTTTTATGGTATTCTTAGGAGAAAACCCGTTCCTGTGATATGGCGTGGTCCCTTGATTTACCCAACATTAAAATAAAATTAATAACTATTTTAGTTCTCACATCAGTCCCATGACTGACTCAGAGTTTATTATTTCCCACCTAAACTCTGGGTGCCCATATTTCCCACACGAGCAGCTAGTAGTTTTAGTTTTGCAGATATTTCTTTTCACAGGATCCTGGATTACGGCTGGAGCTATACTATGGAATGCTATATATATCCGTTTATTTCTTTTAGCTGTGGTAGTTGATATTTTTCCACTGCCCATTATATTTTTGTATTATATTCAGTAGTTTTGTAATTTAAATCTCCGATATTTTTTCCGATGTATATTATTTATTTGTTCTTTGATATCTTTTACTCTGATGTAAATTGTTGTAATATAAATGGAATATTCTCCTGTTTGTATTCTGAAGCGTCGTGTTCTCAAAGCATTCCGTCTTCTTGTTCGGTTTAGGCCAGCCAGGAAGTTCGGGTCGTTTCAGCTTGTCTAGTCGCTGTCGTGTGAAGCTGACTTCTCAACATGTTCCCATGTTATGCGTGTTCTCTTGTGGCTACATAGTGCACCTTAATTTTAGATTACTAGTTGTAGTTATTTGAGTCACTTTATGTACTATGACTTATTATCAAGTATGAAATGTAATATGAATTGTTCTCCCTGTGTGGAGACATATATATTGTAGTCTAGTGATTTAGCTAGCTCTAGTGCGGTAAGCCTGATAGGTAGAGTGGACGGAACACTATAAATTTCGTAGGCGGTGGATGGTCCACCTTAAAAACCAAATTAGTTGGCTGTAACCACAATCACCTTTACTATACTGTAATTTTATTATTAGTTATAATAAAAAAGTGTTATGGAACACTATAAAAATCAGTCAGCTATGCCAAAAAAAATGTTGAAATGTCTGCAATTACAGTAAAAGAATACATATATATCAACAACAATTGCATAGTGTATTATTGATATGGAAAAGAAAAATAAGTTCCTGAAATATCTGCAATTATTTTAAATAACTGATGACATATCCGCAATTATTCCATAGTGTATTATGTAAAGGAAAATAAATTGCAGATATGCCTGTGATTTTTTTATATAGTTGGTGCTATTTTTGCAATTTTACTAGAAGTGATATATTTTGTGTTGTATGCAATCTTTATCCTTTTTTGATGATTTTCCGCAATATTTTAATGTTTGAATAAGTGTAGGCATTCATTTTGGAAGGTTGAAGCAAATCAGCAAAAAATGTGTAACTACCCCGATTTTTAAGCATTTTATTTTGAATATTTAAATTTGTTTTAATTATTGAATTGGTAATATAAATGGATTTTTATATTGAATATATTTTATAAACGATGTTTTAATGTATTAATTATAATATAGTTATAATCGAGTGTAATGTCGCGGTAGTTCATAATTTTATGTTTTGAACTTCAACCGAGTATACAAGATTCGTTATAAGTCGGATTTCTTTGAAACAAGAAATGTTCGAATCTATTGAACTATATTTTTCTAGTGGAAGTGAAAAATCGAGATTTCATCTCATAAATTGTAAGTTATGTCCAAAACAAATTTTCAAATCATCATCGTGGAATCGTTTATAAATTATAACTATTTAATTAACAATTTAAAAGATTTTTAATATAAACTAAACATCATTTTAACTTGAATTGAAACGTCATGTATAAATCCGTATTTTTATTTATTTCCGAAGCTGTATAAATTTTGTTCGAATATATATAGATAAAATAATAATTTGTTATTATTAGATTGAATTATTTATAATTTTATTTATTTTATTCGATTTATATTATATCGATCAAATATGGAATGTAAGAATAACCAATTTTCAAATGATCTCTGTTTTTTACGAAACTAATTTTATTAAATTTTTAGTGATTAATTATTGTAAGATTTTCAGTTTCGCATTAATTGGATTTATTTTGTGCCGTGTGCCATTTAAATGCGTATTATTGAACCATTTGAAATTATAAAGAAGTTTTTACAAATGGACTAGGAATTTGATGAAACCAGTTCCATCGTGTCCGAAATATTTAATTAGTATAAGATTACAAGTTTCATTACAAGCAGAGATCATACGTGGTAGTTTTTCTATGTCGCTTCAACCATAAGTTTTACAAGTGTATATATATTATTAATAAAAATCAAAATAAAAAAATTTATACCTTAGCTCCTAAGTAATAAATTGCACATGGTACAACCTGAGTGTGCCAACCTTTCATGCAGCCAACCATTACTCACGCAGACCTAAGAAATAATATTCAGACCTATGATTTTCAAAAACTTCCTTCCTATAAGTTTCCACATGTTAATCCCTAAAACTTCTTGCCAAAGTAAACAAATAGCCGACCTACCCTACAACATACCGGCTACCCTAGTCCTATACACCTTAACACTTAAGCTTCTTCTCCTCCCTATAAATACACAAGCAAGCATTGATTCATTTTTTTTCCTGGAACAAAAAAATGTAGTAATGAAACACCCCACCCTCCATTGAGGTCACTCACAAAGGGAATGCCTTAACTTTGATGGAGGTTTATAAGTAAAAGTCACAGATAAACACAAGACAGATATATAAACACACACACACACACGCATATATATATATATATATATATATATATATATATATATATATATATATATATAAGCAGCGGAAAACAAACATACTTTTTTATTTCATAAATACGTGTTCATACAAAACATTTCCATAACTGTCACATAATAACTTCCAAAACATTACATCATCATTTTTGTCTTGGTTATTAAATAAAGAAGCATAAAACAAAATTAAAACTACATAAATCCCCATAGAGTGTGTCCAACAACCATAGCCAAGGAAAGAGGGTCCAAACCGTACATCTACTATCTTGAAGCTTGCAAAGAGTCTGACTAAGCTGGGTTGTTTCCTTCCTGTGGACCTGGGGGGGGGGGGGGGGACGGAAGAAAAGAAGACGAAAGAAAATAGGGTCAGACATAAAGCCTGGTAATTCTAGTGACTCTTCAGTATGAGAATAAGAAAAAGGGCATGATAGGTATAAACTGGAAATAGGAAAGTGTCGTAAACTAAGATAAAGCAGTTTGAATCGAATATACTATCACACCCCACATTATATCTCTTCACCTATTTGTACTGTCTTAACTGGCACCTCATGCAGGAGGTGAAGTGATCCCCTTGTTCTAAAGATCGGGTCCAACTCGCATAATCATCTGTGTCTTACGGCCCCCAAAGATTGTAGATACCTATGCTGGTCCTACCATGGGGTGTATCAAGTCCCATGGTGGCGGCCCGACACAATTCTAGAATGCATAGGGTATACTACTGGTGCCCCCAGTGCCCTGTTTGTCTGCTCCGAAGTGTGTGCACGCCCGCACTCCGTTAGAACCCACACTGTTGCACCCACCGCTGTCGCTTTTGACTGCTTACAATCAGCCCAGTAATCGTGCCCCACCCTGCCTAGTTTCGAGGTACCATGATACCTAATTGGGTTACTGCTGAAATGGGTCCCCGTTACTAGGGTTTTCTAGTCAAACATGTTAAGTGGTTAAGTGTCTGTATTTACCTAACCCCACCCATCAGTTTATTTAACATGTTGAATTGGTTAAGTGTTTTAGTTAACTTAACCCTACCATCCTGACTTTTCTGTCCTTAGCTTTTTAAAGCACCGACCACTCACATTAGACATGTATTGTTACAGTTACTGGATGTGCCTGTCGATTCCGGGCAGGTTTACACCGTAACTCAGTCTAACCTCGGGTCCTTATTTGGCTCAATTCTTAACCACCCACATTGGATAGATATTGTTGTGGCTACTGGACAACTGGGCGGGTCCGGGCAGGTTTACATCACAACTCAATCCAACCTCGTGTTAAGCATACTCGTATTTTCTAAATTTACATATTTGTTTTATTACTTGTTATATGTAAATTTGCTAACAATTAATTGTTATGGCCCATTTTCCAAATTTAACATTTTTGTTATGAGAATTTATACCATTCCAGTGTCACCAATTTTGGCATGTGACAAACATGCCAATACATATGATTTTCACCCATTTATGTCAAGTTTCCTATAATTACCAATTTTTTCCAACGTTACCCCGTCTAAGTATTAGGCTAACAATCTTAGCCTAATTTTACGTTCGCATGATTTTTAACATATAATATTAGGCTAAAAACTTAGCCTAATTTAGCGTACACAAAACTGGCATAAAGCAATTCATTAACATAAACATGACATAGGTGTAAACTTGGCATTATCGACATAGTAAATATGAACATCATGGGTGTGAACTTGCAAAATAGTCAACATGCATATATGTGAATTTGCAACATAGACTGAATCATGGGTTTCAACACGTCATGTGAACTTGCATTAAAAAGGGGAATCTAACTAAACAGATATCACATGAATTAACATATGATTTAGACAACATAAGCCTAAACATGTTTAGATCTAGGCATAACATCGAACATCACTAGCATATGACAAGAATATGACATGTTCATAAAGTATGAATAATTCCATCGCATGTGTGAACTAGATCCAGACATATGTCTAATTACAACATGAAACATGTATTAAAGTGGATCATGGCATGGATCCAATTATGAACTATAACACCCCACATCCATTAAGGTCACTCACAAAGGGAATGCCTTAACTTCGGTAGAGAGTTATAGGTAAAAGATACAGATAAATTACAAGACAGACAAAATTAAAACAGCGGAAAATAGAACTTTACTTTATTGATGAAATAGTTTGTATAACAGTTGTTTTCCAATGCCAGGATATCTGTCTTACAAAATAAAGAAGCATAAAAATACATTTATATTCCCCTATGTAGTTTGGGCCAGCCATAGCAATGGAAAAGAGAATCCAAGCAGAACTTCAACTAACCATCAGCTTGGAATGACAACTGGGCTAAGTAGTAATATTCCCTCCCTGCGAACCTTGGGGGGGGGGGACGGAAGACAAGAAAGCGAAAGAAAACAGAGTCAGACATATAGTCTGGTAAGTTCTGTAACTTTCAGCATGTGAACAGGTAAAAAGCAACATGGCATGAATTAACTGTATACAAGACTACACCATGATGATGGGAATCATAAGGTTAGCAAAAGATATGATAAGGTAAGATAAACTAGATGCACTTCTATACGTTCTCTGCTTCGCTACTACCTTGTTATTCTAATTTCTATATCCCTGCACCACCTAACTAGTAATCTGTATAAACTGATAAGAACAGACACGTGATCCCAATCCCCGTAATTGTGGTTGTTTCAGGTGTGCATCTTTTATTTACTACCTAGGTCTAACCTAGGGTCATTCTATCGAGCACATTCTAGATCCAACCAGGGTTTACCCTACCCAGGGCTACTGGGGTTTATGCTACCTATTGAACATTTCTTGGATTTTAGGGTTTACGCGACCTAGGTCCAACTAGGGATTATGCTACCTATCGAACGACGCCCCTAATCTAGGACACACTACCCAAAGTGGTATATGTTCCTAGACTTTCCCCACGTATGTGTCGTGGATCGTTATCGCTGTCTAGATGCACATGTCCTCTATATGTGCGACCCGAGTCTCGTGGCAGGGCAAATCAGGAAACACGGAACTCGGTCGGGAGCTTTCAGATATCTGCCGATGCAGATGATAAGGTTTGTTTTTCCAATGGCTATGGTCCCACTTGACCCCTCCCTCAACTAATGAAAGGCACACCTTGAAAAATGAGAACTATACGTAGGCCCTCTATGCCCCCACTAACCTATGGCCATCCGCACCCATAACTAGATAGCAAGTATATGGTCTGTTGGAGTTCTCCGCCTTTCCGCTTCACGTATCTCGATTGACTCAAGATGGTAGGTAGACGACGAGTTGCTATCACAGGGCTACTGGTCTCGCCGAATCACGTTGGTCCATCCTAGTCTTTAGGTTGCCTCATATCGCAACCAAGGCATACCCTTGGTTCTTCTAACGCAGACCTTAACCTCTGTGAGCCCAGGTAGATCATCTGCAGCCTCACAGAGGGATACCAAGAGTACCCACACGTCCCCTCGAAGCCGCGTGCTTCGTAACCCAGTTTGTTGGAGCCTTCTTTAAGATTAGATGGACGTTCGCTCCTTCTCGTGTTGTACTAAGGTTTACTACTTAGTTCCCTTAACTAAGGTTTACTGCTTAGTTCCTGAATCGTCATTTTCTTAACTAACATTTACAACTTAGTCCTCTTAACTAAGGTTTACTACTTAGTTGTTTTTCTCGTCAAGTTGGATTGGTTAAGTGTCAATAGTCAATTCAAGTTAACTTAACCCATTCATTTGTCATGTTAAATTGGTTAAGTGTTATCAGTAGTTCATGTTGACTTAACCCTACCACAAATCTAGTTATATTGGTTAAGTATTTCTTATTACTTAACCCCACCCCTTCATCTTGTACTAGTTGAGTATCCATTTTAACTTAACCCTGCCCCTTCTGTTTAACTAAAATGCTAAAACGGTTAAGTGTTCTCTTAGTTAACTCAACCCTAACATCTGTTTAATTCACATGTTCTAATGGTTAAGTATTGTCCCTTCATGTTTTAACTTAACCTTGTTCATTTTTCACACTATGATGGCTAAGTGTTCTAAGTTTACTTAACTCCACCTTCTGGTTAACATGTTAAATTGGCTAAGTGCATTTTACTTAACTCCACCTTCTAGTCTAGTTAACATGCTATAACGGTTAAACCTTTTCTTAACCTCACCCACTTGTCTAGTCAACATGTTATAACGGTTATTTAAGCCCTACAAGTCTTGTTAAGTTGGTTAAGTATTCCTATGGACTTAAACCCTCCCATTCTAGCTTAACCGTTTCTTAGCTTTTTAAATTATTCTTTAAAGCACCAACCACTCACATTAGACAAATATCGTTGCGGTTACTGGATGTGCCGGTCGGTTCCGGCAGATTTACACCGCAACTCAGTCTAACCTCGGGTCATTTTGGGCTCAATGCTCTAACCACCCACATTAGATAGGTATTGTTACGGTTGCTGGATTTGCCGGGCAATTCCGGGCAGTCTTATACCGTAACTCAATCTAACCTTGGGTTAGGCATATTCGTCTTTCCCTAGATTTACATATTTATCCTTTTTTGTCTATATGCAAATTGCTAACGACTCTTTTAAACAAATTTGGCCTATGTCATATTCATTTGTCATGCCTACTAACATACCTGTATTCTAGGCCTAAATCTTGATTTACCTACCATTTAACCCAACCCACAGTTTTATGCCAATTTAGATCTAGTATTTCCATTTACAGTTCATGTCAAAACTAGATTTGATACTCTAGTTTACAATTTATGCCTAAAACTTGGCTTACATGCCAATTACATACTTTGCGATCAATTAACAATTTACCATTATACGCCCAAGTCTAATAGGTATGTAATATTTACTATTATAGGAATTTCAGATTTATATCAACATGTTTATTATGCCAAATTATATAAATTAGGCTACGCCCAAATTTCCCCCGCCGTAGTCGTACGTATAACATGATTTCAAAAGTTCCTAAGTACTTATGAAATGAAACTAACTAAAAGGAACAGGGGATAAGCACGAGAATTTGACATAAAGAATAGGCATGCAAAAAGCGAACCAAATACAAAGATAATGATTCCAATAGGTTTGATGTACATAACTGTGAATAGGAATAAACTAGACAAGCTACATCATAAATATAAGATCAACATAATTTAGGGAATAGGCATAGGTGATTTGGTCCAACATGATGCCAGTTCGGTGTACAACATGATTTGTAACTATAGTGTTATGGGCATACACAACTAACCATACTAGTCAAAGGCAATTAACCACAATAGTCCTAGGCAATTAACCACAAAATAGTCCTAGGCAATTAACCACAATAGTCATAGTCATGGTTTTATAGTTATGAATCATGGGCGATTAAACACAATAGTCATGGATAATTAACCAAAATAGTCCTAGGCAATTACCCTAAATAGTCATAGGCAATTAACTGTAATAATTTCAAAGTCATGGTCATGGACAATAGTCTTATAATCATAGGCAGTAATCTCATAGTCATGAGTCGTAGGTGATTAGCCACAATTGTCCTTGTCATAGTCATAGGCAATAGTTTTATGTTCACGGTAATAGGCATAGGCATAGTCTTATGTTCACAGTCATAGGCATAGGCTATTAACAATAGTTTCAACGTCATAGGCATAGGCACAGTCTCATTGGTAATTAATCTCAATAGTTCTTAATCAGATCCAAAGGCATATACAAGCACAGATTCAAATGAGAGGATCAGGCATATTCTTATATCCATTTAATTACATGCCACAAATAGATCTAGACGTTCAAATCTAAAAGTAACTGACTTAAATTGATCGGTTTTAGAAAAGGATAATAAGATAACGTTGAGGTGATTTGCTATGATTCGCGCGATGTTGCTCGAAGCCGTTGAATTAGCCATTCCTTCCCTTCTTGAAGCTCTAACTTGATTTGAATCTCCAATTCCTAGCCATAGTCTTCAAGAAATAGTCTTCGTATTTTATTTTAATTTATTTATTTTAATTATTCCAGAGGCAGCATAAGGAGAGAATGAAATGGTGTAAAGAGAATAGGCTAGGAGGCTGTTTATATAGGATTAGGCGGACGAATCTAGACAGAAAACGAGACCGGATACATCAGAATGAACCCAGGCTCAAAACTGGGCTTCAGTACCAGGTCGACACTATGGTCGACTTGGTCCCTGGGAGGTCGACACTATGGTCGACCCCCAGGTCGACCTGGTCCCTGGGCGGGAAATTTCCCGCCCAGCCTGTTCTGGGTTTTGAATTCGAATTTCAAGCTGTTTTTCTGTTCTGAAAATCCTTGAAACTTCGGAGGGTCATATCTCCCTCATACGGACTCCGTTTCTCGAAAACTCGGACTCGTTTCCAAGAAGAATTTCGAGATGAACGCAATGGAGCAACCCGTTTCCCTTGATTCTTATTTAAAAAATTTAATTCTTCCTTGATTTATGGATTTAACATGTTATAAAAATACGGGGTGTTACATGAACTTTGCAACTTTTGTATAAACATATGAGCATGTATATGAACTTAATCATTTAGGCATAGAGGTTCCATTGTACAACATATAACTTGTCATAATCACCTAAGCATAGAGGTGCAGATATGAATCAAATAACTTGTATGTGAATTTGAATAGATCCAACATCAACTAGATTAATCCACAAACATTCTAATGGATCCAACATCAAGTCAATTATACCGCAAACATCACAATACCACAATCATTACAACACATAGATATGAATTAACATCGTCGTTATACAATAACACAATTCCATTTCCATTTTACATCGAATCAAATCCTAACTTTTATTCACATCGGAAAAATCACTATACTTACAACAAACGACGGTCTTGCTTTCTGATTTCTGAGTTCTGAATTTGAAATGCTTTCCTTTGGGTAGACAAACGTTTGATTATTGATTTACTTTAGTTTTGGCTCGTCTCTAAGCTTTCTCCAACTGACGGCTACTCGTAGTTTCTTCCCAGCAGCATGACGGCTCTAGTTCTATATTATTTGTGTGAATTTATGCTGAGAGTTGTATTTATAGAATTTCAAACTAATTAGAGCTGTCGATGAAGCTAGAGTTAATCAAGGCCATTCATCTCAAGAGAAGCCAATCAGAAAGAGACAAGTCAGCCCTAGTGACATAGCTAAGCTTAGAAATTCGACCAGGCCAACCAGGGCCAAACCAGGTCGACTGGCAGGTCGAACCCCAGGTCCACCCCCAGGTCGACCCTATGGTCGACTGGTCACCCAGGTCGACCCCCTGGTCGACCTAGTGCCTGGGCGGGAATTTTCCCACCCAACCCAGTTTTTGTCTGTTTTTCGAATTTTGAACTTCATTTGAACTGTTTGAATTTTAAATTGAATTCTGAAACTTCCGGAGGTCATAACTCCTTCATACGGAGTCCGATTCACGCAAACTCGGGCTCTATCTCAAGCAGAATTCCGAGACGAGCGCAATGGCGTAACCCGTTTCCCTTAATTCTTTCATTTAGAATTAATTATACTTTAATTTGTTAATTTACATTTAACAGAAAATTCGGTGTGTTACATTCTCCCCTCCTTAAAGGATTTCGTCCCTGAAATCTTCAAGTCTGGAAGAACGTCAATCCTAGCATCCAATCGTCCATCTACTCATCCAACAAACACAGGCGTCCATTGTCCTTAAAAAACTTCTAATGCTTCATGATCATATGCATAGTGTGTGTATATGTCCTTATCTAATGCAAAAATTAGGCGGTCTACTGATTCAATTGACCTCCTTAATAAGAATCATGTAAGTGTCATGAATCCATTATGTATGCAAAATTTTCCTTACTCATAATTCTACATGAGTGCGCATCCATTCATACAAATGCAACATCCATATGACGACATATCAAGTTTCAACCACATACAAATATGAATACATATATGCATATGCAGTATGAAGTGACTGAGATGATCTAAAACCTAGGTTGTGTGTGTGTATGCATCCACGAGCAACCACTAGCAATCACTTGCAACCACTTGCATCCATCAACCATAACATGTTTCAAATACATTACATCCAAAGGGGTTTCTACCTAAGGATAAAGGATAATATCGAGGAGATTATACCTAAAAAGATAGATTCAAGCACAACTTAAGGGAAAAGAGAGATCAAAGATGTACCCTAAAAAAGAAAAGGGTAGGCTGTGCATATTCTGTCCTCAGTTTCCCAAGTCGCGTCTTCCTTGGCGTCGCTCTACTAAACTTTGACAAGCTTGACTTCGCGGTTGCGAGGCTTTTTCACTTTAGTTCCTACGATTCGAGTTGGAACTCTCCTCACAGTTGCTTCGCGTTCTACTTCGGCTTCTTCTAGAATGCTTGGCTCCACCACTTCCACAGATTCATGTAGACATTTTCGGAGATGAGAAACGTGAAAGACTTTGTGAATTCCGGCCAACCTTTCGGGCAGCTCTACTCTATAAGTCATTTTCCCAATCTTCTCGATGATAGGGAATGGTCCTATAAATCTTGGTGCTAGTTTTCCTGCGGATCCAAAGCGAACGACATTCCTTAAAGGGGATACCTTAAGGAAAACCATGTCCCTAACCTCAAACTCTAGGTCGGTCCTTCTTTTGTCGGCGTAGGATTTCTGTCTGTCTTGGGCAGTCTTCATTCTCCTCCGTATCAAGTACACTTTTTCTGAAGTCTCTCTAATCATGTCTGGCCCAAGTATAATCTTTTCAGTAGACTCCCACCAACAAGTTGGTGATCGACACGGTCTTCCATATAGAGCTTTGAAGGGCGCCGTACCGATGGTGGCTTGGTAGTTGTTGTAGTAGGCAAATTCCACCAAAGAAAGATGATCCTCCCATGTCCCTCCAAAGTCAAGAACGCATAGTCTCAAAAGATCTTCCAATACTCTATTCACCCTTTCTGTTTGACCATCTGTTTGGGGGTGATAGGTCGTGCTCAAGCATAACTGTGTGCCTACAGCTTCTTGCAGACTCCGCCAAAATTCGCTCGTAAAGATGGGATCTCTTTCACTCACTATGCTGGAGGGTATTCCGTGAGTCGAACTATTTCCTTGAGATAAAGAGAAGCTAGAGATGAGGCAGTCCTTCTACTCTTGATAGTTATAAAGTGGGCGCTTTTAGTGAGCCTGTTCACTATTACCCAAATGCTAGTATTGCCTCTTCTTGACCTAGGCAACCCATCAATGAAGTCCATTGAAATGCTATCCCACTTCCATTGCGGGACTTCTAGAGGATGAAGCAGTCCTCCAGGCTTCTTTTGTTCCGCCTTGACCTGTTGGCACGTCACGCACTTAGAAACGAAATCTACCACGTCCTTCTTCATGCCGCTCCAATAGAAAACTCTCTTTACGTCCTTGTACATCTTGTCCCCACCTGGGTGTATTGTCATTTTGGAATGATGTGCTTCCTCGAGAACCATCTTTACTAAATCCCTTGCTCGTGGGACGCATAGTCTTCCATCTCGCCTTAGCCAACCCTTATCATCAATGGAATACCTATTGAGGTGACTGGAAGTTTCACCCCTAATTAGTTTATCAATCACATCCACAAGCTGAGGGTCTTCACGTTGTGCGGCCCCTATTGAGTCTAAAAGAGTGGGCCGTACTTCTAGGGATGCCAATAAACCAGGTACAAAATCAGAGGAGGGCCTAAAGTCAAAACTGGCTATATACTCCAAGCTTTGCCTTTCTACAAAGAGAGGGCTTAGGGTCAGTTTCTTTCTGCTTAATGCGTCTGCTACTACGTTGCCTTTGCCAGGAGTATAGGAAATCTCAAAATCATATGAGGCAAGGAACTCCATCCACCTCTGCTGCTTCAATTTAATATCTTTCTGCGAGAAAAGATACTTCAACGATTTATGGTCAGTTTATAATTTGAACTTCTCACCAAGGAGATAATGGCGTCAAGACTTAAGCGCAAAGACAATGGCAGCCAACTCAAGATCATGGGTTGGGTAGTTCTTTTCATGAACTTTTAATTGTCTTCCACCATAAGCTACTACCTTCCCTTCTTGCATCAGAACAATGCCTAGCCCCGTACCACAAGCATCCGTGTATACGGTGAACATCTTGCTTCCATCTGGCAAAGTTAGAACTGGGGCTGTCGTGAGAGCCCTTTTTAATCGTTGGAAAGCAAACTTGCAATCTAAATCCCAAGCGAACGCCAGATTCTTCTTTGTTAGCCTTGTGAGTGGAGCTGAGATTTTTGCGAAATCCCTAATGAACTTTCGGTAAAAACCGGCTAGCCCAAGAAAACTTCGGACTTCGGTTGCATTTCTTGGTGTCTTCCAATCTTGCACTGCCACCACTTTTGCGGGGTCTACAGCTAACCCCTTTTTGGACACTATATGTCCAAAAAATCTTACTTCTTCTCTCCAAAAGTGGCACTTGGAGAATTTGACTTTTAGCTGATGTGCACGGAGAGTATCCATGATTTCCTTCAGATGCTGAGCATGTTCTTCCTCATTCTTTGAGAAGATCAAAATATCGTCTACGAAGACCACCACGAACTTATTGAGGAATTCTCTGAACACCCTGCTCATTAGGTCTACGAAATAAGCGGGTGCGTATGTCAAGCCGAAAGGCATGACAAGCCACTTGAAGAAACCTTCTGGGGTTCTGAATGCCGTTTTATCAATGCTATCTTCAACTACCCTTAGCTGATGGAACCTAGTAGCTAGATCAAGTTGGGAGAAGACCGACGCACCTACAAGCTGATCAAACAAATCGTCTATTCTGGGAAGCGGGTGTCTATTCTTTTTAGTCAGCTTCTATAGTCCACACAAAGACATAGTGAACCATCTGCTTTGGTGGCGAACACCACTGGAGCACCCCATTCTGAGGTACTCCTCCTTATAAACCCCTTCTCGAGAAGCTCCTTAACTTGCTTACTAAGCTCCTTTCTCTCCTTTGGAGCCATGTGTCTAACAGGCAGAGCTACGGGCTTTGTATTATCAACAAGATATATGCGGAAGTCTATTTCCCGCTTCGGAGGTAAGCCTTTCACCTCTTCAAAGACATCCGGATATTCCCGGACCACCCTAACCGACTGCAAATTCTCAACAGAAGCGTCAAGTGACTCTAGATAACTAAGCATAACAGCATTCAAGGGATTACAAGAAACCTCTAGAGTGTTACCGAGTCGAGTCAAGAGTCTAACCACTCTTTTCTCACAATCAAGAATGACACCATTACTGGATAACCAGTCCATGCCTAAGATCAGTCCATATCCTGAGAAGCCCAAAACAAAGGCACTACATCTAAATTCAACACTTAGAATAGAGATTTTCAAATCCAAGCAAACCATAGACAAATAAGCCGAGCCCCCAATTGGATTTGAAACAACCAGGGGATCTTCTACCATACTAGTGTCTAGGTGCAGAGATTCTACTAAGGCAGATGAAATAAAGGAGTGCGATGCATCGAAATCAAAGAAAGTGCGAACTGGATGATCATAGAGATAAACTAAGCTTTCTACAAAAATATTTCTACCTCGTTCCTGTGGAGGTGCCACCAGCGCGTGAACCTGTCCTCCTAAGGTAGATCCAGTCCTCTGTCCCTACCCCCGTTTCTTTGGGCAGTCCTTAGCCAAGTGTCCAGTCTTGCCGCAACTGAAGCAACCACCATTCATCTTTGCCTTCTTCTTTCTGCAGTCTTTCGCTATATGTCCAATAATGCCACAGAAATTGCACTTTCTCTTTTCATGGGATTTATTGTTCTTCCTGCCTTTCTTGAAGTCTGTTTTCTAAGCCTGTAAACCCTCTTTCTTTTCTTGAGGCACTTCCGCCTTTGCCTCTTTCTTGCCTTTATCTTCCTCGTGTAGCAGCGCCATGTCCACCAAGCTTTCATAGGTCGCTCCTATGGGTATATGGGTCATAGCAAGGCTGTGTAGAGGCTCATTCAGACCTTTGACGAAGCGAAGGGCCTTCTTGTGTTGGGTGTTTACTAAATCCAGCCCAAATCTGGCCAGCTGATTAAATTGATTGATGTACTCCTTGATTGTCATACTTCCTTGTTTAAGAGTTAGGAACTTCTCCATTTGCAGGCTTCTTTCAGCTTGGGAGAGGAATTTCATCTCAAACCTCGTCCTGAAATCTTCCCAAGTTTCCACTGGCCTCTCAGCATGGGTAACTTCCCACCAATAGGAAGCTTCATCTTTGAGCAACCACACTGGTAGCTGTATCTTTTGCCTGTCGTCAACTTCGAAGATAACAAATAAATCTTCAGTCTCCTTCAGCCAGTTCCTTGCTACCACAAATGATTCAGTTCCATAAAAGTCCTCTCCTCCCATAGCCTTGAAGTCTCTACACGTCTTAGCGAAAGTATTCCCCCGAGGAAGGGGAGGAGGAGGAACCGTTGCCACTGTGGGAGGAGGAATGACTGCTGGGCCCGCACTATTGGCCCTAGCCTCTAGGTACCTTCGGAACCAACCAGGGATCAGTACTCCTTCTGGAAGGTTAAGATCTCCAGACATGCTGGAACAAAAAGAAAAGTATTCAAGACAAAATGATAGAGAGATAATGCATATGGCTTTGGGGAATTATGCCTTTTAAAAACAACGCTGTCTCTTGAAAAAGAATGCTTCTTTAAAGTTCTTTTTGAAAATAGTTTCAAAAACTTTATCTAATCTGGCAAATCTGTGCTCTGATGCCAAGTGAAACACCCCACCCTCCATTGAGGTCACTCACAAAGGGAATGCCTTAACTTTGGTGGAGGTTTATAAGTAAAAGTCACAGATAAACACAAGACAGATATATAAACACATATATATAAGCAGCAGAAAACAAACAGGTTTTTTTATTTCATAAATACGTGTTCATACAAAACATTTCCATAACTGTCACATAATAACTTCCAAAACATTACATCGTCATTTTTTTCTTGGTTATTAAATAAAGAAGCATAAAACAAAATTAAAACTGCATAAATCCCCATAGAGTGTGTCCAACAGCCATAGCCAAGGAAAGAGAGTCCAAACCATACGTCTACTATCTTGAAGCTTGCAAAGAGTCTGACTAAGCTGGGTTGTTTCCTCCCTGTGGACCTAGGGGGGGGGGGGGAACGGAAGAAAAGAAGACGAAAGAAAATAGGGTCAGACATAAAGCCTGGTAAGTCTAGCGACTCTTCAGTATGAGAATAAGAAAAAGGGCATGATAGGTATAAACTGGAAATAGGAAAGTGTCATAAACTAAGATAAAGCTGTTTGAATCGAATATACTATCGCACCCCCACACTATATCTCTGCACCTATTTGTACTGTCTTAACTGGCACCCCATGCAGGAGGTGAAGTGATCCCCTTCTTCTAAAGATCGGCTCCTACTCGCATAATCATCTGTGTCTTACGGCCCCCAAAGATTGTAGATACCTGTGCTGGTCCCACCAAAGGGTGTATCAAGTCCCATGGTGGCGGCCCGACACAATTCTAGAATGCATAGGGTATACTACTAGTGCCCGCAGTGCCCTGTTTGTCTGCTCCGAAGTGTGTGCTCGCCCGCACTCCGTTAGAACCCACACCGTTGCACCCACCGTCGTCGCTTTTGACCGCTTACAATCAGCCCAGTAATCGTGCCCCACCGTGCCTAGTTTCAGGGTACCATGATACCTAATTGGGTTACTGCTGAAATGGGTCCCCGTTACTAGGGTTTTCTAGTCAAACATGTTAAGTGGTTAAGTGTCTGTATTTACCTAACCCCACCCATCAGTTTATTTAACATGTTGAATTGGTTAAGTGTTTTAGTTAACTTAACCCTACCATCCTGATTTGTCCGTCCTTAGCTTTTTAAAGCACCGACCACTCACATTAGACAGGTATTGTTATGTTATTGGATGTGCCGGTCGGTTCCGGGCAGGTTTACAACGTAACTCAGTCTAACCTCCGGTCCTTATTAGGCTCAATGCTTAACCACCCACATTGGATAGGTATTGTTGTGACTACTGGACAGCCGGGCGGGTCCGGGCAGGTTTACATCACAACTCAATCCAACCTCGTGTTAAGCATACTCGTATTTTCTAAATTTACATATTTGTCTTTATTACTTGTTATATGTAAATTTGCTAACAATTAATTGTTATGGCCCATTTTCCTAGTTTAACATTTTTGGTATGAGAATTTATACCATTCTAGTGTCACCAATTTTGGCATGTGACAAACATGCCAATACATATGATTTTCACCCATTTATGTCAAATTTCCTATAATTACCAATTTTTTCCAACGTTACCCCATTTAAGTATTAGGCTAACAATCTTAGCCTAATTTTACGTTCGCATGATTTTTAACATATAATATTAGGCTAAAAACTTAGCCTAATTTAGCGTACACAAAACTGGCATAAAGCAATTCATTAACATAAACATGACATAGGTGTAAAATTGGCATTATCGACATAGTAAATATGAACATCATGGGTGTGAACTTGCAAAATAGTCAACATGCATATATGTGAATTTGCAACATAGACTGAATCATGGGTTTCAACATGTCATGTGAACTTGCATTAAAAAAGGGAATCTAACTAAACAGATATCCCATGAATTAACATATGATTTAGACAACATAAGCCTAAACATGTTTAGATCTAGGCATAACATCGAACATCACTAACATATGACAAGCATATGACATGTTCATAAAGTATGAATAATTCCATCGCATGAGTGAACTAGATCCAAGCATATGTCTAATTACAACATGAAACATGTATTAAAGTGGATCATGGCATGGATCCAATTGTGAACTTTGCAACTTTTGTATAAACATATGAGCATGTATATGAACTTAATCATTTAGGCATAGAGGTTCCATTGTACAGCATATAACTTGTCATAATCACCTAAGCATAGAGGTGTAGATATGAATCAAATAACTTGTATGTGAATTTGAATAGATCCAACATCAACTAGATTAATCCACAAACATTCTAATGGATCCAACATCAAGTCAATTATACCGCGAACAAAACAATACCACAATCATTACAACACATAGATATGAATTAACATCGTCTTTATACAATAACACAATTCCATTTCCATTTTACATCGAATCAAATCATAACTTTTATTCACATCGGAAAAATCACTGTACTTACAACAAACGATGGTCTTGCTTTCTGATTTCTGAGTTCTGAATTTGAAATGCTTTCCTTTGGGTAGACAAACGTTGTTTGATTCTTGATTTACTTTAGTTTTGGCTCGTCTCTAAGCTTTCTCAAACTGACGGCTACTCCTAGTTTCTTCCCAGCTGCATGGCGGCTCTAGTTCTATATTATTTGTGTGAATTTAGGTTGAGAGTTGAGTTGTATTTATAGAATTTCAAACTAATTAGAGTCGTCGATGAAGCTAGAGTTAATCAAGGCCATCCATCTCAAGAGAAGCCAATTAGTAAGCGACAAGTCAGCCCTAGTGACACAGCCAAGCTCAGAAATTCGACCAGAAATCGACCAGGCCAGCCAGGGCCAAACCAGGTCGACTGGGCAGGTCGACCCCCAAGTCGACCTGGTCACCCAGGTCGACCCCCAGGTCGACCTAGTGCCTGGGCGGGAATTTTCCCGCCCAGCCCAATTTGGGTCTGTTTTTCGAATTTTGAACTTTATTTGAACTGTTTGAATTTTAAATTGAATTCTGAAACTTCCGGAGGTCATAACTCCTTCATACAGAGTCCGATTCACGCAAACTCGGACTCTATCTCAAGCAGAATTCCGAGACGAGCGCAATGGCATAACCCGTTTCCCTTAATTCTTTCATTTAGAATTAATTATACTTTAATTTGTTAATTTACAGTTAATAGAAAATTTGGGGTGTTACAAGTAACCTCAATCTTAAAAAAATTATTTCCACTCCATTTCGAAACAAAAAAATCCAAATCTATATATTTGTAACCCTGAGACCAAGAGCATCATTCCCATACGCATGTTGTAGTGTGTGACGCTTGTTTGAGATGCTCGAAAAACTAACAGTAGGCTGAGTGAAACGACCCGAAATCCCTGCATGGCCTAAGCCGAACAAGAATACAGATTGCTTTGAGAACACGACGCATCAGAATACAGAACAAGCGAACATTTCATTGTTATTAAAATAATTTTACATTAGAGTACAAGAATCATAGTACATCTTAAATAATATACAATGGAAAAATAACTTTAGAGATTTAAATTATAATATAGCGAAAATATAAACACATACTGCGGAAGACTCGAACTAATCCAGAGAACAACTCCATCTGTAATCCAGGTTCCTGTTTAATAAATATCTGCAAAACCAAAACTACTAGCTGCCCATGTGGAAATTATGGGCACCCAGAGTTTAAGTGGGAAGCAATAAACTCTAGGTCAATCATGGGACTGGTATGAGAACTAAAATAAGTTATTATACTTTTTTTAACGTTGGGTAAATTACGGGACCACACCGTATGACACGGAATGGGTTTCATCCACATGAATACCAATGACAATGCTTTTTGAGAAAATGAAGATATTATAAGACTCAATCCCATCACAAAATGCAATGCAAACAGGAGGATAGAGTTTTACCTTATAATAGCCAAAAAATGCTTTATAAGCAATATCCTCTTTTATTATCATTGGTGCATAGTGTAAAAAATCATCTTCACAAATAAATATATCAATCACAGCAGACGTAGCATACCTATGACAACATACATAGGTTACAATAAAAAAACCGTAAAGGTTCGTATTGGAATTTGGGTTCCATCAATGACTGAGGCTTTCTTCACACCGCTAATGGGTGTCCCGTGACTCAAATGGTCCTAATTCAGACATCTATAGTGTCCAGGATCAACTACGTCTAACCTTAATCATCACCTTTATCGGGGTGAATCTAGATTCCTTATAGTGGAGTCACCTTTATTGGGGTGCTCCTGAATCCTTCCTCTCTGGACCCTACATACAAAATGGTTATGTCTGGATCCCTCAGTAACCATCCGTGCCTTTTGTCCGTCCTCGACCTAGAATCGCTGCAACACAATGGTTACGCCTCGATGTCGTGTGGGCGTTCACGTGGACTTTCACAACCCTACGGCTTTGCTAGAGTCGAGCAAAACTGATTCGAACATGCCGTTTATTATCTAGCATCAACCATTCATGGGTTGTGAAGCACATCAAAGTCACATCTCGATACACAAAGCTACGCTATATTAGCCATGCTTTGATCATTATCCACAAAGCTTTGCTTTTCAACAAGAAGCTTTGATCTATCTACCAGCAACACTCAGCATGCCACATTGTCATTCCATACCACACAACTAATGTCCATTAATATATAATCCCTAAGCTCATACGTCTCAGAGAAGAGTGTTAATCTAAGAGAATAAATTCTCCATTGCCAAACAGATGTATAATTAGTTGGGATCAATCAATATGACATCAAATACGATGTCAGACACACATCCATTTACAAGTTCGTTTTGGGTTTAAACGAAACCGGAGGCACCTTATTCCTCGTCTCATATGTCAAATACAGGAGAGAGGCCCTCGCATATCTGGTCAATCTCTAAGTACGTCTGGACGACTACTACTTATAACCTCGTTTTGGGTTGTACACCCCAATTGAGACATCGACAATAATCCAAATGATGCGAAGATCTCCGGTCTTTAACCATTGTCTTCAATATCTTCGACTTTTAATCGTCGCAGTTATTCATAATGGGTTAAACCTGGTCTTTTCGAATAACTATTGCAACTTTCAAATCAAATGATATATAAACATATCATACATCTCATTCCAATCCAGAATATTCTTTTATTCAGATACTTTTAACTTTGGGAAAGGTTCCCATTAATTTCATCAAAGATTATCAACTTATTGTTTAATCCATTCCCTGGAAATCATTTCAAAAGATTTTATAATATATTTTCACCATATAAACCAGATTAAGGTTTATAAAACTAGTCGGAGTTATCGAGTCATACCGAAGTAATCATTCATTTTATTATCCCAACTCATTCATCCTATGGAGAAAAACTGGTAGTACTCCATATCTAACACCTAGTATGTTAGCGGTAAATTTAGTTACCATTTAACGCTCCAAATCTAATTAATGATTTAACTATCGCATCAAGTAAAACTGGTGACACTCCATTCTCGAACACTTCTAGAATTCGGTAAATTTAGTTACCTCATTTACATTTCAATCTGATTAAAGATTCATTAAAACTCCAACTTAGTTTTAATCTCAAAAATCATTACTTATTGATTATTCAGCTTTAGGAAATTAATCATGTCTTTAACGGGGTTAAAGAACAAATGTCATTTAAAACATCGATTATGATAAACCCCAAAATCAACCTCCATTTAATATGGAATCTTTACGGAAATCAGATCAGTCGTAATCAATATGAATTTCCACATCAGACTAATACCATAAGCTAAATAACGGCAAAGGCTTTTTAAATCCTCAAATAGTAAATGTCTTCCTCCATGGAGGTTCACCTCGGTTACCAATAAATTGAATTCCATTTAATTCCAATTTAATTTATTAAATTGGAAAACTTCACTTTAGAAAAATTCCATTAAATCTTAAGTAAAAAATTTATTTAACAAACTTCATTTTCAACTGGGTTTAAGAATAGTGTTATTGAAGATACAATTCATGAAAAACCCAAAATCTAATTTGATATCAATTACAAGGTTTTGAATAAAAATCATATCGACTTATGTTCAATATCAAATTCTAAAATTAACCAATTCCGTATTGGGAATAGCAATATCTATATCTTCCAAATTCCTCAAAGATATCTGTATAGTTACGGATTCCAATATCAAAATATCCAAAGATTTTTTCCATTCAAATCCATTCCAATTTATATATTGGAAAACTCTGGTTATATTAATACCATTATAATTATTTTAGTTGATAAACAACTTGAAACACCCCTCCGCTGTTAAGGTCACTCACAAAGGGAATGCCTTAATTTCGGTGGAGCATTATATGTAAAAGATGCAGATAAATTACAAGACAGACAATTAAAGCAGCGACAAATAAATAAAACTTTATTTCATTGATAAACAGCTTGTACAAAGATTGTTTTACAATACCAAAGTATCTTGTCTTACTTACAAAAATAATGAAGCATAAAATGATTTCCCCAAATAAAGCATGAGCCAGCCATAGCAGTAGAAGAGAGAGTCCAAGGAAACACGTCAAAGAGTCTTCAAGCTTGGAAAGAGTAACGGTCCAAACAAACCTGAGCTATTCCCTCCCTGACTACCGAGGGGGGGAGCGGAAGAAAAGAGGCGAAAGCAAACTAGGTTAGACATAAAGTCTGGTAAGTCCAGTGATTCTTAGTATTTAAACGAGCAAAAGGGTCATGACATGAATAAACTAAGTATAAGACTAAACCATAGTAACAAGATAATATGGGATAAGCATGGGATATGGCAAGATAAACTGAATGTACCGATAAATTGAATGTACTGATAAACTGAATGCGCTTCTACTCCTTCTCTGCTTCGCAACTACCCTGTTTATACTGATTTCTATATCTCTGCACTACCTAAATGGTGTCCAAACTAGTAATATATGATCATATGATAAGGTGATCCCAATCGCCGTATTTGCGGTTGCCTTCAGATGTGCTTCTATTATGGGGATTCCGTTAATTACATAGATCTAATCTAGGGCTTATTATCGAGTGCTTACTAGATTCAACCAGGGTTTATGCTACCCAGGGCCACTGGGGTTTATGCTACCTATTGAATGCTTCTCGGATTCAGGGTTTACGCGACCTAGGTCCAACTAGGGATTATGCTACCTACTTTGTATTAATTTTCCATGTGTCTGTGTCAGTCGGCCCTCTCTTGCGTGTAGATACTATGTGCTGGCCCCACCATAAGGTGTATCAAGTCTTATGATAGCGACCCGACACGATTCAAGATGCACAGTGTATAACTACTGGTACCCAGTGCCTGCTTTTTTCACTTCGGAGTATGTGCACGCCCGTAAACCGTCAGAACCTACACTGACGTACCCCATGCCGCTATTTTTGACCGCTTATAATCAACCCAGTAATCGTGCCCCACCCTGCCTAGTTTCAGGGTACAATGATACATCTATGTGGGTTACTGCTGAAATGGGTCCCCGTTACTAGGGTTTCCTGCTGGTTAAGTTTGTGGGCCTATATATACAAATATTACCCACCTATACGAGATGTACTTAACCCTCCCACTGATTCTAGCATGTTTTCTTAACGGTTAAGTTTTGTCGGCCTATATTTACTAATATTACCCACCAACCCGACGTGCACTTAACCTTCCCACGAATTCAATCATGTTTATTTAATGGTTAAGTTTTGTGGGCCTATATTTACTAATATTACCCACCTACCCGACGTGTACTTAACCTCCTACTCGTCAATTCGTGTTGGTTAAGTGTTTCTTATTAACTTAACCTTTCTTGCTTATCATGTTGGATTGGTTAAGTGCGATTTATTAACTTAACCCTGTTCATTCATCAGGTTATATTGGTTAAGTATTTCCCATTTAACTTAACCCCATTCGCTCATCAAGTTATATTGGTCAAGTGTCATTAATCAATTCAAGTTGACTTAACCCATCCACCCGTCATGTCATGTTGGTTAAGTGTTTCATTCTGGTGTTGACTTGACCCTACCTCAAATCATGTTATATTGGTTAAGTGTTGTTCTCGTGTTAACTTAACCCTTCCCATACATCATGTTATATAATTGGTTAAGTGTTTTCCTCTTGTATTACTTAACCCCACCACATGTCATTGTATATTTTGGTTAAGTGTTACCTTAGTTAACTTAACCCTATCATCTGCTTAATTAACCTTAGTTAACTTAAACCTATCATCTGCTTAATTAACATGTTACGACGGTTAAGTGTTCTAAATTTACTTAACCTCACCCACTTGTCTAATTAACATGTTGTAACGGTTAAGTGTTCTAATTTTACTTAACCTCACCCACTTGCCTAGTTAACATGTTATTATGGTTAAGTGTTTCCCTAATTACTTAACCTCACCATTTCTAGCTTGATTTATTCATGAGCCTTAATTAATTAATTAATTAATTAAAGCATCAACCACTCACATTAGACAGATATTGTTGTGGTTACTGGATGTGCCGGTCGGTTCTGGGTAGGTTTACACCACAACTCAGTCTAACCTCGGGTCATTCTAGGCTTGATGCACTAACCGCCTACATTAGATAGGTATTGTTGTGGTCACTGGATGTGCCGGTCGGTTCCGGGCAGTTTTACACCACAACCCAGTCTAACCTTGGGTTAGGCATATTCGTCTTTTACTAAATGTACATATTATGTAAATTTTCCGTAAATCAATTTAGCCTAGATCATATTTATTTGTCATGCAAATTAGCATATTTATATTCTATGCCCAAAACTTGATTTACCTATCAATCAGCCCAACTTGCAGTTTATACCAATTTTAGATTTAATATTCCCCTTTTACAATTCATGCCCAATCTAGATTAATATTCCAATTTATGGTTCATGTAAAAACTAGATTTAATATTCTAGTTTACCGTTTATGTCCAAAACTTGGTTTACACGCCAATTACACCCTTTGTGGCCAATTAAATTTATCAACTTATGCCTAAGTCTAATATGCATGTAAATCATTCACTATTATAGCCAATTTAGACTACACCAACATATTTATTATGCTAAACTAACTTAATTAAGCTACGCCCAAATTCCCGCACCGTAATCGTACGTATAACATGATTTCACAAGTTTCTAAGTACTCATGAAATGATACTAATAGTATCAAAGCAAGGAATATGGGATAAGCACGAGAATTGACATAAAAGAATAGCCATGCAAGAATGAACCAAATACAAAAATAATGGTTCCAATGGGTTTGATGTACATAATAGTGAATAGGAATAAACTAGACAAGTTACACCCCAAAAATGGGATGCAACATAATTAAGGGAATAAGCATAGGTGATTTGGTCTAACATAATGCCAGTTCGAAGTACAACGTAATAGGTTAATGGGAATAGGCATAAGTCACTGACTACAATAGTTATAGGCAATTAACCACAATAGTCATGGGCGACTAATCACAATAGTTTCTTAATCAATGTCATAAGAAATAGTCTCATAGTCATAAATCTTGGTAATAGTCTCATAGTCATGAATCATATGCAATAGTCTCAAAATTATGAATCATAGTCATAGTCATAGGCAATAGTCTTATAGTCATAGTCATATGTAATAGTCTCTTTGTCATGGATCATAGTCATAGGCGATAGTTTCATGGGCAACAGTTTCATAGTCATAGTCTTAGGCAAAAGTCCCATAATCATAGTCATTGGCAATTAGCCACAATAAGTTCTAGGCCACAATCGAGAATCAGATCCAAAGGCATAGATAACGTTAGATTTGACATAAGCATGAATCAATGATAATTAACTTGCAAATTGGTATAGTTCTATATTTTGATTCATTACATTCACAATTCCAATTACACGTTCAAATCTAAGAAATAACTGAACTTACAGTGATCGGTTTAGAAAAAGGCGATTTGCTATGATTCGAGTGACGTTGCTTGAAGAGGAATGCCTATGGTCCAACTTGAAGCTTTATCTTGATTTGAATCTCCAATTTGAAGAAGAACTATAACTTGTTTTAATGGAGAATAATATTTATTTTAATTAGGATTGAGGCAGAGTATAGGCGTAATGAAGTTGTGTGGAGAAAGTGAAGTTTGGGGGCGTTTATATAGCGTAGAACTCATGAATTTGGTCCAGAAATCAGCCCGGATACATAAAAATGAATTCTGTCTCGAATCTGGAAAAACAGGGCAGGTCGACCCCCAGGTCGACCTATAGGGGGGAGGTCGATCCCCTGGTCGACCTGGGTCTTGGGCGGGAAATTTCCCGCCCAGCCCGCTTCTGGGTTCTGTTTTGAATTTTGAATTCAGTTTCGAGCTGTTTTTTAAATTTGAGCTGAAACTTCCGAAGGCCATAACTTCTTCATACGAAGTCCGATTCATGCAAACTCAGAATCTATCTCAAGCAGAATTCCGAGACGAACGCAATGGCATAACCCATTTCCCTTAATTCTTCTCTTAAAAATTAAGTATATGTTGATTTGTTACATTAACGTTTATAGAAAATACGGGGTGTTACATTCTCCCCTCCTTAAAGGATTTCGTCCCCGAAATCTTCAAGTTAAGAAGAATGTATCCTAACATCCAGCATCCATCTACTCAACCATTCAATCACAGGCATCCATTTTCCCTAAAAAGGATTTCCAATGCTTTCATGATTCTATGCATTGTGTGTGTGCATGTCCTTATCTAATGTAAAATCAGGCGGTCTACTGATTCAGTTGACCTCCTTAATGCGAATTATGTCAGTGCCATGAGTCCATCATGTATGCAATTATCCCTGGTCATGTAAGTACTATATGCGTGCATATTCATTCATCCATTTGCAACATCCATATGATAACACATCAAGTTTTAATCCATCTACAAATACATATATGCATATGCAAACGTTAAAGTGACTGAGCCGATCTAGTGCCTAATGTGTGTATATGCATCCACGAGCAACCACTAGCAACCACTTGCAACCATCAATCATAACATGTTTCAATTACATGTTTACATCCAGATGGGTTCCTACCTAAGGATCGAAGATACGCCCTAGGGGATATATTTAAAAGATAAACATTACAGAGAAAGTGGAACCAAGGATATACCCTCAAAAAGGGTATGATGCGCGTATCTGGTCTTCAGTCTTTTAAGTCGCATCTTTCTTGAGCTTCACTCCACTGTACCTTAACTAATTTAACTTCACGACCGCGAAGCTTCTTGGCCTCCATTTCCAAAACCCACTAGTAAAGATAGGACCTCGCTTACTTACTATGCTAGAGGGTATCCAATGTAGTCGAACTATCCTCCCGAGAAAAACATATATTAATCATGATACCAAGTGTATATACCTAGGATGATTAGAGGTCTCTCCTCTACTTAGCTTATCCATCATGCTGCAAATCTGAGGGTCTAAAGCTAATGGTTACTATGTGCTTATTACCTCTCTTAAGTTCAGTCTAACTTAGGGTACCAGCCCCAACCATTTATTTCTCACGCAAACCATCCTAGTCGAACTCGACATCCCTCAAGTACAAGCCCCAAAGGCCTAAACCAATATCAGACAAGAACCCAAGGGATACCTCCTTCGAATTTGGATGATCTATGTGAGCTGATACTAATAAAACAACTAAACAATTGATCACTTTATCGACTCTGGCTATCCTTGCCAATCTTGCTCCAGAATTATCGTTGATCGCATAACTGGCTTTGCAGTGTCATTTAGATACATGCGGAAGTCTGTCTCGAATTTTTAGGGGGAAAACCCCTACCCTAATCAAAATATCTTGCGTACTCATGGACTACCCCAATGGATCGAAAATCGTCGATAGATAAGTAAAGTGATTCTAGGTAGCTAAGACAAACTGATCCCTTAGGATCATACGAAATCTCAAGGGTATTCTCGAGGCAAGTCGAAAGTCTAACTACCCTTGTTTCATAATTACTAGCTAACCAATCAATGCCTAGAATTAACCCATAGCCCAAAAAACATAAGCATAAATATAGCTATTCTCAAATCCTCACAAGTCAAAGATAGATGGGCCGAACCAGCAATTGGATTCGAGACTATAATGGGATCCTCTACTACACAATATCTAGGGTGCAGAGACTCAACTATGGAAGCAGATATATACGGATGTGAAGCGCTAAAATCGGAAGGAGTACTAACAGGATAATCAAAAAGAAAAAATTCATTCAACCGAAATCTTACTGCCTCTCTCTAGTATGCTGGCGGTGAGAGCATGCACTCGCCTTCTGGAAAATCTTATCCCTTGTTCTTGCCCTTGTCCTCAATTATGTGACCCATTATACCCTAGTAAAGATACTTCCTCTTGTCTTAGGTTTTACTATTTTTTTCCTCCCCTCCTTTGTGAGCCAAGTCCATATCCATGGGTTCTTCATCTTTGTTTTGTGCTCCTTAGCCAAACCCCTTAATTCTCAACTTTTCCATCCTTGTGTAACTTGTTGACATGTCTCTCGAAAGCTGCTTCCATCGCATGGAGAATCCTACAAAGCTCGAAAGAAAATTAGCCGCAGGTGAAACTGCTACGGCTACAGATGGAAGTTGGGCACTTGTTTTCCCTTTGACAAGTGTTGTAGTCTTGTCGAGCCTACGAAACTGTAATAACCCGAAAATTTGAGCCAGTTTAAAATTTTTATTTTGGCAATTTTAGCGAATTTTGAATATTTAAAATAGATTATTTTAAATAATATCGACGAGAAATTTATTTTGAATATAATTCGAACGTATATATTATATACATCGTTGTTAGAATATAAATAATTATATATATAATTATAAATAGAATTGAAAATGGCGCGGTAGTTCGATAATTCGATTTCAAACTTCAATTGAACATACCGGGTGCAAAACAATCCGGATTTTAGTGAAACCAAAAACATTAGGATCTATCTGAGAATATCTTTCCAACGAATCCGAAAAATCAAAATTTCATAACGGGAATCAAAAGATATGCCCAGTTGAAAATTCTAAATAGTCGCTATGGAATTCATGCCCTTAAAAATAGACATTTTGCAAACGACCTCGGATTTCGACGAAACCACTTTTGTTGGGTCCGTGATGTCAAATTATTGCTAGATTCCAAATTTCATAATTTTTCGAATCAATATGTGTGCGTGGCAAAGGAAAACGCGTTTGACCAGTTTTAGTTGATTTTAATCGACTGGAAAATGGCCATTTTTCCAACGGTCTCAGAATTCGATGAAACTAGTTTTGTTAGGACCGTATAGTCAATACGAAGCTAGAAAATATTTTTCTGTAATTTATCGAGCTAGTATGTGACCCCGGTAAATTGAAATGCGCGTTCAAAATCAATATATAGAGTTATATGTTGATTTTGACGGAAACTGATTGTAATTATCGAATCAGCTTGCAATACATATCCCATTGTGTTCGGAATGGGGGTAAAACGCTAGGGACGACAGGCAGTGGGCCTCGTTTTGAAGTCGAAAATAAAAGTTGCTTTTTGTGGAAAATAAATAATAATAAAATAAAATAAAATAAAATAAACCCTTTCTCCTCCTCCTTAAATCACGTTGCCCCCCTTTTCAGTTCGTTTCAGAAGAAAAAAAAAGAAGAAAAAAAAAACCAAAGTGACGAGGCCGCCGTTCATTCTCCACCTGCCTCCTCCGTTCGCCGCCCACCTCCCCTATCTCCTCCCCTCCTCTCGCGCCCACCCTCCTCTTCCTCAGAGATCCCGCACCCAAATCCCCTCACCGCCCTCAAACCCATAACCGTCGCCACCAGATCGACGCCCTCCCACCGCCGCTGAGCTCCGGGCGCCACCGCCAGGTCCCCCCCCCCCCCCCCCCCGGTCACCCACCTCGCCGACGACTTTTCTCCCTCTCCCTTTAAACCGATGGACCCACAAACCCCACCGTGAGCCTGAGGCGCTGCCGTCGCCACCTGGAGGACTGCCTCGCCTCTCCTGCTACCTCGAGACGTTGGCGCTACTCCCCCTCTGGCCGTGGAGCCTCCGACAACCCAAACAGTAAGCTTTAATTATTTATGTGATTAGCTTAGGGAAAAGAAAAACTGATTTTTTTCATATGTTTTTAGGATTAGGAAAATCCGATTTTGCATATGTGTTTTAATTAATAAAAATATGATTTTTATATTTTTAAAGTATTAAAAATATGATTTTTATATTTTTAAAGTAGTAAAAATATAATCTTTATTATATAGAAGATTTAAAAATATGATTTTTGTTTATGTAGAGAAGTAAAAAATATAATTTTTACATGATAGAAATCTATATTTTTGAAAAGGCGAAATCTTTATATAGAGAATAGCGTGGTATATATAGAATTTTTTATCTATATTCCATTTTTATCCATATAGCAAAGTAAAAATTCGATTTTTATATATTGAATAGCAAAGTAAAAATTTGATTTTTATATATTGAATAGCGAAGTAAAAATTTGATTTTTATATATTGAATAGCAAAGTAAAAATTCGATTTGTATATATTGAATGGCGAAGTAAAAATTCAATTTTTACATATGTAGAGAATACGGGCAACGAAGGTGATAAAAAGACGAGAACGATGAAGACTTCTATAAATGAAGAGTCAAGATGATTGGATAGCTATTGGTGAGAATTTCTCACCTTTCAATTTCATTTTCTAGTTATATATATACTAGGATGTAGACGGTGTTTAGTAGCACCCGACACAATCGTCCACAGACTATGGACTTGTTTGTTTGATTGCAAAAATTAGTTAGATGATTTGATTTGAATTTGGTTGTTTGGTGAATTTGATTGATATGTGAATGGCGTGGGCCTTCACTAGACCGGGGATAAGGCTAGGCCTTGTCCCGTTTCTAGTATCGTGCTGTTATGCCGCCGAAATTTTCTAAAATAAGTTAGAAAAATAAAGATATCATTTTATATAATAAAGGAACCGAATAGAATAGTCATGGGTTGAAATAAAAAATTCATTTACAAACCGGACGGTTTGTTCATGTACACCTATTTGAAGGACATTGATATGGACGATAAATTTGACACATCGCCCAACTGCACAAATAAAATCTGTGTTTGATTGTTTGAAACCCCACACGGGTATTGGGATGAAATATGAAGTTCACTCATCCTGATTGATTTAATATGTCGATCGATTGATCGTCAGGCTGTTATAAGCGTTAGATATCTATATTTGATGCTTATACAGTGTAGTGCACTTTGGTTGATGGTTGATTATTTTTCAATGCTAGTATATACGTGTGATGTATGAAAATCCGTATAATTAACTTTATATGGTGATTGATTGGGCCTCATTCCAATTTAGAAAATAAAGAATATATAATATAAAGGTTCATGTGTTGACTGTACTCATCCGTTGAGATTAGTCATGTGTTGAACGAAATATTTTAATAATAAAATTTACATCTTTATCAATATAATATAAAGGTTCATGTGTTGACTGTACTCATCCGTTGAGATTAGTTATGTGTTGAACAAAATATTTTAATAATAAAATTTACATCTTTATCAATATAATATAAAGGTTCATGTGTTGACAGTACTCATCCGTTGAGATTAGTCATGTGTTGAACGAAATATTTTGATAATAACAAATATTTTGACAATAGGAAATATTTGAAATAGAATATTTGAAAATAGAAGTATATGAAGCCGTGTTGATTAGATCGATGCCATTTTGACGTGATAGATATTTATATCGATTTTATTCATTTAAAATGAATTGAGTATAAAGTGATTTCGAAATGAATTAAATATAAAACGATTTCGAAATGAATTGAATATAAAATGATTTCAAAATGAATTGAATATAAAACGATTTCGAAATGAATTGAATATAAAACGATTTCGAAATGAATTGAATATAAAACGATTTCGAAATGAATTGAATATAAAACGATTTCAAAATGAATTGAATATAAAACGATTTCGAAATGAATTGAATATAAAACGAATTCGAATTGAAAACGAATTGAATTGAACTCGAATTGAATTGAAATTTGAATGGAATAGAAATGAACTTCAAAATGAATTTATAAAGCAAAAGTTAATTTTGATTTGAATTGAAATGGAAGTTGAAAATGTTTTTGAAACGAATTCAAAACTACTTATATAATTCGTTTTAAATAGAAATCGACGAAATAGATATTATATATATTATATATATAATATAATGGCCTGAATAGAATGCGCCGCGCCGCGGCAGTTCGTGAATTTCGACCATTTATTTCAAATGAACATTACGGGAGATCCGACCGTCGGATTCTCCTAAAACCCGAACCGTTGGGTTCGTATCGAAAAGAGCTTTCTAAAGAATATTAGAAATTCAAAATCTAATGGTTGGATTTGGAGATACGTCCAAATCAAATTTGGAAAAGGTCGCTATAAGTGCAGTTCGATGGCAGTTGATGGAAATCGACTGTACGGGCCTTGATAAAATTAATAAAAATATCAATAGTTTGTGTAAAATCATAAGAAATGATTTGGGAAAATTTGGGATGAAAAACTCCATATTTGAAAAGATAAAAATAAATTTTTATCAAAATGAACTAGATTGAACTAAATTTAAAACCCAATTTCTTTTTTTAAAATAAATAAATTAGATTTAAAAAGGGGTTTTAAATAATCAGGAATTTCTAATATATTTGGTTGGATTTGAAATGGGTTTGTCGTGAACGGTGTTTTAAATAACACTAATTCTTTAACCCGATAGTAAATAGAATGTGATTTGGGTTTGTCGTGCACTGTGTTTTAAATAACACCTAGTTCTTTAACCCAGTAAAAGGAGTTTTAACGAATCTGCAATTAGGTTGAAATGTGAATCTATAATCTAAATTATCAAATTTAGAAATGAGCGAGAATGAAGTATCGCCAGTTTTGCTCCAAAGCGATAGTTAAATCTTTAATTAGATTTGAACGTGAAATGGTAATTAATTTTACCGATAACACCATAGTATTAGATATGGAGTATTACCAGTTTTGCTTCATGGGATGAATAGGTTGGGATTGGGAAATAAAATAAATAATTACTTCGGTGTGGTTCGCTAATCTCGACTAGTTTAGAAAACCATAATTTGGTTTGAAATGACATCTAAAGGAAGATTAAAGGATAAATTTGAAAGAATTTATCTTGGATAAAATTAATGGGAACCTTTCCCTAAAAATGTGATTTTGTGAATAAAAGAATATTCTGAATTGGAATGAGGCGTATGTTGTGTTTGTGTAACATTTGTTTTCAATATACGCGGGTTGTTCGGAAAGGCCGGGTTTATACCCATTCTGAATAACCGATTCGACGATATGTCGAAGATGAAGACGGTGGTCGAAGACCGGAAGTCTTCACATTGTTTGGATAATTACCGACGATCCTGATTGGGCTGTACACCCAAGAGGATGGAAATAGTTGGTGGTCGTCCAGACGTACTTGGAGATGGATGGATATGCGAGGAAAGTGCCTCCGGTTTCGTTCAGACCCAGAACAAACTTGTAAATGGATTGTGTGTTTGACATTGGATTTTATTATGTGTTGATTGATTTCTGTTAAATATAAATCCGTTTGGCAGCGGAGAATTTATTCTCTTGCTTAACGCCCTTCTCTGAGACGTACGAGCTTAGAGGTTATATATCGATAGACATCAATCGCATGGCATGAACTGCCAGTGTGGCATGCTGAGTTGCATGGATCAAGGCTTCTGTTGAAAAGCAAAGTCTTGTGGTTGATGATCAAAGCACGACCTACGTGGCGTAGCTTTGTGTATAGCGTGGATTCGCGAGCCTCACACCTCGGTATGAGTCAAAAACGGGATGAGGACCCAAGGAGTGCACGACGTTTCTTTCTAGCTATGGGTGGTGTCAGTGACCTACCAGCCCTGACATTTATATACTTTTCACCTTGTGGTTTGGATGCGAGGCGCCTCGATTATAGTCCTATAGGGCCGGAAAACGTGTGTTCAGGAATTGCCAATCCTCTAACGTAAGTGAGGACCGGCCTTGGAGGATCCCAGGGTTGCCCAAAGTGCGTAGCCCTGAGACATTTGCTAGAGTGTCTCAAACGCGGAGAGGAGCTTGCCCCTTGCCTCGACTCATGACGGAAATCCAATTTCCAATTCGAGATATCTCGGTTTTAATTGTATAACAAGTATGGCGACATAATGGTATGGGACATTCATGCCGCCTATGATTTATATTTACGATTGAAACTGTTTTGACACTATACACTTATTATAGTATCAAATGATTTGTTTTAAACGTACCAAGCATGTTTGGCTGTTATAAGGTAAAACCATATCCTCCGGCTTGCGTTGCATTGTGTGATGGGACCTGGGTCTTATAATAGCTTCATTTTTCGAAAAAGCATTGCGTTGTTTATTCTATGCACTGGTATTCTTGGGAGGAAACCCGTTCCGTGTTATACGGCGTGGTCCCTTGAATTACTCTCTTTTAAAGTAAAATTTTAAATAACTGTTTTAGTTCTCACACCAGTCACATGGCTGACCTGGAGTTTATTGTTTTAACCTAAACTCTGGGTGCCCCTATTTTCCACACGGGCAGCTAGTAGTTTTGGTTTTGCAGATTTATATTCACAGGATCCTGGTTTACAGCTGGAATGATATCCGTAAAGCTGTGTATCCGTATATCACCTTCAGTTGTGCTTTGTATTATTTTCCGCTGCTATGTAATTTATTGTAATCTCTGATATTTATCATATGTAATTTATTCAATTATACTCTGTATATTCTTGTATCTGATGGAATTGTGTAATAACAATGAGATGTTCTTTCATCTGCGTTCTGATTTGTCGTGTTCTCAAAACGATAGGGCGTTTCGAGCGGTCTGGATCGGTTTTGCGACTGGTTTGGATTGAGCGAAATTCTTTGCCGTTACATTTGGTATCAGAGCTTTGGTTTACAGAGCTCGGGAACAAGGCACAATAGAACCATACGAAAGAATTCATCAGATATTGGATGAGTAATGTCCAATTAGAATGACTCGTTAGAGATAGGATCAGTAGTATCCTAGAACGAGTGTGAAGAGTATATTTTTCAAATGGAAACAATTTTGTTTTGAAATTTAAACCATTTTAAAACGTATTTGATTATTTATTTATTTTGAATATGAATAATCCACTATATAAAGATTTTGCATATACGCATCATGAACGTATATTCGAAGTTTTAATATATTGGATAGATATGGAATCACATTCTAGTCGCCCGGAGATGGTACTGATAATTGTCATGACATCATCAGTATTTATGTTAGTGTTTCGAAGGTTTGATATCTATATATTTCCATTAGACTGGTGTGAGAACCAAAACTTATATAGCTAGAACACGTTGTTGTGAATTGGCATCAAAAACATGATTTTCGACTATATATCAAAATTTATGAATTTGAAACGTTAATTCACTAATTGATTGATGTTTGATAATTTTGAACCATTATGCCTAATTGCATCAAATATTGAATATTATTGAAAATTGGTCGCATTTGTTTGCATATACATATACTTACATTGAATAGGTCATAGCAAGGAGGCTAGAGCCGAAGAATAAAATTTGTTTGCCCGACAAATAGGTACATGTTTACTACATAATTTACTGTTTTGTTCGGGTGATGATGATTTTATGAGCCTATTGGCTAGCCGCTTGGCTTTTTCTTTTTCTTTTTGAGATCAGAAGGCCTATATGGCAATTTCGGGATTTTCCCGTGGCTCTCGGTGCAGGGGAGGTTATGGCGAAATTTTTCAAAAATTTAGGGTGTTAGCCAAATTTTTGAAAATTTGAAAATTCTTAGAAACTGAAAAGTTGGAGAATGGAAGCCAGATCGGACGTTGAGTTGAATAATCAAACCACTTTCGACTTTGTTCCTTTTCGGGGACGAAAAGTTTTAAGTGGGGGAGATTGTAATAACCCGAAAATCTGAGCCAGTTTAAAATTTTTATTTTGGCAATTTTAGCGAATTTTGAATATTTAAAATAGATTATTTTAAATAATATCGATGAGAAATTTATTTTGAATATGATTCGAACGTATATAATATATACGTCGTCGTTAGAATATAAATAATTATATATATAATTATAAATAGAATTGAAAATGGCGCGGTAGTTCGATAATTCGATTTCAAACTTCAATTGAACATACCGGGTGCAAAACAATCCGGATTTTAGTGAAACCAAAAACATTAGGATCTATTTGAGAATATCTTTCCAACGAATCCAAAAAATCAAAATTTCATAACGGAAATTAAAAGATATGACCAGTTGAAAATTCTGAATAGTCGCTATGGAATTCAGGCCCTTAAAAATAGACATTTTGCAAACGAACTCGGATTTCGACGAAACCACTTTTGTTGGGTCCGCGATGTCAAATTATTGCTAGATTCCAAATTTCATAATTTTTCGAATCAATATGTGAGCGTGGCAAAGGAAAACGCGTTTGACCAGTTTCAGTTGATTTTAATCGACTGGAAAATGGCCATTTTTCCAACGGTCTCAGAATTCGACGAAACTAGTTTTGTTAGGACCGTATAGTCAATACGAAGCTAGTAAATATTTTTCTGTAATTTATCGAGCTAGTATGTGACCCCGGTAAATTGAAATGCGCGTTCAAAATCAATATATAGAGTTATATGTTGATTTTGATGGAAACTGATTGTAAATATCGAATCAGCTTGTGATACATATCCCATTGTGTTCGGAATGGGGGTAAAACGCTAGGGACGACAGGCGGTGGGCCTCGTTTTGAAGTCGAAAATAAAAGTTGCTTTTTGTGGAAAATAAATAATAAAAAAATAAAATAAAATAAACCCTTTCTCCTCCTCCTTAAATCACGTTGGCCCCCCCTTTTCAGTTCGTTTCAGAAGAAAAAAAAGAAGAAAAAAAAACGAAAGTGACGAGGCCGCCGTTCATCCTCCACCTGCCTCCTCCGTTCGCCGCCCACCTCCCCTATCTCCTCCCCTCCTCTCGCGCTCACCCTCCTCTTCCTCAGAGATCCCGCGCCCAAATCCCTCACCGCCCTCAAACCCATAACCGTCGCCACCAGATTGACGCCCTCCCACCGCCGCTGAGCTCCGGGCGCCACCGCCAGGTCCCCCCTGTCACCCACCTCGCCGACGACTTTTCTCCCTCTCCCTTTAAACCGATGGACCCACAAACTCCACCGTGAGCCTGAGGCGCCGCCATCGCCACCTGGAGGACTGCCTCACCTCTCCTGCTACCTCGAGACGCTGGCGCTACTCCCCCTCTGGCCGTGGAGCCTCCGACAACCCAAAACAATAAGCTTTAATTATTTATGTGATTAGCTTAGGGAAAAGAAAAAATGATTTTTTTCATATGTTTTTAGGCTTAGGAAAATCCGATTTTGCATATGTGTTTTAATTAATAAAAATATGATTTTTATATTTTTAAAGTATTAAAAATATGATTTTTATATTTTTAAAGTAGTAAAAATATAATCTTTATTATATGGAAGATGTAAAAATATGATTTTTGTTTATGAAGAGAAGTAAAAATATAATTTTTACATGATAGAAATCTATATTTTTGAAAAGGCGAAATCTTTATATAGAGAATAGCGTGGTATATATAGAATTTTTATCTATATTCCATTTTTATCCATATAACAAAGTAAAAATTCGATTTTTTATATATTGAATAGCAAAGTAAAAATTTGATTTTTATATATTGAATAGCGAAGTAAAAATTTGATTTTTATATATTGAATAGCAAAGTAAAAATTCGATTTTTATATATTGAATGGCGAAGTAAAAATTCAATTTTTACATATGTAGAGAATACGGGCAACGAAGGTGATAAAAAGACGAGAACGATGAAGACTTCTATAAATGAAGAGTCAAGATGATTGGATAGCTATTGGTGAGAATTTCTCACCTTTCAATTTCATTTTCTAGTTATATATATACTAGGATGTAGACGGTGTTTAGTAGCACCCGACACAATCGTCCACAGACCATGGACTTGTTTGTTTGATTGCAAAAATTAGTTAGATGATTTGATTTGAATTTGGTTGTTTGGTGAATTTGATTGATATGTGAATGGCGTGGGCCTTCACTAGACCGGGGATAAGGCTAGGCCTTGTCCCGTTTCTAGTATCGTGCTGTTATGCCGCCGAAATTTTCTAAAATAAGTTAGAAAAATAAAGATATCATTTTATATAATAAAGGAACTGAATAGAATATTCATGGGTTGAAATAAAATATTCATTTACAAACCGGACGGTTTGTTCATGTACACCTATTTGAAGGACATTGATTGGGACGATAAATTTGACACATCGCCCAACTGCACAAATAAAATCTGTGTTTGATTGTTTGAAACCCCACACGGGTGTTGGGATGAAATATGAAGTTCACTCATCCTGATTGATTTAATATGTCGATCGATTGATTGACAGGCTGTTATAAGCGTTAGATATCTATATTTGATGCTTATACAGTGTAGTGCACTTTGGTTGATGGTTGATTATTTTTCAATGCTAGTATATACGTGTGATGTTTGAAAATCCATATAATTAACTTTATATGGTGATTGATTGGGCCTCATTCCAATTTAGAAAATAAAGAATATATAATATAAAGGTTCATGTGTTGACTGTACTCATCCGTTGAGATTAGTCATGTGTTGAACGAAATATTTGGATAATAACAAATATTTTGATAATAGGAAATATTTGAAATAGAATATTTGAAAATAGAAGTATATGAAGACGTGTTGATTAGATTGACGCCATTTTGACGGGAACGATATTTATATCGATTTTATTCATTTAAAATGAATTGAATATAAAGTGATTTCGAAATGAATTGAATATAAAACGATTTCGAAATGAATTGAATATAAAATGATTTCAAAATGAATTGAATATAAAACGATTTCGAAATGAATTGAATATAAAACGATTTCGAAATGAAATGAATATAAAACGATTTCGAAATGAATTGAATATAAAACGATTTCGAAATGAATTGAATATAAAACGATTTCGAAATGAATTGAATGTAAAACGATTTCGAAATGAATTGAATATAAAACGAATTCGAATTGAATTGAAAACGAATTGAATTGAACTCGAACTGAATTGAAATTTGAATGGAATCGAAATGAACTTCAAAACGAATTTATAAAGCAAAAGTTAATTTTGATTTGAATTGAAATGGAAGTTGAAAATGTTTTTGAAACGAATTCAAAACTATTTATATAATTCGTTTTAAATAGAAATCGATGAAATAGATATTATATATATTATATATATAATATAATGGCCTGAATAGAACGCGCCGCGCCGCGGTAGTTCGTGAATTTCGACCATTTATTTCAAACGAACATTACGGGAGATCCGACCGTCGGATTCTCCTAAAACCGGAAACGTTGGGTTCGTATCGAAAAGAGATTTCTAACGAATATTAGAAATTCAAAATCTAACGGTTGGATTTGGAGATATGTCCAAATCTAATTTGGAAAAGGTCGTTGTAAGTGCAGTTCGATGGCCGTTGATGAAAATTGACTGTACGGGCCTTGATAAAATTATTAAAAATATCAATAATTTGTGTAAAATCATAAGAAATGATTTGGGAAAATTTGGGATGAAAAACTCCATATTTGAAAAGATAAAAATAGATTTTTATTGAAATGAACTAGATTGAACTAAATTTAAAACCCGATTTCTTTTTTAAAATAAATAAATTAGATTTAAAAAGGGGTTTTAAATAATCAGGAATTTCTAATATATTTGGTTGGATTTGAAATGGGTTTGTCGTGAACGGTGTTTTAAATAAAACTAGTTCTTTAACCCGATAATAAATAGAATGTGATTTGGGTTTGTCGTGAACTGTGTTTTAAATAACACCTAGTTCTTTAACCCAGTAAAAGGAGTTTTAACGAATCTGCAATTAGGTTGAAATGTGAATCTATAATCTAAATTATCAAATTTAGAAATGAGCGAGAATGGAGTATCGCCAGTTTTGCTCCAAAGCGATAGTTAAATCTTTAATTAGATTTGAACGTGAAATGGTAATTAATTTTACCGATAACACCATAGTATTAGATATGGAGTATTACCAGTTTTGCTTCATGGGATGAATAGGTTGGGATTAGGAAATAAAATAAATAATTACTTCGGTGTGGTTCGCTAATCTCGACTAGTTTAGAAAACCATAATTTGGTTTGAAATGACATCCAAAGTAAGATTAAAGGATAAATTTGAAAAAATTTATCTTGGATAAAATTAATGGGAACCTTTCCCTAAAAATGTGATTTTGTGAATAAAAGAATATTCTGAATTGGAATGAGGCATATGTTGTGTTTGTGTAACATTTGTTTTCAATATACGCGGGTTGTTCGGAAAGGCCAGGTTTATACCCATTCTGAATAACCGATTCGACGATATGTCGAAGATGAAGATGGTGGTCGAAGACCGGAAGTCTTCACATCGTTTGGATAATTACCGATGATCGTGATTGGGCTGTACACCCAAGAGGATGGAAATAGTTGGTGGTCGTCCAGACGTACTTGGAGATGGATGGATATGCGAGGAAAGTGCCTCCGGTTTCGTTCAGACCCAGAACGAACTTGTAAATGGATTGTGTGTCTGACATTGGATTTTATTCTGTGTTGATTGATTTCTGTTAAATATATATCTGTTTGGCGGCGGAGAATTTATTCTCTTGATTAACGCTCTTCTCTGAGACGTACGAGCTTAGAGGTTATATATCGATAGACATCAATCGCATGGCATGAACTGCCAGTGTGGCATGCTGAGTTGCATGGATCAAGGCTTCTGTTGAAAAGCAAAGTCTTGTGGTTGATGATCAAAGCACGGCCTACGTGGCGTAGCTTTGTGTATAGCGTGGATTCGCGAGCCTCACACCTCGGTATGAGTCAAAAACGGGATGAGGACCCAAGGAGTGCACGACGTTTCTTTCTAGCTATGGGTGGTGTCAGTGACCTACCAGTCCTGACATTTATATACTTTTCACCTTGTGGTTTGGATGCGAGGCGCCTCGATTATAGTCCTATAGGGCCGGGAAACGTGTGTTCAGGAATTGCCAATCCTCTAACATAAGTGAGGACCGGCCTTGGAGGATCCCAGGGTTGCCCAGAGTGCGTAGCCCTGAGACATTTGCTAGAGTGTCTCGAACGCGGAGAGGAGCTTTCCCCTTGCCTCGACTCATGACGGAAATCCAATTTCCAATACGAGATATCTCAGTTTTAATTGTAGAACTAGTATGGCGACATAATGGTATGGGGCATTCATGCCACCTATGATTTATATTTATGATTGAAACTGTTTTGACACTATACACTTATTATAGTATCAAATGATTTGTTTTAAACGTACCAAGCATGTTTGGCTGTTATAAGGTAAAACCCTATCCTCCGGCTTGCGTTGCATTGTGTGATGGGACCTGGGTCTTATAATAGCTTCATTTTTCGAAAAAGCATTGCGTTGTTTATTCTATGCACTGGTATTCTTTGGAGGAAACCCGTTCCGTGTTATACGGCGTGGTCCCTTGAATTACTCTCTTTTAAAGTAAAATTTTAAATAACTGTTTTAGTTCCCACACCAGTCACATGGCTGACCTGGAGTTTATTGTTTTAACCTAAACTCTGGGTGCCCCTATTTTCCACATGGCAGCTAGTAGTTTTGGTTTTGCAGATTTATATTCACAGGATCCTGGTTTACAGCTGGAATGATATCCGGAAAGCTCTGTATCCGTATATCACCTTCAGTTGTGCTTTGTATTATTTTCCGCTGCTATGTAATTTATTGTAATCTCTGATATTTATCATATGTAATTTATTCAATTATACTCTGTATATTCTTGTATCTGATGGAATTGTTGAAATAACAATGAGATGTTCTTCCGTCTGCGTTCTGATTTGTCGTGTTCTCAAAACGATAGGGCGTTTCGAGCGGTCTGGATCGGTTTAGCGACTGGTTCAGATTGAGCGAAATTCTTTGCCGTTACAGAAACCATGCTGCGATGAGGTTACCTCCCAGAAAGCCAGGAGCCCCGGAGACTCAAGAAAGAAGGAAACAAGGATTCAAATAGAGGATCAAAAGATAGTGCATATGGCTTTGGGGAATATGCCTTTAAAATAAAACTTTTCTTTTGAAAATGCTTCTTTTAAAATCGTTTGAAAATAATTTTTCAAATCTTTTTATCTGATCCGGTAACCTTCGGCTCTGATGCCAAGTGGAACACCCACCTCCGTTAAGGTCACTCACAAAGGGAATGCCTTAATTTCGGTGGAGCATTATAGGTAAAAGATGCAGATAAATTACAAGACAGACAATTAAAGCAGCGGCAAATAAATAAAACTTTATTTCATTGATAAACAACTTGTACAAAGATTGTTTTACAATACCTAAGTATCCTGTCTTGCTAACAAAAATAAAGAAGCATAAAATGATTTCCCCAAATAAAGCATGAGCCAGCCATAGCAGTAGAAGAGAGAGTCCAAGGCAACACGTCAAAGAGTCTTCAAGCTTAGAAAGAGTAATGGTCCAAAAAAACCTGAGCTATTCCCACCCTGACTACATGGGGGGGGGGGGGGAACGGAAGAAAAGAGGTGAAAGCAAACTAGGTCAGACATAAAGTCTGGTAAGTCTAGTGATTCTAAGTATTTAAACGAGGAAAAGGGTCATGACATGAATAAACTAAATATAAGACTAAACCATAGTAACAAGATAATATGGGATAAGCATGGGATATGGCAAGATAAACTGAATGTATTGGTAAACTGAATGCGCTTCTACTCCTTCTCTGCTTCGCAACTACCCTGTTTATACTGATTTCTATATCTTTGCACTACCTAACCGGTGTCCAAACTAGTAATCTATGATCACATGATAAACGTGATCCCAATCCCCGTATTTACGGTTGCCTTCAGGTATGCTTCTATTATGGGGATTTCGTTTATTACCTAGATCTAATCTAGGGCTTAGTATCGAGTGCTTACTAGATTCAACCAGTGTTTACGCTACCCAGGGCCACTGGGGTTTATGCTACCTATTGAACGCTTCTCGGATTTAAGGTTTACGTGACCTAGGACCAAATAGGGATTATGCTACCTACTTTGTATTAATTTTCCATGTGTCTGTGTCAGTCGGCCCTCTCTTGCGTGTAGATACTCTGTGCTGGCCCCACCATAAGGTGTATCAAGTCTTATGATAGCGACCCGACACGATTCAAGATGCACAGTGTATAACTACTGGTACCCAGTGCCTGCTTTTTCCACTCTGGAGTACGTGCACGCCCATAAACCGTCGGAACCTACACTGACGTACCCCCTGCCGCTATTTTTGATCGCTTATAATCAGCCCAGTAATCGTGCCCCACCCTGCCTAGTTTCAGGGTATCATGATACATCTATGTGGGTTACTGCTGAAATGGGTCCCCGTTACTAGGGTTTCCTGCTGGTTAAGTTTGTGGGCCTATATATACAAATATTACCCACCTATACGAGATGTACTTAACCCTCCCACTGATTCTAGCATGTTTTCTTAACGGTTAAGTTTTGTGGGCCTATATTTACTAATATTACCCACCAACCCGACGTGCACTTAACCTTCCCACGAATTCAATCATGTTTATTTAATGGTTAAGTTTTGTGGGCCTACATTTACTAATATTACCCACCTACCCGATGTGTACTTAACCTCCTACTCGTCAATTCGTGTTGGTTAAGTGTTTCTTATTAACTTAACCTTTCTTGCTTATCATGTTGGATTGGTTAAGTGCGATTTATTAACTTAACCCTGTTCATTCATCAGGTTATATTGGTTAAGTATTTCCCATTTAACTTAACCCCATTCGCTCATCAAGTTATATTGGTCAAGTGTCATTAATCAATTCAAGTTGACTTAACCCATCCACCCGTCATGTCATGTTGGTTAGGTGTTTCATTTTGGTGTTGACTTAACCCTACCTCAAATCATGTTATATTGGTTAAGTGTTGTTCTCGTGTTAACTTAACCCTTCCCAAACATCATGTTATATAATTGGTTAAGTGTTTTCCTCTTGTATTACTTAACCCCACCACATGTCATTATATATTTTGGTTAAGTGTTACCTTAGTTAACTTAACCCTATCATCTGCTTAATTAACCTTAGTTAACTTAACCCTATCATCTGCTTAATTAACATGTTACGACGGTTAGGTGTTCTAAATTTACTTAACCTCACCCACTTGTCTAATTAACATGTTGTAACGGTTAAGTGTTCTAATTTTACTTAACCTCACCCACTTGCCTAGTTAACATGTTATTACGGTTAAGTGTTTCCCTAATTACTTAACCTCACCATTTCTAGCTTGATTTATTCATGAGCCTTAATTAATTAATTAAAGCACCAACCACTCACATTAGACAGATATTGTTGTGGTTACTGGATGTGTCGGTCGGTTCCGGGCAGGTTTGCACCACAACGCAGTCTAACCTCGGGTCTTTCTAGGCTTGATGCACTAACCACCCACATTAGACAAGTATTGTTGTGGTCACTGGATGTGCCAGTCGGTTCCGGGCAGTTTTACACCACAACTCATTCTCACCTTGGGTTAGGCATATTCATCTTTTACTAAATTTACATATTATGTAAATTTTCCGTAAATCAATTTAGCCTAGTTCATATTTATTTGTCATGCAAATTAGCATATTTATATTCTATGCCAAAAACTTGATTTACCTATCAATCAGCCCAATTTGCAGTTTATACCAATTTTAGATTTAATATTCCCCTTTTACAATTCATGCCCAATCTAGATTAATATTCCAATTTATGGTTCATGTCAAAACTAGATTTAATATTCTAGTTTACCGTTTATGTCCAAAACTTGGTTTACACCAATTACACACTTTGCGGCCAATTAAATTTATCAACTTATGCCCAAGTCTAATATGCATGTAAATCATTCACTATTATAGCCACTTTAGACTATGCCAACATATTTATTATGCCAAACTAACTTAATTAAGCTACGCCCAAATTCCTGCGCCGTAATCGTATGTATAACATGATTTCACAAGTTTCTAATTACTCATGAAATGATACTAATAGTATCAAAGCAAGGAATAGGGGATAAGCACGGGAATTGACATAAAAGAATAGCCATGCAAGAATGAACCAAATATAAAAATAATGGTTCCAATGGGTTTGATGTACATAACAGTGAATAGGAATAAACTAGACAAGTTACACCCCAAAAATGGGATCCAACATAATTAAGGGAATAGGCATAGGTGATTTGGTCCAACATAATGCCAGTTCGAAGTACAACCTAATAGGTTAATGGGAATAGGCATAAGTCACTGACTACAATAGTTATAGGCAATTAACCACAATAGTTATGGGCGACTAATCACAATAGTTTCTTAGTCAATGTCATAAGCAATAGTCTCATAGTCATAAATCTTGGTAATAGTCTCATAGTCATGAATCATATGCAATAGTCTCAAAATTATGAATCATAGTCATAGTCATAGGCAACAGTCTTATAGTCATAGTCATATGTAGGCGATAGTTTCATGGGCAACAGTTTCATAGTCATAGTCTTAGGCAAAAGTCCCATAATCATAGCCATTGGCAATTAGCCACAATAAGTTCTAGGCCACAATCGAGAATCAGATCCAAAGGCATAGATAACGTTAGATTTGACATAAGCACGAATCAAAGATAATTAACTTGCAAATTGGTATAGTTCTATATTTTGATTCATTACATTCACAATTCCAGTTACACGTTCAAATATAAGGAATAACCGAACTTACAGTGATTGGTTTAGAAAAAGGCGATTTGCTATGATTTGAGTGACACTGCTTGAAGCGGAATGCCTATGGTCCAACTTGAAGCTATATCTTGATTTGAATCTCCAATTTGTAGAAGAACTATAACTTGTTTTAATGGAGAATAAGATTTATTTTAATTAGGATTGAGGCAGAGTATAGGCATAATGAAGTTGTGTGGAGAAAGTGAAGCTTAGGGGCGTTTGTACAGCGCAGAACTCATGAATTTGGCCCAGAAATCAGCCCGGATACATAAAAATGAATTCTGCCTCGGATCTGAAAAAACAGGGCAGGTCGACCCCCAGGTCGACCTATAGGGGAGTGGTCGACCCCCTGGTCGAGCAGGGTCTTAGGCGGGAAATTTCCCGCCCAGCCCGCTTCTGGGTTCTGTTTTGAATTTTGAATTCAGTTTCGAGCTGTTTTTTTAAATTTGAGATGAAACTTCCGAAGGCCATAACTTCTTCATACGAAGTCCGATTCACGCAAACTTGGACTCTATCTCAAGCAGAACTCCGAGACGAACGCAATGGCATAACCCGTTTCCCTTAATTCTTCTCTTAAAAATTAAGTATACTTTGATTTGTTACATTAACGTTTATAGAAAATTCGGGGTGTTACACAACTTATTCAGATAAAAATATCTTTTATCTTTCCAAACTTGAAACATTTCATCCAAATTTTTTTCAGATCATTTATTATGATTTAACATAATTTTTCCATATTTTTATTAATTTTATTAAGGCCCTTACGGTCGGTTTCCAATATCAGCCATCGAACTGCATCCATAGTGACCTTTTCCAAACTTGATTTGGACATATTTTAAAATCTAACCATTGAATTTTAAATCTCTGAAAGATCTTTTCGATACAAATCGAATGGTTCCGATTTCAAAAGAATCTAAAGATTGGATCTCCCGTTATGCCAATTCAAAGTTATGAGTTGAACTTCGCGAACTGTCGCCGCGCGACATGTTTTATTCTACCCCGAATTCGATTTATAAATTGAAAATAAAATTGAAGATGTTTCCAAAATATTTTATAAATATTATATATTATTCACAACTGCCATTTGAAATCTCATTTTAATCTTTTCCTTTCAAAATCAAATATATTCATATTAAACCATTATATTATGTATAATAAATTTCGTCAATTTCCATTCAAAATGAATTTTATAAAACATTTATAAACTCATTTAAAAATGATTTCAACTTCAACTCCAATTTTAAATCAAAATTGAACATCCCATATTATTATAATATTAAAATAATAAATTTTTTAAAATAACAGATTTTGAAATCAAATCTTCTCAATATACATTATATAAATAAATAAAAGTGAAAATTAGGCTTACATCCTTAAAACTAAACTTAATTAACCTCACATCCTCCCATATTGAAACATTTAAATTTCATCCCTATTTTTAAAATAGCCGTTTTTTTCCTGAATTACCCATTTTTTAAATTACTACTTAATTAACGGATCACGTCCGATATTTGTTTTTCGTCATTTAATTTTATCTTACGCCTTAATTAACGGATCACATCCGATATTTTTTTTATTCATGATTTAATTTTTTTCTTAAACAAAATTTTCTGTGTTAATGGCAGCGACAACATCGTTTTAAAGTTATGAACTTTGAATTCTATTTATATAAAATTGGAATTGATCGGCAATCTTTCCAGTGATTTTTTTGATTGAACTATTGTGTATAAAATGGATGCGTCTTCCTTTAGGTAAAATATACTTTTGTATTATTATTTTTAAATTTCGTACACTGATTTCAGGTGTTCAATCGATTTTCGTTGATTCATTATTCTAAATTAATGGAATTGTCTATTTTATTGATGGATAGTTTAATTATTTTACAAAGTTTCATTTTTGTTGCTGATTTAAGGAAGTATAAATTAATTTGTCAACATATTTTTTAATCTATTATCTGTAGATGTATAAAAATATGCATATAGTTTGAATATGAGCATATAAAAATGCAACTATTTGTATAGTATGTGTGTTTGGATGTATTCAGAAAAGTTGCGCATAAATATGCAATTTTTTTTGTATATATGCATATAAGTGTACTGAAATTTCTGTTCGTCTGCGTGCCTGATGATTAGTTGCATACTTCTATGAATATATTTTTAATATATTCATAGTACAAGTTTTCTGGACTTTTTTTTAATGTAGTCTGTGCAAATGTTCTAAAATTTTGCATGTATGTACATACATTTTTATGTTATTTGCATATATGTATGCATCTAGTTATAATTATACGATTTTGTTTTTGTACTTTTATTCGATTACTGCATATTAAGCTGATTAATTTTTATTATTTTTATTTTTCAAGCAGTGGTCCTGCAAATATTGGTGTATTAGTGCCGTTGAAGTATGGGAATGATAGTTGTTCTATTAGACTTTGTTTTGATAGTTTTGTTGATATCGTGAGAGATGCTGTTTGTGGTAAATGGACTGTGTTAAGTCCGTTGTCATTTGACTTATATCATTTAAGAGATGGGTTGAGAAGAAATATCGAAAGTAATTCTGATCTTCAATCCATTCTTTTGTTGGCTTCACATAACCGTGAGGATTATTTGGTTTTTTTGTTGACGTCAGACGACGTAGTTCTTCAGTTGCTTATGGTAGTGATTCTTCTTTTGGTAGTGATTCCTCTTTTGCTAGTACCAGTGAGTCGAACAACCAATTTAGGCAATTGTTGAGAAGTGATTTGAATCAACATGTTTTCTCTGGTGTTGGTTAACAATTTAAAGGAGGTGTCACTGAATTTAGACTTTATTTGATGATGTATAGTATGAAAACTGGGTATAAGCTTAATTTGGTTAAGAACGATAAGAAAAGAGCTACTGCTGTTGTAACGACCCGAAAATCCGTACCAATTTGAGGTGACTAATATCCTGCACATTCAACTCAAAGTGCACGAAAATTCAGATCATTAATAGAAAGAAGTTAGAGGGTGAGAAAGATAAGGTAGAACTAATAGAATAGAAGAAGAAGAATACAACTGAACCGAATCAGAGTAAACACGAAACTCACAGCGGAATGAATAAATTGTATTATATAACATAATCTTGAAATACAAAATTGTATCGTATATACATACCATTATCAGAGTACAACTCATATACATCATAGAGGAAATAATCTCTAATTAACTAATGGTGAAGTCTCTTGCTTCGAGCTCCTCCAAAAGAATCTGCAAAGCCTGAAACACTTGACTGCCCGTACAAATTTGGGCACCCAAGAGTTTAGGGAAAACAAATAAAATAAACTCTGGGTCAGCCATGGGACTAGTGTGAGTAAATTCCAACCATACCGGTTAACTTTGAAAATCCTTTCAAAACAAAAAGATAATAGTAAGACCAGCCCACACATAAACATGGGCGGTTTTTACCTTACTATAATCAAAGATACTTTGATATCAAATCCAGTGATATTATGATAATGTCTAAATACAAATAAAAATCAATCTAGCGGAACGCTTGTATCTCACATTCCACATATATATAGTATAAAATCATAAACCGTAGGGCTCTTATTGGAGAATGGATTCCAACAAACAAGGTATGGGAGCACCTTCCGATCAGTGTACTCTAGAGGATATACACTGGGGTTCAACAAGAACGTCTTGCAACCCGGCCACACATGACCACTCACTCATTTAGCTTGAGTGTCGCGAATATATTACCACCCACGGTTGTTGGCCATCCAACCGTAATCCGAAATCGAAAAGAAGACTAAATATGATTTTTCTCTAGATCGGTGACAATACACCCTGCTTGGGTATGACCCAACTAGCCATGTTTCCTAGCCCAACTTTTGTTACTTCCTGGTTGTGAGGCTAGAGGCTACGTCTATCTTTAGAACATCTGATCACCATTCACTTTGAATGCCACACCGTCAAACCCGTCAATTCACAAATCGATTCCCAAACATATCACGGGTATAAAAATCTAAGAGGAACGAATTCCTCCTCCACTAGACGTAATACCTTTAAGAGATCAACTATACGTGATTTGTTAGGTACACTCTGTCAGACACTCGTCCATACAAGTTGTCCTGGGACTGGACAAACAGAAAGCACCATTCTAGATCAGAACGACCCTTGCATTTCACTTCGTCTTCAATTGTCTTCAGCACAATCTAATTCATAGCGCTTAGGCCAATACGGAGTGGTTTTCGGATAATGAATCCAACCGGTCTCCCAGTATCGACAACGATGGTCAAACACTTCGATAGTCAGTTATCTAACTATCGAAGTACAAACTAAACATCCATTCAAGTGTATATCTAAACATTACACAATCATTGGCCCTTTTTTTATTTTAACATTAATTTTCCAGTTTTCTATATCTTTCTAGATATTTCCTCAAAACCGTTCAAGCCTTACACTTCTTGAAAAAACATTTCCAGTTTTCATTATACCTATTTAATTTGCAACATTCGCTTTATAAACTCTATTCACTTTAAAATGTGAATATAACCCATTTATAGAAATCTGAACACCTTATCAAATAAATCTTCCTTTACGAAATAAATACCCTTACGGGCTCAACCTTGTTTACCAAGTCATTCTATACTTTTATCTTCTCATTCCACTTCATAAACTCTTTTTTCTAAGGCACTTCTTGTTAAGTAGATATCACGTTTATAACTTTAATCTTGATTACATATTCTATTATAATTTATTGGTTTAAAACCAAATATTTCCTATCCTATCAGTTTATAACTTCCAACAATAACTTATTTTCATAATATTTGACATTGCTGAATTCGAATTCCAAATCCTAATGGTTTAATTCTAATCACATTTCGAACATCGAAATGCTGTCATCGTTTTCTAACACGATTCTCTAATTTCTCTTTCTAAACTTATTCTTATATTTTCTTTAGACAAATATCGTTACTTATTACTTTCGAATAAGTGGATTTCAAACCAACTGTCTACATTCCCTAGGGAAAATGTCGTATATAAATATCATGCTTAAGTTTTGGCAACAGCGTTAATTTATCATTATAGTTCAAAAACTTGTCATACGCTGTAATACTCCCCTTTATAACTAATCTCTACATAACAGTCACGCTTAAGCCTAGTCAACAACGTTATTTTATTGTTATGGTTCAAAGACTTGCAATACGCTGCTATATTCCATATTGGGTTCAAACAGTGCATATATAAATAATATAAAACAAACAATACATATAAATATTTAGCAATCCGGTTGGATTCCTCCAATCGGTTTCCTACATCCATAGATGTTAGTCAAACAATTTACACTAACTCTATACTAGGGAATCCTATAACCGATGGGATCAGTATCCAATCCGTGATTTGTATATATGCAATGATATGTATATATTTCAACCAATTTAATTGTAATCTACCTAAACGACCATCACATAGCATTCAACCAATATTAAAATATAATTAAAATATTTTAAAATAGATTAGAGTTAGTGAATTTACTCACCTTTGCACGTTAACCGTTAAATAACGATTTGCGTCAGTCGGTTAAACCGGACATTCAACTCTGCCATAAATTCAGATGAGCTCCTATTGGCTCCAAACCGGTTCCTGTATCTCCGCCTAAACTCGACAAAGGCCACCTTTACCTCCCAAACATGCGCCTTACTCCAGTGAACACTGCTCCGCGCCTTGATGGCTTTGTTGTTCTTCACGTTTATTTGTTCTTTTGGTTCATTTCCTTTTTGCCTTATGCAACACAATGTTCACCATATGAACTTAAGCTGGCCTCACCAAAACCGCCCCCGACGATCCCCTGATACCCTGCAGCTCACCACTGACAAAGCCTACCCCATACTACTCGCCTGGACTTGCTACATGCCAACATTTTGCTTCCGCCATGTCTTCGACGGTAGAACGCCTATGCAGACAACACCATGCCAACAGTTCTTGAACGCTGCTTATTTATGTAGATTTTATGATTCTTTTCTTTGTATTTGGCTTTAACCCAAACACAGCCCACAACAAATCTTTGACCCCCGAATATTGTTACCGTGCCACTTCTTCTCGCACTTGGCAGGACAGTTGCTCCATCTCTCCCAATATCCGCATGCAAAGCCACTCCTGCGTTCATTTCTGTCCCGCAAGCCTTCCACACACACGGGCCACACACTTTCTCGCAACCGCATGTTGTATTGCTTCCCTTTTGAGATACTAGTGCCTACCCTAGAACTTGCTGTCAACTTTTTGTCTGCTGGAACCACCAACGCACTCTTCAAAGCTGCAAACTGGACCAATTTGCGTGTCTTATTCCTCCTGGCCATTCATAACAAAACTACCACCTCTTTTCAGCATTAATGCATGGCTCCAGTTCCCCCATGACATCACTACCCGGATCCCACTTCGTCTTGCACCTCACGGAGCATTTTCCTCATTTGAACCCGATAGCTGCTGCTCTCCCAACTCTCCTCACGAGCTCGACAACTCCACCACCAATGTTTATAGTTTGATCCTTGCGGTTTGATGTGTATTTTGTTTATTATTAATCTTTTTCTTCTTCATTTTCTTTCTTTGGTTCTGTTCCTTCATAGGGAAAATGGTTGTATTTATAGTGTTATGATACTTAACACGCACGCATTAGGCAATAGGTTAGGGTTATATTTTTATTATTATTTACCTACGGTTTCGAATTTGAAAGTATGGGTTAGCTGGGGTACTTGGACTAGGGTGCCATTTTCATTTTAATAACTTCTTTAGAGTAGGTACTGTTGATTCCTTAGTGTTTAAGAAATAGGGTAGGTGGTGATATTTAAAAGGTAGGCTTTCTCTTGCTGATCGGAAGGTGAAAGCACACAGACATGAGAAATATAAAAAGAAAATGGACATTACATGCGTAGGCATACTAGGTGTACCACATATATATATTTATAGACTTAATTTCTTCCCTGCTAAGCAAAAGGAATCGTACAGGCTATTTTAAATACGAAGGTTTCTATGGGTAAATATGGATTGCTAGGATTTGATTATACATAGATGCCTATCCCTTTTCTTTGCCATGAAGTATTGGTTTACATGTCACTTCTTTGCACGTCCTAGAACTACCATAGGTTTGTACTTATTATATAGTTGAAGATGTGCTGATATTTTGTAACTATTGGATCATTATAAAGGGTATCCGGATGCGTAAATTCCGTTCACATACGAACTGGCATGGATAGAAATAAAAATACAGTCGTGTCCGGCGAGGTGCCACGATCCCAAAAATATAATAATATCGGTAGATTAACTCATATTTTGAAACCCCAAAATATCGACATAGGGTGCGAAATACTCCAAATAAAAAGTTGCGTATTTAATTAATTAAAAATTACAGTAAAATTCTAAAAATTAAATTATAACTGTGTCTCAAAAGAACCTCGTCCAAATTCGAATCTGATATCCAGTTATATCGAATAAACCGTTACGGTGGATAAACGATTCTACAACGACTATTTGAATATTTGATTTGGATATAACTCAGAATCTAAAATCTGAAATCTTGAATTTTCACTTCTGTTAGGAAGACACATTTAAATAGATTCCATCGTTTCTTGTTTCGCAGAAATCCGACTAATAACGGGTCCTATATGCTCAGTTGAAGTTCAAAACGTTAGATTACGAACTACCGCGATATTACAGGATCGATTATATTTAATATATATTTTTATATGTTTAACTTCGTTTTAATTAATATATAAATCCATTTATATTACGAACTCAATATTTAAACTGATTTAAATATTCAAATACCAACCGGTAAAAATGCGGGACGTTACAGCTGTTTGTTCTAAAAAAATTTGCACTTTCAGGATTCATGCTTCTCTTAACTTTAATCTTCCAGGATATTTTGTTGTAAAGAAATTTCAACCGAAACATACTTGTGGTGCTGGAATTCATGACATAAACAATCCTGTTATATCCAGTAAACTGATTAAGCTTTTGGTTTGTGATTATATTCAAGCTAATCCGCTAATGAAGACGAAGGACATTATTAACTTATTTCAAAGTGAATATATGTATTTTGAAGTATTATTATGTTTATAGTAGGAAGAGGTTGACATTAGATGAATTACATGGAAGCAACGTAATGTCCTATCATCATTTGCAGTCATTTTGTGATGCCGTTCTTACTACTAATCCTGGCAGTAAAATTGTTTTGGAGTGCAATGATTCTACACGTCAATTTGAGAGGGTTTTTATTGGATTTGAGGCTTATGCATATGAATTTCAATATTGTCGACCATTAATTTTTGTTGATGCTACTTTTATGAAGGGAAGAGCTCAAGGATATTTAATGGCTGCTACTGGTAAAAATGGAAATGAAGGTATGCTGTTTTACAACATATTTTTCTCTTATAAATGCAAATATTCTTATTTTATGCACGCCTAAATGCTTTTTGTTTGAATATGTGCATTGATATATGAAATTATTATGAACAATTGCATGCATGTGTGGTACTACGCTGAAGGTATGCATACAATTATGCTTCTGCTTGTAAAGACTTGCATGAAAGAATGCAAAAGTTATAAACACATGCACACAATTATTTTAGAATTTGTGATTGCAGTATTCAAATATTCAACAAAATTGCACATTTACATGCAACTATTCTAGATATATGCATACTTTAATGCAATTATTTTGGCTATACACCGTTCACGCAACTATTTTGTTTATGTTCAAATAAGAATGAAATTATTTTTAAAATCTGTATGCTACTGTGAAACTATTAGCGAATACGGTAAAATTTAATGGACTTGCCTAAATGATTTTTTTTAAACATAAATATTTTTTTGTCGTGTATATCTACTATTAAATTAATTATTATTTGCGCACGTTCTGCTTTAAAAAAATATTCATGTTGTTTATTTTAATACTGATCTAATTTTTTTTGAAATAGATTTTTTTCCCTATAGCTATTGCTATTGTATCTGGAGAAGATGAAGCTAATTGGGTTGGGTTTTGCGAACAACTTAAAGAGTTTCTTAAAGAGGATTGTAGAAGCTATGTTTTTATATCTGATCGTCATCTTGGTATTCTTATTGTTATTCCACAGTGTTTCCAAATTCAGTTCATGGATCTTGTCTTTATCATTTGACCAACAATTTAAAAGTTGCTTTGAAATCTCATTTTCCAAAACACATAAGAGGATGTTGTTGGATGCGTTTGCAAGAATTGCTTATGCATACAATTTGACTGATTTTAATGCTGCGTTGAATTTTTTTAGAGATGTAGGTGGGTCGACCCCAACAAACCTTTTGAGTGGAATTCCATTTGAGAAATTTACTAACGTATTTTCCCTGGTTGTCGTTATGGTGAAATGTCTTGAAATTGTTCAGAAAGTTTTAATAAGTGGATTTTGAAGGAAATACATTTACCAATCACTGCATGTTTGGATAAAATTAGAATGAAGTTAATGAAACTTATGTCCGAACGTCGTGAAGTTGCTTCTAATTGGAATAGTGAAACTTATTTACCAACCACTACATGTTGGAATAGTGGTTTATCATCAAATCAAGTGAATATAATTTTGAAGTTCATTCTCCAATTCATCAATTTGTTGATTTATATAATCGAGTTTGTTCTTGTAACATGTGGCTGATTAGCGGTTTTCCATGCGCTCATGCCGTTTGATGTATTTTAAGCTGTGAAACATTGAATGTATATGACTACATTGAAGCTTATTTCAAAGTTGGACATTTTCAACTGTCTTATTCACATCCAATCAATCCTGTTATAAATTATATGGGTGAAGACGTGGCTGTTGAAGATGCAAATATAACTCCTTCAAAATGTAGAAGAATGCCTGGTCGTCCATCCTCTTCTAAAATGCTGAAATCTGCAGGTGAATTTACAAAGACTACTAAATGTGGTTTGTATAAGAAGTTGGGTCATAATAAAAGGATGTGTTCTTCAACAGAGATGTAGATGTTTATTTTGAAAAAAATAAAATAAAACTTGTTTAAATTGTATACTATCGTGAACTATTACTTGCTGCTTTTAATTTAGTTGATTATTTTAATGTTAATTTCTTTTTATTAACAATTATTTTTGTTTTGAAATTTTATGTAATCAATTATTCTATATAGTTGCATAGAAATATGCAATTAGTACGTATATTTACATGGACGTATGCAATTTTACTGAATATGTGTATCAACGTTGCTACTATTTTTGCGCAGATTAGTAAATGTATAAAACCATTCCTAGTTACTATAGACAGGCAAAAAAATATTCTTGTAAATCTATAATGTATACAAGTTTTCTTCATTGTTGCATATAAGTATGCAACTATTCTAATTAGTTGCACCCCAAGTATGCAAAATTTAGCATTTATGCATAATCTGTTTTATCTGTCTACCTTTTCCCATTTTACTCCTGAAATTTGTAAATTTAAGCGGCTAATTCTACACTTTTTGTTTCATAATTTAATCCATAATTTTTTTTTAACGTTTAGTTCATACAACCAGCATTTTGTACAAAAAAATAAATTAAAAAACAAAATTTCTGCTGATATAATGCATTGCATTTTTCCATTTACTTCAGGAATTACATATAAAACAAGTAAATAACTAACCAAAATATTATGCATAACTGAACAGCCGTAAACATCACTTTAGAATAGCATGTAAAATTAGAACAACTTAATTCAGTGCCCAAAATAACAAAATACTTCAGTTTACACACTACATAAACATGTACACGTAGTCCAAAAATCAAAACAGCAGTCAACATTTTCAAATCAAACTAAAAAGCCCTATTCTTCCATTTTAATCACTACGTTTGTCATATTCTGATTTCAACCATTTCTATGTCCGGAAACTCTCCTCAATCCAACTATAAAGTTTGCAACTAAGTATTTCATAAGCAAGCTCGGCGCGTTGTTGCCTAACAGCCTCCGCACCATATATTTCTTCATCTCTTACGATTTCTTTGTCCTCACATCTTTGTTTCATCATGTTAATAACAAACATGCCACAATCGACCCTGCAGAAATATATAAAGGGGATTGTTAAAGGGACTCCACTTTTGGTTAAGGGGAGTACCATTTTCAGTTTATTTTATAATTGTTAAGGGGGGTTAAAATAAATTACCCTCCCCTTAAACATATTAATAAAATTTCCAATACTAACCCTATACCCTACATTAATGTAACCTTAAAACATAAACACTAAATTAATTCTACACAGAGAAAAATAATAATACATGAAACATAAACGTTCTGCATGAATGAAAATAACATATTCAAGCATTGTTTACTTTAGTTTTCACTATCAAAGTAAGCATGAACACAACAACAACAAATAAACACACACAAAAGACACATACGCTTAACACATCATGAACATAAGCATAAATTTAATTAACAAACATTTGTTTTAATGTTGGAATATGTACATTGTTTTAATGTAATTACTTTTGACAACAATGAGGTTGTTTTTCTTATTAAACTGTAAGATCTAAACCGTAACACACTATATTCACCCTCGAACAAAATCCAAACTTTCCATGATGAACTGTATTCATCATTCGTGCAAATGAATGAAATTCATCCTCTTTCTGCAAATTGTATTCATCTTTTTCAACAAAATCTAAATTTCAAAAAGGGGATTTATCAACGTCTGAATTTTTTTTTAATCCCGCGACGTGTTTGGATCGAATTGAGATTGAATTTTGATTAATAGGGCTAAGGGATGATGAAGCGGGGGTACTTTAGTCTATATTTTATTTTATTTTTAAAATTCCAAACCCCCCTTAACAAATAAAAAATAAGATGAAGTCCCCTTAAATTTATCCTCCCATTAACAAAAAAGGGAGTCCCTTTAGTAATCCCCTATATAAATCATTATCAGTTTGTTTCAATTATTTTATTTGGGTGTATATATTCGTATTTATTCTAAATATCTAAGGACTATTAAATGTGTACAACTTTCAGAAATACCAGCATATATTTATGAAATTATTTACAATATCAGCATATCTTTATGCTAGTATTCATATTTCATACGAAAATGCTAGTAACTTACATACAAGTATGCAAATATAGTCATTTTCTGCATACAAACATGCATATATTGCTATTATTTGTAAAAATCTGTGCAAATGAACTGAGTTTAATTTCTTATGTATGACCTTGTTGTGGGCAATTAGCCAGTTCAAGCTCTTTAGGTTCCAGAAATTTCTTCTTCTCCAAATTTTTCATCACTCCATTTACGTAAGTTCTCTGCAAATAAACAAATACATACATACATACATACATACATACATATATATATATACAAGTAAACACACACACACACACACACACACACACACACATATATATATATATATATGTATGTATAAATGTTGTTAATGGTTTTTATACCAACTTGCATATGAAATGTTTTCAATTTACATACCATATCATTTGCTAATCTTTGATGTTTTCCTTCACGGCGTGGTTTATTGGAATCATAATGAATCCATCTTCTGCCGTCTTTATTATACTCCAAAAATGAAAAATGTTTGTCGTCACGAACGAATATTTTGCTGCAAAGTTGGAAGCCTTTTTCAAGTGGTATATCTATAAAATACTGCAATAGTTTCGTTGAATCTTTATTCACAAACGCCTGTAATTGCAATTATTTTAGTTGCTAATTGTAACCATAAAAACATAATATATGCAGAATAAATAGATAAAACACTTGCTGAAGCAGTTGTTTCGATGTATAATATTTCTAGATGGATTTTTTTTGAATTCATTTGCAATAAAGTCAATTATCTACAAGAATAAGTGGACTGTAAGTGTTATAGAAAGGATGATTAATTCTGAAATTAAAAAAAAATACTGGAATTATTTTTACTATATTACAATTTCAATGCAGTAATACCTGTCCATCGACAAATCTTCCAGCTATTAGATCACCCAATGAAGAACCAAGAATGCATATCTTCTTTTCCATTCAAGTAAGCGCTTTTGCTGATAATTTACGTAGTACAGTAAGATAATTTTAGAATTATATTAGAACTTCTATAAGTAACTAATAATTATTATTTCATAAATCTATTCAATAACTTATAATACTAGCATACAAATATTAAACATTTCCTTAGAACTGCATAATGTTCATATATCCACAATTTTTGAATTCTAGTATGAAATATTTATATCCTCATAGAATCATGAAAACATTGTCAATATCTACTTCAAGTATGAAAATATATTATATATCTATATTTACGAATGCAGATATTGCAAATATCTGCATACAAATAAGCAAATATAATAGATATCTACATACAAACACGTAGATATTGTCAATATCTACATACAAGTATGCAAATTAAATATATCTCTGCATACAAGTACGCAAATTTTATAATATTTTTCTTCATTTTGATCAATACTGTAATTCAACAAAAAATGAACATAATTTGTGCAAATTTTGGAATACTATTACCATAAGTCAGAAAGTGTAAAAAAAAGTTTCCAGTTTCTCAATTTGGCTTTCTTCGAGTTTCCGAACATTTTTAAACTTTCTGATTTTCAGTTTAGCATTTGTACGCATTTCTTCAGCTCTGGGTCCTGTCTGATAGTCATCTACTTCCTCTGTTTCTATCTCTTTTCTTTTCCCTTTCCCTACAACTAAGATAAACATAAAATTTATTAGCCATGTTGTGTTAGAAAATAAAGTGTACGCACATTAGTACAATCAAAAAAATTTGTTTACCTTTTCTGTTTCGTAAATTCATACGTCGCTTATTTTTTCTTAGCTCTTCTATCTCCTTCTCTTTGTTTTCCTTTTTTTCTTGCCCTCTATTACTACTTCAGTTTTTTTCTCACTAGTTTTATCGTTCTCCTGCGGTTCCATCTCATTCACCATGTTCTTCTGCTGATACTTCTCAATTTCATTATTTCGTTCGCCAAACATTTGGTTCGTCTGAAGTATATTGTCATTATCTTTTTCCTTCTCCTTGTCTTTTACTTTCTCTACACTGTCTTCAAGAACCTCATCGTCTACAATAACGTCATTCTTCTCTGCATTATCTATGTAAATATTTTTAATTTCGCTAAGAATTATTTTTTTATGCACATAATCATGCAATAATTACTACTATATGAAGACGACCATGCAATAATACTTGATAAATTCATATAAAAAAACATTTCATCAAACATTCATATAACCACTCAAGAATTCTTAACACATAGATCCAAGTGTGCAACTATTTTTTAGCTCTGCATTATAATAAACCAGACACAGTGCAAATTGCTACCCTTAAACACTGCTATTATAATTACCTTTTTCGTTCCCCATATTTTCAAGTTCCCGTTCCTTTTCCTTTACCATCTGCTCGTTCTCCACATCTTTTTTGTCATGAATTACCTGCTCCTGTACCTTTTTCTGTAGCTCCTTCTGTTTTTCGGCAAGCTGCATATGCTTCTTCTTTTGCTTTTCTATCACCACATTTTTCTTTTCAATACCATCAGTTTTTTCGCCAGGTACAACCAACATCGTTACAACAAAATTCTCCTGTACCATATTTTTCTTCCCTTTGTCCTGCTCATTTTTTTTCACATCCTTCTTCTCAATCACCTTTTTCATAAACTTCTCTTTTTCTTCATACTTTTGCTCCTCAGCTTCTTCATCATCACTATCCGTCTCATTAGTATCGTTATCTACGTTCATTTCATCATGATCTTGTCCTTTATCTTCTGCACTGTCGTCCTTGCCTTCACTTTCTTCATCCATCTCAGCTGCATCATCTTCCACTATTAGCTGTTTTTCTTCGCTATCTGCTGATGTTGTTTCAGCCTCCAGTTGATCAACTCTTTTTTTAACCTAACATTCTCCTCTTTCAACCGTCTATTCTATACTTTTAATTTTGCTATCAAGTCTTTGTAAATTTTTCAATTTTCTTATAGACTGCTTGATATTCTTCCTCCTTCTCAACAGATTGTTTCAGCAATTTCATTTCCTTTCCTTCTACATCCTACAACCAAAATTCCCAATTAATGTTTCAAGCATATTGTTTAAAGTTGCATATAAGTATACAATTATCTGTAAAAATTCTATAAAATCGTGTAAGTATTCGAAAAAAATATCTGTAAATTTTTTCAAAAATTACACATCAGTTTGCAAATATTTAAAATTCTAGCGTATAATTATCCTACTAATCATTATATTTTTAAGTTTTCAGTTGCACAGGACTGCTGACTACTTATAGATAACTACTCTAATCTTATACTATTTTCATAGCTTTAGGATTTTTTTTAAACAAATGTATACATCATTCAATGTTTCCCAATAATATTTAGATATACATGCAAAAAAAAAATCAATTTCATAAAAAAATGCGGCTATTACGACTTTTATAACTGTCAATTATAACTGTAAAATAACAATAAGAATCTTACAGTGTTGAAAGTGAGATTCAAAAGCATTGATGGCTTTAGTAATATTATATCCCATTTACCAGCCAATGGGTATATGGTACTGTACTCTTCTTTTGACATTTGTAAAACACAGGTTTCTTCACAAATCCACCACTGCAAAAAAAAAAAAAAAAAAAAAACAATAAATAAACATAACAAACAATAATATATTACTAAATTTAGTAATAACTTTATAAAATTTACCAACTATAGCGTCACGCAAGCATTAATCTTGCATGGTGTCTCATAATACTTGTCAACTTGGCTTAATAAATGATTATGTATGGTTTTAGGCTACGATATTGCAATCAACTTCTGGTTGCACACACAATACGGTACTAGTGTCCACGGTAAGGAACAGTTTGGACTTAAGACAAGGAATGTAGCTGCTAGGTAGAGAAATACGAGCTTTACTATATCAAAACATTCTTCTTCTATCTCTCCTTTTATTGTATGGAAAATTTGTTGCTCTATATTCTTTTTGTTTATTGACACTTCATTCTTAAAGTGTCTCTCCACAAATGATTCAAACTCTTCGTTCTCCTTATCCTCCTTCAAATGACCACTTATTTTTTTATCATTTCACCTCTAAGTGGAGCTGCTAACAACTTTTCAATATCTTCATCTTTGAATTTTATGATCAAGTCTCCAAATTGAAAATATTTCAAATTCTTTTTATAGCTTTTGATAATAATTCGAATTTTTGGTCGTTTCCGACGTAGATATTACACTATCGAATATCATATCTATAAATCTTCCAAGCGGAATTTATGCGAGTAAGAAAGTGTGCTGCCCAGTAAACAACTCCTCATCTTTGATTTTCTCCACCAAATCAATGAATGATTTCAAATTTTTTCTGTAAACTTCTACCTTTCTTGCTACCCTTTGTACATCTTCAACTTTGCGTTTCTTTGAAAACTGTAAAGCAGTTGTACCTTGGTCAATTGTAACTAACGCTTTTCCTGCATCCTTAACATCTTCAGTTTCTTCAATGTTTTCTCTCTGTATTAAGATGAACATAAATTTTTATTAACAATTCTTAAATGCTTTAACTTCATGTAATGGTGCAACTTGTTATGAAAATTGAGCATATGCGAAAGCGCAATAAATAGGATCTAGATTTGCTAATTGAACATCAATCTAATTTGATAGCAATTATTCTATTACAAAAACAAAATAGTAAATAACTATATCAGAGAAACAAAGAGACACAATATTTATACTGGTTCCACTATCTTCGAGATAGTGTACGTCCAGTCCAACAGAGAGAGATTTTATTCCATATGAGAGAATTACAAGAGATTACAAAATAAGAGTTTACATATCCAAACCTCAATTAGGTTTAACAAGAAGAGACACCATTGGGGATCACTAGCTCCAGGCCAGAATGGGTTTACACTAAAGTCTACCCCTCAATATATAGCCAGTGCAAATCTATGTGAGTCATCAATTAAATTACCAAATGGTAATATTATAACAGAGGCAAATTACCATAACAACAAATGTGCAAACATAGGAAGTAAATCAATCCGTTTCTTTAGCATAGATGGAAGAAATTAATCCCTTCATTTATTTCTCTACTACCTCATCAAATGCAATCAATGCATTCCCATTATAAAAATATTTACTTTCTATTCTTTGCAAATTTGTTCCAATCAATTTGTGATTTTGTATCACCAAATTTAACACTCCACCTTGATGCAAAATCACATATCTCCAGCACCCCACCTTGAGTCAAATTCTCTTCTCATCATAAAACTCTTCAACAGAACTCCACCGTCAATCAAAATCTCACAATGAGATAGACCAAAAAATGAATATTTACCAAATGGGTTCCAGCAAAGCCACCCCCATCACACAATTGTTAACGAGCTCAGACTACGTCCCCGCCCGACAACAAAATGTTGCAAATATCCAAAATAAAAAAGGCAGATTCCAAAGTAATCTCAACACCACCAAGACCAAAAAATTATTCTCTCAGTTAAAACCAACCTCGATTTCAGGGCAATGAGATACACCCAGTCGATTTGAAAGGACTACGACCACACCTCAATTACAAACACAACCCACCGCCTGCAAAAAATGCATCTACCACCTGAGCTACATCGTGCATCAACCAACGGTCTAAAAAATGCTTGCAATACCACAAGATCTCCATCATCTTTGTGGATTTCAAAACTCGACATTCGTCTTTCGTTTGTCATGATCTCTTCATCTCCGGGATCCCTCGAGCATCATCAACATCTAGACCCTTGTCGATACCATGATCCTCCACCTTAGGACCATAAGCAGTGACCATATTAACCTCTCCACCTTGCTGTGGAATATGTTCTTCAACCGTCACACGCCTTCGTCTTCGCCTTCTTCCATCTTACCTCATCCATATCAGAGGGCTTCTTCACAATAAACTCCATATCATGTCAAGGTTCCCAGATTGGAATGCTCTTCACTCTCGACATAATCTCCTCCACCAAAGTCTCCTTTTCTCCAAAATAGTAATAGCATAATCACCATTGAATCTACCAACCTTTGTAGAAATAATTGATGCACAATTTAAAACAAATCGCCTCGCTCTGATACCAATCTGTTGTGCAAATTGAGCATATGCGGAAGCGCAATAAATAGGATCTAGTTTTGCCAATTGAACACCAATCTAATCTGATAGAAATTATTCTATTACATCAACAAAATAATAAATAACTATATCAGAGAAGCAAAGTGACACAATATTTATACTGGTTCCACTATCCTCGAGATAGTGTACGTCCAGTCCAATAGAGAGAGATTTTATTCCACATGAGAGAATTACAAGAGATTACAAAACAAGAGTTTACATATCCAAACCTCAATCAGGTTTAACAAGAAGAGACACCATTGTAGATCACTGGCTCCAGGCCAGGATGGGTTTACACTAAAGTCTACCCCTCAATATATAGCCAGTGCAAATCTATGTGAGTCATCAATTAAATTACCAACATATGGTAATAATATAATGGAGGAAAATTACCATAACAACAAATGTGCAAACATAGGAAGTAAATTGATCCGTTTCTTTAGCATAGATGGAAGAAATTAATCCCTTCATTTATTTCTCTACCACCTCATCAAATGCAATCAATACATTCCCATTATAAAAATATTTACTTTCCATTCTTTGTGTAACAACCCGGAAAATACGAGCCAATTAAAAATTTTTAAATTGGATATTTTAAAGGAATTTAAACAATTGAAATAGAATATTTCAATAAAATAATGAATTGGAAATAGTGTGGCAGTTTGAAAATTTGAATTCAAACTTTGACTGACTGTACCGGGTGGAAAGTATAACGGATTTTAGTGAAACCAAAACTATTTAAATCTGTTTATGAATATCTTTCTAACGAATCTGAAAAATCGAAGTTTCATAGCGGGAATCAAAAGTTATGGCCAAACGAATTTTCAGAAAGGTCGCTATAGAGAATATATAGCCCTTGAAAATAGACATTTAGCAAACGACATCGGAATTCGACGAAACCACTTTTGTTGGATTCGAGATGTCAAATTATTGCTAGGTTTCAAATTTCATAATTTTTGAAGCTAGTATGTGAGCGTGGCAAAAGAAAACGTGTTTGGTTAGTTTCTGTTAAATAGGATCGACCAGAAAATGACCATTTTTCAAACGACCTTAGAATTCGACAAAACTAGTTTTGTTGGGACCGTAGCGTCAAAACATAGCTAGATTTATTTTTGTGGAATTTTTCAAATCAGTATGTGGCCCTGACAAATTGAAATGTACGTTCAAAACAGAATTTGAATGTTTTACACTTTAATTTAAAAATAACTGACTGTAACAATTGAATTGGCCTATGAAACATATCCCATTGTGTCCGGGATGGGGGTATTTAGCTAGGGGCGACAGTCGTTGGGTTTGAATCGGTGTTCGTGTGGAGAAACACTATTTTAAAATTTAATAAAACCATCGACCAGTAGGATTTCTCCATTCATAATTAAATAAAAAAATATATTTCAAACCCACCCCCGTAACCCGATCTCGACGGCGGAAGCCACTTCCGAGCTTCCCAGGCGATTTCCGATCGCCACAGCCAGAATCAACCCCACCCCCAGTTGAACTTTTTGTAGTTCTCCTCCCCCTCTTCAAATCCATATAAAGAACTCCCCCTATCGTTGCTCCTACCTCGAGATTTCCCCCTCCAAAGCCCCGAACTTTCTGCCGCCGCCACGAACGCTGGGCCCCACCGACTTGAACGCCACCGCCACGCGCCTGAAGCCCCCTCGACCCTCTTCGACGTGGTACAAGATGATTCCAATATCATGCAACCATTTGTTCGATAAATCAAAACCTAGTTTTGAACAAACGTTGAAAGGTATCGGCTTTATTATCTTTGAACTGAAAATAACACTTTTAAGTGTTGCAAACTTTGAAAAATCATATCTTTATGGTGTGTTAACGAAATTTGATGAAACAGGAAACATCGTGACCGTAAGGACGCTCTCTACAATCTAGAAGAGACCGCGGATTTTTCTGAGCTAGCTACGATTTTTAGCATCTCGAAAACCAATGTGAGATTTCTAAACTGAAATGTGAATTGAAATGTCATATATAAATTATAGAAGCAAAATATAAATTATACACGTGTTGTATACCTCATGTACATGCGTTGTATAAATTATATGAGCGGAGTATGAATTATACATGCGTTGTATAAATGATATGTGTGTTGGAATGGAAATAAAATATATATATATATATATATATATATATATATACTCCCCTCGTCCACAAACCATGGACGATATTTATTAATTGTGAATTGGTGTGAAAATTTTGGTGAATAACGCGAATGGTTGATAGAATTGTTTGTGGTTGATATTGTTTGGTTATGGTTGAAAAATACCCATTGGTGATTGAAACAAATTTGAAATAAATTGTGGAAAAGAAAAATCATACTCGCCTGCGTGCGAATTAGATGTATGAAATCCCCATTGTAAAAAACCGCGAGGTTTTAAGGTAGAGCGAGGAGCCGTACTCGGGACGGTGCCGGTTTTAACTACCCTGCCGTTATGCTGCCAAAATTTTGAATAATATTCATGTGTTAGAATTATTTCCATATGTTGAAATTATTTTCATGTGTTGAAACTAATGTCATGTGTTAAAACTATATCCATGTGTGGAAATGCTCATGTGTTGAGAAGTTCATGTGTTGAAAATTAAATTCATGTGTCGAATGAATAAAGTGTTTAAACAATAAAAATCATATTTTTATTATATATAAGAAGTATGTAAAATATTCGTGTTATAAATAAATTGTTTCAACAATAAAAATTACATTTTTCTTATACGAGCAAACTATATAAAATATCCATGTGTGGAAATGCTCATGTGTTGAGAAGTGCGTGTGTTGAAAAGGTTCATGTGTTGAATAAAAAGATCGAACAATAAAAATTACATTTTTATTGAGAATATGAAATGTTAAAAACATTCATGTGTCGAATAAATATTTTAGATGATAAAAATACCATTTTTATCATGTATGTGATTTGCTAAAAATATATGAGTGTTGAAATAAATATTTGTTTGCTATGAATATTATTTTTAACATGTGTAGGAACTAAATAAAATAATCATGTGTTGAAATATATTTTAGTTCGCCAAAAATATCATTTTTAAGTGAATTGTGAAGTGTTAAAAATAACCACTTGTTCAAATAAATATGCATGAGTTGAAATATTCATTAATTAGCTAATGATATGATTTTTGCTTATGTATGCAACATTGAAATGAGTTGTAACTTTAAACCAAATCGAATCAAATATGAAATTGAATGGAAAATGACAAGTGATAAAAATTTCACATATGTACATGCATATTTATTGAACAGGTTATAGCAAAGAGGCTAGAGAAGAGGAATAAAATTGTGTGCCCGACTAAATGGTACATGCTTACTGTTTTGCTTGGATGATGATTTTATGAGTCGATTGGCTAGCCGCTTGGCTTTTTCTTTTTGAGATGAGACGCCCTTGTGGCTATTTGGGAATTTTCTCAGCCCTTCCCGTACAAAGGAGGTTATGGCAAAATTTTCCAAAATTTAAAGGCGTTAGCGAAATATTTGAAGTGAAAACGATATTGAAATCGCCGAATGAACTATATTTATTTATATATATATAAATAAAATTAAAACGAATCGTGGCCGTGCAGTTCGTGTTTTGAAACCGTGATTTCAAACGATTAGTGCGGGAGATCCGACCATCGGATTTTCCCTAAACCGCAACCGTTGGGTTCGCCTTGGAAATATCTTTCCAACGGCACCAACTTTGTAAAGATCCAACGGTTGGATTGTCTGGAATGTTTAATTCAAATCTGAAGAAAAACAGCGCCAGAATCGATTATATTTATATATAAATATAAATATAATTAAATTAAATCAAATAACGACGCTGCAGTTCGTATTTTGAAATCGTAACTTCAAACGACTTATGCGGGAGATCCGACCTTCGGATTTTCCCAAAACTGAAACCGTTGGATTCGTTTTGAAAAGATCTTTCTAATGATATAAAATTTGTGAAGATCCAACAGTTGGATTTTCATATATGTGTAAAAACAAATTTGGGGGAAAACAGCGTCAGTGCCTCGACACGACCTGAAACGTCGTTCAATTAAATATGGCCGTTTTTAAATAAATAAAAATGGTGATATATCGTTATAAAATATTATAGACGATATAGAATAGAAATAAACTGATTTTGCTTGGTTTGCTTGATATTTGATGGTTGAATGTGTTTGACATGAAAGTTATACTAAGGAACTGAAATGTGAATGTTGAATAATCTAACCATGTGAAGAATTGATTTGAAAATCTAAATATACGTGGATTATTTGAAAAGGCCGAGTTCATTCTCATTTCAAATAATCGATCGACGGTGAGAAGTCGAAGAGTAGAAGACGGTTCAAGACCGATGATCTTCACATTCGATGGATGGGTGCTACTGATGCTCATGATTGGAGTAGCTACCTTGAAGGAGCTGAAGTGGTAGCCATCCGGACGTATTGTTGATTGTGCGGACATGCGAGGAATATGGTGCCTCCGGCTTCGTTCAAACCCAGAACGAACTTGTAAATGGACTATGTATCTGACATTGGATTTTGTTCTGTGCTGATTGATCTCTATTAAATATATATCTGTTTGGCGGTAGAGAATTTATTCTCTTGCTTAACGCCCTTCTCTGAGACGTACGAGCTCAGAGGTTATATATCGATAGAAATTAGTCGCATGGAGTGGATTGCCTGTGTGGCACGCCTAAGTGGCATATAATCAAGGCTTCTGTTGCAAAGCAAAGTCTTGTGGTTGATGATCAAAGCATGACATGTGTGGCGTAGCTTTGTGTATAGCGTGGATTCACGAGCCTCACACCTCGGTATGAGTCAAAAACGGGATAGTGACTACAGGGAGAGCACGACGTTTCTTTCTAGCTATGGTGGTGTCAGTGACTTACCATCCCTAACATTTATATCTACTTTTCACCTGTGTGGTTGTTGGAATGCGAGGCACCTCGATTATAGGTCTGTAAGGACCGGGAAACGTGTGTTCAGGAATAACTAATCCTCAAAATTAAGAGAGGACCGACCCTGAAGATCCAAGAACCGCTGTGTGCGATCCTGGGACATTTGCTAGAGTGTCTCGAATGGAGAGGAGCTTGCCCCTTGCCTCGACTCATGATGGAATCCAATTTCCAATACGAAATTTCGGATGTGATTGTATTACTAGTATGGCGACATGATATATGGTACCCATATCGTCTATGATTGATATTTATGATTGAATTTTCTTTTGAAACATATATGCACTAGTAATAATATCAAACACTTTTGTTTTATACGTATCAAACATTTCTTGGCCATTATAAGGTAAAACTCTATCCTCCGGCTTGTGTTGCATTGTGTGATGGGACCTGAGTCTTATAATGGCTTCATTTTTATAAAAAGCATTGCGATGATTTAATAACTTACTTTATTTCATGCACAAGCACTCATTGGAGTAAACCCGTTCCGCAAAAGTGGCGTGGTCCTTTGATTTGCCTGATTATTGTTGTTGATTAGTTAAGTAGATTTCTCATACCAGTCCCGTGACTGACTCGTAGTTTGTTTCACCTTGCAAACTTGGGTGCCCTTATTTTCACACGGGCAACCTAGTATCAGGTAGATGGCATATTTTGGCTTGGTTCCGCAGCAGAGGTGCACTTTTTGGCTCATGGCGAGGCTTGACTACACCGTGATGACTATGATTTTTTCCGCAATTACTATATATGTATTATGATTCCGCCACAGGCGATGTAGACTGATGTTTCATTTATGTACTTCCTATGTATATGATTCCGCTACAGGCGATGTAGACTGATTATGTATTATTTTGCACTAAGTTGTATCCTGCACTGTGCTCTCTGATGTGGTGATATTTATATGATTCCGCTGTCATATTTGTGTAAATTATTTTATTTCCTGTTTATGCTATTATCCGTACTCTGCTAATGATGATTAATGTGTTATATTCCAATGATTATCCTTAACACTGTCGTATGGGGTTTTGGGATCGTCACATTTGCAAATTTGTTCCAATCAATTTGTGATTTTGTATCACCAAATTTAACACAACTAAAGTTTTATAGTGGCATAGTTGAATGAAACTTTTCTAATAAACTGCATATTTTAATGAAACAAATAATTTTACCTGCGTACACTTATCAAAATAATAAAAGTTAAAAACTTTTCTGCATCATTTAAATTTAATTGCATACGAACAAACAACTAAATGCTGATTGTTGCACATCTAAATGAATTTTCTGTGTTTAACTACATACTTTAATGACAGAATTTAATCTAACTATATACACTTATCAAGTTGCTAATATTTGCAAACTTTCCAGTATCAAATAAATTTAAACTGCATACACTTATGTAACTAAATGTAGACAGTTGCATATATGAATGAAACTTTTCTGTTTAACTGCATACTTAAATGCAACAATATGTTTGAAACTGCATAATTGCAAAAAAAAAAAAAATCTACATAATACTATTCAATAATCCAAAAAAATTCCAAATTAAAAAAAAATCTGTTTAATTTCCAAAACCAACGTCAAAATTTATATAAAACTTCATATACTAAATAAACAACATGTTGATAGTTGCACACTCGAAGAAAAAATTAACGTTCAAATACATATATTTAAATAACATTCTGTTTATAGTTGCACACTTGCATGTAACACTTTTAAATAACTACATACAATGTTGTATCAAAATTTTGATAGTTCTACACTTGAATTAAAAAATTTCTGTTACAATGCATACATTACTGAAAATTTCTGATTAAAGTTGACAACAAGCAACTAATATTTCTACCTACTTTCAGGAAATAATGCTACAATTTTTTATTTAATGATTAAATTAAATACACTACTGAACTATTCTAATTACATTTACGGACATATGCAACTTTTCTGAAAATAATCATCTACGTACAGAGCTGAATTGAATACTTGCACGTATAATTGTATATGTACTTCTTAAATACATATATATCTGAATTTATTTCAAATATGTGCATACTTCAATGAATTTCTTCTACATACATTAATTTATGCATTGTTTCACGCAAGTGTTTAAGTATTCTGAACACATGTATACATGTTATCAAATTTTCATAGCAATATTTTACTATCATGCATGAATTTTTAATATAATTTTGTACATACTAGAAAACATGAAGACAACTATTGTGGATAAATATAAACAATTATACATTTACTCTTAATAAAATTACTCAAATATTCACCAACTCATTACAAACTACAGTCTTGTATGAAAGTTTTATGATTATATTTGTACACATATTACTTTTTGGAGAATATGTTCATCCTTGTATTCACATTCTTAACAAAAAAATATTCACAAATGCAACAATTTAGTAATTATACACACAAGTCTGCAAATACTTTGAATAACTAAATTCCAGCGTGCATCTACTACAAATATGTGCATTCAAACATTTAATTATTATGCATTCTAGCATATAATCATATAGATTTACTACATGAAAATCATACAATCAAATAAGAATACCATACAAATTCATACTACTATGTACTAATTAGATGATAAATTTATAATAACAACATACGTTTCTGCAATATTTCTTATTAATATCATACAATCATGTAAGATTTCTTCTTAATATCTACAAAACAGTCGAATATGAAATAAGGCAATTAGATTTATACCATTTTTTTGGCCATTTTGTATAAATTGATAACGACGACAGCTAATTCGGAGCACAAGAGGAAAATCTTGATTAAAAAGAAGACCGCTGCCTATTGATTTACAGAAGATTAAAAAAGCAATTTTCTGTTCGAGGGTTTTGAAGAATCGTGCAATTAGGGTTTTGAACGAGATTAAAGGAGCGATTAGACCGATTAAATGAGGAGGAATCGTTATTGGAGGGTTTTGTTAATTCTTAAGGGTAGAAATGGAATCATTTCAGCGGCATTTAAAAAATAGGGATGTGTTTTACATTCTTTTTATCAACGATTATTTTTAATATTTTAGAACTTAATAGGGACCTCAAAAAAACGCACCTTAAATAAAATCGATAGAAAGACCCGTTCGAGTTAAAACATCATTTATTTACTTAACTCGGCTTCATATTTTGGAAATGCTATTCATTTGAAAATAAACTTGAATAAGCCAAGATTAAATGAAAATCAATTCACATTAATTCGTTTCAGTATTTTCATGTCCATCCAAAATCGGACATTAAAATAAAACTTTGATTCTTCACCGAATATTATATTAAAATATTTGTTTATTCCGGATTGAAATAAGATTCAACCAATTACCATTTAATTTTAGTTATATGGATTTCATACATCACATGGATCCTACAATAGTTATAAACAACTATTAAACATCCAAATAACATTCAGAGTGCATCTACAACTGTATAAACATTAAATAATTAAATAATGCTTATAACGGTCTGTCAATCAATACGTTGAAATGCAACTAAATACAAGGGAGATGTGTGAATTAATTATCATCTCGAGACCCGTGTAGGGTTTTTAACCAATATTTATAATATAAGCATTATTATTTGCATACTTGGGCGATGTGTAAAATTATCGTCCCAATACCCGTGTGGAGTTTACATCACATTCCATGTGGACTTAACTATTATTTGGGAGACGTGCGGGTAAATTGTCATCACAAAATAATTTATAATATAAATGTTTTATTCAACAACGAATATATTCACAGTTTAATTATAATAACATTAGAGCTGTAAACGTCCATCAATCTCCAAACAAACATTACAATCACAAGCAATCAATATATATTTAGTTATAAAATAAAATAACTATACAAATTAGTTGTGTGAAAGAGTTCTCATATTGACCAGTTACGAAATCATTACACAATGATTATTTTAATTAAATTAAGCGGTGCGTTTAGTTTAACCAAAATTTGTAACAAGCTCCATTTCTGTCCAAATCTGTTCCATTGCACAAAACTTGATTTTACGGTTCCAATGCATCTGAAATCTTTCGATTTCGTTTCTGTTTAAATAAGTTATGGTCTTCTAAACATTAATTACAATTTAAGTTAATAAAAATATTATTAATTTAGTTAATCTCTCTTAATTATCTTTCCCGTTATCTCCTTCCAGGCAATGTTGAAGAAAACCGAATCCAACTCCTCAACCAAGGCCTTCAAATCGCACCCACTAGAGTGACCTTGACCATGATCCAACGCCTCCACCTTGAAGCCCAACGCAACTCCTCCCTATGCCTATAACGGTGCGTACCTCAAGGTATCGCGACGACTGGAAATGCCACGCAAGCCGACGAGTTTGAGGCCGAGATTCGAGAGAAATACTTTACGAAAAACGATCATAGCCATGCGAAAATGAAGCTCGTGAAAATCCCACGGTTTTCATGTTGAGAGTTTTGGTTACTTCGTAAGGGATTGGAAGATTTTAAGGAATCAAATTCAAACAACATCGACCATTAAAAAAGGTGCCGGCGGTGGCTCTTAAAAGATGGAGTTAGGGTTTGCAAATATATACATATACACATACATACATACATACATATACAAATATATATATATAATTTTTTGAAGGCAAATACTCTTTATTAAAAATAGAAACGAATACAAAGTATTTATATGAATACAGCTCGACTATACACTATCTATACAAGATGACAACCACACTTTTGTCACTCGGCTATACAGTATTGAGAAGAAAAAAACGCTAGAAATACAAAAAATCCCAGAAAAAACTCTACATTGTATAACAATATCCGGTTGCTACTAAAACAACATCAAAATAACAAAAAACCATACTTTGATCATATACAACTATTCTCCATTTTAATAGCTTTGAATTTACTCTTGTGAATTAACGCGTATAGTTCATTTGCATTTAAACTTCCAATTCCAAAGGCTCTATTATTCCTTTCCCTCCAAACAGCATAGATAAATTTCTTTAGAATCTTAAGCAACACTTTAGACTTTTCACATCTCCATCTTGTTGCCTTGAATATGCTGTACCACTTGTAACAACCTGGAAAATCAGAACCAATTTAAAATTTATATTTTGGCTATTTCAGTGAATTTTGAGTAGTTAAAATAAATTATTTTAAATAATAACGATTAAAAATTTATTTAAATCGAAGTTAGAATGAATATATTTATTTTAATTTTAAAAGGAACTAGAAATAGCACGGTAATTTGAAAAGTCAAATCTAAACTTTGACTAGATGTACAGGATTCAAAATTTAACGGATTTTAGTGAAACCAAAAATATCTAGTTCTGTTCAAAAACATCTTTCCAAGAATCCGAAAAATTGAAATTTCATAGCGGGAATAAAAAGTTATGGCCAGTTGAATATTCAGAATAGTCGCTATAGAATATAGTATAATTTATAGCCCTTATAAATGGCCATTATACGAACGACCTCCGTTTTCGACGAAACCACTTTTGTCGGATCCAGAATGTCAAATTATTATTAAGTTTAATTTTCTAGAATTTTTGGAATTAATTTGTGAGCGTAGTAAATTAAACTTTGATTTGATAATTTCTGTTGAATTTGATCGACCGTTAAAAAGGCCATTTTTCAAACAGTCTCCAAATTCCACGAGATTAATTTTGTTTGGACCGTTTCGTCAAAACATAGCTAGATTTATTTTTTTGGCAATTTTCAAAGTCCGTATGTGGCCCCGGTGAATTTAAGTATGTGATCGAATTAATTTAATAAAGGATTTAAATTTTAAATCAAAGAAATCAGGCCAAAAACAATCGTTTGGGCTGACGGGACCAAGCCCATTAGTTTCAAAACATGGGCAATTAGGTAAAAACAACTCCTGTTGGACTGAAATTAGAGTTGTTAAGGATTTACGGGTTTATTTGTAAAAAATGGAAATATAATATTATAAAAATCCATTTTTGTCTTCATTCTAAAACCTAATACCCTATAGAGCCGCCGCCCCTTTCCTGATCCCATGGCCTAAAAGCTTCAACTCTTCCTCATCTAATTAATCTCAATCCTCTCACCAAAACTTCCTACTCCAGTTGAAGAATTTGTGGAGATTCCTCTCTTCTTTCTATCTGTAAGGTTAACACCCCCCAAAGTCGAGTAACCGACAAGTTCGAGCACCCCGAAGTGCCTGCGCATCGTCCGCCGCCATGCTCCATAGGTGCGATCGCACCTGTCTTGGTGGGTCCCATTTGGGGAGCCTCTCTCCACTCCTCGACGTGTTGTAGTCAGATCGAGATGAAGCTGAGTGATTTGGAAGAAAACAGAAGCCCTAGGATTAAACAAATGGGTAAAACCGTCGGCCTGAGTTTCTGAGTGTAGAAGAAGGTGGTTTTGAGAATATATTATTTATTTAATTTAATTTTAAAATGTTATTAATACAAATTAAATCATAACTCACTCATATGAAATCAGAACTGTACGATTTTTGAAGCGTTGCGATCGTGAGCCCGAGATCTGCGTTTTTAGACTGAAAAGAACCAATTCTGAGCAGATCGAATTTTGGCCAAATTTTCAGATCTGAACCATTCAGATTCAAACGACAGTGAGAATTCTATTTTTTTAACAATTAGAGTTAATCATGATTGTAATATCATCGATCCATTGTAAATTTCTACATGCTGTGCTACGTGATTTGATCTGTATTTGATTTGTTATGTAGATCTGTTATTTTGGGTGATATTGTGTTATAATTGAATTTGCAATAAAAATGAATCAAACATTTTTGTTATTTTTGTTGAATCAAAATATTCAACACAAATGAAGTATCACCTTTATTATATTTTATTGGAATTAAATTTGCAATAAAAATGAATCATACACTTTTGTCATTTTGATTGAATTAGAATTTTCAATCAAAATGAAAAATTCCCTTTTATACATTTTGTTGAATCAAAATTTTCAACAAAAATGAATATCACTTTTGTTATTTGATTGAATTAGAATTTTCAATCAAAATGAAATATTCCCTTTTATACATTTTGTTGAATCAAAATTTTCAACAAAAATGAATCATACACTTTTGTTATTTGATTGAATTAGGATTTTCAATCAAAATGAAATATCACTTTTGTTATTTGATTGAATTATAATTATTAATCAAAATGAATTATACACTTTTGTTATTTGATTGAGTTAAAATTTTCAATCAAAATGAAATATCTAATTTTGTCATTTCGTTGAATTCGAATTTTCAACAAAAAAATGAAATATAAATTTCTATTATTTTATGGAGTTATTATAAAAATAGAAATGTTCATGTTTAAAAAAAAAAGAACATTACACTAAAAAGTTCACATTTTTAATGTAATGTTAGAATATAGAAAATGTACATGTTTTGAATAAAAACATGATTTCATTAAAATTTACATTTTTAATGTCAAGAATAGAAAAATAGAAAATGTTAATGTTTTGAATAAAAACATGATTTCATAAAAAAATCATACTTTAGTGTCAAGAATGAAATATAAAAAAATGTTAATGTTTAGGATAAAAACATGATTACCTTGAAATTAACATTTTTAATGTAATGTTATAAAAATAAGAAAAGTATTCATGTTTTAAAATCAAATCATGATTACATTAAAAATATAGTTTTTAATGTAATGTTAGAAATTAGTGAAAATATTCATTTTTAAAATGAAAACATGTTTTGCATTAAAGACTCACTTTTTAATGTAATAATAGAAATGTAGAAAAAGATACATGTTTTAAAATAAAACATGTTTTACATTAAATTTTCACTTTTTATGTAATAATAGAATTTAGAAAAGGATGCATGTTTTAAGATGAAAACATGTATTACATTCAAAATTCACTTTTTAATGTAATATTAGGAGTTGGACAGACATGCATGTTTTAAAATAAAATATGTTTACATTAAAAACTTTGTTTTCAATGAAATAAATAAATCATTAGAAAATGTTCATTTTTGAAACTAAGACATGTTAACATTAAAAATATCATTTTTGTAAAAGACTGATTCATATAAAAATGGTTCATATTTGAATAAGAGTGTTGAAACATTAAAATCATAACTTTTAATGTAAAGTTTGATTATTGGAAATATTGTCAAAATTGCATTTATATTTACATTGCATATATTAGAATTTATATGTATGGTCAAAATTGCATTTATATTTACATTGCATATATTAGAAGTTATATGCATTGTTAAAGTTACATTTATATTTACATTGCATATATTAGAATTTATATGCATTGTTAATGTTACATTTATATTTACATTGCATATATTAGAACTTATATGCATTGTTAAAGTTACATTTATATTTACATTGCATATTTTAGAATTTATATTCATTGTTAAAGTTACATTTATATTTACATTGCATATATTGGAATTTATATGCATTGTCAAAATTACGTTTATATTTACATCGCATATATTAGAATTTATATGCGTTGTTAAAATTACATTTATATTTACATTGCATATATTAGAATTTATATACATTGTCAAAATTACATTTGTATTTACATCGCATATATTAGAATTTATATGCATTGTCAAAATTACATTTATATTTACATTTGCATATATTAGAATTTATATGCAAAGTTGCCTTGTCATTGGATCAATTTTCATGTAAATGAAATATATTTTGTTTGACAGTACATAGGTATGATATGCCAATAAAAACATTCTTTTATTTGGCATATTAAAAACGTTAGTGGAATCGTCGAATGGTTTATATTTATATATAATTATATATATAAATATAAATTAAAATTAAACGAATCGCGCACGGTAGTTCGCGTTTCAGAATCGTAACTTTAAACGATTATACTAAAATATCTGACCGTCGAATTTTCCCAAAACTGGAACCGTTAGGACCGCTTTGGAAAGATCTTTCCATCGATATAAATTTTGTTAAAATCCAACGGTTTGATTTCGAGATAAGTGTAAATTCAATTTTGATAAAAACAGCGCCAGACAGCCTATTGGCCCGATGCGTCGGTAAATTAATTTAGCTATTTTTATATGAATAAAAATAGCGATAAATCATTATTAAATACTATTAACGATTTGAAATGTTTTTAAACTATATATATGCGAGAATCATTTGAAAAGACGGAGTTCAATCTCATTTCAAATGATTATACAACGATTTAAATTGAAGATATTGAAGACGACGATTGAAGACCGACGATCTTCACATCGAAAGGATAACTACTGATGCCCGACATTGGTTAGCTCCCAGTAAAGGGTTAAAGTGGTAGTTGTCCGGACGTACTTGTTGATTGTCCGTATATGCGAGCACCTCTCTTCCGTATTGGACATACGGGACGAGGAGTAAGGTGACTCCGGTTTCGTTCAGACCCAGAACGGACTTGTAAATGGATATGTATTTGACATTGGATTTCATTCCATGTAAATTAAATTGATTTCTATTTAATATATATTGTGGTGGCGGAGAATTCATTCTCTTGCTTAACACCCTTCTTTGAGATGCATGAGCTCAGAGGTTATATATCGGTAGTTATCGATCGCATGACGTGAATTGTCAATGTAACATGCCAAGATGCAATTGATCAAGGCTTTTTGTTGAAAAGAAGAGTCTTATGGATGATGATCAAAGCATAGCCTATTTCGGCATAGCTTTGTGTATAACGTTACCTCGTGAGCCTCACACCCCGGTAAGAGTCAGAAACGGGACAAGGGAATGCAGGGAGTGCATACGTTTTTTTCTAGCTAGAAGTGGTATCAGGGTTTTGCAAGCCCTGACATTTTACTTATGTCGTTAATGTAATGAGGAACCTCAGATTTATTGCTCGATTGTGACCATTTTATAGGTCCAATAGGATCGGGAAGCGTGTGTTCTGGCATAACTAATCCACTAAAGTATTTATGGACCGGCCCTACAGTATCCAAGGGTTTGCCAGCATCCGAATCCTAAGACATTGCTAGAGTGTCTCAAATCAGTAAGGGGATTGTCCCTTGACTTGACTCATGATGGAAACCCAATTTCCAATTCGACATTACGGTTTTGATTGAACCTATGTATGGCGACATAGTATATGGTAGCTATGCCGTCTATGATTGATACATTTACTTTGAAGTATTTTTGAAACTTATTAGACACTAATAATAATATTAAAAATATTATTTTCTACGTATCAAGCATGTTTGATCATTATAAGGTAAAACTCTATCCTCCGGTTTGCGTTGCATTGTGTGATGGGACTTGAGTCTTATAATGATTTCATTTTCTAAAAGCATTGCGTTGTTTTTGTAATAAAACTTATTAAACATATGCACTGGCAATCCAATGGAGTAAACAAGCTCCGCGTTAACGGCGTGGTCCTGTGATTAGCCATATTATTAGTTAAGGAAGATTTCTCATACCAGTTCCATGACTGACTCGTAATTTGTTTCACTTTGCAAACTCGGGTGCCCTCTTTTCACATGGGCAACCAAGTGACAGGTTTAGGTATGGATGCATTCTGCATTGGAGCTTGCTTAAGGGAGAAGATGAAGAACATTTTCCTTTTTATCTTTTATTGCTACTTGAGACATTTAGTCATTATTGATCTTTGATGTAACGACCCGGGGAAAAGCTCGACGCTCGAGTCTTCGACAACAATACATAAACCCGTATCGCTTGCCAAAAACTCAAGTATCGAACCCCCAGATTTGTCACGAGAAAGAATTTAGAGGGTAAGAATAGAAAGAAAGAAATATTAGAATAGAAGAAAGAAGAAGAACACATCAGAATCTCACAACGGAACAAATAAAATATAATATCAATACCTTTATACAGTAGAACTTTGCATACATACCAATCATCAGAGTACAACATTCATCAATCACGGTGGAATAACTTTATATAGCTAGAGGTGAAGCCTCCTGCTTCAAGCACCTGAAACTCCAAGCGAAACCTAACCTGGGACATACTCGGTCTGACCCGAGCACATTTGATTTAAAACAAAATACACCGGGTCAGTCTGGAATACTATCAGTGATAAATTCACATAACACACACTGGTTTAACTTTGGAAATCCTTTCGAAATAAAAGGATAATAGTAAGACCAGTCCGCACATAAACACAGACGGTTTTTACCTTACTATAACCCAAACCATTTTTGAAATCAATATCTTGATCTAATATTATCATAATGTCTAAATACAAGTAAATAACAATCTAAAGGAACGCTTGCATCTCACGCTCCCCATATATAGTATATAATCAAAACCGCGGTACTTATTGGATATTGGATTCCAGCTTGACAAGGTATGGGACCACCTTCCGCACGTGTATCTCTAGAGGCGAATACACTGGGTTCAACAAGAACGTCTTGCAACCCGACCCTCACATGACTGACCACTCATTTCGCTTGAGTGTATCGAATGTATATCACCGACGGTTGGGATCAGCAACTGCCTACCAGAAAAGGGACAGCATTGAACATAGATTAAAGAAGCAAAATGAATTTCTCTAGATAGGTGATCATACACCCTAATGTGAGCGACCCACATAGCCATGCTGCCTGCCGATTTTTGTCATCTCCCAGTTGATGAGGTTTGAGGCTAGAATTCCTCTTCGAACATCTGGCCACCATTCACTTTGAATGCCACATCGTCAGATCCTCTGGACACCACTAATTGACGTCTACAAAAATACTCTAGTTGATAAGAGAACCGTCGTCCTTCGTCACCAACTATCGTACGTTTAAAGAAATCAACATACGTGATCCCATGGGAAATACTCTGTCAGACACTCGTCCATACAAGTCATCCAGGAACAGGATGAACCGAAGGCACTCTCCTACTGCATCTCATATAGGGATCACCCCATGGATCAGTAGCGAGACGTCCTTGCAACCCGTAGATTCCAAACAGTTTATCTCTGCTTGCAAGACAGAGAATCTTAGTGGTCCTTCCATTTATGAAGATCTATGGTCTTCAATGCTCCATCTCGACCGTCTTCAAATATCTTCACGTATTTGTTGGTCGGAATGGTTTTCAAATATAAATTCGATCCCGGACTTTCCATACCAACAATCGTATTGGTCAGGTTTTGATAGTCGGTGATTTAACTATCAAATAACAAAGGTGTGAATAAACTGAATTTGCTGATTCAGTACTTGGCAAGACCTTGCCTTTTACAATATATTAACAAAATGGTTAATTAACCTTTGAACCTTCCAATATATTGAAACATTATCTTTATTCTTATTTAACAAAATCATTTAAACACTTTCGAGCATATATATACAAGTATGCACCCCGCTTTCCATTCCCTTTTGAAAGTATCGATGTATTTCTTTAAAACTCTTTTCCCTTTTTCTTATAATCGAACAACTCACGATATCCATATACGTATATACTTAATGATATAAACCAAATTTCCTCTGATTAACTCTGACAGATTTACTTTGATCGATTAATTAATATACGACTTACTCCCTTCGCTTGACTCTAGATCGCAGCGATCAAAATGGTTACGCCCGATTCCCTCAGGAAACATCCGGTCGCCTTAGGCTATTTGCAGCCCTGTGAATTAAGCTAGCAGTCGTACACAATGGCAATTCTGCCTGAATAACTATGTTTGACTAAATTTATTTCAAATACTATACTTGATCAATTCAAATTGAGTAAACAAATTTTTAATATAATTTGAAATGAATATCCTTATTTCTATATACTCGAGCATCACACGATATACCTACATGTATATACTTAATAGAATAGATCAAATTTCCTCCTTTCTGATTTGATGAATCAAACGTTAAATTACATAATTAAAAATCAAATATTCTTATTTACTTTGAACTAATATTGCAATATCATTTCATATTCCAAAACTCACACTAGCATTCAACTCCCGTATGGAATATCACACCAATATCAACACCTTTTTACTCGTTTCAATCCAATACCATTTCTCGATAATAACGAAGCCGTTCGAGTTGGGGTATTCTATTTACCTCTCAGACCTTGATCGACAACGTTCTTATCTCAGAATAATACCAGTTCGTCCCTTACCCATTTGTTTGAAATCTCGTTTACCACCTCGTTCAAATAGGGTTTTATAAACCATTTCTTTTCATTTGAAATCTCCTTCCGATATCACTTCCTTACTTAATTTGCTCGATTAAGTAAATGTCCATGAAACACTACTTTTAAACTTAAACCATACTTTGCTTATAACACTTCGAGTTATAATATAACTCAATTTATCCAACCCCCTTAAGGATTTCATTTCCCCTTGCGTTCACATTACTTAATTTTAAAACTTAAGTAAAATCTTACTTAAACTTTCACATTTACTTATAAGTTTATTTACAAATCTCGTTTGAACTTGGATTATGAATTTCTCATAACTCTTATCGACTTTTAGATTCAACTTCATCGTCTCTTTAATTCCTTCTTAGTGGAATTTCAACTAAAAACCATCATTTTAATTATTGCTAATTAAAATGTTGATTTATTTTATTATTTACTATATTATCATAAACTTTGCTATTAACAAAGAACAAGATCATTATCACTTTCAAAAAGCTCATTGAAAAATACTCAACTATATTAATACTAAATGATTCAACAATTTCTTAATTTATAGTTAACCGAGGATTAACTAAAAGTTTGCCTTACTCGGGATATTTACATCAAATTTATCTCATTTGTCAATTTTACCCAGAGGCGGTTGGTTTTTGCCAACCGTTCAGGTCAGTTTACTACCAATTGATTTTCACCGTCATTTCCCCCTTTTCAAATTAATTAAATAACTTAATTAATTTAAAAATACCAATTATCCCAATTTACCACACGTAGGTAGTTTCTTTGATTTTCCCCTTTTAGAACTCGTATACGAGAAAATTTACGTCAACCTTTTTAATACTTTCTTTTATGATTTGGATTAAAATATATTTTTATAAACTTCTCATTTATTTACTTAAATAAAATAACTGGAAAGCTTTAATTTAGTTATAAAATAATTTATAACTTTAAAACTGCGTCGATTCACCGAACGGTAAAACCAACGTTTAACACAACACGGTTATGGCCATTCACTGCCAATTACCCAATCAACACTGTTAGTTGATTTTAAAACACAACACGGGGAATATCTGTCCAACCATCACACTCAAACAGGTGTCACGACCATATGGGTTCAATCAGTTCATATATCAACGATATGCAATAAATAATCAACATATATAATATTCGAGGAATCCGTCGGATCCCTCCAACCTGTCCTTCCCTGCATCACAGCTCGTTATACATTTCATAACAGTATATGAAATAAATTTCAATGATCTAACATTTGAAACGATAAATAACAGCAACCAATAAACAACCAACAACAACCATTCAACCAATTTATATTTTTAAAGGTAAATTATATTTTAGTATGAATTTACCACATCACAGAATTCCAGAAGGTGTGAGAATTAACTCACCAGGTTATTTCGGTTGGAGGTTGACGCGGTACTCTTCTTTTCTACGCTCGATATTACCCATGCAAACATCTTGTTTATGCTTCAACCTTCCCCTTTACTTCCAATAGTTATCCTAACTGTGGGGTACGCTCTTCAACATTTTGCACGAGATTCTCTTTCGGTCTCCATGAACGAAAATGGGTGGCAGTTCGGTTAACGATGTAGCACACCTTTGATTTTTCCAATCAGGTCCTCTATAAAACAGTTGTCCTTCCATCTCTATTTGCTTTCGTAACTCAGTCCACATCACTATCTATTTTCCATCCCAGTTTAATCCATCCGCCCTTGATCCCTCTTCCTTCGATCCCTTTTTGTTTACTTCATTCCTCACGTTGGTTCGCACTTCCCAGTACAACCGCATCCTCAATCCCATACTCATTCCTTTTTTTTTCTTTTCTACACAGCACTCCCCTTACATACACCATGGAACCGCACTTCAGCCCCACCCTACTGCTCACGCCACTTTACACCCATCCGCTCCATGTCCCAACACTCTCTCTCCAGTCCTCTTTCCTTCTTCATTTTTATTTGTTTCCATTTTTTTTTCTTTTTTCTTTTGAATGCTACTACTCACCGTCCATCACACCACTCTCATACGCGCATTGGCACCATGCTTCTTCCCCTTGTCCACTTCTTCTTCCATATTTCTTCACGTTAGCTTTCACTCTCCCATGCATGCAGCACGTAACTTCTTTATGCTCCGCCTACCTCTTCTTTTTTTTTCTTTTTCTTTTTTGGGTTTTTTCATGTATCTGAAACAAAGGGAAGGAAATGGATAGAGCATGCTTTTTATAGGAATCAATACGTGGATAGCAAGGAATAGGGGTATAGGTTTTCAGACAACACGTTTTAGCTTATGGGTTTGCAGTAGGAAAAGTTCGAGATAATACTTTGTCGGCAAGGAATAGGAAGTTTGGTCGGCAAGGATTTAATTTAATTGGGAGGCACCGATGAAAGTGGGGACTTAATTATTTGGGCGCAAGGGGTCTGATGCAACAAATCAAAAGGTTACGTAAGTAACCAAAAAGAGAAAACAAAAGGAAAGGGATAGATTTAATAATATTATAATATGCAAACTTCATCGTGTGAGAAATCACATTAAAAACCATTATAGATGATTTCTGTTTTCAGATAAAAAGGCTAATCTTAGTGAAAAATATATTCCAGACCCAATGGGACAAGTTTCGTCGAAATCCGAGGTCGTATGAAAAAATTTCCTTTATAAAATCAGAAATAAACACGCGTTTAATTTTTTTCACGATCACCAGATAAATCAAATCAACTTGAAACTTATATATCTTTCAATAATTTGTTGATACGAACCCAACGGCACCAGTTTCGTCGCATTCTGAGACTGTTTCCCCAGTAGGCTATTTTTATCGCGCACCGCAATACCCTTTTTAACGCCAAATTATCCGGTCTCTAAAAATAACAAGCTATATACCTATCCTGGCTCTAATCGATGATACGAACTCAATGGGACTGGTTTCGTGGCCTAATTCGATTGTCTGCTCAAGTTACACTGAAATATCCCTTTATTTATTTGAATACGCGCTATAGCAATTGAACGGGCGTTTATAACTACCGTGGTCACATACGACATCGGTTTGCCCCACAATTAAACACTATACAATTATTTAATGCTACGGTCCCAATGAAACTGATTTCGTCGAAATCCGAGTTCGTTAGCAAAATGGCCATTTTAACGGCCGATAACGATTTCCATAGCGTTTTTTCCAAAATTTGATTTAGCCATAACTCGCGATTTTTAACATGGAATCTGAATTTTTCTCCTTCATATGAAAACTATCGCTAACACGATCCCAGCGTTTCTTGTTTCACAGAAATCTGACTTATATCGGACTCTGTATATCCAGTTGAAGTTCAAAACTCAAATTGCGAACTGCAGCGCTACTCTCAAGCTCGATTTATATTATATAAATTATATAACGTTTGAACTTCGTTTAATTAACAAATTAAATATTTAAAAACCATTATATTCCCAATATATAATATTTAAAATAAATAAATAAAATATTTGACGGTCAAAACACGGGACATTACATTCTCCCCCCCTTAAAATAATTTCGTCCTCGAAATTGCTAAGGTAGGAAAGAGCGTAATAAACCCACTAACTTATAAAAATATTTAACCAAAACTCCTTTTTATTTTTCAGAATCTAATCTAATTGGTTTTAAAACCAATTTAATTCAAATAACAAAATTTCCAAAAATCTTCAAAAATTTCTAACACCTTAAATTTTAGAAAAATTTCGGCAGAGTCTCCCCTGTACGGAGGACATCTGCAACATCGCAGGTTCAAGAAATATATCGACTCTTATGGTCAGAAAAATTCAAAATCCAAACTCAAAACCCAAAGAAAAACCAAAAACTTCATATTTTCGTAGGCGTACCTTTTTGCGAGCGTTATTACGCGATAAATGATATATCATACTCGAGCTGGCTTAATTACAAAGCAGCTCTACACGAACTGGATTCAACTCTCCAAAATTTCTCTTGAATGGATTTTAAAACTGAATTGGCACTTCTGCACCTGTTCTCAACTCAAATGAATTTCATTAGTCCACAAAACAATGCCAGTTATATTCGAAACATCCATATTATTCAATTATACCCACAATTCAATCCATACGAGGTTATAATTATTTATAATCACTTCATTTATTTCTTTAATTATCCATTCAAATTTATTTATCTGGATTGATTTATTCGAATTATTCATTTTAGATTGGTTTTAACCAAGTCGATTCGGGTTCAGGTTCATATCCAAGCAACCAAGAACACAATCCAAGCATATCATACAAACAAATCAAATGATTGCAAATATTATAATAATCATTACCATTATTTTATAAAATAAATTGGGAAAAAAATAATTTCAAAAATAATTTTAATATTGAATTACAAATACGCGCTCTCGTATATATACATACACGAACTTAATCTAGGGTACTGCTAACCCCATCTCTATTGAGTCACACCACAGAGCCAAGGTTATTTCTAAACCAACAGCTCTGATACCACTGTAACGACCCGGGGAAAAGCTCGACGCTCGAGTCTTCGACAACAATACATAAACCCGTATCGCTTGCCAAAAACTCAAGTATCGAACCCCCAGATTTTTCATGAGAAAGAATTTAGAGGGTAAGAATAGAAAGAAAGAAATATTAGAATAGAAGAAAGAAGAAGAACACATCAGAATCTCACAGCGGAACGAATAAAATTTAATATCAATACCTTTATACAGAAGAACTTTGCATACATACCAATCATCAGAGTACAACATTCATCAATCACAGTGGAATAACTTTATATAGCTAGAGGTGAAGCCTCCTGCTTCAAGCACCTGAAACTCCAAGTGAATCCAAACCTGGGACATACTCGGTCTGACCCGAGCACATTTGATTTAAACAAAATACACCGGGTCAGTCTGGAATACTATCAGTGATAAATTCACATAACACACACTGGTTTAACTTTGGAAATCCTTTCGAAATAAAAGGATAATAGTAAGACCAGTCCGCACATAAACACTGACGGTTTTTACCTTACTATAACCCAAACCATTTTTGAAATCAATATCTTGATTTGATATTATCATAATGTCTAAATACAAGTAAATAACAATCTAGAGGAACGCTTGCATCTCACGCTCCCCATATATAGTATATAATCAAAACCGTGGTACTTATTGGATATTGGATTCCAACTTGACAAGGTATGGGACCACCTTCCGCACGTGTATCTCTAGAGGCGAATACACTGGGTTCAACAAGAACGTCTTGCAACCCGGCCCTCACATGACTGACCACTCATTTCGCTTGAGTGTATCGAATGTATATCATCGACGGTTGGGATCAGCAGCCGCCTGCGTAAAAAGGGACAGCATTGAACATAGATTAAAGAAGCAAAAGGAATTTCTCTAGATAGGTGATCATACACCCTAATGGGAGCGACCCACATAGCCATGTTGCCTGCCGATTTTTGTCATTTCCCAGTTGATGAGGCTTGAGGCTAGAATTCCTCTTCGAACATCTGGCCACCATTCACTTTGAATGCCACATCGTCAGGTCCTCTGGACATCACTAATTGACGTCTACAAAAATACTCTAGCTGATAAGAGAACCGTCATCCTCCATCACCAACTATCGTACGTTTGAAGAAATCAACGTACGTGATCCCATGGGAAATACTCTGTCAGACACTCGTCCATACAAGTCATCCAGGAACAGGATGAACCGAAGGTACTCTCCTACTGCATCTCATATAGGGATCACCCCATGGATCAGTAGCGAGAAGTCCTTGCAACCCGTAGATTCCAACCACGACATAATCACAGTTTATCTCTGCTTGCAAGACAGAGAATCTTAGTGGTCCTTCCGTTTATGAAGAATTATGGTCTTAAATGCTCCATCTCGACCGTCTTCAAATAGCTTCACGTATTTGTTGGTCGGAATGGTTTTCAAATATAAATTCGATCCCGGACTTTCCATACCAATAATCGTATTGGTCAGGTTTTGATAGTCGGTGATTTAACTATCAAATAACAAAGGTGTGAATAAACTGAATTTGCTGATTCAGTACTTGGCAAGACCTGGCCTTTTACAATATATTAACAAAATGGTTAATTAACCTTTGAACCTTCCAATATATTGAAACATTATCTTTATTCTTATTTAACAAAATCATTTAAACACTTTCGAGCATATATATACAAGTATGCACCCCGCTTTCCATTCCCTTTTGAAAGTATCGATATATTTCTTTATAACTCTTTTCCCTTTTTCTTATAATCGAACAACTCACGATATCCATATACGTATATACTTAATGATATAAACCAAATTTCCTCTGATTAAATCTGACAGATTTACTTTGATCGATTAATTAATATTCGACTTACTCCCTTCGCTTGACTCTAGATCGCAACGATCACAATGCTTACGCCCGATTCCCCCAGAAAACATCCGGTCGCCGTAGGCTGTTTGCAGCCTTGCGAATTACGCTAGCAGTCGTACACAATGGCAATTCTGCCTGAATAACTATGTTTGACTAAATTTATTTCAAATACTATATTCGATCAATTCAAATTGAATAAACAAATTTTTAATATAATTTGAAATGAATATCCTTATTTCTATATACTCGAGCATCTCACGATATACCTACATGTATATACTTAATAGAATAGATCAAATTTCCCCCTTTCTGATTTGATAAATCAAACGTTAAATTACATAATTAAAAATCAAATATTCTTATTTACTTTGAACTAATATTGCAATATCATTTCATATTCCAAAACTCACACTAGCATTCAACTCCCGTATGGAATATCACACCAATATCAACACCTTTTTACTCGTTTCAATCCAATACCATTTCTCGATAATAACGAAGCCGTTCGAGTTGGGGTATTCTATTTACCTCTCAGACCTTGATCGACAATGTTCTTATCTCAGAATAATACCAGTTCGTCCCTTACCTATTTGTTTCAAATTTCGTTTACCACCTCGTTCAAATAGGGTTTTATAAACCATTTCTTTTCATTTGAAATCTCCTTCCGATATCACTTCCTTACTTAATTTGCTCAATTAAGTAAATGTCCATGAAACACTACTTTTTAACTTAAACCATACTTTGCTTATAACACTTCGATTTATAATATAACTCAATTTATCCATCCCCCTTAAGGATTTCATTTCCCCTTGCGTTCACATTACTTAATTTTAAAACTTAAGTAAAATCTTACTTAAACTTTCACATTTACTTATAAGTTTATTTATAAATCTCGTTTGAACTTGGATTATGAATTTCCCATAACTCTTATCGACTTTTAGATTCAACTTCATCGTCTCTTTAATTCCTTCTTAGTGGAATTTCAACTAAAAACCATCATTTTAATTATTGCTAATTAAAATATTGATTTATTTTATTATTTACTATATTATCATAAACTTTGCTATTAACAAAGAACAAGATCATTATCACTTTCAAAAAGCTCATTGAAAAATAATCAACTATATTAATACTAAACGATTCAACAATTTCTTAATTTATAGTTAACCAAGAATTAACTAAAAGTTTGCCTTACTCGGGATATTTACATCAAATTTATCTCATTTGTCAATTTTACCCAAAGGCGGTTGGTTTTTGCCAACCGTTCAGGTCAGTTTACTACCAATTGATTTTCACCGTCATTTCCCCCTTTTCAAATTAATTAAATAACTCAATTAATTTAAAAATACCAATTATCCCAATTTACCACACGTAGGTAGTTTCTTTGGTTTTCCGCTTTTAGAACTCGTATACGAGAAAATTTACGTCAACCTTTTTAATACTTTCTTTTATGATCTGGATTAAAATATATTTTTTATAAACTTCTCATTTAATTACTTAAATAAAATAACTGGAAAGCTTTAATTTAGTTATAAAATAATTTATAACTTTAAAACTGCGTCGATTCACCGAACGGTAAAACCAACGTTTAACACAACATGGTTATGGCCATTCACTGCCAATTACCCAATCAACACTGTTAGTTGATTTTAAAACACAACACGGGGAATATCTGTCCAACCATCACACTCAAACAGGTGTCACGACCATATGGGTTCAATCAGTTCATATATCAATGATATGAAATAAATAATCAACATATATAATATTTGAGGAATCCGTCGGATCCCTCCAACCTGTCCTTCCCTGCATCACAGCTCGTTATACATTTCATAACAGTATATGAAATAAATTTCAATGATCTAACATTTGAAACGATAAATAACAGCAACCAATAAACAACCAACAACAACCAATCAACCAATTTATATTTTTAAAGGTAAATTATATTTTAATATGAATTTACCACATCACAGAATTCCAGAAGGTGTGAGAATTAACTCACCGGGCTATTTCGGTTGGCGGTTGACGCGGTACTCTTCTTTTGTACGCTCGATATTACCCATGCAAACATCTTGTTTATGCTTCAACCTTCCCCTTTACTTCCAATAGTTATCCTAACTGTGGGGTACGCTCTTCAACATTTTGCACGAGATTCTCTTTCGGTCTCCATGAACGAAAATAGGTGGCAGTTCGGTTAACGATGTAGCACACCTTTGATTTTTCCAATCAGGTCCTCTATAAAACAGTTGTCCTTCCATCTCTATTTGCTTTCGTAACTCAGTCCACGTCACTATCTATTTTCCATCCCAGTTTAATCCATCCGCCCTTGATCCCTCTTCCTTCGATCCCTTTTTGTTTACTTCATTCCTCACGTTGGTTCGCACTACCCAGTACAATCACATCCTCAATCCCATACTCATTCCTTTTTTTTTTTCTTTTCTACACAGCACTCCCCTTACATACACCATGCAAACGCACTTCAGCCCCACCCTACTGCACATGCCACTTTACCCCTATCCGCTCCATGTCCCAACACTCTCTCTCCAGTCCTCTTTCCTTCTTCGTTTTTATTTGTTTCCATTTTTTTTTCTTTTTTCTTTTGAACGCTACTACTCACCGTCCATCACACCACTCCCATATGCGCATTGGCACCATGCTTCTTCCCCTTGTCCACTTCTTCTTCCATATTTCTTCACGTTAGCTTTCACTCTCCCATGCATGCAGCACGCAGCTTCTTTATGCTCCGCCCACCTCTTCTTCTTCTTTTTTTTTGGGTTTTTTTCATGGATCTGAAACGAAGGGAAGGAAATGGATGGAGCATGCTTTTTATAGGAATCAATACGTGGATAGCAAGGAATAGGGGTATAGGTTTTCAGACAACACGTTTTAGCTTATGGGTTTGCAGTAGGAAAAGTTCGAGATAATACTTTGTCGGCAAGGAATAGGAAGTTTGGTCGGTAAGGATTTAATTTAATTGGGAGGCACGATGAAAGTGGGGACTTAATTATTTGGGCGCAAGGGGTCTGATGCAACAAATCAAAAGGTTACGTAAGTAACCAAAAAGAGAAAACAAAAGGAAAGGGATAGATTTAATAATATTATAATATGCAAACTTCATCGTGTGAATATCACGTTAAAAACCATTATAGATGATTTCTGTTTTCTGATAAAAAGGCTAATCTTAGTGAAAAAAAAATATTCCAGACCCAACGGGACAAGTTTCGTCGAAATCCGAGGTCGTATGAAAAAATTTCCTTTATAAAATCAGAAATAAACACCCGTTTAATTTTTTTCACGATCACCAGATAAATCAAATCAACTTGAAACTTATATATCTTTCAATAATTTGTTGATACGAACCCAACGACACCAGTTTCGTCGCATTCTGAGACTGTTTCCCCAGTAGGCTATTTTTACCGCGCACCGCAATACCCTTTTTAACGCCAAATTATCCGGTCTCTAAAAATAACAAACTATATACCTATCCTGGCTCTAATCGACGATACGAACTCAACGGGACTGTTTTCGTGGCCTAATTCGATCGTCTGCTCAAGTTACATTGAAATATCCCTTTATTTATTTGAATACGCGCTATAGCAATTGAACGGGCGTTTATAACTACCGTGGTCACATACGACATCGGTTTGCCCCGCAATTCAACACTATACAATTATTTAATGCTACGGTCCCAATGAAATTAATTTCGTCGAAATCCGAGTTCGTTAGCAAAATGGCCATTTTAACGGCCGATAACGATTTCCATAGCGTTTTTTCCAAAATTTGATTTAGCCATAACTCGCGATTTTTAACATGGAATGTGAATTTTTCTCCTTCATATGAAAACTATCGCCAACACGATCCCAGCGTTTCTTGTTTCACAGAAATCCGACTTATATCGGACTCTGTATATCCAGTTGAAGTTCAAAACTCAAATTGCGAACTGCAGCGCTATTCTCAAGCTCGATTTATATTATATAAATTATATAACATTCGAACTTCGTTTAATTAACGAATTAAATATTTAAAAGCCATTATATTCCCAATATATAATATTTAAAATAAATAAATAAAATATTTGATGGTCAAAACACGGGACATTACATTTGATGTATTTAATGGAGATTGAGACTTATTTCTCTTTTTGTTGAGACTTCTATTTGCTAAGTGTATCCTGTAATTGCGTACTCTGATGTCTTTGATGTTATGTTGTGATGACATTCTTATTTCCGCTGCAATGATTTATGTGTTATGCTATTATTTGAGATCTGCTATTGTTGTAATTATGTTATACTCCTATGATTATCCTTGCTTTCATACTACGGAAATTTGGGGTCGTCACAATTGGTATCAGAGTTAAAGGTTAACCTTAGCTTTGGAGTATAACATTTTTAAAACAATTCGTCTGGATAGAATCAGTAGTATTCTTAGACGAGTAGCTCATTAGAGATAGGATTAGTAATGTCCTAGAATGAGCACAACAGAATAACATATATTAATCAATCATTACATCATTATCATCTTATCATATGTCTCTACTTTTAACCTTTCCTTTAAAATTATCATTTCTGTTAGTCTGACTCTTTCCTTAATGGTACAGAACTAACTAGAAAATGAGCACAAGAGCAAGAGCTATAACCCGAGGTAGAGGTGGGGCTAGAGGACCGGCTAGAGATGAGACTCCCACAGCTCAGGGGCAGCCCACTCCAGAGGCTGTAACACCACCTCCACCCCCACGACAGTTTGACTTGGATAAAATGTCCAAGAAGTTAAGAAATTTAGGGGGCGTATCCTTTACCGGGCGAGAGTCAGTGATTGAGGCACATGCATGGCTAAAGAATTGCGAGAAAATATTTGAAGGCCTGGAATTGGAAGATCAACGCGAGCGCTTTTTGCAACATGGCTATTGAAAGACGAAGCTGAAAATTGGTGGGTTACAGTCAAAATTGGCAATAATGTGGCTGACATGTCTTGGGACCGATTCAAAGAACTCTTCAACGATAAGTATATCCCTCCGCATGAAGTAGAGCGGCTCCATGATCAATTTGCCAATCTGCAGTAGGGTGATATGACTATTTCAGAATATGTGCGAAAGTTCGAGGAACTCTCACGCTATGCTCCAGAGTTAGTTCAGGAACCAGTGCAGAAGAACAAAAGATTTATCAACGGTCTCTCCAAGAAATATCTGAACAAAGTCATAGCTCACATCAAGCTCCCCTTTAATGAAGTGATCGAGATGGCTTGCCTCTATGAGGATAATGACAGGAATGCACAGTAGGAGCGTGAAAAGAATTAGAATAATAACAAAAGAAAGCAAGCTGACAGGAAATCGGACGCGAGCGATTCTTCTACCGCCAAGCCCCAAGGAAAAAAGAAAAGAGACAAATCCAAGGTGAAATTCTTCAATTGTCAGAAGATGGGGCACTTTGACTACGAATGTCGAGCCCCAAAGAGACCAAGAAGGAATGAATCTAGAATGAGTCAGAGTAGCAGACAGAATTCTTGTGGCCCCAGGTAATGCTTTAATTGCCACAAGCTTGGACATCTTATCAAGAATTGTCCATTGCTAAAGAAAACTGAGGTGGCGCATGTCTATGATGGAGCAGCTGCACCGGCTTCTTCCGAAGGAGCAGGTAAACCTAAAGTTTTAGGAGGTACTCTTAACATTAAGAACATTCCTATTACAGTTTTGTTTGACACTGGTGCATCAAGAAGTTTCATTTCTAGTGACACGATTAAAAAGCTAAAATCAAAACCAAGAAAACTTAAAGAACCGATTAGAACCGATTGTCCGATAGGAGGTTCACTTATTCTCGATCAGTATTATAGAGTGCCTGTTTCTTATTCCTATTTCCAATTTCCTTTTAATTTGATCATCATGAATTTCTCCGGGTATGATATCATACTTGGAATGGATTGGCTAACAAAGTTTGAGGCTGAGGTACTATGCGCTGAAAGAGTAGTCAGAATTGAAACCAAATTCGGAAATATTATGGCTATACCATGCCACGGCTCAGCCACAAATAAGAAAGAATTTTTTTCTTTTCTAGAAGTCACTCCTGCTTCTATTGAGGATATTCCTATCGTCGTAGATTATGCATATGTGTTTGAAGAAGTTGACAGCTTACCTCTGCGCAGAAAGATCGACTTCAGGATTGACTTGGTTCATAATGCAAGGCCCGTTGTGCATCCTAATCGGAGAATGACACTAAAAGAAAAAGATGAGCCGAGCAATCGAACTAAACAGCTTTTGTGGAAGGGTCTGATCAGGCCTAGCTTCTCAAACTGGGGTGCAGCAGTGGTGTTTGTCCCAAAGTCAGACGGTACCCTCAGACTATGTGTGGACTACCATGACCTCAATAAGCAAACACTGAAAAATAAATACCCACTGCCACGTATTGATGATATGTTGGACCGCTTGAATGGAGCACAAGTATTCTCTATGATGGACCTTGTTACAGGTTTCCATCAACTACGCATTGCTGAGGAATGAGTTCCTTTGACAGCTTTCAGAGGGCCAGACTTATTATATGAATGGCTAGTAATGCCCTTTGACTTATGCAACACTACAACATACTTTATTGATCTGATGAACAGAGTATTCTGAGATGTTTTAAATAAATTCGTGCTATTGTTCATCGATGACATCCTAATCTTTTCTAAATCCACTGCTGAGCATGAAAACCATCTGAAAGAAGTCTTGAAGATTTTGTGAAGAAATGTGTTGAAAGCCAAATTCTCTAAGTATATATTCTGGCAAGAAGAGGTGAAATTCCTTGGCCATTTTGTATCAAAGGAAGGCATTTTGTAGACCCAGGAAAGATCTCAGCCATCCAAGATTGGAAGCAGCCTAGCACTCCTACAAAAGTCAAAAGTTTCTTAGGATTGGCGGGCTATTATCGGAAATTCGTTAAGGATTTTTCAAAATTATCTTGTCCATTGACGAAGCTGACTAAGAAGCACACAAAGTTCATTTGGACACCCAATGTGAGGCAGCTTTCCAGGAGCTGAAATGGAGGTTGACCACTGCTCCTATGTTGACCATTATTGATGGCAATCAGGATTTGAAAGTCTGGACATATGCTTCCATTGAAGGTTATTCCTTTTATCTAAACAAACATGTCAGAGATGACATTTTTAATGACAAATCTTATTTTAACATGTTATCCTTTTATCTATTTAAGGTATTGGTGCAGTGTTAATGCAAACGGACAAAGTAGTTGCATATGCTAACCGTCGGTTGAAATCACATGAGAAAAAGATACCCCACTCATGATCTTGAGTTGATGGCCATCCTATTTGCTCTAAAGATATGGAGGCACTATCTCTTGGGTGAGAAGTTGGAACTGTATATTGATCACAAATCCTTGAAGTATCTGTTCATCCAAAGAGATTTGAACTTGAGGCAGCAATGTTGGGTTGAATTTCTTGTGCCCTATGACCTAGACATCCTATGTACTCCAAGGAAAGACAATGTTGTAGCCGATGCACTCAGCAGGAAGAATACGGCCAGCACCAATCTTATCCTCGCCAATCTCATTATTACACCTTCCTTGATTGATAAGATCTCCGACCTTCAGAAGAATGATGAATTTATTCAGAGAATTAGCAAAAAAGTTAGGGAAGGCGAACCCACGAGTTTCCAAATTGAAGACAAAGGGGTTCTGAGGCTATTAGGCCGAATTTGTGTTTCGAACCTTCCTGAGCTCAGAAAGGAAGTAATGGATGAATGTCACAAATCTAAGCTCAATATTCATTCAGGGGTGAGCAAGATGTATCATGACCTCAAGCGCACATTTTGGTGGAGATCTATGAAGAGAGACATTTCTATATATGTTGCTAGATGTCACACCTGCCAGCAAGTCAAAAGCGATCAGTAGAAGCTAGCAGGATTGTTGCAAACTCTAGAGGTTCCAGGTTGGAAGTGGGACCAAATTTATATGGACTTTATTGATGGCTTGCCCCGAACTAGAAAAGGGAATGACAGTATATGGGTGATTGTAGATTGCTTCTCAAACACTGCCCATTTTATCCCTGTCAATTCTAATAGAATAGCTCGAAGTTTGGCACAACTTTATTTCAGGGAGATTGTCAGACTACATGGAGTTCCCAATAGCATCGTTAGTGATCGCGATCTGATATTTGCTAGCAAATTCTGGGAAGCATTCCAAGAAGAGCTTGGGACCAAATTGAATATGAGCACAACTTATCATCCTCAGACAGATGGCAAGACTGAGAGGGTGAACCGCATATTGGAAGACTTGTTGCGAACATGCATTCTTGATTTGGGCGGGTCATGGGAAGATCACTTGCACTTGGTTGAGTTCTCTTATAATAACAGTTACCACACAAGCTTGCAGATGTTGCCATTTGAAGCATTATATGGCAGGCCATGCAGATCTCCCGCATGTTGGGTGGAACCCGACAATCGATTAGTATTGGGTCCCGACATGATTCGTGAAGCAACAGATAAAGTTTATTTTATTAAGAAGCGACTACTGGCTGCTCAAAGCCGACAGAAGAGTTATGCAGACTCACGAAGAAGAGTTTTAGAATTCTCTTTGGTGATCTTGTGTACTTGAGGGTTTCCCTACTGAGAGGTGTAATTCGATTTGGGAAGACTGGGAAATTGGCGCCGAGATTCATTAGTCCATTCCCTATTCTTGAAAGGATTGGAACTCTCGCTTATAGGGTGCAGTTGCCTGACTGGTTGCCCGGGGTTCACGATGTATTCCATGTGTCTCAACTCCAGAAGCATGTTCATGATCCAGACTTAGTTGTGGAGGAAGCAGCACAACAAGATTTGGAGATTACCCCGAGCTTAGCAGTAAGAAGGGAGCCAATGAAAATAGTTGGCAAAGAAACCTGGGTTCTGATGAACAAGAGGATCCACCTAGTCAAAGTGCAGTAGAGCGGGGATCTTGGAGACTGTACATGGGAGACTGAGGATAACATCAAACAGGCTTATCCCAAGTGCAGAGTGGACATCTCCGAGTAACTCTTGTGTTGAGGTACATTTACAATACCTTGCATTTTCCGTTTTGTTTCCTACTTTAATATTGTTTCCTTTTCGGGGATGAAAAGCTTTTAAGTAGGGGAGATACTAACAACCTGGAAAATCAGAACCAATTTAAAAATTTTATTTTGGCAATTGCAGTGAATTTTGAGTAGTTAAAATAAATTATTTTAAATAATAATGATTAAAAATTTATTTAAATCGAAGTTAGAACGAATATATTTATTTTAATGTTAAAAAGAACTAGAAATAGCACGGTAGTTTGAAAAGTCAAATCTAAACTTTGACTGGATGTACAGGATACAAAATTTAACGGATTTTAGTGAAACCAAAAATATCTAAATCTATTTAAAAATATCTTTCCAACGAATCCAAAAAATCGAAATTTCATAGTGGGAATAAAAAGTTATAGCCAGTTGAATATTCAGAATAGTCGCTATAGAATATAGTATAATTTATAGCCCGTATAAATGGCCATTATACAAACGACCACCGTTTTCGGCAAAACCACTTTTGTCAGATCTGGAATGTCAAATTATTACTAAGTTTAATTTTCCAAAATTTTTGGAATTAATTTGTGAGCGTAGTAAATTAAACTTTGATTTGATAATTTCTGTTGAATTTGATCGACCGTTAAAAAGGTCATTTTTCAAATGGTCTCCAAATTCAACGAAATTAATTTTGTTAGGACCGTATCATCAAAACATAGCTAGATTTATTTTTCTGGAATTTTCGGAGTCCGTATGTGGCCCAGGTGAATTTAAATATACGATCAAATTAATTTAATAAAGGATTTAAATTTTAAATCAAATAAATTAGGCCAAAAACAATTGTTTGGGCTAACGGGACCTAGCTCATTAGTTCCGAAACAGGGGCAATTAGGTGGGAACGACTCCTGTTGGACTGAAATTAGAGTTGTTAAGGATTTGCGGGTTTATTTGTAAAAATTAGAAATATAATATTATAAGAATCCATTTTTGTCTTCATTCTAATACCTAATACCCTATAGAACCACCGCCCCTTTCCTGATCCCATGGCCTAAAAGCTTCAACTCCTCCTCTTCTAATTAATCTCAATCGTCTCACCAAAATTTCCTACTCCAGTTGAAGAATTTGTGGAGATTCCTCTCCTCTTTCTATCCGTACGGTTAACACCCCCCAAAGTCGAGCAACCGACAAGTTCCAGCACCTCGAAGTGCCTGCGCATCGTCCGTCGCCGTGCTCCATAGGTGCGATCGCACCTGTCTTGGTGGACCCCATTTGGGGCGCCTCTTTCCACTCCTCGTCGTGGTGTAGTCGAATCAAGACGAAACTGAGTGATTTGGAAGAAAACGGAAGCCCTAGGATTGAACAAATGGGTAAAACCATCGGCCTGAGTTTCTGAGTGTAGAAGAAGGTCGTTTTGAAAATATTTTTTTATTTGATTTAATTTTAAAATGTCATTAATACAAATTAAATCATAACTCACTCATATGAACTCAGAACTGAACGATTTTCGAAGCGTTGCGATCGTGAGCCCGAGATCTGCGTTTCTAGACCGAAAAGAACCAATTCTAAGCAGATCGAATTTTGGCCAAATTTTCAGATCTAAGCCATTCAGATTCAAACGACGGTGAGAATTCTATTTTATTTTAATCTTTTAATAATTAGAATTAATCATGATTGTATTATAATCGATCTGTTGTAAATTTCTACATGCTATGCTACGTGATTTGATCTGTATTTGATGTGTTATGTAGATTTGTTATTTTAGGTGATATTATGTTATAATTGAATTTGCAATAAAAACGATTCAAACATTTTTGTTATTTTTGTTGAATCAAAATATTAGACAAAAATGTAGTATCACCTTTATTATATTTTACTGGAATTAATTTTGCAATAAAAATGAATCATACACTTTTGTCACTTTGATTGAATTAGAATTTTCAATCAAAATGAAATATTTCCTTTTATACATTTTGTTGAATCAAAATTTTCAACAAAAATGAATATCAATTTTGTTATTTGATTGAATTATAATTTTTAATCAAAATGAAATATTCCCTTTTATACATTTTGTTGAATCAAAATTTTCAACAAAATAGAATCATACACTTTTGTTATTTGATTGAATTAGGATTTTCAATCAAAATGAAATATTACTTTTGTTATTTGACTGAATTAGAATTATCAGTCAAAATGAATTATACACTTTTGTTATTTGATTGAGTTAGAATCTTCAATCAAAATGAAATATCAAATTTTGTCATTTTGTTGAATTAGAATTTTCAACAAAAAAAAATGAAATATAATTTTCTATCATTTTATGGAGTTATTATAAAAATAGAAATGTTCATGTTTAAAAAAAAATAAGAACATTACATTAATAAGTTCACATTTTTAATGTAATGTTAGAATATAGAAAATGTACATGTTTTGAATAAAAATATGATTTCATTAAAAATTTACATTTTTAATGCCAAGAATAGAAAAATAGAAATGTTCATGTTTTGAATAAAAACATGATTTCATAAAAAATTCATATTTTAGTGTCAAGAATGAAATATAGAAAAATGTTCATGTTTAGAATAAAAACATGATTACCTTGAAACTAACATTTTTAATGTAATGTTATAAAAATAAGAAAAGTATTAATGTTTTGAAATAAAAACATGATTACATTAAAAATATATTTTTTAATGTAATGTTAGAAATTAGTGAAAATATTCATTTTTAAAATGAAAACATGTTTTGCATTAAAGACTCACTTTTTAATGTAATAATAGAAATGTAGAAAAAGATACATGTTTTAAAATAAAACATGTTTTACATTAAAATTTCACTTTTTATGTAATAATAGAATTTAGAAAAGGATGCATGTTTTAAGATGAAAACATGTATTACATTCAAAATTCACTTTTTAATGTAATATTAGGAGTTGGACAAACATGCATGTTTTAAAATAAAACATGTTTACATTAAAATTTTTGTTTTCAATGAAATAAATAAATCATTAGAAAATGTTCATTTTTGAAACAAAGACATGTTAACATTAAAAATGTCATTTTTATAAATGACTGATTCATATAAAAATGGTTCATGTTTGAATGAGAGTGTTGAAACATTAAAATCATAACTTTTAATGTAAAGTTTGATTATTGGAAATATTGTCAAAATTGCATTTATATTTACATTGCATATATTAGAATTTATATGCATGGTCAAAATTACATTTATATTTGCATTGCATATATTAGAATTTATATGCATTGTTAAAGTTACATTTATATTTACATTGCATATATTAGAATTTATATGCATTGTTAAAGTTACATTTATATTTACAATGCACATAATAGAATTTATATGCATTGTTAAAGTTACATTTATATTTACATTGCATATATTAGAATTTATATGCATTGTTAAAGTTACATTTATATTTACATTGCATATATTAGAATTTATATGCGTTGTCAAAATTACATTTATATTTACATCGCAAAATTACATTTATATTTACGTTGCATATATTAGAATTTATATGCATTGTCAAAATTACATTTATATTTATATCGCATATATTAGAATTTATATGCATTGTCAAAATTACATTTATATTTACATTTGCATATATTAGAATTTATATGTAAAGTTGACTTTTCATTGGATCAATTTTCATGTAAATGAAATATATTTTGTTTGACAGTACATATATATGATATGCCAATAAAAACATTCTTTTATTTGGCATATTAAAAACGTTAGTGGAATCGTCGAATGATTTATATTTATATATAATTATATATATATATATATATATGTAAATATAAATTAAACGAATCACGCACGGTAGTTTGTGTTTCGAAATCGTAACTTTAAACGATTATACCAAAAGAATAAGCATTGTCAAAATTACAATTATATTTACATTTGCATATATTAGAATTTATATGCAAAGTTGACTTGTCATTGGATCAGTTTTCATGTAAATGAAATATATTTTATTTAATAGTACATAGATATGATATGCCAATAAAAACATTCTTTTATTTGGCATATTAAAAACGTTAGTGGAATCGTCGAATGATTTATATTTATATATAATTATATATATGTAAATATAAATTAAAATTGAATGAATCGCGCACGGTAGTTCGCATTTCGGAATCGTAACTTTAAACGATTATACCAAAAGATTCGACCGTCGGATTTTCCCAAAACTAGAACCGTTAGGACCGCTTTGGGAAGATCTTTCCATCGATATAAATTTTGTTAAAATCCAACGATTAGATTTCGAGATAAGTGTAAATCAAATTTTGATAAAAACAACGCCAGGGCCGCTTATTGACCTTAAGCGTCGTTAAATTAATTTAGCTATTTTTATATAAATAAAAATAGCGATAAATCGTTCTTAAGTACTATTAACGATATGAAATTTCTTTAAACTATATATATGCGAGAATCATTTGAAAAGACCGATTTCAATCTCATTTCAAATGATTATACGATGATTTAGATCGAAGATATTAAAGATGACGATTGAAGACCGGCGATCTTCACATCGAAAGGATAACTACTGATGCCCGACATTGGTTAGCTCCCAATAAAGGGTTAAAGTGGTAGTTGTCCGGATGTACTTGTTGATTGTCCGGATATGCGAGCACCTCTCTTCCGTATTGGACATACGGGACGAGGAATAAGGTGACTCCAGTTTCGTTCAGACCCAGAACGGACTTGTAAATGGATGTGTGTCTGACATTGGATTTCATTCCATGTAAATTAAATTGATTTCTATTTAATATATATCTGTGGTGGCGGAGAATTCATTCTCTTTCTTAATGCCCTTCTCTGAGTCCCATGAGCTCAGAGTTTATATATTGGTAATTATCGATCGCATGGCGTGAATTGTCAATGTGACATGCCAAGATGCAATTGATCAAGGCTTTTAGTTGAAAAGCAGAGTCTTATGGATGATGATCAAAGCATAGCCTATTTCGGCATAGCTTTGAGTATAACGTTACCTTGTGAGCCCTACACCCCGGTAAGAGTCAGAAACGGGACGAGGGAACGTAGGGAGTGAACACGTTTTTTCTAGCTAGAAGTGGTATCAGCGTTTTGCAAGCCCCTGACATTTTATTTATGTGGTTGATGGAATGAGGCGCCTCGGATTTGTTGGTCGACTGTGACCATTTTATAGGTTCAATAGGATCAGGAAGCGTGTGTTCAGGCATAACTAATCCACTAAAGTATTTGTGGACCGGCCCTGCAGTACCCAAGGGTTCGCCAGCGTCTGAATCCTGAGACATTGCTAGAGTGTTTCGAATCAGTAAGGAGATCGTCTGTAGCGACCCGGGAATTTCGACACTCGAATCCTAACATTTACACATCTCTCGTCCAGAATTCAAGTACCGAAAACCCTAGAAAGCTAGGAGAAAGAAGTTAGAGGGTGAGAAAAGAAAGAAAGAAAGTTAGAATAGAAGAATAAGAAGAAGAACACAACACAGAATCTCACATCACAGCGGAACAAAATATAATATATAAATAAACTTTATAGAGAGCTTTGAAATAAAACCTACAATCATCAGAGTACATCAATACACTGGGGCAGTTATAATAACCTGTCCTCATATACATCACACAGCGGAATAATACAAGATAATATCATATGGCTGAACTCCTTCAGTTCGTCTTTCGACTTCACAGCATCTGATAACCTGAACCTGTACACTCGGTCTAACCCGAGCATTACAAACACTGGGTCAGTCTGGTGAACCAGAGTGAGAAAAACTCGCAAAGTTTATAATATAATCCAACTTGATTTTAAAGTTCAAATCCTTTTGAAAGAAAAGGATAATCGTAAGACCAAATCCACACATAAACACGGACAGTTTTTACCTTACGATAACCCAAAACAGTTTTGAAATCAATATCCTTTCTGATATTATAATAGTGTCTAAATACTAGTAAATATCAATCTAGTGGAACGCTTGCATCTCACGCTCCACATATATAGTATACAATCAAAACCGCGGGCGCTTATTGGAGATTGGATTCCGACCATGACAAGGTATGGGACCACCTGCCGATAGTGTATCTCTAGAGGCGAATACACTGGGTTCAATAAGAACGTCTTGCAACCCGGCCCACACATGACCGACCACTCATTTCGCTTGAGTGTATCGAATGTATATCACCAACAGTTGGACTCAAACCACCGTTTCCTGAAAAGGGACAACATCTAAACAGATTAAAGAAGCAAAAAGAATTTCTCTAGACAGGTGATTATACACCCTAATGGGAGCGACCCACATAGCCATGCTGCCTGCCCAATTTCTGTCATTTCCTGGTTGATGAGGCTTGAGGTTATAATCGACTCTTAGAACATCTGGCCACTGTTCACATCGTCCATACACGTCATCCAGGAACAGGATGAACCGAAGGCACCCTCCTACCACATCCTAGGAAACACCCTATAGATCAGTAGCGAGTGGTCCTTGCAGTTCGTAGATTTCAATCCTAACAGAATCATTGTCGAAATATCTCTAGGGATCAGCTAGAGAAACCCAACAATAGTCCTTCCATTCATAAAGAAATACGGCCTTTAATTTCTCTATCTTGATCAGCATCTTCCACGTTTTTGTATTTATTAGTCGGAATGGTTTTCGAATATAAATTAGATCCCGGTCTTTCCGTACCAATAATGTTAGGCCAGATTTTGATAGTCGGTTATTTAACTATCAAAATAAATAACCATGAAAATAAGATAGATTCATTGGTTCAGAACACAGCGTCACTTGGCCATAATATAATATTCTCAAATCATTTTATTTTGGCACTTAGAAAGATATCTTTAAACCAATATCACGTTTCCCATTAACTACCATTTTAAAACATTTTCTATAACATCACATGTTACTAATAATTGGGAAACCGATTCCACTTATCATTCTTAAAATAGTCATTTCGAAATCCCCTTTTTGGTCTCGTTATTTGAACCCAATTCCCGTCATTTATCCTTTATAATAAACTTATCCTAAATCTCTTTTTCCTTACTTTTGAAAGTATCGTTATATCTTCACCAACCCCCTTTTATTTTGAAAATACCATTTCATATTCTTAGGCTGCTTTTTATTCCTTTTATTTCTGGAATCCCATTTTATATTGACAAATTCTTCAAATAACGTTACATTACTATTCTTCAAAATAAATTACTTCAAGCACATCCACTATTACAACTAATATATCTTTCGATAATCCTGGAGTCGTTCAAGTTGGGGTATTTTAATTACCTCTCAGACCTTGATCAACCACATTCTTATCTTACGATAAATATTAATTATAATTCAAAGCCCATGTTCATTCTACAACTACCATTTCACTATTTATTTACCTTACGGTTTTCTAAAACTTCTTACTTTTAAATTTCTTTTTTTATATATGTTATTATTACTTAATTTACTGATTTGGAAAACGATTAATAAAACATCAACCTTTAAACTTTACTTCTTTAAAGTATTTATTTTAATTACTCAGAACTTTATTATAAATTCGTTTACTCGACTTTTTACCAAATTAAATTACAATAATCCTTTTATAAACTTTTTAATCATTTCCCTTAGGAAATCTCATTTCAACACTCATCCATTTCTCTTAATACCATCATTAAGTAACGTTAATTTAAAATTAACGCTTTAACTTTCCACCTCTTTTTAAAACTCGTTTATACACTCTGGTTTAATATAAATCCTTTTTCATTTCGTTTTCCTTTACTTAATTCAAAAACATTAAGTAACACTTATTTTAAGCTTATCGCCTTCGCTTAAAAATCACCTTTATAATTCAAATTACAAAATCGGTTTGAATATAAACCCATTCATCAACTCACTTTAAATTTTACCAACTTCAATTTCCTTACTTAAATGAACTTCATTTAAGAAATAACTCCTTTAAATTATTCCTTTACTTCATCATTAACTGGACTAAATCTTAAGTTCCCTTCTTAAAATCTTATTAAATTAACAACCGTTCGTTAAATTATCTCATTAGAATGATTGGTACAACTAATTTAATTTAATAATAAGTTAAAAACAGTTGACTTGGTAAATTCTAAAACACGATTAACTCGTTGATCAATTCTAACTCGCCTTTTCATTTAAGCTAATAAATAATATTATTAATTTAAATAACCCATTTCAACATAATCTTATTTTAATTGTTTCTTTTAAAACAATTAATAATCGTTTCACACTTACTTAAAGATCTTATTAATACAAGAATTAGCTTTATAAAAGATAAAGCACGTGCTTCGCACACGGTCGATTTGCAAAAAAATGATCGGTGGTTAAACAAACAATATATAAATACGATTAGTTTACTTCCCTCTTATAAACCATATTCAAAATAATATGTATTTAAAAATTTATATTTAATAAATTTCATAACTTCATCTTTATCGATTCACCTTAACGGTAAATCAGTCTTTATAACACAGTTTGTATTTTGGCCATCCGCTATAAATTCCTCAACCAATACCACGCATTGGTTAATATCCAAACAAATGTTGAATTTAGATTCAACAAACAACCACCAAGTCAATAATCCAATTATGTCGGTTAAATAGTTCATATAATGATCATATGCAAACAAACAATCAGTTCAACTGATAAGGGTCCACCAAAATAAGAATTCAAGCATCCAATTCATTTCAAATACGTTTATTTTGTTATAAACGTAACCAATAAGGTAAGTTACCTTGTTTGGAAATCATCGTTAAAAATAACGATGTCATTTCATTTAAATTAAACAACCGTTTAATTAAAACAGTATAGCGAATAACCAAACAATCATTAAATCAACCAAATCAACTAGCAACATAGCACACAAGTAATAAACCCAATTTATAAAAATTATAAATGGGATAACTGAGTGAGTTTAACTCACCTGATTTCCGTTCATCGTTGAAATTGTTCGTTTTAATTAAATTAAACTACCATTTAATTTTAATTAAAATCTCCAGTACATTCCATCTTTGTCCAACTGACTCTAGCATGAAACATTCGTCGTCACGGTTCCAACATCCTCTTTTGGTCCCATTTCTGTTAATATACGAATGATATGTAAACAATATAAGTTAACGGTTTATATATATATATATATATATATAATTAAAACTTTAATTAAGACCCTTTAATGTGTAATTTCATGTCAATAATTGAATTGACCATGTTTATATATATGTTACACGTAGGCACCTTTAATTTATAATTAAGCAAGAATAAAGAAACCTGGTTCTGGTGTAAACCTTCCATGCAAATCCCCTTCTACACATTACCGTTTGCATCATCCACTACCTCATTCGTCAGCCTTCTCCTATCTCCCATGAACGCATGCTGCTCCCCTACTCTTTTCCTCTAGTCACGTTTTGTTTTGTTCTATTTGTTTATTTTTTATTTTTTAGAAGGTAACGGCCCAAATGGCTCATGCACCTTAAAGAAGCCTACTCCAAAACTGCAACAAACAGTTGCATCTTCCCCCTTTTTCCCCAACTGCTTTGAACTCCTCCCAGTCTCGATTTTCTTCTTCTTCCATTTTTTTTATGATTTCGAAAGGCCGAGGCCTATTTATTCCTCCTTCCTTTCTGTTTCTCGTTTGAACATCAGGGACGAGTGCTTCCCTGTTCAAAACATCCCACGCTTGCGTGCTTCCACTCCCTATCCTCCGCGTTTTATCTTTGTTTACTTTTTTTTGTTTGCTGATAGGAGGCGAAGGATGTAACGCTATTTATATAAGAGGGAGGTTAGAGATAGAAACGAAGTTAAATCAGAGGGTAAAGGGAGGTCTGTACATCTATTTTTAAAGCCTGTGGAGTAGCTGATCAGTTTCTCTTCAGATACATGAGCCGAGAGCAGTGATACTTCATTTCATAGTTGCGTACTAGGACGTATTTTCTTTTCACTAGGCTGAACTGGTAGGAAAAATGCATGTGTTGTCACGTATGAGTTTTACAGAAGGAGGGGACGTTTGAAAAGAAGACATGAGCAGTAAAATGAGGTGCAACTACGTTAGGGTGTGTTTTATATTATATAATATTATTAGTGAAACTTCGTCGTGAAGTAACACGTAAAACTATCCACAATTGATTTCTGTTTACTGATAAGAAAGCTAATCTTGGTGTAAAAAGGTATTCCGGATCCAATGGGACAAGTTTCGTCGAAATCCGAGGTCGTATGAAAAAAATTCCTTTATAAAACCAGGAATGAACACGTGTTTAATTTTTCCACGATCACCAGATAAATCAAATCAACTTGAAACCTTGCAATTCTAAAATAACTTTTCAATACGAACCCAACGGCACCAGTTTCATCGCATTCTGAGACTATTTGTCCGGTAGGCTATTTTTACGTGCACCGCAATGCCATTTCGGACACCCAATTTCACGATCTTCAAAAATAACAAACTATATACCTATCCTGACTCTAATCGACGATACGAACTCAACGGGACTGGTTACGTGGCCTAATTTGATCGCCTGTTCAAGTTACACTCAAATATCTATTTATTAAATAAATTACGCTCTATAGAAAATAACTGGGCGTTTATGGCTACCGTGGCCACATACGACATCGGTTTGCCACACCATTCAACACCGTGCAGTAATTTAACGATACGGTTCTAATGAAACTAGTTTCGTCGAAATCTGAGTCCGTTTGCAAAATGGTCATTTTAAAGGTCGATATTTAAATAACGATTTTCACAGCGACTATTTCAAATTTTGATTTGGTCATAACTTCAAATCTATAACACGAAATCTGGATTTTTCTCTTCCATATGAAAATTATCGTCAACACGGTTTCAACGTTTCTCGTTTCACAGAAATCCGACTTATATCGGATCCTGTATTCTCAGTTGGAGTTCAAAACTCCATATTACGAACTGCACGCCATTTTCAAGCTCGATTTATATTTAAATAAATTATAGCGTTTAAACTTCGGTTTAAATAACGAATTAAATAATAAAACCCATTAATACTCCAAATATAATATTTAAAATAATAAATTAAATTAAATATTTGATGGCAAAAACACGGGTCGTTACATCGTCCCTTGCCTTGACTCATGATGGAAACCCAATTTCCAATACGACATTACGGTTTTGATTGTAAACCTATGTATGGCGACATCGTATATGGTAGCTATGCCGTCTAGGATTGATACATCATGAGTAGCTATGCCATCCATGTATCAAGCATGTTTGATCATTATAAGGTAAAACTCTATCCTTCGGTTTGCGTTGCATTGTGTGATGGGACTTGAGTCTTATAATGATTTCAGTTTCTAAAAAGCATTGCGTTGTTTTTGAAATAAAACTTATTAAACATATGCACTAGCAGTCCAATGGAGTAAACCCGCTCCGCGTTAGCGGCGTGGTCCTGTGTAGCCATATTATTAGTTAAGGAAGATTTCTCATACCAGTTCCATGAATGACTTGTAGTTTGTTTCACTTTGCAAACTCAGATGCCCTTTTTTCACACGGGCAACCAAATGACAGGTTTAGGTATGGATACATTCTGGATTGGAGCTTGCTTAAGGAAGAAGATGAAGAACATTTTCCTTTTTATCTTTTATTGCTACTTGAGACATTTAGTCATTATTAATCTTTGATGTATTTGATGGAGATTGAGACTTATTTCTCTTTTTGTTGAGACTTCTATTTACTAAGTGTATCCTGTAACTGCATACTCTGACGTCTTTAATGTTATGTTGTGATGACATTCTTATTTCTACTGCAATGATTTATGTGTTATGCTATTATCTGAGATCTGCTATTATTGTAATTAAGTTATACTCCTATGATTACCCTTGCTTTTGTACTACGGAAGTTTGGGGTTGTCACACCACTCCTGCTTACCGTCATCCGATGATCTATAGAAATAACCATTTGCAAGTAGCCTAAACCTTATATGATAGACATAGGAGCATTCAAAGATGATATGAACATTAGATTCCACATCAGGTCTACAGAGAAGACAAGTATTATCAGGAATAATCCTAATTTTGTAGAGCTTGTCCTTCGTATTAATCAAATTACATTGTATGAAAGGTAGAAAAGTTTCTCATAACTTCAAAATGTTCCTCCAACTCCAACTCGCATTTTGAGGGATTGGCATCTTCTAGAATTGCTTATTACCAATCAGATTTTGTTTGATCCATTGAGTCCACAAACACTCTTCCTGCTCAAATAGTTTATCAAAATAAGTTGATGTGGCTACTTTATTCCAAAGTTGTAAGTTTGTAATAGCCAACTTGCCCGATTCTTTATCATCAAATAACTTATAAAATGATATTTGAATCGTTTTCCTTGAGTATGGTTCACCATGTCAGAGAAATTTATTCAATGCACTTATGACCATATTTATCAACTTTATTGGAAGCATGTAATGTCTGTACTAGTACGATGTCATAGCCATAGCAACAGAGTGCACAACCCATAATCTACCAGCTTGAGAGAGTTTACATGAAGGTCATTGCTGCAAATTGGATATGATCTTTTCAAGTAGGGGTACACGTTTATCTTTAGAATTTCTAGAGAAGATTAGAGGTAAATCCAAGTAGAAGGAATTCATTGGTAACTCCAACAAGCCAGATCTCTTAGTGATTTCCTTCTTTCTTTCACAAGCCAAACCAGCAATTAAAATGTGGGATATATTATATTTTAATAATATTAAATTCCAACGTTACTTGTTTAATGCTTCGAATCCCAACGACTTTCTACCCCAACCAAATATCCCCATTTCAAACACAATAGAAAATGTTTCATAAGCTAATTTGATCGTTTTAATCAATTTTTATCAAAATTACAATATAACGTTAAATATTGAATTTGAACGTACGTTCTAATTTACCACCACTACATACTAACTCCAAAAATTACGAAATTTGAAATCTTTCTATGTTTTGCAAATACTGTTCTAATGAACCTGATTTCGTTGAATTTGGAGACCGTTTCAAAAATGGGCTTATAACTAGCTTATTGAATTTTTATCGAAAATTGGAACATGTGTTTTAATTTACCATGCTTACATACAAATTCCAATTGACTTGAAATTTTAAACTTGACAATAATTTGATGTTCCAGATCCAACAAAATTGGTTTCATTGAAAATGGAGGTCATTTGTAAAATGACCATTTTTAAGGGCTTATATAATATTAATAAATTCCATAGCGATTATTTGAAATTTTTATTTGGGCGTAACTTACAATTTATAATAAGAAATCTCAATTTCTTATATTCGTTAGAAAGATATTATTAAATAGATCCTAACATTTATTGTTTTACTGAAATCCGACTTATTTTGAGTTCTGTACATTCATTTAAAGTTCAAAACTAAATTTTCGAACTACTGTGACGTTATGAGTTCATTTTATTTAAAATTTGAATTCTTATGTTCAAACTTCCTTTTAAATAAATTCTAAGTCATTAAATTATCAAAATAAATCATTTGAATATTTAAAATCCAATAAATCAATTAAAAATCAAATTTTAAATTGGCCCAAAAATGCGTGTTGTTATACTTAGGTTTGATTGTTTTGGAAATTTAGTCATTGATTCGAGTTTTCAGTGTTGTTTTGGGGTTCCTGACATCATGTTGCACTTGCGTGCGAAGTTTGAGAGAGAATAAAGAAAAAACCATTGAGCTGGTTATTTATGCGTGCACGATGACCTAGGGGTTTTGGGTAGTAGGTGGCGACCGAACCTAGCGAATTGGGGATAAAGGTAAAGCTTGGGCGAAGAGATGAATTAAGATGGTAGTTTCGTTGATTTTCGTTAAGGGATGAGCGCGTTCTTGTGAATATAAGACACGACAATGGCGTTCGAACAAAGATAAGGAGCAACGACTTTTGCCTTTTGAAGGAGAAGACTAATGTTCCAATCGTTGTAGGTTTTAAATGACGTTGGGCCAATTTTTTTGTGGTAAGGCCCAAATATATAAAAGAATTTTATTTAAATTTGATATTAAATACTACACAACTTGCAATCATAATATCTTATGCATACATTATCCAAATTTAACAAAAGAGGATCCATTAGGATCATATGGTCGCAGGCTACATAATGGAGTTGATTTGAAGAGAATTAGATGTTACTACAAGTTTAGGCAAAATAAAATGTTTGATTGAATCAACGAAAGTTAATCGTTATTTAACGATTAATGATCAAGGTGAGTAAACTCACTAATTCTGTCCAGTTTTATAATTTTATAAATGTATTTTAAAATTTATATATGATGATTGAATGCTGTGTGATAGTTGTTTGGATGAATTTCTAATAAATTGGTTGGAATAACATATATAGTTATATATATATATATAAATCGTTGATTGAATACTGATACTATGTATTATAATATTTCATATTGAAATGAAATTAGTGTTCTTTATGTTGATTAACATCCGTGGATGCAGTGAAACAGGTTGGAGGGATCCAACCGGATTCCTTAACAATTATATTGTTGTTTTTCATATATTGCATTATATGATGTAAAAAACAATCTATGGTTGATTATTGTTTGTTTGGGATGTTTGAATTACATTGACCCTTAAATAATTGGTATTTAAATACCTTACTAATATATTGGAAAAGAATTTGGGTTTTGAAAAGGGAAAAATCTATTTTTAAATAGAAATTGAATTTCGATTGGGCCAGATATAATACCTTGTTTTAATTATATAAAAACAAGTGTAGTTAGATTTATAAACAATGTTTATAAATAAGATTAAATAATTATTATTAAATAATCTGGGAATGTAGATTCAAGAATGAATTTAAAAAGGGATAATGGAAATTGTTTTTGAAAGAAGAAGATGAAATTATTTCGATGCTCGAAATGTAAATAAAATTGAAATAAATCCATAAGGATTTGTAATTAGAATTCAACGATGTTGAATGTTATAAAATAATTTATTTTTAGAAATTATATATTATATAATTCAGAATTTGACAAGATAGTTAATATTTGGTTTGAAACTAATAATTTATAATCGAATATGTAATCGAGATTAAGGTACAGACTTGATATATAATTAACAAGAAGCTTATTTATGAATGGAGTTTATAAAGTGAAATATGAATATGAATTTATAAAATAACTCGATAAACAGGATTTGAACCTGTAATGGTATTTAAAAATAAAAATCAAGATTTGATTGATATAACGAGTCTAGTTTTCTATAAAGGAATAATATTCACGTTTTAAAGTGAATAATGATTTAAAAGCAAATGTTTTGCAGATTTACCAAGAAATTGGTAATTGTTTGGAAGTGATAAATTTGAAAATGAATTGACATGAAACGGTAAATTATTCCGATGTTCGGAACGTTAATTGAATAGAGGTTATTCGAAGGAGAGTTATACATTGAATTTAGGAAAGTACTATTTACTTCCCATTTTTAAATCAAGATTAATTAATTAAATATTATTTATTTATTTAAAGTAATGAATCAAAGTTAAATATCTCAGAAACGGGAATTATAATGCAATATTTATAATCAATGTTTTCCATAAAAGAAGTGGATTTTTAATTTGAGTTCAAGAGTTGCATGAGTGATGTTTGTTGATAAGAAGTTAAGAACGAATTAACGAAATTATAAATTGACTGGAGATTAGTTAAGTTGAATGGCTTCTGAGCGTCGAACTGATATTGGTTTCGGCCTGTGGGGCCGATACTTAGGAAGTTGTTCACTTACTAGTTTACGTTTAGGGACTAATGAATGTGAAAGAATAGAGATGCATGACTAAGAAATGGAAATGTTTTCTAATGTTAATAACCTATTTTCTGAATATAGAAAATAAGAAGTCGTGGATATATGAAAATGTTTTCCGAGAATTGTGAAAGGATAAACGGGGTTTAAGAATATCGGGAAAGAATTTGGGAAATGGGAAATTGGGAAATGGGAAATTGGGAAATGAATAAATTATTGATAAATTAATTTAAAAATGCTCAATGTTGATTGATGAGTGATCGGTAAAATTTCCATTTGGAAATATGATCATTGGTTTTATGGATGTTATCCTTTGATAGTTAAATATCCGACTATCAAAGTTTTTGGCCATTTTTCCGTTGTTTATATGGATAGATCGAGATCAAGTTTATTATCTAAAAACCACTCTGTATGAGCATAAGCATTGAAAACCAAATATGTTGAAGACAATTGAGGATGAAGTTTATGCAAGCGCTGTTCTGGTGATCCTTAGTAGAAATTGCCTAAGATGGATTTACATAATAGTGCCTTCGGTTTGTCCAGTCCTAGGACAACTTGTATGGACGAATGTCTAAAAGAGTATCCCTAATAGATCACTTAAGTTGATCTCTTCAAACGTATTTACGTTGGTGGTGGAGGAATTTGTTTCTCTTAGCTTTATACCCATGGTAATTTTGGGGAAATCAATTTGTGATTTAACAGGTATGACAATATGGCATTCAAAGTAAATGAAGATGTTATATGTCTAAGGATTAGTTATAACCTTAAGCCTCTTCAACCCGGAAATGGTATAAAATCGGGTAGATCGCATGGCTAAATGGGTCACTCCCAATAGTATAATTGTCACCATCTAGAGAAATTTCTATTTGTTCTTCATTCGTTTATGTATCTCCCGGGAATATGGTAGGCCCAAACCGTAGGGTGATAATATATTTCGTATACTCAAGCAAAATGAGTGGCCGATCATATTTAGCCAAGGTTGCAAGACGTTCTTATTGAATCCTAGTGTATTTTTTCTAGAGATGCATAGCCGGAAGGTGGTCCCATAACTTGCCATAGCTGGAAATCCATTCTCCAATAAGTGCCCGCGGTTTTGATTATATACTATATATGTAATGTGAGATGCAAGCGTTCTGCGAGATTGTTATATAATTGATTATACACTATTATTATATTAGGAAAATATTGATTTTAAGAATGTTTTGGGTTATAGTAAGGTAAAAACAATCTGTATTTATGTGTGGATTGATCTTATGATTATCCTTTCTTTTTAAAAAGGATTTTTAAAGGTTAAACTGAGTGGTTGGGGTTTACTCACACCAATCCCATGACTGACCCGTAGTTTATTTTGTTTTGTTTTACCCTAAACTCTTGGGTGCCCAAATTTGTATGGACAGTCAAGTAGTCAGGATTTTATAGATATACTTGGAGGAGATTGGAGCAGGAGGCTTCAGTGTTATATATATAGAGAGCTTATTTTCATTGTGATATATATATATATATATGATGTAATCTGATGTTGTATATAAGTATAAATATAGTTTTATATTTCAAAAGTTGTTATATAATATATTTTATTCATTTCGCTGTTCTTCTTCTTCTATTCTAAATTTTTTTCTTTCTATTTCTTACCCTCTAACTTCTTTCTATTAATGATTTGGTATTTTCGATGCTTGAATAGTCGACATTGTATTTTGTGTCGATTTCCAGGGTCAAAAACTCTGGTTTGTTATAGTGGTATAAGAGTTGAAGGTTAAGCGATTACCATGGCAATGTAGCGTAACTCAATATAGATAGGGTTAGTAATACCCTAGATTGAGTTTGATTGTGTGTGTGTGTGTGTGTATATATATATACATATATATGTATACACGAGACAACATATTTGTAGATTGTATAAAAATGGTTTTATATTGTGGAGATTTGTTGGTTGAGTGGCTTATGAATTCTGGTCAACGGTGGGGCACCACAATGTCGATAGTGGTTTCTAAACACTCGAATACGATGGATCGACACAGAATGTTTTAAAAGAGGGTAAAATGAAATAATTTCACCCAAATTATATTTTTAACTAAAAAGAATGATTGGTATTGGAAATATTATAATATATTGAATGTGTTGGTTGTTATTATAATCGAATAAGATTACAATTAAGATGGTTATAAATAACCAATTAGAATTCGTATAAGTATAATATATAAAATCAGATCGATTAAATCTGAATTTAAAACAGATTTGGGATTTAAAAATATGGAAATTCGGAAAATGTTGTAAATGGATTTTGGATTAAATATATGGAAATTTTACGATCCTTGGTGAATTTGGAAAAGTTTTCCAATCATTGAAAAGAATATTTTGAAGCAATTTCAAAATAGAATTGTTTAAAAAGATGTGTTTTGAAAGTTATATAGTATTGAACTCACTTTGGGTGCTGGAAAATAATTCTGATGATGACGGCCACATAATTAGTGTTCATTTTCGTGTTTCTAAGTGATGGATTACTACCAAAGGTTTTGTTTTTGAATTGTATTGTTCAGAAAACAAGTGTTTTGAATCCCGAGAAGAAATATCTGGTTTTAGAAAAGCTAATTTGTTTAAAACTCCTAGGAAGATATATTTTTGATTTAAAAACTAGTCTACATAATGAATTTATAACAATGAATAAAATTAACGTAAGGAAGTTATATAAAAGGGTGTGAAAGCAAATAGATATTTAACTTAAATCAGTTAAGAGGAAATTAAAATGGATTGATGTAATAACCCGGAAAATCCAAGCCAATTTAAAAATTTTTATTTTGGCAATTTTGACGAATTTTGAATATTTAAAATGAATTATTTTAAATAATGACGATGAGAAATTTATTTCGAATAGAATTAGAACGTATATATTTAATTGAATCGTCGTTAGAATATAAATAATTTATTTATAAATATAAAAGGAATTGAAATTGATGCGGTAGTTAGATAATTCGATTTCAAAGTTCAAATGAATGTACAGGATTCAAAATAAACTGGATTTTGGTGAAACCAAAAATATTAGAATCTAATTGAGAATATCTTTTCAACGAATCCGAAAATTTGAAATTTCATAGCGGGAATCAAAAGTTATGTCCAGTTGAAAATTCAGAATAATCGCTATGGAATTCTGGCCCTTAAAAATGGAAATTTTGCAAACGACCTCGGTTTTCGAAGAAACCACTTTTGTTGGATCCGGGATGTCAAATAATTGCTAGATTCCAAAATTCATAATTTTTTGAATCAATGTGTGAGCGTGGCAAAGCTAATGTGTTTTAACAGTTTCAGTGAATTTTGATCGACCAGAAAATGGCCATTTTTCAAACAGTCTCAGAATTTGACAAAATTAGTTTTGTTAAGACTGTATCGTCAATACGAAGCTAGAAAATATTTTTCTGTAATTTTTAAAGTCTGTATGTGGTCCCGGTAAATTGAAATGTGCGTTCAAATTCAATATATAGATTTATATTGTGATTTTGACGAAAACTGATCGAAACAGTTGAATCAGCCTACGATACATATCCCATTGTGTTCGGAATGGGGGTAATTAGCTGGGGACGACATGTGTGATAGCCCGTAACTTCCCCGGTAAGGAAAGCCCGGATTACCTTGAGAACACGACAAAATAGAACGCAAACAGAAGAACATTTCATTGCTTATTACAACAATTCCATCAGAATACAAGAATATACAAAGTATAAATGAATATTATACATTCGATAAATATCAGAGATTACAATAAATTACAAAGCAGCGGAAAAATAATACAAAACACAACTGAAAGTAATACACGGATACAGATCTTTCCGAGCATCGTTCCAGCTGTAAATTAGGATCCGGTGAATATAAATCTGCAAAACCAAAACTACTAGCTGCCCGTGTCGTAAATAAGGGCACCCAGAGTTTAGGTTAAAACAATAAACTACAGGTCAGTCATGTGACTGGTGTGAGAACTAAAACAATTATTTAAACTTTACTTTAAAAGAGAGTACTTCAAGGGACCACGCCGTATAACACGGAACGGGTTTCCTCCCAAGAATACCAGTGCCTATCAATAAACAATGCAATGCTTTTCCGAAAAATGAAGCTATTATAAGACCCAGGTCCCATCACACAATGCAACACAAGCTGGAGGATAGGGTTTTACCTTATAATAGCCAAACATGCTTGGTATGTTTAAAACTAATCATTTGATACTATTATAAGTGTATAGTGTCAAAACAATTTCAATCATAAATATCAATCATAGACGACATAGTATCCCATGCTACTATGTCGCCATTCTAGGCTCTACAAATAAAACCGAAACATCACGTATTGGAAATTGGATTCCATCATAAGTCGAGGCAAGGGGTAAGCTCCTCTCCGATTCGAGACACTCTAGCAAATGTCTCAGGACCCCACTATGATCCTTTGGAACCTCCAAGGCCGATCCTCTCTTACTTTTGAGGATTGGAAATTCCTGAACACACGTTTCCCGATCCTAACAGACCTAATATCGAGGCGCCTCATCCAACAACCACACAGGTGAAAAGTATATAAATGTCAGCCAGTTTAAGCACTGACACCACCCGTAGCGAGAAAGAAACGTCGTGCACTCCTTGGGTCCTTATCCCGTTTTTGACTCATACCGAGGTGTGAGGCTCGCGAATTCACGCTATACACAAAGCTGCGCCACACAGGCCATGCTTTGATCATCAACCACAAGTCCGAACTCCAAATCAAACCCAACGACTGTCGTTTCCAGCTAGATACCCTCATTTCGGACATAATGGGATATGTTTCGTAAGCCAATTCAACTATTTCGATCAGTTTTTATCAAAATTAAAATATAAATTAATACAAAGGTCAATATTAAATTTGAACATACATTTTAATTTACCAGGGCCACATACTAACTCCAAGCATCACGAATATTGAAATCTAGCTATGTGTTGACGATACGGTCCTTACAAAATTAATTTTGTCGAGTTTGGATACCATTTGAAAAATGGCCATTTTTAACTGGCTATCAAATTTAAACTGAAATTGAAAACACGTTTAAATTTACTCCGCTCACATATTAATCTCAACAATTATGAAATTATACCTGACTATAATTTGACATTTTGGATCCAACAAAAGTGGTTTCGTCAAAAATGGAGGTCATTTGCAAAATGGCTATTTTTAAGGGCTATATAATATTAAAAATATATATATATTCTATAGCGACTATTTTAAATTTTAAACTGGACATAACTTTCCATTTATAAAGTGAAATCTTAATTTCTTACATTCATTAGAAAGATATAGTTAAATATATTTTAATGTTTCTTGTTTTATTGAATTCTGACTTATATTGAATTCTGTATATTCAATTGAAGTTTAAAACCAAATTTCAAACTACCGCGCCATTTCGAGTTCGTTTTAATTAAATTTTAAATTTATACATTCTAATTTTGATTTAAATAAAATTTAAAATATTGATTCTCAAAATAAATCATTTTAAATTCTTAAAATCCATTAAATCAATTAAAAATAAAATTTTAAATTAGTTCCAAAATATGGGTTGTTATAATCTACCCCACTTAAAATCTTTTCATCCTCGAAATGGAACGGAGCTGAACGTTGTTTAACTAACCAACTCAATTTTCATTCTGGCTTGAGTTCTACAACTTTTCAGTTTCTAAAAACTTTCTAATTTCTCAAAAATTTGGCTAACACCCTAACTTTTCGAAAAAAAATTCCATAACCTTCTTTGTACAGGGAGGGTTTGAAAATTTTATTGGGCTGTATTAGGCCCCCAATAAATTAATAAAAAGCATACACAATTATTGTGACTTATCTATGCCCAAGGGAGACGTGTAAAAATTCAAAATCTCATGCCTTTCCCCAGTGTTGGAAATAAAATAATCCATGTGCCTTAACTAAAAACAGGAGAGACATGAACTTTTGTCATCTCCAAACCTGTGTAGGGTTTTTATTAAATCCTGCCCCAAGCACCTTTATATGTTTATTAAGTCCATAATCAGTCTTCTGTTCAGCCTGTAATTTAGTCATCGCCATACAAGCGTCTCGCTCGTATGGTAATCCAAACCTCATCATATAAGCGCCAAATGCTTATATGGAATATGATTTGATGTCTTCATGTAGTATGTCGTGCGGTGTAGTTCATAATTTTTTTGTTGCTATCCTATGGCGTATGTTTTTAATCTCACACAGAACAATCATCGCAACGCATCCAAAAACACTCACAGTAGTTTATATAATAAATAAACTTGCGCAACTAACTCATTAAGGTGCACCTGTTTGTCGGGAACGCAATATATTTCTCTACTCAACTGTAAATCCATAACCTTCTCAGCATGTATATATATGTACATATCTATCTAATATATAAGTTCTATTCGAACTAAATTCTCAATTTTGCTCTATATTATATTTGGTTTGGTTTTATTTATCATGATTCTCATATGGGTTTTATCATTCCAATATTTTTATTAATCAAACTAATAATCACACATCACAACCAACAATCAATTGATTGATTAGCTTTTCAAATATATAATTTTATATATACTTAAAAATCTAATTTCAAGGTCAAATCATAAACAATAAATTCTAACTAAGGTTTTGGTTCTCACACCAATCAGTTGGAATCATATAGACATCCCACTTACGAAACTCGAAAATAAACACTGATGATGAGGCCTCAATCATCAGAATCATCTCAGGGCGACTATAATGTGATTCTATATCTATCCAGCATATTTGAGACTTCGTATACACGTTTGCAATGCGTATATGCAAAATTTTGTAATACCCGATAGTCCAAATTCAATATAAAATAAAATACTCAAAGACGTATAATGAGATATTAAATTTCAAAACTAAATTTGTTTTTATAAATAACACTCTTTAAACTCATTCTAAGGTATTATTAACCTTATCTCTAACGAGTTATTCTTATAGGATGTTACTAATTCTATCTCTGAGGAATTCTCTTGTTCGATTCTAACGTGTCTTGGTCTCGAGCTTTGTAAACCAAAGCTCTAATACCAAACTGAAACAACCCAAACTTCCCTGATCCCCAAAGAGATGGAGGAGCCCGGATTGCTTTGAGAACATGATGCATCAGAACATAGACAATAGAACATTTCATTACTATTAAAACAATTTACATAAGTGTACAAGAATATCAGAGAATAAATAATATACAGCGGAAAATAATATCAGAGATTTAAAATACTTATCAGCGTAAATTTAAAATGTATAAATACAATGCACAGCGGAAATATATCAACTACCAAAACTAAAAGAAATACATAAATACAAAGCTTTTTGAATATAGCTCCAGCTGTAAACCAGGATCCTATGAAATAGAAATCTGCAAAAACCAAAACCACTAGCTGCCTGTATGTAAAATATGGGCACCCATAGTTTAGGTAAAAACAATAAACTTTGGGTCAGTCATGGGACTGGTGTGAGAACTAAAATAGTTATTAGCTTTTGTTTTAAAGTTAGGTAAATCACGGGACCGCGCCGTATAACACGGAACGGGTTTATCCCCCTTGAATACCAATACATAAGAATTAACAACACAATGCTAAAGAAGAAAAATGAAGCTATTATAAGACTCAGGTCCCATCATAATGAACGCAGTCGATGATAGAGTTTTACCTTATAATAGCCAAATATGCTTGATACGAGAAATTTCATCTTTTATTATTACTATAAGTAAAGGAATCAACTTAAAATATAAATGTATCAATCATAGGCGGCGTAGGTACCATTATATTACGTCTCCATATAAGTCTACAACTAAAATCGTAAAATTACGTATTGGAAATTGTGTTTCCATCTATGAACCAAGGCAAGGGATCATCCTTACCGATTCGAGACACACTAGTAATGACTCAGGATCACACCTTTGGGAGACCCTAGGTTAGCGACAGGGCTGGTCATCCGTCGATGATTAGTTATACCATAAACTATATGTTAGCCGGTTATATCTAACCTCCAAAATTGGTCAGTACATCGACCAAATCAAGAGCCACTAGGGATCAAATCATATCTGAGGTACCTCGCTTTCTGTCAATAAAATTTCCAACATCCACACGAGTAAAATGTTTGGGCTCCATACCATGACATTAGTCATAGCTAGAAACTAACATATGTCCATTTTCTTGCAGTCCTCATCCCGTTTTTGGTTCATACCGAGGTGTGAAGCTTGCGGATTAATGCTACACAAAGATGTGCTACTTAAAGTTGTGCTTTTATTTATCAACCATAAGACTCTATTTTTCAACAATAAGCCTTTATCATTTGCATCTTAGCATGCCACATTGTCAATCCATACCGTACTACTGATTTCCACCAATATATAATGTAATGGCCTAAATTTCCATACCCTTTGAGTCGACTAATAACACCACACGTCCAACCCAAATTGTACAGAAATACGAATCGTTAATAGAAAGAAGTTAGAGGATGAGAAATAGAAAGAAAGAATAGTTAGAATAGAAGAAATAGAAAAACACAAATCTCACAGTGGAACGAATAAAATATATTATATAACATAACACTTCAAATAAAAATCAGTGACTTTATATATACATACCATCATCAGAGCATAACAACTATTTCTGGATCAGTTATAAACACCTATTTTCCAGATACAACAATAGTACACAGCAGAAAATATGATAGTCTATAGCTAACCGATTAAGCCTCCTGCTCCAAACTCCTCCAAGTGGACCTGTAAAATCCTGACTACTTGGCTGCCCATACAAATTTGGGCACCCAAGAGTTTAGAATAAACAAAATAAATTCTGGGTCAATCATGGGACTGGTGTGAGTAAACTCCAACCATTGGTTTAACTTTTCAAATCCTTTCGAAAGATCAATCAACACATAAACATGAATTGTTTTTACCTTACAATAACCCAAAACATTTTGATATCAAAATATGGTGATATTATAATAGTGTCTAAATCAAATAAATAGAATCTAGCGGAATGCTTCCATCTCACGCTTCATATATCATATAAAATAAAAAACCGCATGGCGCTTATTGGAGATTGGATTTCCAACATGACAAGGTATGGAACCACCTTCTGATAGTGTATCTCTAGAGAGGAATACACTAGGTTCAACAAGAACATCTTGCAACCCGGCCCACACATGGCTGGTCACTCATTTAACTTGAGTGTACCGAGCATATTATCACCAATGGTTGTGATCAGCAACCATTACCGAAAGCATACAACAACGAATAGAATTAGAAGAAAATGAAACTTCTCTAGATTAGGTGATAATACCCCTAATAGGAATGACCCACATGGCCATGCTGCCTGCCCGATTTCTGTCATTTCCCAGGTGATGAGGCTTGAGGTCATGATTATCTTTCAGCACATCTTGCCATCATTTACTTTGGATGTCACGTCATTATACATTCATCCACATACATTGTCCTAAGACTGGATAAACTGAAGGCACCATTCTAATAATCCATCTTCGGCAATTTCTACCTAGGGTTAACAAGAAAGCCCTTGCACTTTACTCTGTCTTCAATTATCTTTAACATAAGTTGATTCGTAACGCTTATGCCAATACGGAGTGGTTTTCAGGTAATAATTCTGATCCCGGTCTCTCCATATTGACAACGGAGGTATAAAGTAAATGGAAACTTTGATAGTCGGTGATTTAACTATCAAAGAAACATCCATACAATCAACAGTCCTATTTCCAATTGGAAATTCTACCGATCAAGCATCAACCAACACTGGCCCCTTTTTATATTAATTCCTCACTATATTATTGATTCCAAATTCCCTTTTCCTCTTCTAGATTCTTTCAAAATTCAATTGTCTTTTTCGATCCTTAGAAAACATTTCCAATGTCACAATTCCTTTCTTCGAGAAAATATCTCTTATTCCAGTTAGAAAACATATGTGTATATTCACGAATCTTTATTTTCTATATTCGAAAAATATACGTCGTTAATATAAGAAAACATTCCTATATTCCTTTTCATAATTCTTTATCCACCAATTCATTTCCTTTTCTATGCGTAGAAAATGCCTCCCATTTTATTTGGGGAAAACATTTCAAAATCTCTAAATTAACGCAATGCTATAAAACATCGTTATTATAACTCAAATCATTAATCAATTATTAACTAACCATATTGCTAACTAATCTTCACTATCGAACCTTAACCATTTCTCCATCAATCATGAAGTCAATCAAGTTGGGTATAATTACCTCTCAGAACTTAACTGAACAACATTCTCAACTTCGAAATAGTCAAAGCTCACAACTTCTAACAAAACCACGCTTACGTGACTCTCAGCTTCAATCTAAGAATCCACTTCTTTTACGGAAAAACCTTGATTATAACGGTAGCGTTAAAATCGCTGTTTAGATTTACAAAACATTTATTATAACAGCAGCGTTAAAATCGCTATTTTTATTTACAAAACATTTATTATGACAGCAGCGTTAAAATTGCTGTTTTGATTTACAAAACATTTATTATAACAACATTGTTATAATCGTTGTTTCCAAATATTTGGTATATATAAAAATATAACTTGTACTTATTAATTCAATTAATAAGTAAATAAATAAATAGATAGATTTGATTCAAAACGGAAAGTAAAAATAACTTCCATAAATTCGATATAATCGAATTCCAATAAATAAATCTCTCTCGAATAATCTATATTCGATTATATTCCGAACTTCAGAATTTATTTACCATTTCCGGTTAATTCAAATTGCAAATTCACTTTTGAATTTTTCCTTTCCATATCATAACCAAATTCCTTTATAACCGTTCCGGTCTACACTTTATTTTATATTCCGATTTTTTTTACTAAACTCATCGTTTTCTTTAAAACGATTACCCATTTCCCTTTTCATTCAATGTCCAATTTGGATTCATATCTAATTTCCTTAAGAGATATTTCATTTGCAAGATAATTTCTTTAAACCATTCATTTAAGTCGTGAATATATTTCTTTTATATATTGTTTGATTCCATACGTACAAACTTATCTTAAACCCAAATTTTATTTATAACTATTCAGAATTATTCATACAAGCCTCATCTTTTTATTTCAATCATTTAAAATCTCGTTTAAATTTCCTTAATAATAGCTAAGTTTAAATCTGATTTCAAATATTGGCTTCGAAACCGATTTCCACCTTTTTCATATAAATTCAAATTTGAATTTACAATTCACTTAATTTATACTCTCATTTATAAACAACTTCTTAATTTATCCATTTGAACAGGTTTCTATTTTCAATTCTATTCGAATTTTTATTTCTATTCTGGAAATAATTCCATTTTTAAATCCCAATTCCCTTTCCCCATTCAAACATATTTTACGGTATCTAAAATACCAAGTTTATAGGGCCAGGGTAAATCAAACACAATATATCCAATCATGGATTATATAATACATCACAATCAAACAAAAACATCAATATAAATGTTGAGGAATCCAATTGGATCCCTCCAACCTGTTTCCCTGCATCCACAGATGTTAATCAATATCAATAATATTATTTTACATCAATATGAAATATCAGAACTAATAATCGATCAACGATATGACTATATCAATCATTTCAACCATTTTTATCAACCACTCATCCAAACAACCATCACACAATATAAAACTACTATAAATAAATTTAAAATTGTTTATATAAAAACATAAACGAGCCAGAGTTAGTGAGTTTATTCACCTTATTTTGCAGTTGACGATCCTGCTTTTATTTCATTTTAAAACCAAACAGATGTTTGATTTTATCACGACATTCCAGTAACTCTGTTCTCTACGAAATTAGTTCCGTATGTAGCTCTAGTCGTTACGATCCTAATGGATCTGGTCGCGTTCGATTCTATTATTATTTGAAAAGGTTGTAACATTTTTAAGATCCCACTTTTTATGTAATAGCCCGGAAATTCTGGGCCAGTTTAAAATTTTTATTTTGGCAATTTTAGTGAATTTTGATTATTTAAAATAGATTATTTTAAATGATATCGACGAGAAATTTATTTTGAATAGAATTCGAACGTATATATTTATACGCGTCGTCGTTAGAATATAAATATTTATTTTAAATTATAAATAGAATTGAAAATGGCGCGGTAGTTCGATAATTCGATTTCAAACTTTGTCGGACTGTACCGTGTGCAAAACAATCCGGATTTTAGTGAAACCAAAAATGTTAGGATCTAATTGATGATATCTTTCCAACGAATCCAAAAAATCAAGATTTCATAACGGGAATCAAAAGATATGTCCAGTTGAAAATTCTGAATAGTCGCTATGGAATTCAGGCCCTTAAAAATGGAAATTTTGCAAACGACCTCGGATTTCGACGAAACCACTTTTGTTGGGTCCGTGATGTCAAATTATTGCTAGGTTTCAAATTTCATAATTTTTTGAATCAATATGTGAGTGTGGCAAATGAAAACGCGTTTGACCAGTTTTAGTTGATTTTAATCGACTGGAAATTGGCCATTTTTCTAACGGTCTCAGAATTCAACGAAACTAGTTTTTTTAGGACCGTATCGTCAATACGAAGCTAGAAAATATTTTTCTGGAATTTTTCTAGTTAGTATGTGACCCCGGTAATGTGAAATGTACGTTAAAAATTCAATATAATGATTTAAATGTAAATTCAATGGAAACTAATCGAAACGATCAAATCAACTTGCGAAACATATCCCATTGTGTTCGGAATGGGGGCAATACGCTAGGGGCGACAGTCGTTGGGTCTTGTTTCGAGATCAAGTAAAAAGTCGACCTTTTTGTGAAAATAAAAGGAAAAATTAATATTAAATTATATTATATATATTTATAACGTTAGGACCTAATTCCCAAATCAGTTCTCCCCGAATAAATAAAAATCGATTTTTTCCGATGGAAGAAGGCGGCCTCCTCTGCGACGCCCTCCACCCCAACGTCGGCCATCGTCGGAGGCGAAGACCCCCACCGGACCGCGGCTTCCCTCTTCCCATCCGATCTTCTTCACCTCCGCCTTCTTCTTCCACCTCGAAGCACCAAAAACTCACCGCTCTATTGTTTAACCGTCGCCCAAACGCCTCCCGCACCCACTGGCGAACCCACCACCGCACGAGCCACCCTCCTACCTAGCGCCGCCTTCCCCCGAATCCAGACCACTACAACCGCCGACGTGTCCCCTCCGCCTGCTCCTCCTCCTACCGCCGAGCCTGGCCATCACCCCCCCTTCTTTGCAGATTACAGTAAGTTGTTTTTATTTTATTTTTATTTTAATTCTGAAATTTCGATTTTTTTTATGTATTGAAAAGACTGAATTTTTATAGTGATAAAAACTGAATTTTTAAATGGTTAAAACATGATTTTGTTTATAAAAGATTAGATTTTTATATAGTATAGTTAATAAAAATATGATTTTTATATTTTTAAAGTAATAAAAATATGATTTTTATATTTTTAAAGTATTAAAAATATAATCTTTACTATTTAGAAGATGTAGAAATATGATTTTTGCTTAAATAGGAAAGGATATATTTTTAGAGAAGAAAAAATAAGATTTTTGCTTTCGTGAAGTTCAGATTTTTAATATTTGAAAAGGCGAAATCTTTATTTTAGAAAAGGCGAAATCTTTATATGGAAAATAGCGTGATAAAAATATAATTTTTATCTATATAACATAGTAGTAAAAATTTGATTTTTATATATTAAATAGCATAGTAAAAATTCGATTTTTAAATGTATGAAGTGATTATAAAAACATGATTTTTAAAATTGAAAGTAAACAAATAAAAATGTGATTTTTATTTTAAAAAGACAGCAAAATAAAAATGTGTGATTTTTATATATGTAGTGACTACGGGCGACGAAAGTGACGAAAGGCGAGAATGATGAAGATTTCTATCAAAGAAGAGTCGAGATGATTGGATAGCTATCGGTGAGAATTTCTCACTCTTCAATTTCTTTTCCAGTTATATATATATACTAGGATGCAGACGATGTTTAGTAGCACCCAACACCCGTCATCCACAGACCATGGATGGCTTGTTTGTTTAATTGGTTGGTTGTGTAGTTGGTTAGATTATTTGGTTTGAATTGAATTGTTGGGTGAAATTAAATTGATTTGATTGATGTGTGAATGGCGTGGGCCTTCACTAGACCGGGGATAAGGCTAGGCCTCGTCCCGTTTCTAGTATCGTGCCGTTATGCCGCCGAAATTTTCTAAAATAAGTTAGAAAAATAAAAATATCATTTTGTTTAAAGAATGAACAGAATAGAAATTCATATGTTGAAATAAAATGTTTTATCGTTAAAAATATAATTTTTAACGTGAATATGAATATAGTGAATGTGAATAAATAAATATTCATTTACAAACCGGACGGTTTGTTTATGTACACCTATTTGAAGGACATTGATTGGGACGATAAATTTTACACATCGCCCAACTGCACAAATAAAATCTTTGTTTGATTGTTTGAAACCCCACACGGGTGTTGGGATGAAATTTGAAGTTCACTCATCCTGATTGGTCCAATATGTCGATCGATTGATTGACAGGCTGTTATAAGCATTAGATATCTATATTTGATGCTTATACAGTGTAGTGCACTCTGGTTGATGGTTGATTATTTTTCAATGCTATTATATACATGTGTTGTATGGAAATCCCTATAGTTAACGCTATATGGTAATTGATTGGGCCTCATTCCAATTTAGAAAATAAACAATATAAAATAAAGGTTCATGTGTTGACTGTACTCATCCGTTGAGATTAGTCATGTGTTGAACGAAATATTTTAATAATAAAATTTACATCTTTAACAATATAAAATAAAGGTTCATGTGTTGACAGTACTCATCCGTTGAGATTAGTCATGTGTTGAACGAAATATTTTAATAATAAAATTTACATCTTTAACAATATAAAATAAAGGTTCATGTGTGGACTGTACTCATCCGTTGAGATTAGTCATGTGTTGAACGAAATATTTTAATAATAAAATTTAAATCTTTAACAATATAAAATAAAGGTTCATGTGTTGACAGTACTCATCCGTTGAGATTACTCATGTGTTGAACGAAATATTTTAATAATAAAATTTACATCTTTAACAATATAAAATAAAGGTTCATGTGTTGACTGTACTCATCCGTTGAGATTAGTCATGTGTTGAACGAAATATTTTGAAATAACAAATATTTTGATAATAGGAAATATTTGAAATAGAATATTTGAAAATAGAAATATATGAAGCCGTGTTGATTAGATTGACGCCATTTTGACGTGAACGATACTTATATCGATTTTATTCATTTTGAAATGAATATTGAAAAACGATTTCGAAATGAATATTGAAAAACGATTTCGAAATGAATTGAATATAAAACGATTTCGAAATGAATATTGAAAAACGATTTCGAAATGAATATTGAAAAACAATTTCGAAATGAATATTGAAAAACGATTTCGAAATGAATTGAATATAAAACGATTTCAAAATGAATTGAATATAAAACGAATTTGATTTCTATTGAATATAAAATGAATTTGATTTCAATTGAATATAGAATGTATTTGATTCAAATAGAAAACCAATTTGAATTTGAATCGAATAGAAAACGAAATGGAATTGAATTGAATAGAAAAGCAATTTAAATTGAATCGAATAGAAAACCACTTTGAATTGAATCGAATAGAAAACCACTTTGAATTGAATCGAATAGAAAACCACTTTGAATTGAATTGAATAGAAAACAAATTTGAATTGAATCGAATAGAAAACAAATTTGAAATGAAATGGAAGTTGAAATTGTTTTTGAAACGAATTCAAAACTATTTATAAAATTCGTTTTAAATAGAAATCGACGAAATATATCATATATATTATATATATATATAATAAAATGGCCTGAATAGAACGCGCCGCGGCAGTTCGCGAATTTTGACCATTTATTTCAAACGGACATTACGGGAGATCCGACCGTCGGATTCTCCTAAAACCGGAAGGGTTGGGTTCGTATCGAAAATAGCTTTCTAACGAATATTTGAAATTCAAAATCTAACGGTTGGATTTGGAGATACATCCAAATCAAATTCGAAAAAGGTCGCTGTAAGTGCAGTTCGATGGCCATTGTTGGAAATCGACTGTACGGGCCTTGATAAAATTATTAAAAATATCAATAATTTGTGTAAAATCATAGGAAATGATTTGGGAAAATTTGGGATGAAAAACTCCATATTAGAAAAGATAAAAATAGATTTTTATCGAAATGAACTAGATTGAACTAAATTTAAAACCCGGGTTTTTATTTTTAAATAAATAAATTAGATTTAAAAAAGGGGTTTTTAAATAATCGGGATTTCTAATATATTTGATTGGATTTGAAATGGGTTTATCGTGAACGGTGTTTTAAATAACACTAGTTCTTTAACCCGATAATGAATAGAATGTGTTTTTGGTTTGTCGTGAACTGTGTTTTAAATAACACCTAGTTCTTTAACCCATTAAAAGGAGTTTTAACGAATCTCTAATTAGATTGAAATGTAAATCTAAATTATCAAATTTAGAAATGAGCGAGAATGGAGTATCGCCAGTTTTGCTCCAAAGCGATAGTTAAATCTTTAATTAGATTTGAACGTGAAATGGTAATTAATTTTACCGATAACACCATGGTGTTAGATATGAAGTATCACCAGTTTTGCTTCATGGGATGAATATGTTGGGATTGGGAAATAAAATAAATAATTACTTCGATGTGGTTCGCTAATCTCGACTAGTTTGAAAAACCATAATTTGGTTTGAAATGACATCCAAAGGAAGATTAAAGGATAAATTTGAAAGAATTTATCTTAGATAAAATTAATGGGAACCTTTCCCTAAAAATGTGATTTTGTGAATAAAAGAATATTCTGAATTGGAATGAGGCGTATGTTGAGTTTGTGTAACATTTGTTTTTAATATACGCGGGTTGTTCGGAAAGGCCGGGTTTATACCCATTCTGAATAACCGATTCGACGATAAGTCGAAGATGAAGACGGTGGTTGAAGACCGGAAGTCTTCACATCGTTTGGATAATTACTGACGATCCTGATTGGGCAGTACACCCAAGAGGATGGAAATAGTTGGTGGTCGTCCAGACGTACTTGGAGATGGATGGAAATGCGAGGAAAGTGCCTCCGGTTTCGTTCAGACCCAGAACGGACTTGTAAATGGATTGTGTGTCTGACATTGGATTTTATTCTGTGTTGATTGATTTCTGTTAAATATATATCTGTTTGGCGGTGGAGAATTTATTCTCTTGCTTAACGCCCTTCTCTGAGACGTACGAGCTTAGAGGTTATATATCGATGGACATCAGTCGCATGGCATGAATTGCCTGTGTGGCACGCTAAGATGCAATGATCAAGGCTTCTGTTGAAAAGCAAAGTCTTGTGGTTGATGATCAAAGCACGCCTACGTGGAAGCTTTGTGTATAACGTGAATTCGCGAGCCTCACACCTCGGTATGAGTTAAAAACGGGATACGGTCCGCTGGGAGAGCACGACGTTTCTTTCTAGCTTTGGTGGTGTCAGTGACTTACCAGCCCTGACATATATATACTTTTCACCTTTGTGGTTGTTGGAATGAGGCGCCTCGATTATAGGTCTGTAAGGACCGGGAAACGTGTGTTCAGGCATAATTAATCCTCTAACGTAAGTGAGGACCGGCCCAGCCGCATCCGGGGTTGCCCAGAGTGCGTAACCCGGAGGCATTTGCTAGAGTGTCTCGAACGCGGAGAGGAGCTTGCCCCTTGCCTCGACTCATGACGGAATCCAATTTCCAATACGTGTAATTCGGTTTTAATTGTAGAACTAGTATGGCGACATGATAGATGGTACCCATGCCGTCTATGATTTATATTTATGATTGAAATTGTTTTGACACTATACACTTATTATAGTATCAAATGATTTGTTTTAAACGTACCAAGCATGTTTGGCTATTATAAGGGAAAACCCTATCCTCCGGCTTGCGTTGCATTGTGTGATGGGACCTGGGTCTTATAATAGCTTCATTTTTCGAAAAAGCATTGCGTTGTTTATCTATATGCACTGGTATTCTTGGGAAGAAACCCGTTCCATGTTATACGGCATGGTCCCTTGAATTACTCTCTTTTAAAATAAATGCTTAAATAACTGTTTTAGTTCTCACACCAGTCACATGACTGACCTGGAGTTTATTGTTTTAACCTAAACTCTGGGTGCCCTTATTTTCCGCACGGGCAGCTAGTAGTTTTGGTTTTGTAGATTTATATTCACAGGATCCTGGTTTACAGCTGGAATGATATCCGGAAAGCTCTGTATCCGTATATCACCTTCAGTTGTGCTTTGTATTATTTTCCGCTGCTATGTAATTTATTGTAATCTCTGATAATTTATCGAATGTAATTTATTCATTTATACTCTGTATATTCTTGTATCTGATGGAATTGTCATAATAGCAATGAAATGTTCTTCCGTCTGCGTTCATTTGTGTGTTGTTCTCAAAATATCCGCTCTTTCCCTAACGGGGAAGAAACGGGTCCTCACATTTGGTATCAGAGCTTTGGTTTACAGAGCTCGAGAACAAGACACATTAGAACCATGCGAAAGAATTCATCAGATATTGGGTTAGTAATATCCAATTAGAATGACTCGTTAGAGATAGGATCAGTAGTATCCTAGAACGAGTGTGAAGAGTATATTTTCCAAATGAAAACAATTTTTGTTTAGAAATTTTAAACCATTTTATACGTATTTGAATATTTATTTATTTTGAATATGGACAATCTAGTATATAAAGGTTTTGCATATACGCGTCATGAACGTATATTCGAAGTTTTAATATATTAGATAGATATAGAGTCACACTCTAGTCGCCCGGACATGGTCCTGATGATGAAGTATACCATCACCAGTATTTATTTTCGAGTGACGAAGGTGTGATTTTCTATATATTTCCATTAGACTGGTGTGAGAACCAAAACTAATATAGCTAGAACACATTGTTGTGAATTGGCATCAAAAACATGATTTTCTGTATATGTATCAAAATTATGAATTTGAAACTCTAATTCACTAATTGATTGATGTTTGTGTTGTTTGTTTATTTGTTTGATAATTTTTAACCATTATGCCTAATTGAACCAAATATTGACTTATATTGAAAATTAGACGCATTTGCTTGCATATACATGTACTTACATTGAACAGGTCATAGCAAGGAGGCTAGAGCCGAAGAATAAAATTTGTTTGCCCGACAAATTGGTACATGTTTACTACATAATTTACTGTTTTGTTTGGGTGATGATGATTTTATGAGCCTATTGGCTAGCCGCTTGGCTTTTTCTTTTTCTTTTTGAGATCAGAAGGCCTATATGGCAATTTCGGGATTTTCCCATGGCTCCCGGTGCAGGGGAGGTTATGGCGAAATTTTTCGAAAATTTAGGGTGTTAGCCAAATTTTTGAAAATTTGGGAATTCTCAGAAACTGAAAAGTTGGAGAATGGAAGCCAAATCGAGCGTAGAGTTGATTAATCAAACCACTTTCGACTTTTGTTCCTTTTCAGGGATGAAAAGTTTTAAGTGGGGGAGATTGTAATAACCCGGAAATTCTGGGCCAGTTTAAAATTTTTATTTTGGCAATTTTAGTGAATTTTGATTATTTAAAATAGATTATTTTAAATGATATCGACGAGAAATTTATTTTGAATAGAATTCGAATGTATATATTTATACGCGTCGTCGTTAGAATATAAATATTTATTTTAAATTATAAATAGAATTGAAAATGGCGCCGTAGTTCGATAATTCGATTTCAAACTTTGTCGGACTGTACCGGGTGCAAAACAATCCGGATTTTAGTGAAACCAAAAACGTTAGGATCTAATTGATGATATCTTTCCAACGAATCCGAAAAATCAAGATTTCATAGCGGGAATCAAAAGATATGTCCAGTTGAAAATTCTGAATAGTCGCTATGGAATTCAGGCCCTTAAAAATGGAAATTTTGCAAACGACCTCGGATTTCGACGAAACCACTTTTGTTGGGTCCGTGATGTCAAATTATTGCTAGGTTTCAAATTTCATAATTTTTCGAATCAATATGTGAGAGTGGCAAATGAAAACGCGTTTGACCAGTTTTAGTTGATTTTAATCGACTGGAAATTGGCCATTTTTCTAACGGTCTCAGAATTCAACGAAACTAGTTTTGTTAGGATATCGTCAATACGAAGCTAGAAAATATTTTTCTGGAATTTTTCTAGTTAGTATGTGACCCCGGTAATGTGAAATGTACGTTAAAAATTCAATATAATGATTTAAATGTAAATTCAACGGAAACTAATCGAAACGATCAAATCAGCTTGCGAAACATATCCCATTGTGTTCGGAATGGGGGCAATACGCTAGGGGCGACAGTCGTTGGGTCTTGTTTCGAGATCAAGTAAAAAGTCGACCTTTTTGTGAAAATAAAAGGAAAAATTAATATTATATTACATTATATATATCTATAACGTTAGGACCTAATTCCCAAATCAGTTCTCCCCGAATAAATAAAAATCGATTTTTTCCGATGGAAGAAGGCGGCCTCCTCTGCGACGCCCTCCACCCCAACGTCGGCCATCGTCGGAGGCGAAGACCCCCACCGGACCGCGGCTTCCCTCTTCCCTTCCGATCTTCTTCACCTCCGCCTTCTTCTTCCACATCGAAGCACCAAAAACTCACCGCTCTATTGTTTAACCGTCGCCCAAACGCCTCCCACACCCACTGGCGAACCCACCACCGCACGAGCCACCCTCCTACCTAGCGCTGCCTTCCCCCGAATCCAGACCACCACAACCGCCGACGTGTCCCCTCCGCCTGCTCCTCCTCCTGCCGCCGAGCCTGGCCATCACCCCCCCTTCTTCGCAGATTACAGTAAGTTGTTTTTATTTTATTTTATTTTTATTTTAATTCTGAAATTTCGATTTTTTTTATGTATTGAAAAGACTGAATTTTTATAGTGATAAAAACTGAATTTTTAAATGGTTAAAACATGATTTTGTTTATAAAAGATTAGATTTTTATATAGTATAGATAATAAAAATATGATTTTTATATTTTTAAAGTAATAAAAATATGATTTTTATATTTTTAAAGTATTAAAAATATAATCTTTACTATTTAGAAGATGTAGAAATATGATTTTTGCTTAAATAGGAAAGGATATATTTTTAGAGAAGAAAAAATAAGATTTTTGCTTTCGTGAAGTTCGGATTTTTAATATTTGAAAAGGCGAAATCTTTATTTTAGAAAAGGCGAAATCTTTATATGGAAAATAGTGTGATAAAAATATAATTTTTATCTACATAACATAGTAGTAAAAATTTTATTTTTATATATTAAATAGCATAGTAAAAATTCGATTTTTAAATGTATGAAGTGATTATAAAAACATGATTTTTAAAATTGAAAGTAAACAAATAAAAATGTGATTTTTATTTTAAAAAGACAGCAATATAAAAATGTGTGATTTTTATATATGTAGTGACTACGGGCGACGAAAGTGACGAAAGGCGAGAATGATGAAGATTTCTATCAAAGAAGAGTCGAGATGATTGGATAGCTATCGGTGAGAATTTCTCACTCTTCAATTTTTTTTCCAGTCATATATATATACTAGGATGCAGACGGTGTTTAGTAGCACCCGACACCCGTCATCCACAGACCATGGATGGCTTGTTTGTTTAATTGGTTGGTTGTGTAGTTGGTTAGATTATTTGGTTTGAATTGAATTGTTGGGTGAAATTAAATTGATTTGGTTGATGTGTGAATGGCGTGGGCCTTCACTGGACCGGGGATAAGGCTAGGCCTCGTCCCGTTTCTAGTATCGTGCCGTTATGCCGCCGAAATTTTCTAAAATAAGTTAGAAAAATAAAAATATCATTTTGTTTAAAGAATGAACCGAATAGAAATTCATATGTTGAAATAAAATGTTTTATCGTTAAAAATATAATTTTTAACGTGAATATAAATATAGTGAATGTGAATAAATAAATATTCATTTACAAACCGGACGGTTTGTTTATGTACACCTATTTGAAGGACATTGATTGGGACAATAAATTTTACACATCGCCCAACTGGACAAATAAAATCTTTGTTTGATTGTTTGAAACCCCACATGGGTGTTGGGATGAAATTTGAAGTTCACTCATCCTGATTGGTCCAATATGTCGATCGATTGATTGACAGGCTGTTATAAGCGTTAGATATCTATATTTGATGCTTATACAGTGTAGTGCACTCTGGTTGATGGTTGATTATTTTTCAATGCTATTATATACATGTGTTGTATGGAAATCCCTATAGTTAACGCTATATGGTAATTGATTGGGCCTCATTCCAATTTAGAAAATAAACAATATAAAATAAAGGTTTATGTGTTGACTGTACTCATCCGTTGAGATTAGTCATGTGTTGAACGAAATATTTTAATAATAAAATTTACATCTTTAACAATATAAAATAAAGGTTCATGTGTTGACAGTACTCATCCGTTGAGATTAGTCATGTGTTGAACGAAATATTTTAATAATAAAATTTACATCTTTAACAATATAAAATAAAGGTTCATGTGTTGACTGTACTCATCCGTTGAGATTAGTCATGTGTTGAACGAAATATTTTAATAATAAAATTTACATCTTTAACAATATAAAATAAAGGTTCATGTGTTGACAGTACTCATCCGTTGAGATTAGTCATGTGTTGAACGACATGTGTTGAACGAAATATTTTGAAATAACAAATATTTTGATAATAGGAAATATTTGAAATAGAATATTTGAAAATAGAAATATATGAAGCCGTGTTGATTAGATTGACGCCATTTTGACGTGAACGATACTTATATCGATTTTATTCATTTTGAAATGAATATTGAAAAACGATTTCGAAATGAATATTGAAAAACGATTTCGAAATGAATTGAATATAAAACGATTTCGAAATGAATATTGAAAAACGATTTCGAAATGAATATTGAAAAACGATTTCGAAATGAATATTGAAAAACGATTTCGAAATGAATTGAATATAAAACGATTTCGAAATGAATTGAATATAAAACGAATTTGATTTCTATTGAATATAAAATGAATTTGATTTCAATTGAATATATAATGAATTTGATTCAAATAGAAAACCAATTTGAATTTGAATCGAATAGAAAACGAAATGGAATTGAATTGAATAGAAAAGCAATTTAAATTGAATCGAATAGAAAACCACTTTGAATTGAATCGAATAGAAAACCACTTTGAATTGAATCGAATAGAAAACCACTTTGAATTGAATTGAATAGAAAACAAATTTGAATTGAATCGAATAGAAAACAAATTTGAAATGAAATGGAAGTTGAAATTGTTTTTGAAACGAATTCAAAACTATTTATAAAATTCGTTTTAAATTGAAATCGACGAAATATATAATATATATTATATATATATAATAAAATGGCCTGAATAGAACGCGTCGCGCCGCGGCAGTTCGCGAATTTCGACCATTTATTTCAAACGGACATTACGGGAGATCCGACCGTCGGATTCTCCTAAAACCGGAAGGGTTGGGTTCGTATCGAAAAGAGCTTTCTAAGAATTTTGGAAATTCAAAATCTAACGGTTGGATTTGGAGATACGTCCAAATCAAATTCGAAAAAGGTCGCTGTAAGTGCAGTTCGATGGCCATTGTTGGAAATCGACTGTACGGGCCTTGATAAAATTATTAAAAATATCAATAATTTGTGTAAAATCATAGGAAATGATTTGGGAAAATTTGGGATGAAAAACTCCATATTAGAAAAGATAAAAATAGATTTTTATCGAAATGAACTAGATTGAACTAAATTTAAAACCCGGGTTTTTATTTTTAAATAAATAAATTAGATTTAAAAAAAGGGGTTTTTAAATAATCGGGATTTCTAATATATTTGATTGGATTTGAAATGGGTTTATCGTGAACGGTGTTTTAAATAACACTAGTTCTTTAACCCGATAATGAATAGAATGTGTTTTGGGTTTGTCGTGAACTGTGTTTTAAATAACACCTAGTTCTTTAACCCAGTAAAAGGAGTTTTAACAAATCTGCAATTAGATTGAAATGTAAATCTAAATTATCAAATTTAGAAATGAGCGAGAATGGAGTATCGCCAGTTTTGCTCCAAAGCGATAGTTAAATCTTTAATTAGATTTGAACGTGAAATGGTAATTAATTTTACCGATAATACCATGGTGTTAGATATAAAGTATCACCAGTTTTGCTTCATGGGATGAATATGTTGGGATTGGGAAATAAAATAAATAATTACTTCGATGTGGTTCGCTAATCTCGACTAGTTTGAAAAACCATAATTTGGTTTGAAATGACATCCAAAGGAAGATTAAAGGATAAATTTGAAAGAATTTATCTTGGATAAAATTAATGGGACCCTTTCCCTAAAAATGTGATTTTGTGAATAAAAGAATATTCTGAATTGGAATGAGGCGTATGTTGAGTTTGTGTAACATTTGTTTTTAATATACGCGGGTTGTTCGGAAAGGCCGGGTTTATACCCATTCTGAATAACCGATTCGACGATAAGTCGAAGATGAAGACGGTGGTCGAAGACCGGAAGTCTTCACATCGTTTGGATAATTACTGACGATCCTGATTGGGCAGTACACCCAAGAGGATGGAAATAGTTGGTGGTCGTCCAGACGTACTTGGAGATGGATGGAAATGCGAGGAAAGTGCCTCCGGTTTCGTTCAGACCCAGAACGGACTTGTAAATGGATTGTGTATCTGACATTGGATTTTATTCTGTGTTGATTGATTTCTGTTAAATATATATCTGTTTGGCGGCGGAAAATTTATTCTCTTGCTTAACGCCCTTCTCGGAGACGTACGAGCTTAGAGGTTATATATCGATGGACATCAGTCGCATGGCATGAATTGCCTGTGTGGCACGCTAAGATGCAATGATCAAGGCTTCTGTTGAAAACCAAAGTCTTGTGGTTGATGATCAAAGCACGCCTACGTGGCAGCTTTGTGTATAACGTGAATTCGCGAGCCTCACACCTCGGTATGAGTTAAAAACGGGATACGGACCGCTGGGAGAGCACGACGTTTCTTTCTAGCTTTGGTGGTGTCAGTGACTTACCAGCCCTGACATATATATACTTTTCACCTTTGTGGTTGTTGGAATGAGGCGCCTCGATTATAGGTCTGTAAGGACCGGGAAACGTGTGTTCAGGCATAATTAATCCTCTAACGTAAGTGAGGACCGGCCCAGCCGCATCCGGGGTTGCCCAGAGTGCGTAACCCGGAGGCATTTGCTAGAGTGTCTCGAACGTGGAGAGGAGCTTGCCCCTTGCCTCGACTCATGACGGAATCCAATTTCCAATACGTGTAATTCGGTTTTAATTGTAGAACTAGTATGGCGACATGATAGATGGTACCCATGCCGTCTATGATTTATATTTATGATTGAAATTGTTTTGACACTATACACTTATTACAGTATCAAATGATTTTTTTTAAACGTACCAAGCATGTTTGGCTATTATAAGGGAAAACCCTATCCTCCGGCTTGCGTTGCATTGTGTGATGGGACCTGGGTCTTATAATAGCTTCATTTTTCGAAAAAGCATTGCGTTGTTTATCTATATGCACTGGTATTCTTGGGAGGAAACCCGTTCCGTGTTATACGGCGTGGTCCCTTGAATTACTCTCTTTTAAAGTAAATGCTTAAATAACTGTTTTAGTTCTCACACCAGTCACATGACTGACCTGGAGTTTATTGTTTTAACCTAAACTCTGGGTGCCCATATTTTCCGCACGGGCAGCTAGTAGTTTTGGTTTTGCAGATTTATATTCACAGGATCCTGGTTTACAGCTGGAATGATATCCGGAAAGCTCTGTATCCGTATATCACCTTCAGTTGTGCTTTGTATTATTTTCCGCTGCTATGTAATTTATTGTAATCTCTGATAATTTATCGAATGTAATTTATTCATTTATACTCTGTATATTCTTGTATCTGATGGAATTGTCGTAATAGCAATGAAATGTTCTTCCGTCTGCGTTCATTTGTGTGTTGTTCTCAAAGTATCCGCTCTTTCCCTAACGGGGAAGAAACGGGTCCTCACATTTTAATAATATTTTATTTTTACTAATCCAATATTTTACCTTAATATAATACCCTGGCCACGTGATTCCCACTAACCTTCTTCCCAAACCACGTCTGCTAGCACCTAGATCTCACGCTTACTTCCTCCGCTATCCATCACGTCCTCGGTGGTTCTTCACACATAAAACAACCATGTTTTACAATCATTACTTTTAATACACCCTCTCTCTTAGCCTGCCCTTTTATCGAACGAACACAGTCTCGTTCATCCCCATTAAATACACCGCTTCCACTATCACCTTCTTACCTCCTCTTCCCTGCTGTACAGATCGCAAACCCAAACTTTCAAGTTTTTAACTTCAACAAAATGACATAAAGGTATTTGCTTCTCCTATAGGAACTTCTTCACTGACATGCCTTATTGCAATACACATAACGACCCCAACTCATCTAGGAAATTCAAAACAAAATGCCAAACCACACCACAAATCTGCCTCGTATATTTTCCTGTTTCAAAACCTCCATCCCAAAAATCCACTCAAAATCATCATTAAGCAATTCCCATTAACAAACTTTCCTAGATTTATTTTTTTATGTTTATTACCGTACTAACCCTCGATTAACTTCTCAAAATAAAACCCGACTTTGTCTTTCAGGCTAATTTGGATTCCCAAGCTTTGTCAGTTCAACTGCTCCTCCACAACGTCCCTCACCACTTCATCGTCAGCGATAACCATGAGGATCACCTCACCTGAACAACCATCTCAACTACTAACCAGTCACTCACCCGATATAAGCTTCCACGCTGACCTAAAAATCCTGAGCTGGCTCAATTCCAGTCACTGTAGCTACGTCCCTCCCCTTAATCGCAGTCGCACCACCCCATTATTCCACCATCTTCTCTCCTCCGCACAACCATCCCACTGTACGCTCCAACATCTAACCGAGGCCTCAAAGATCCGGCCGAGACAGCCCTAGCGACTTCCATAATCGAGCTCAGCAAAAACAAAATTCCATCGCACCCAATTTCCCATATACAAACCTGAGGGTCTTTCGTAGACGAATCCAACAAGATCCACTTCGAGATTTTCGGTTTTTTTTAGAATTGTTGTTGATATTTTTTTTGGAGGAGCAACTTTGGCTTTTTGCTAAAAGAAAATAATGATTGTAGTTATGAATAAGGAAATGGAAATGAACAGAATGGGATCTAGGGATTTGGATCAAATTGGTATAGGCGACTGGATGGAAACAAACGATGATTATAATAGTTTCATTTTTTTTTCTTGGTCAAAGCCGTGAATTGCCAAAAATAGAAACCTGAATGGGGAAACAGAGGAGTGACTGGGGAGAGTATATAGTATTTAAAGAAATGAGATACCATGGTAGTCACTAAATGTAGTAGCTTGAGGGGTCTAGAATAGAATATCTTAAGGGGTACGCTGCTGAAAACCTTGGCAGACACGGTATCAAGATGCTTTGAGAGCACGGAATTGGAACCACAAATCGTTTTCCATTTTATTTAACTATCTTTTTGTTTGGTAAAATGTAGCAAAGGTGATTCCTAAAACACAAGGATGGTCTAAACTATAATTCATAGAACCAGAATTAGGATAGAATTAAATAGTATTTGTTGGTTTTCTTTTTTTTATCATTATAATTTAGTTAGCTATGGCCTATTAGGAAATAATCCTCTAATCTTGTTTTATCGAAAGCCATCATCACCCTTATTTTATTTTTATTATGCAAAATATGTTAGTGGAACACATGCTTGTAGTAAGGCAAAGGGTAAATTATGGACTTGAGTGTTAGATGGTGAAGTTGCAAAGATGGGAATTAAGCATCGTTAAAATTTGAACCTTGAAGTATACGTGATATACGTCAAGACCGAGTCGTGATATGAAGTTATCAGCAAAACATCTGGAGCATGCATGCAAAGTCTTTCTAGTACTTTACAAAGACAATATTGAGTATTCTATATGGTTTATGGTTCTAGATTCTCACGTATAAAGCTTCTGTGCAAGTTATTAACAATTTAACAACTTCCATTCTTTTCACATTCAGATTCCGCCATTAACACAAATATTGAATATGGTATTTTGATAGAATTTTTCTATAGAAATAAATGCCACTCTTTCCGTATTAAGATTCATAGTGTTAATCCATGGGTGCGTGCGTAATATGTTTTTCTTTCGTTTTATAAAAACATCGTTATTATAATTCAAATAAAATATTTAAAATCAAATTTAAATATTCAGAATTCAACAGTTAAAAATCGGGGTCGTTATATTCCTTTCCCCTTAAAATAATTTCGTCCTCGAAATTGCTAAGCAGTGAAAATGCTATAACTCTTACTCCTCATAACATACTTAGTTGTAATCTTATACTCCATACCTTCATAACCTAGTTCTTACCCGACCTTCGAATTCTCATACCAATACTCGACTATTCATAATTCTTTCCTAATGATTTGTCCACCATTTCTGGATAATCCATCATCACTTTCTTGCCTTCAATCCACATGCTCTTCTGCATATTCACACCCATTCCAATTGATTTTGAATCCATTTATCAGTTTCATTATTCCACTTGAAAATTTATTAACCCATCTGGTTTTCTTATTTCAATTGCAATTAACACTCGATTTTAAATTATAAAAAATTTGTTGAAAATTTTCTAACTGTTTAAATTTTTGAATTTTTTTGCCAGCATCTCCTTTGCATGGCTCAATCGGTACAACCACAACTCGCCTTACTAGGCCTTTCCAATCCAAAAGAAAATCAAAAAGCCAAGTGACTTGCCTCATAGGCTCATAAAACCATCAAACCCAAGTAATATTGTAAACATGTACCTTTTTGTCGGGCATAATTCTATCTTTTGCATTTGCTTCATTCAATATCTACTTAGCATACATATATCCATTCCCCAGTCGGTTTCAAATCAATCCAACTTCCAGTTTTTAACACTTTAATGAACTTCTGATTAGTTCACTTCATTCTATCAATTCAAATTTAATTTCTATTTAAGTCAATCCAATTATTATACTTGAATCCAAACTTATCCCAATTCAATTTCAATTAACAACATCCAATATATAATCAATTTGCTTATTCATAAGTCGAATTCATATTAACAATTAGAATCTCAACATTTCTCTTTATTTAATTTCATTTGGAATTATTTCTAATCCAATCCAATTTTATTTAACTTAAGTTAAATTGTAATTCATTTGATACATTTTTACCATTTCAATCTATTCAACTTATACAAGTTAAATTTTAATTTCAAAACTCAAATTCTCGGGTTTTATTTCAAGAAATAAATATATATATACATATATCCACAATCATTTGAAAATCCGCCCTTTGAAATTTTGAAATAACTTGTTCTTTTCAAATAAATTTTCGACCAAAGAATTATTATGGTTGCAATTTGTCACTTAGAAACTTGAAAATGAATACCGATAATGTCGCGATCCATTATCAGAATTATTTTCTCGCCACTGAAGTGAGTTCAGCGCTTAATAATTTTCAAAATCCTTTTAAAACCACTCTAATTTAAAAACTCTTTCAAAGTAATATTCTATACCTTTGTAATACTTCGGAAAATACTTATAAACATCCAGGATTTAAATTCCAAATTATGGTTTGAATCTCATTATAATTCAGGTTATTTCTATATTCCATTTTTATATAAATTCAATTTGGTTTTATATAACCATTTAAATATCAGGCCATTTGATTATAATAATAGTCGATCAAATCAATAATTTCAGAAAATTATTCCTTTTATATCAAAAATAGTTTTTGGGCAAAATTAATACATTTACCCCTTTGTAAAACAATACTGTATCGAATTGTTTTGTTCGAGAGTTTAGAAACACCTATCGATGTAGTTGTACATTCTATATCGACCAGAATTCATAAACCACTCAACAAACCAGTCAACACAATATAAAACAATTTTATATCAAATCTACAAATATGCGCTCATATATATACATTCAACTCAATCTAAGGTATTTCTAGCCCCATCTCTATTGAATCTCGCCACAGAGCTAAGGTTACTACTCAACCTTCAGCTCTGATACCAAATGTAATGGCCCGAATTTCCATACCCTTTGAGTTGACTAATAACACCACACGTCCAACCAAATTATACAGAAATACGAATCCTTAATAGAAAGATGTTATAGGATGAGAAATAGAAAGAAAGAATAGTTAGAATAGAAGAATCGAAGAACACAAATCTCATAATAGAACGAATAAAATATATTATATAACATAACACTTGAAATACAAATCAGTGACTTTATATATACATACCATCATCAGAGCATAACAACTATTTCTGGATCAGTTATAAACTCCTGTTTTCCAGATACAATCATAGTACACAGCAGAAAATATGATATTCTATAACTAACTGATAAAGCCTCCTGCTCCAAACTCCTCCAAGTGGACCTATAAAATCCTGACTACTTGGCTGCCCATACAAATTTGGGCACCCAAGAGTTTAGGGAAAAACAAAATAAACTCTAGGTCAGTCATGGGATAGGTGTGAGTAAACTCCAACCGTTGTTTTAACTTTCAAAATCCTTTCGAAAGAAATAATAATCATAAGACCAATCCACACATAAACATGGAAGGTTTTTACCTTACGATAACCCGAAAATTTTGATCTCAAAATCTGGTGATATTATAATAGTGTCTAAATCAAATAAATAGAATCTAGCAGAATGCTTGCATCTCACGCTCCATATATCATATAAAATCAAAAACCACATGGCGCTTATTGGAGATTCGATTTCCAACATGACAAGGTATGGAACCACCTTCCGATAGTGTATCTCTAGAGGGGAATACACTGGGTTCAACAAGAACATCTTGCAACCCAGCCCACACATGGCTAGTCACTCATTTAACTTGAGTGTACCAAGCATATTGTCCCCAATGGTTGTGATCAGCAACCATTACCGAAAGCATACAACAGTAAATAAAATAAGAAGCAAATGAAATTTCTCTAGATCAGGTGATAATACCTCTAATGGGAATGACCCACATGGCCATGCTGCTTACCCGATTTCTGTCATTTCCCGGGTGATGAGGCTTGAGGTCACGATTATCATTCAGCACATCTTGCCGTCATTTACTTTGGATGTCACGTCATAATACTTTCGTCCACATACGTTGACCTAGGACTGGACAAACTGAAGGCACCATTCTATTAATCCATCTTGGACAATTTCTACCTAGGGATAACAGAACAGCCCTTGCACTTTACTGCGTCTTCAATTATCTTCAACATAAGTTGATTCGTAACGCTTATGCCAATACAAAGTGGTTTTCAAATAATAAATCTGATCCCGGTCTCTCCATATTGACAACGGAGGTATAAAGTAAATCAAAACTTTGATAGTCGGTGATTTAACTATCAAAGAAACATCCATACAATCAACGGTCCTATTTCCAATTGGAAATTCTACCGATCAATCATCAACCAACATTGGCCCCTTTTTATATTAATTCCTCATTGTATTATCGATTCCAAATTCCTTTTCCTCTTCTATATTCTTTCAAAATTCAATTTTCTTGTTCAATTCTTGGAAAACATTTCCAATATCATAATTCCTTTCTTCGAGAAAATATCTCGTATTCTAGTTAGAAACCATCTCTATATATTCACGAATCCTTATTTTCTATATTCGAAAAATATACGTCATTAATATCGGAAAACAATCCCATATTACTTTTCATAATTCTTTATCCACCAATTCATTTCCTTTTCTATGCGTAAAAAATATCTCCCATTTTATTTGGGGGAAACATTCCAAAATCCTTTAAATTAACGCAATGTTATAAAACATCGTTATTATAACTCAAATCATTAATCAATTATTAACTAACCATATTGCTAACCAATCTTTACTATCGAACCTTAACCATTTCTCCATCAATCATGAAGTCAATCAAACTGGGGTATAATTACCTCTCAGACCTTAACTGAACAACATTCTCAACTTTGAAAAAGTCAAAGCTCACAAGTTCTAACAAAACCTCACTTACGTGACTCTCAGCTTCAATCTAAGAATCCACTTCTTTTATGGAAAAACCTTGCTTATAACGGTAGCGCTAAAATAGCTATTTAGATTTACAAAACATTTATTATAACAGTAGCGTTAAAATCACTGTTTTGATTTACAAAACATTTATTATGACAACAGCGTTAAAATCGCTGTTTTGATTTACAAACATTCATTATAACAGCAGCGTTATAATCGTTGTTTCCAAATATTTGGTATATATAAAATATAACTTGTACTTATTAATTCAATTAATAAGTAAATAAATGAATAAATAGACTTAATTCAAAATGGAATGTAAAAATAACTTCCCTAAATTCGATATAATCGAATTCCAATAAATAATTCTCTCTCGAATAATCTATATTCGATTATATTCCGAACTTTGGAATTTATTTACCATTTCAGGTTAATTCAAATTCTAAATTCACTTTTGAATTTTTCCTTTCCAAATCATTACCAAATTCCGTTATAACTTTTCCAGTCTACACTTTATTTTATATTCGAATTTTTAACTAAACTCGTCATTTTCTTTTAAAACGATTACCCATTTCCCTTTTCATTCAATGTCCAATTTGGATTCATATCTAATTTCCTTTAGAGATATTTCATTTGCAAGATAATTTCTTTAAACTATTCATTTAAGTCGTGAATATATTTCTTTTATATATTGTTTGATTTCGTACATACAAACATATCTTAAACCCAAATTTTATTTATAACTTATATTCAGAATTATTCATACAAGCCTCATCTTTTTATTTCAGTCATTTAAAATCTCGTTTAAATTTCCTTAATAATAGCTAAGTTTAAATCTTATTTCAAATATTGGCTTCGAAACTGATTTCCACCTTTTTCATTTAAATTCAAATTTGAATTTATAATTCACTTAATTTATACTCTCATTTATAAACAACTTCTTAATTTATCCATTTGAACAGGTTTCTATTTTCAATTATGTTCGAATTTTTATTTCTATTCTGGAAATAATTCCATTTTCAAATCCCAATTCACTTTCCCCATTCAAAAATATTTTATGGTATCTAAAATACCAAGTTTATAGGGCTAGGGTAAATCAAACACAACATATCCAATCATTGATTATATAACACATCACAATCAAATAAAAATAGCAATATAAATGTTGAGGAATCCAGTTGGATCCCTCCAACCTGTTTCCCTGCATCCGAAGTTGTTAATCAACATCAATAATATTATTTTACATCAATATGAAATATCAGAACTAATAATCGATCAACGATATGACTATATCAACCATTTCAACCATTTTTATCAACCATTCGTCCAACAACCATCCTACAATATAAAATTACTATAAATAAATTTAAAATCGTTTATATAAAAATATAAACGAGCCAGATTTAGTGAGTTAACTCACCTTATTTCACAGTTGACGATCCTGCTTTTATTTCATTTTAAAATCAAATAGATGTTTGAATTTATCACGACATTCTAGTAACTTTGTTCTTTGCGAAATTAGTTCCACAATGTAGCTCCAGTCATTACGATCCCAATGGATTTGGTCGTGTTCGATACTGTTAACATTTGAAAAGGTTGTAACATTTTTAAGATTCCACTTTTTAATAATATTTTATTTTTACTAATCCAATATTTAACCTTAATATAATACCCTGGCCACGTGATTCCCATTGACCTTCTTCCCAAAAGCACGCCTGCTAGCACCCAAATCTCACGCTTACTTCCTCCACTATCCATCACGTCCTCTATTGGTTCTCCACGCATAAAACAACCATGTTTTAAAATCATTACTTTTAATACACCCTCTCTCTCCCACCATAGCCTGCCCTTTTATCGAACGAACACAGTCTCGTTCATCCCCGTCAAATACACCGCTTCCACTATCACCTTCTTACCTCCTCTTCTCTACTGTACGAACTGCAAACCCAAACTTTCAAGTTTTCAAGTTCAACAAAATGACCATAAAGGTATTTGCTTCTCCTACAGGAACTTCTTCACTGAGATGCCTTATTGCAATACACAGAACGACCCCAACTCGTCTAGGAAATTCAAAACAAAATGCCAAAACACACCACAAAGCTGCCTCATATATTTTCCTGCTTCAAAACCTCTATCCCAAAAAGCCACTCAAAATCATTATTAAGAAATTCCCATTAACAAACTTTCCTTGATTTTTCCCATTAACAAACTTTCCTTGATTTATTCTTTTATGTTTATTACTGTACTAACCCTCGATTAACTTCTCAAAATAAAACCCGACTTTGTCTTTCAGGCTAATTTGGATACCCAGGCTTTGTCAGTTCAACTGCTCATGCACAACGCCCCTCACCACTTCATCGTCAGCGATGACCACGAAGATCACCTCACCTGAACCAACGTCTCGAACACTAACCAGTCACTCACCCGATATACGCTTCCACGCCGACCTAAAAACCCCGAGCTGGCACAATTCCAGTCACTGTAGCTGCGTCCCTCCCCTTAATCGCCGTCGCACCACCCCATTATTCCACCATCTGCTCTCCTTCGCACAACCAACCCACTGTACGCTCCAACATTTAATTAAGGATTCAAAGATCCGGCCAAGACAGCCCTAGCGACTGCCATAATCGAGCTTGGCAAAAAAAAATTCCATCGCACCCAATTTCCCATATACGAACCTGAGGTTCTTTCGTAGACGAATCCAACAAGATCCACTTTGAGATTTTAGGATTTTTTTTAAAATTGTTGTTGATTTATTTTTTTGGATGAAGCAACTTTGGTTTTTTTTGCTGAAAGAAAATAACGATTGTGGTTATGAATAAGGAAACGGAAATGAACAGAATGGGAACTAGGGATTTGGATCGAATTGGTATAGGCGACTGGATGGAAACAAATAATGATTAGAAGAGTTACATTTTTTTTCTTGGTCAAAGCTGTGAATGGAGAAAAATAGAGAAAGGAATTGGGAAATAGAGTAGTGACTGAGTAGAGTACACAGTATTTAAAGAAATGAGATATCGTGGTAGTCACGAAATGTAGTAGTTTGAGGGGCACGAAATAGAATAGCTTAAGGGGTACGCTGTCGAAAACCTTAGCAGACACGGTATCAAGATGCTTTGAGAGCACGGAATTTGAACCATAAATCACTTTCCATTTTATTTAACTATTTTGTTGTTCTATAAAATGTAGCAAAGGTGGTTCCTAAAACACAAAAATGGTCTGAACTATAATTCATAGAACTAGAATTAGGATAGAATTAAATAATATTTGTTGGTTTTTTTATCAGTATAATTTAGTTAGCCGTAGTCTACTAGGAAATAATCCTCTAATCTCGTTTTATCGAAAGCCATCATCACCCTTATTTTATTTTAATTATGCAAAATATGTTGGTAGAACACATGCTTGCAGTAAGGCAAAAGGTAAATTATGGACTTGAGTGTTAGATGGTGAAGTTGCGAAGAGGAGAATTAAGCATCGCTAAAATCTAAACCTTGAAGTATACATGATATACGTCAAGCCCGAGTTTGTGATATCAAGCTATCAGCAAAACATTTGGAGCATCTATGCAAAGTCTTTCTAGTACTTTACAAAGACAATATTGAGTATTCTATATGGTTCTAGATTCTTATGTATAAAGCTTCTGTGCAAGTTATAAACAATTAAACAACTTCCATTCTTTTCACATTCAAATTCCGTCATTAACATTAATATAGACATGGTATTTTAATAGAATTTTTCTATAGAAATTAATGCCACTCTTTCCGTATTAAGTTTCATAGTGTTAATCCATGAATGCGTGCATAATATGTTTTTCTTTTATTTTATAAAAAAATTCATTATTATAATTCAAATAAAATATTTAAAAGAAATTTAAATATTCGGAATTCAACGGCTAAAAATCCGGGTCGTTACATTCCTTTCCACTTAAAATAATTTCATCCTCGAAATTGTTAAGCACTGAAAATGCTATAACTCTAACTCCTCGTAACATACTTAGTTGAAATATTATACTCCATACCTTCATAACCCAGTTCTTACCCGACCTTCGAGTTCTCATACCAATACTCGACCATTTTTCAATCCAAATTATTATTTCTAAAAATAATTGGATTATTATTCTAGTTATTAACTAGTTCATTTCGATAAAAATATATTTTTATCTTTTCAAACTTGGAATTTTTCATCCCAAAATCTTTTCAAATCAGTTATTATTATTTACATAATTTTTCCATATTTTTAATAATTTTATTAAGGCCCTTCATCGGTTTCCAATAACGGCCACCAAACTACATTCATAGCAACCTTTTCTGAATTTGATTTGGACATATTTTAAAATCCAACCATTCAAATTTAAATCTCTTTTATTCATGGGAAAGATCTTTTTGATACAAACCCAATGGTTCTGGTTTTAGGAGAATCCGACGGTCGGATCTTCCGTTACATCAATTTGAAGTCACTGGTTGAAATTCGCGGATGGTCGCTGCGCGGCGCGTTCTATTCAAGCCATTTAATATATACAGTATATATATCGTCAATTTCTATTTAAAACATACTTTAATAAAATATTTATAAATTCGTTTTTAAATGGTTTTAACTTCCTTTTCAATTTTAAATTAAAATTGAATATTCCATATCATTATAATATTAAAATGATAATATTTTCAAAATGGCGTACGAGTTAAAATGGCGTATATCTACTTAACTCGGCTTCATATATTTCAATATTTTCATGTCCATCCAAAATCGGACATCAAAATCGTATTTTGATTCTTTACTGAATATTATTTTAAAATATTCGTTATTTCTGAATTGGAATTAGACTCAATCAATTACCATATAATTTTATTTATATGGATTCCATACATCGCATGTATTCAAAAATAGTGATAAACAACCATTAAACCGTCAATTCACATCCAGAGCGCAATTTACAACTGTATTAGCATTAAATAAATAAATAAATAATGCTCACCACAGTCTGTCAACCAATCGATTGACATACAACTAAATATAGGGATTAGCGTATGTCAAGTATCATCCTAATACTCGTGTGGGGTTTTCAAACAACAACAGTCGATTCAAGTTAATCACAGGTTAATAAATTTAACCAATTCTAGTTCGATTCGAATTATTTTTCTACTTAACCAAATTTCACTGTTTAAATTACAAATAAATATTTATAATTTAATTTCAACTACCACATTAATGTTAACATCATTATTTTTATAAGTTAATCATCACAATCACAACACAATACAGTCAATCAGATCATCCATGGGTTTTCAAACAACAGTGAGGTGAGCTAACAGGCACTGCACAACAATTGTGATAATTCAAACAGATAAAAATCAATACTGACAATTTTAAAATTCAGTTATAAAATAAACAACTATACAAAATTTTAGTGAAAGAGTTCTCACATTGGTTTCCACTCTGTCAATCTTTATTGATGATTGTATTTTTAAACTAAATTAGACAGGCGTTTAATTTAGCTCAAAAATTCAATTTGCTCTGTTTCCATTCTGGTCAGTTCCATTGTGTAGTATTCGACTTCATGATTCCAACGAACCCTTGTTTGCTGAATTCTGATTTCATTTGAAAACGATATGATATTTTATTCACTAATGACCTTAATAAACTAATTAAGAAATAGAATTAACTTAATTATATTATTAAACCTTTCTCCTTCTTCGTTTAAAACAGGAACCAGCAAAACCCATAAACCTCGCCTTCAATCACTCCTTGCGTGCGTCAATCAGGGCCACCTGTGAAATGACCCAAACTTCCCCGTAAAGGAAAGCCCATATTGAGTTAAGAATACAACAAATCAGAACACAAAAGAAGAAGTTTTCCTTGCTTATTACAACAATTTACATCAGAGTATAAGAATATATAGAGTATGAACAAATAATATACATTTGACAAATATCAGAGATTTACAAATGACAATGCAGCGGAAAATAATACAAAACAGAACTGAAAGAGATACACGGATACAGAGCTCTCCGAATATCATTCCAGCTATAAACCAGGATCCTGTGAATATAAATCTGCAAAACAAAAACAACTAGCTGCCCATGTGGAAAATAGGGGCATCCATAGTTTAGGTTAAAACAATAAACTCCAATTAGTCATGTGACTGGTGTGAGAACTAAAACAGCTATTAAATCTTTACTTTAAAATAAAGTAAATCAAGGGACCACGCCATATAATACGGAATAGGTTTCCTCCCAAGAATACCGGTGAATATAACAAAACAGCGCAATGGTTTCTGGAAAAATGAAGCTATTATAAGACTCAGGTCCCATCACATAATGCAACGCAAGCCGGAGGATAGAGTATTACCTTAACATAGCCAAACATGCTTGGTACATTTAAAACAAATCATTTTGATACTATTATAGTGTAAAGTGCATGAAAAAAACTTCAAATATAAATGTATCAATCATAGACGGCATAGTGCCCTATCCCACTATGTCGCCATACTAGGCTCTACAATTAAAACCGAAATGTCATGTATTGGAAGTTGGATTTCCGTCTGTGAACCAAGGCAAGGGATCTTCCTTACTGCTTCGAGACTCTCTAGCCCAAGCCTCACGATCAGAGCTCGAGTGACCCTTGGATCGTCAGGGCCGGTCCACACGAAGTGGATTAAAATGCCTGAACGATACGTTTCCCTGCCCTATGGGGTGTAAACTGGTCATACATCGACCAAACCATCCATCGGCACCGAAGTGACTGATATAACCGAGACACCTTGCTATCCATCATCCACATAAGTAAAACGTCAGGGCTTGCAAAACTCTGACACCACTCCTAGCTAGAAAGAAATGCATGTCCTCCCTAAGGTCCTCTCCCGTTTCTAGTTCACACCGGGGTGCGAGGCTCACGAATTAACGTTATACACAAAGCAATGCTATTATAAAGCCGTGCTTCAACCACAAGACTTCGCTTTTCAATAGAAGCCTTGATCATTTTCATCTCAGCATGCCACACAGGCAATTCACGCCATGCAACTGATGTATATCAATCACACAGAGTGAAGTCCAATGTCAGACACACATCCATTTACAAGTTCGTTATGGGTCTGAACGAAACCGGAGGCACCTTATTCCTCGTCCCATATGTCCAATATAGGAGAGTGGTCCTCGCATATCCGGTCGATCTCCAAGTACGTCTGGACGATAACCATTTATTACCTCGTCTTGGGTGTACAGCCCAATCAAGACATCAGTAATCATCCAAACGATGTGAAGACCTCCGGTCTTCAACCACTGCCTTCATCGTCCACTTATTGTCGAATCACCTATTCAGAATGGGATAAACGCGGTCTTTCTGAATAACTCGCATATATAATAACCAAGTGCTATAAAAACACAACATATGCCTCATTCCAATTCTGAATATTTTTTATTTAAATATTCATATCCTTTGGTAATGGTTCCCATTAATTTTATCAAAGATAAATTCTTTAAATTTATTCTTTAATCTTCCATTGGATATCAATCCAAACCAAATTATGGTTTATCCAAACTAGTCAGGATTAACGCACCTTACCGAAGTAATCATTTGTTATATCTCCCAATCCCAACCTATTCATCCCATGAAGCAAAACTGGTAATACTTCATATCTAACATCACGGTGTTATCGGTAAAGTTAATTACCATTTCACATTCAAATCTAATTACAGATTTAACTATCTCTTGGAGTAAAAATGGTGCTACTCCATTCTCGATCATTTCATGAATTCGATAAATTTAAATATCTCATTCACACTACAATCTAATTAAAATTCATTAAAAATCTAATTCAATTTTAATCTCAAAAATCATTAATTAATGATTTTTCAAAGTTAAGAAAATAATCTTATCTTTAACTCGGTTAAAGAACTAATATCTTTTAAAACACAGCTCATGGTAAACCCAAAATCTCATTCCATTAACAATGGAATCTTCACGGAAAACATATCAATATATGTAATAGATATAAACTTCCATATCCAACTGATAATATAAATGGAATAACAGCAAAGCCTTTTAAATTCCATATATATTAATAGTCTTCCTCTACAGAAGCCCACTTCGATTATTACCAAATTGAATTCCATTCAGTTCCAATTTAATATGTTAAATTGGAAAACTTTTCTTTGGAATGTCTCCTTTTAAATATTAACAAAAGATTTATAAATTTCAAATCATATTTCACTGTAAATCGGGTAAAAGAACGAATGTTGTTAAAAACACAGCTCACGATAAACCCAATTCACATTTCGTTTTATTCCAATTATTAAATATAATTGGAAACTCTAACAATCTTAATTAAAAGATTTATTCTCTTCACATGGGGATTCAAGAACAGTGTTACTGAAGACACCGTTCACGACAAACCCAAAATCCCATTTGATATTAAATACAAGGCCCTAAATAGAAAATATATCGGCTTATATTCAATATCAAATTCTACAACCAACAAATATCATATTGGAAATAATGATATAAATATATCTTTCAAATTTCCATAAAAATATCTGCATAATCACGAAATCCAACATCGAAATATTCAGAAGACAATGTCAATTCAAATCCATTCCAATTTATATGTTGGAAATCCTGGTTATTTTTAAAACCATTTCAAATCCAATTTATTTTATTTAAAAATTATTGGATTTCAAATATAGTTAATAACTAGTTCATTTTGATAAAAATACATTTTTATCTTTTCAAATATGGAATCTTTCATCCTAGTTCTTTCCAAATCATTTATTACAATTTTACACAAATTACTGTTATTTCTAATAATTTTATCAAGGCCCGTACAGTCGATTTCCATAAACGGCCATTGAATTGCACTTACATCGACCTTTTCCAAATTTGATTTGCACATAATTCCTAATACAACCGTTAGATTTCAAATTTCTTGTATTCGTTAGAAAGCTCTTTTCGATACGAACCTGACGTTCTAATTTTAGGAGAATCCGACGGTCGGGTCTCCCGTAATGTCCATTTGAAGTCAATGGTCGAAATTCATGAACTGCCGCGGCGCAGCGCGTTCTATTTAGGCCATTAAATATATACAATATATATATTATATATATTTCATCGATTTCCATTTAAAACATATTTTAAAAATCGTTTTAAATTCGTTTTCAAAACGATTTCAACTTCATATTCAATTTCAAATCAAATTTGAATATTTCTTAATAAATTCATTTTAAATTCATTTTAAAACGATTTCAATTTCATTTCAAATTCCAAATCAAATTTGAATATTCCTTAATAAATTCATTTTAATTTCATTTTAAAACGATTTCAATTTCATTTCAAATTTCAAATCAAATTTGAATATTCCTTAATAAATTCGTTTTAAACTCATTTTAAAATGATTTCAATTTCATTCCAAATCAAATTTGAATATTCCATACCATTTTAATATTAAAATGATAATATTTCCAAGTTTTCAAATTTTGAAATCACTTTTCGATATTCATTATAAAATGAATAAAATCGACAAAATTCCCGTTTATGTTAAAATGGCGTTTAACTACTTAACACGACTTCATATTTCAATATTCACTGAATATTATTTTAAAATATTCGTTAATTTTGAACTGGAATCAGCCACAGTCAATTACCATATAATTTTATTTATATGGATTTTATACACACATGTACACAACAATAATCAAACACAGTCAACCATCATCTAGAATGCATAACACAACTGTATAAGCGTTAAAAATAAATAAATAACGCTCAACACAGCCTGTCAACCCATCGATTGACATACCACTAATTATTAGGATCAGTGTATGTCAAATATCATCCCAATACCCATGTGGGGTTTTCAAATAACAAATACTGATTATTATTTGTGCAGTTGGGCGATGTGTAAAATTTATCGTCCAAATCAGTATCAGATAAATGAGTGCACATTAACAAATCATCCGATTTGTTTATGTGTATTTATTTCAATACATGACTATTTCACACAGTCCGTATATACAATAAAAATGATATTTTTATTGTTCAAATATTTTATACAGTTCATTTATACAATAAAAATGATATTTTTATTGTTCAAATAATTTTTCATCACATGAATATTTTAGACGGTCCATTTCACAATACATTCACAATCAATGTTCACAACATAGTACAATCAAACAAGTTGTCCATGGTCTGTGGACGACAGGGAGTAGTTCATATATGCAGTTATAAAATAAATTACTATACAGAAATAATTTTAGTGAGAAGTTCTCACATTGGGTTCTGAAATCTTTGATAACGACTGTTTTTAATTGAATTAAACCCTGCATTTAATTAAATCAAAATTCCTGACTGCTTCTAAATTCATTCTAGTATGCTCTATGTTGTAGAGTTCGTCAAGGGGATTACAACACACTTTGGTTCGTGCGATTCTGATATCGTTTGACAAAGATATGAGTGTTCAAAGGTTAATTACACATTTAAATTAATTAATTAATAAAAAATCTTAATTACTTTCTAATTCTCTTCCTCCCTCACGCAATATATAGAACCCATCAATCGACCCTCATCCGCCCCTGCGCATGCCGCCAGGTCACCTCCACCGCCAATAGAAGGTCACCACCATGAACCCCTCAGCGCCGCCGTCCATTGCCTTAGTTAGGGTCCACTCGCAGCCCCCTTGGCTTCCCAAACCATGCCTGAACGTGGCCGCTTCTCCCTCCAAATTTGAGCTGAACGCTGAATGAAACTTTATCAAGTTGGTATTGATTTCTAGAGGGCGTAAAGTACTTTGATTTGATGTTGGGGTCTTGATTTGATTCTAAGTGTGTTGAGAGAAATTGGAAGATGAAATCAGGAGATTTCTGGCCCTTTAAATTGTCGCTGGCGGCTCCCAAAACTTGGACCACGGTTTTGACTTTTTCAAGGGCTTTGACCATTTGGGGGTGTTTATAAAATAATTATTTTAATATTAAATTCATACGTTAGTCATTTAATGTCCCGAACTCCAAATCAAACTCAACGACTGTCGCCCTAGCTAAAATACCCTCATTCCAAACACAATGGAATATGTTTCATAACCCAATTTGGCAGTTACGATCAATTTTTATTAATTTTAAAATATAAATCAATATATATTGAATTCAAACGTACATTTTAATTTATCGGGGCCACATACAGACTTCAAAAATTCCTGAAAAATAAATCTAGCTACTTTTTCATGATACAGTCCTAAGAAAACTAATTTCATCGAATTTGGAGACTGTTTGAAAATTGATCATTTTCTGGTCGATCCAAATTGACTGAAATTGACAAAACACGTTTCCTTTTGCCACGTTCACATATTGATTTCAAAAATTATGGAAATTGGAATCTAACAAAAATTTGACATTACGGATCCAACAAAAGTGGTCTCGTTGGAAACGGAGGTCGTTTGCAAAATCTCTAATTTTAAGGACTATATTTTATATAAAATTTCATAGCGACTATCCTGAATTTTCAACTGGACATAACTTTTTATTCGTGCCATGAAATCTGGATTTTTCACATTCATTGGGAATATATTTTCAAGCAGATTGAAATATTTTTGGTTTCACCAAAATCCGATTTATTTTGAATCCTGTACATTTATTTGAAATTTGAAATTCGAAATCGAATTTTCAAACTACCTCGCCATTTCCAATTTCTTTTATAATTAAAATAAATATTTATATTCTAGTTTCGATTTAAATAAATTTATACGTTCCAATTCTATTCAAAATAAATTTCTAGTTGTTTTTATTTAAAATAAATCATTTAAAATATTTAAAATTCATTAAAATTGCCAAAATAAATTTTTTTAATTGGTTTGATTTTCCGGGTTGTTACAATCTCCCCCACTTAAAATCTTTTCGTCCTCGAAAAGGAACGGACCTGAAAGTTGTCTAACAAACCAACTCAACTTTCATTCTGGCTTTCTTTCTTCAACTTTTCAGTTTCTAAGAATTTTCAAATTCTTCAAAAATTCGGCTAACACCCTAAATTTTTGAAAAATTTCACCATAACCTCCTTTGTACGGGGAGACATTTAAAACTTCTACTAGCCACGTAGGGCTCTCACCAATCCAAAGGAAAAAGAAAATGCCAAGCAGCCATCCTTAGGCTCATAAACTCTTTAAAAGAAAAGGAAAATGCCAAGCGGCCAGCCTTAGGCTCATAAACTCTTTAAAAGAAAAGGAAAATGCCAAGCGGCCAGCCTTAGGCTCATAAAATCTTTAAAAGAAAAAGAAAATTTGTAAATACGTACCTATTTGTTGGGCATACAATTTTATTTCTCTTCTTAGCTGTTTATCCTTAACCTGTTCAACAATGTGTATATATACATGTATGCATTTCTAAACAATTTCCAACTCAGTACAATATTTGATTCAATTTGGCTTAATGGTTCAAAATTTTAATTAATCAAACCAATAATCAAACAACACAACCAGCAATCAATTCATTGATTAACATTTCAAATTTATAGCTTTAATATACATATTCAGATATCATATTTTTGATGCCAAGTCACAACAAATAACCCTATCTAAATTTTGGTTCTCACACCAATCAATTGGAAATATATAGAAACCCCACATTCGAAACTCGAACACAAACAATGCTGATGAAGCTTCATCATCAGAATTATCCCCGGTCGACTAGTGTGTGATTCTATATCTACCCAGTATATTTGAGGCTTCGAATACACGTTCGCAAGACGTATATGCAAAATCTTTATATACTGGACTGTCCAAAATCAATTTAAATATAATATTCAAATATGTATCATAAGGTTTAAATTTTCAAAACAAAAATTGTTTTCATTTTTATTTTAAAAAACAACACTCTTTCTACTCGTTCTAGGATACTACTAATCCTATCTCTAACGAGTCATTCTTATTAGATATTACTAATCCAATCTCTGATGAATTCTTTCATGCGGTCTTATTCTCGAGCTCTGTAAACCAAAGCTCTGATGTCAAACGAAACGGCCTGAACTTCCCCATAAAGGAAAGCCCGGATTGAGTTGAGAACACGAAAAATCAGAACACAAACACAAGAACATTTCTTTGCTTATTACAACAATTTACATTAGAGTACAAGAATATACAGAGTATGAACAAATAATATACATTTGACAAATATCAGAGATTTACAAATGACAATGCAGCGGAAAATAATACAAAACACAACTGAAAGAGATACACAAATACAGAGCTTTTCAAATATCATTCCAGATGTAAACCAGGATCCTGTGAATATAAATCTGCAAAACCAAAACTACTAGCTTCCCGTGTGGAAAATAGGGGCACCCAGAGTTTAGGTTAAAACAATAAACTTCAGGTCATTCATGTGACTGGTGTGAAATCTAGAACAGTTATTAAGTCTTTACTTTAAAATAAAGTAAATCAAAGGACCACGCCGTATAATACGGAATGGGTTTCCTCCCAAGAATACCAGTGTATATAACAAAACAACACAATGCTTTTTGGAAAAATGAAGCTATTATAAGACTCAGGTCCCATCACACAAGGCAAAGCAAGCCGAAGGATCGCGTTTTACCTTATAATAGCCAAACATGCTTGGTACGTTTAAAACAAATCATTTTGATACAATTATAGTGCAAAGTGTATGAAAACAACTTCAAATATAAATGTATCAATCATAGACGGCATAGTGCCCCATCCCACTATGTCGCCATACTAGGCTCTACAATTAAAACTGAAATGTTACGTATTGGAATTTGGATTTTCGTCTGTGAACCAAGGCAAGGGATCGTCCTTACCGCCTCAAGACTCTCTAGCCCAAGCCTCAGGATCAGAGCTCAAGTGACCCTTGGATTGTCAGGGCCTGTCCACACGAAGTGGATTAAAATGCCTGAACTTTACGTTTCCCCGCCCTATGGGGCGCAAACTGGTCATATATCGACCAAACCATCCATCAGCACCGTAGTGACCGATATAACTGAGGCACCTCGCTATCCATCATCCACATAAGTAAAACGTCAGGGCTTGCAAAACCCTGACACCACTCCTAGCTAGAAAGAAATGCAAGTCCTCCCTAAGGTCCTCTCCCATTTCTGGTTCACACCGGGATGCGAGGCTTGTGAATTAACGCTATACACAAAGCTATGTTGTATTAAAGCCGTGCTTTGATCATCAACCACAAGACTTTGCTTTTCAACAGAACCCTTGATCATTTGCATCTCAGCATGCCATATAGGCAATTTACGCCTTGCAACTGATGTCTATCAATCACATAAAGTGAAGTCCAATGTCAGACACACATGCATTTACAAGTTCGTTCTGGGTCTGAACGAAACCGGGGGCACCTTTTTCCTCGTCCAATATGTCCAATACAGGAGAGAGGTCCTCGCATATCCGGTCGATCTCCAAGTATGTCTGGACGATCACCAGTTATTACCTCGTCTTGGGTGTACAGCCCAATCAAGACATTAGTAATCATCCAAACGATGTGAAGACCTCCAGTCTTCAACCACCATTTTCATCGTCCACATATCGTCAAATCAGTTATTCAGAATGGGATAAACCCGGTCTTTCTGAATAACTCGCGCATATAATAACCAAGTGCTATAAAAACACAACATATGCCTCATTCCAATTTTGAATATTCTTTTATTTAAATATTCATATCCTTTGGGAAAGGTTCCCATTAATTTTATCAAAGGTAAATTCATTAAATTTATTCTTTAATCTTCCTTTGGATATCAATCCAAACCAAATTATGGTTTATCCAAACTAGTCGGGATTAGCGCACCTTACTGAAGTAATCATTTGTTATATCTCCCAATCTCAACCTATTCATCCCATGAAGCAAAACTGGTAATTCTTCATATCTAACACCACGGTGTTATCAGTAAAGTTAATGTAATGTCCCGTATTTTTTACGGTGTAATAATTAATTTATTTAATTATTTAAAATAAGGTTTGATAATTTAAAATGGTTTAAATCAAATAACTTTGAATATTTAATTAAAATAATAATTAAATAATATATTAAATTCAGAAATAATCAAAAATAGTGGAATTCACAATACAGTGTGAATTGGATTATATATATAGTATAATTCAGTTTAGAGTTGAATTATATTCACGAATATATTATATAAACGACAGTTGAACGTATTAATTATATTATAAATATAATCGAGCTCGAAATGGCATGGCAGTTCATAAATTGGTGATTCAAACTTTAAACGAATATGCAGAAGCCGTTTTAAATCAGATTTCTGTGAAACAAGAAACGTTAGGAGCTGGTGAAGTATATATTTCTAATGGAAGAGAAAACTCGAGATTTCGTCGTGTAGATTTTGATTTATGTCCAAATCAAATTTTAGAAAACTCGCTATAGAATTCCTTTATGATTTATAATGATTTATTTATATTTATAAAAGGAATTTCATTATAAATCGAATATCGATTTAATCGGGATTTGAAATATCGAGATAGAAATTCACATAGGAATATTGTGGAGCTGATTAATATTCTGTGTGAATATATACGATAATATTTATTTATAAATATTCAATTTAATTGTTTTTAAATATATTTATATATTTAAAAGGGTTATTTAGGGCTTTAAAAATAGCCAGTTTTGCAAACGACCTCAGAATTTGACGAAACTAATTTTGTTGGATCTACAATGTTAAATTATCGTTAGATGTCAAGTTTCGTGATTTTTGAAGTCAGTATGTGGCCGTACGGGATTTTAATGTGAAAAACAGTCAGTATTTTAACAGTTAAAAATACGTTGTGTAAGCAAACGGAGTCGGAATTCGATGAAACCAGTTTCGTTGGGACCATAATGTCAAACTGTAGCTGCATGCCAATTTTTGTGATTTTTGGGTATCGTATGAGGTCACGGTAATTTTTAATTGATAAGTACAAGCAACAATCAATTAAAAATTAAATATAAAATGAATAAAATATTTCTTCTTTACCGCCTTAGCTAAAGGTGTAATGCAAGCCAGGATTTCCCTTCCTCATCGGCCATTTTCTTTGGCCTCAAACAAAATACGTGGCCTTCTCAAAATCAGAGAAATCAAAAATAAATTTGTATAAATCCTCAAACCACTTGCGTTTGATTCCGGATGGCAAGAGCTTCAAACTGGTACTAATTTTATCAGGCTCGATGGTAGTTGGCAGTAGTCGAACTACCACAGTAAAACTAGGGTTGCAGTTTGTCATCAACGTGGGGGTTAGTAAACCAAGCTGGAGGTGGTGCTGGTCGTAGGAAGGCGAGGCACTCGTGTTGATGTCAATTGGGGGTGCTCCGGTCATCGAAAATGAAACCCGATGTCGGGTTGAAGCCGTAGATCACAAACAGTGAGGAAGTTCGAGTTCATGTTTGTGGGGTTAGAGTGAAAGAGGAAGAGAAGATCGTGGGTGGTGATGGCTCGTTGAACGGTGGATCGGAGGGGGTGAACGAGGTGGAGGAAGTTACTGTAACGGTGGAGTTTGATGCTGAAGCTCACGGTGGGAATTTTGGGGAAGACGGGTATAGATGGAGCAGGCTTTTGAAAGAAGGGGATGGGACGGTTTCAAGGTTAACGCCCATATTAACTAATAATTCATGTTTTATTTAATTTTAAACAATGTACTAACTTAAAAATTGTTATATATAGGTCATACGATATCAGAAATTCGAATGCTCAGATCCGTTGGGATCGTAAGGACGGACACTACAACATGGAACTGACTAGGAGAGAAACGAAGCTCGTTACAATTTATTGCAAAATAAATTGTCCATCTGAATCAAACGATGGTTATCGTTATTAACGATGATCGTCCAATGTGAGTAAAACTCACCAACTCTGAATAGTTCTATTTTTATAACGTATATTTAGAACTGATAAATGATGACTGATTGCTGTGTCTTAACTGTTTGGTTGAATTGCTTGTGTATTGGTTGAAATTATAGATAACGATATATATATAAATCGTTAATCAAATGTTGATTCTATTTAGCAGATTATTTCATACTGAAATGAAATCGATCTAAATTATGTTGTTTAACATCTGTGATGCAGGGAAACAGGTTGGAGGAATCCAACTGGATTCCCCAACATTTATTTTACTGCTTTCATATATTGTAATATATGATGTGATATATAATCTGTTGTTGATTATGTGTGTTTGAATGATATCGATCATGGTTATTTGGTATTTTAAATACCGTAAGAAATACTGGGATGTAAAAAGGGGATTTTCAAAGTGTATTTTGAAAATAAATTATTTATATAAAATCAATGGATTTTATATATAAAGAAAGGATTTTATAAAAGAAAATACTTTGTAAATTCAAAGAAGAATTAAAAAGGAAATTTATTTATAAAATCAAATGATTTTATAAAAAGGGCTATTTGTTTATAAAATGAATGAGAATTTATTAAAGAGAATTTATCGAAAGGAGTTATCGAATTTTGTTATTCGAAAGGGATTATCGATTAGTTTAATCGAAAGGAGTTATCGAATTTCGTTATTCGAAAGGGGTTATCGATTAGTTTAACCGAAAGGAGTTATCGGAATTAGTTATTCGAAAGGAGTTAATCGAATTTAGTTTTTTGAAAGGAGTTAATCGAATTTAGTTATTCGAAAAGGAGTAATCGAATATAGTTTATTCGAAGAGAGATTAATCGGATATAGTTTATTCGAAAAGAGAGATTATCGAATATTGTTTATTCGAAAGAAAGAGTTATCGAATATAAGCTATTCGAAGTGAGTTAATCGAATATAAGCTATTCGAAAAAAGTTAATCGAATATAAGTTATTCGAAGTGAGCTAATCGAATATTAGTTATTCCAAGTGAATTAATCGAATATTAGTTATTCGAAGAGAGTAAATCGTCAAATTCAGTTATATCGAATTCGGGAAAAGTATTATTTAATTTCCGGTTTTTAAATCAATATTTATTTTATTTATAAATAAATTAGAGTAGGTTAATTATTCAAAGTAAGAAATAAAAAGTTAGATGTTACGTTAGATATTTCATAAGTAGGGTATATAACATTAGCGTTATAATCAATGTTTTCAATAACAAAGTGGATTCGTAAATAGAATCCGAGAGTTACGTAAGGAAGCTTGTTAAAGATTAAAAAAATAAACTTTGACTATTCTGAAGTTAAAACATTGTTCAGTTAAGGTCTGAAAGGTAATTATACCCCAACTTGATTGATTTCCTTCTTAATTAAGGAATGGTAAGGTTTGATAGTGAAGGATGGTTAAGAGAATTTAGTTAATGAGTGAAATGGTTTGAGTTGGCATGGCGATGTTTGATTTAAACATCGGTTTAAACCAAGTGAAGGAGTTTTGGAAATGTTTTCCAAATAAGAATCAAAAATGTTTCCTGATAATAGAAAATAAGAATTTAGAATATATGGAAACATGAGATAAATAAATTAATGAACTAAAGAGAATAAATGTTAAATGATGATTGATCGATATAATTTCCATCTGGAAATAATATCGTTGTTTGCACACCTATTTTTCTTTGATAGTTAACTCACCGACTATCGAAGTTTTTGACCATTTTAACTTTGTTAATATAGAGAGACCGGTTGGATTATTATTCGAAGAACCACTCCGTATTGGCATAAGCGATGCGAATCATATATGCCAAAGAAAATTGAAGACGGAGTAAAATGCAAGGGTTGTTGTATAAATCTTAGGTAAAGATTGCCTAAGATGGTGGTACTGAATAGTGCCTTCGGTTTGTCCAGTCCCAGGATGACCTGCATGGAAGAATGTCTGATAGAGTATATTTAATAGTTCGCGTAAGTTGATCTCTTCAAATGTATTTATGTTTGGTGGCAGAGGAATTCGTTTCTCTTAGCTGTATACCCGTTGTATTTTTAGGGAAATCAATTTTTGATTTGGCGGGTATAACGATGCGACATTCAAAATGAATAATTGTGTGATCTGCCAGAGATAAGCGTGGCCTCTAGCCTCACAACTGGGAAATGACAAAAATCGGGCAGGCAGCATGGCTATGTAGGTCGCACCTATTAGGGTGTATAATCACCTGATCTAGAGTTTCACTTACTTCTAAAAATCTATTGTCGATACTGTCCCATTCGGGAAACGGTTGCTGATCCCAACCGTTGGTGATATACATTCGATACACCCAAGCGAAATGAGTGGTCGTTCATGTGTGGCCGGGTTGCAAGATGTTCTTGTTGAACCCAGTGTATTCCTCTCTAGAGATACACTAGCGAAAGGTGGTTCCATACCTTGTCATAGTTGGAAATCCATTATCCAATAAGCGCTCACGGTTTTGATTGCATACTATATATGTAGAACATGAGATGAAAGCGTTTCTGCTAGATGATTATAATATTGTGGTTGATAGACACTATTATAATATCAATGAGTTTTGATATAAAGATTATTTTGGATTCTCATAAGGGAAAAACCTGTTCCTTTATACGGCGTGGTCTTATGAGATATCGTTTAATGGCTCAAACTGTTTTAAACTGTTTTACTCATACCAGTCCGATGACTGACCCAGAGTTTATTTTGTTTTGTTTTCCCTAAACACTTGGGTGCCCAATTTTATATGGACAGTCAAGTATTCAGGATTTTACAGATATACTTGGAGAGCTTGGAGCAGGAGGCTTCAGGATTAAATAGCTATAGTTATTTCCGCCGTGTTGTAAGTATTGTACTCTGATAATGTTACTGTATACATATACCGATTTATTTCAAGGATATATTATCTATTATATGTTGTTCATTCCTGTGACAACCCCAAACCCCGTACTGACGGTGGCAAGGGTAATCTTTGGAATATAACACATAAACAGATAATAGCAGAACAGAATTAAATAAATACACCAGATAATGCACAAATAATACAGTGGATAAACATAATCATCAGAGTTACACAGTATAAAGGATCATACTTAGTACAAATACAGTTCAGCTATACATAAATGTCTACAACGGAAAAACAAACATCATATGTACAATAGGAGCTGAACAGCATAAAAAGAGATAAATGATAGAATCCATCTTCAGCTCCAGCTATCCAGAAAGAGCCAGATAAAACCTGAATACAAGGCTGTCCGTGTAGAAAAAGGGGCACCCAAGTTTGCAAGTGAAACAAACTACGAGACAGTCATGGGACTGGTATGAGAAATCTACTTAACACGTTTTATAATATGGCTAATCACAGGACCACGCCACTTTCGCGGAACGGGTTTACTCCATTGGATTTCCAGTGCTTAAAACAAGTAAATCTTTTAAAAATCGCAATGCTTTTTAGAAAAATGAAGCCATTATAAGACTTAGTTCCCATCACACAATGCAACGCAAACCGGAGGATAGAGTTTTTACCTTACAATAGCCAAAATATGCTTGATACGAATAAAAAAAAAGCATTCGATATTACTACTAGTGTTTATATGTTTCAAAAATAATTTCAAATCATAAGTATCAATCATAGACGGCATTAATGCCCCATACCACTATGTCGCTATATATATGGATACAATCAAAACCGCACGATGTCATATTTGGAAATTGGATTTCCGTCCTGAACCAAGGCAAAAGATAGTCCTTACCGAATTCGAGACGCTCTAGCCCGTGTCTCTGGAACAGCTGCAACTGCACCTTGGATCGTCAGGGCCAGTCCACCGATGTGGATTATTATGCCTGAACACTGCGTTTCCCCGCCCTTTAGGGCGTCAATGAGCCAACGAATGGCTCCATCGGCTTCACATAGTCACCGATATATCCGAGGCGCCTCGCAACAACAACAACCACATAGGTGAAAATAATATAAATGTCAGCCAATTTAAGCACCGACACCACCTCTAGCTAGAAGGAAACGCATGCCCTCCCTGAGGTCCTCTCTCGTTTCTGGTTCATACCGGGGTGTGAGGTTCGCGAATTCATGTTATACACAAAGCTACGCCACACAGGCGGTGCCTTGATCATCAACCACAAGACTTTGCTTTTCAACAGAAGCCTTGATCACTGCATCTTAGCATGCTACACAGGCAATTAACACCATGCAACTGATGGCTATCAATCACACATAGTGAATTCCAATGTCAGACACACAGTCCATTTACAAGTTCGTTCCGTGTCTGAACGAAACCGGAGGCACTATATACCTCGCATACTCATCGATCTCCACGTATGTCTGAACGATCACCACTCATTATCCATATTTCGGGATGCCTCCCAATCAGGACATCAGTTATCATCCAACCGAGGTGAAGATCTCCGGTCTTCAACCACCGTCTTCATCATCGATTTCTTATCGTCGATTCAGTTATCCAGAATGGGATAAATCTGGTCTTTCTGAGCAACTCGCGTATATAATTGACAAGTGCTACACAAACACAACATACGACTTATTCCAATTCATTAGTCACCATCCGTAAATTAGTAAGAGAACGATTTCCCAAATATTAACCCCGAAGGCCGAAACCAACATCAGATCAAAATCCAGGAAACCATTCGACTTAGCTAACCTTCAGTTAGTTTCTAAATTTCACATTCCATATCGCTTATAATATTTTATAACGATTTATCACTCTTTTTATTTATTTAAAAATAGCCAATTTATTCAAACAACGCTTCAGGCCATAACGCGGCTGTGGCACTGTTTTTCTTCAGATTTGATTTACACATATCTGAAAATCTAACCGTTGGATCTTCACAAAATTTATCTCATCTTTCCTCAGATTCGTGTTACTCTGATATTGTGTCTTCTTATTCTTCTTCTGTTCTAAGTTTCTATCTTATCTTTCCTCACCCTCTATTTTCTTTCCATTAGTTTTCTATTTTCCATTGCAATTGGGGTTAGACTTGTGTTATTTGGTTAACTCAAATTGGACCGAAATTTTGGGACACTACAGTTAATTACCATTTCACGTTCAAATATAATAAAAGATTTAACTATCGCTTGGAGTGAAACTGGTGCTACTCCATTCTCGATCATTTCATAAATTCAATAAATTTAGTTATCTCATTCACATTCCAATCTAATTAAAGACTCATTAAAACTCTAATTCAGTTTTAATCTCAAAAATCATTTCATAATGATTTTTCATATTTAAGAAATTAAACTTGTCTTTAACCGGGTTAAAGAACTAATGTCATTTAAAACACAGCTCACGATAAACCTAAAATCTCATTCCATTAACAATGGAATCTTCACGGAAAACAGATCAATATATGCAATTGATATAAACTTCCATATCCAACTGATAATATAAATGGAATAACGGAAAAGCCTTTTAAATTCCATATATATTAACAGTCTTCCTCTTTAGAAGCCTACTTCGATTATTACCAAATCGAATTCCATTCAATTCCAATTTAATATGTTAAGTTGGGAAACTTTACTTTGGAATATCTCCTTTTAAATTTTAACAAAAGATTTATAAATTTCAAATCACATTTCACTGTAAATCGGGTTAAAGAACGAATGTTGTTAAAAACATAGTTCAGGATAAACCCAATTCACATTCCATTTTATTCCAATTATTAAATATAATTGGAAACTCCAACAATCTTAATTAAAAGATTTATTCTCTTCACATGGGGATTCAAGAACAGTGTTACTGAAGGCACCGTTCACGGCAAACCCAAAATCCAATTTGATATTAAATACGAGGCTCTGAATAGAAAATATATCGGCTTATATTCAATATCAAATTCTACAACCAACAAATATCGTATTGGAAGTAACGATATAAATATATCTTTCAAATTTCCATAACAATATCTGCATAATCACAAAATCCAACATCGAAATATTCCGAAGACAATTTCAACTCAAATCCATTCCAATTTATATATTGGAAATCCTGGTTATTTTTAAAACTATTTCAAATCCAATTTATTTTATTTAAAAATTATTGTATTTCAAATCCAGTTAATAACTAGTTTATTTTGATAAAAATATATTTTTATCTATTTAAATATGTAATTTTTCATCCCAATTCTTTCCAAATCATTTATTATGATTTTGCACAAATTATTGATATTTTTAATAATCTTATCAAGGCTCAAATAATCGATTTCCATAAACGGCCATTGAATTGCACTTACAACGACCATTTCCAAATTTGCTTTGGACATAATTCCAAATCCACCTGTTAGATTTCAAATTTCTTGTATTCGTTAGAAAGCTCTTTTCGATACGAACCCAATGGTTCCGGATTTAGGATAATCCGACGGTTGGATCTCCCGTAATGTTCATTCGAAGTCAATGGTCGAAATTCGCAAACTACCACGGCGCGGCGCGTTCTATTCAGGCCATTAAATATAATATATATATATATATATATATATATATATATATATTTTGATTTCCATTTAAAACGTATTTTATAAATCGTTTTATATTCGTTTTCAAAACGATTTCAACTTCATATTCAATTTCAAATCAAATTTGAATATTCCTTAATAAATTTGTTTTAAATTCATTTTAAAACGATTTCAGTTTCATTTCAAATTCCAAATCAAATTTGAATATTCCTTAATAAATTTGTTTTAAATTCATTTTAAAACAATTTCAATTTCATTTCAGATTTCAAATCAAATTTGAATATTCCTTAATAAATTTGTTTTAAATTCATTTTAAAACAATTTCAATTTCATTTCAAATTTCAAATCAAATTTGAATATTCCATATCATTTTAATATTGAAATGATAATATTTTCAAAATTTCAAATTTTGAAATCACTTTTCGATATTCATTATAAAATGAATAAAATCGACAAAATTCCCGTTCGTGTTAAAATGGCGTTTAAATACTTAACACGGCTTCGCATTTCAACATTCACTGAATATTATTTTAAAATATTCGTTAATTCTGAACTGGAATCATCCACAATCAATTACCATATAATTTTATTTATATGGATTTCATACACACATGTACACAACAATAATCAAACACAGTCAACCATCATCCAGAGTGCATTACACAACTGTATAAGCGTTAAAAATAAATAAATAACGCTCAACACAGCCTGTCAACCCATCGATTGACATACCACAAATTATTGGGATCAATGTATGTCAAATGTCATCCCAATACCCGTGTGGGGTTTTTAAACAACAAATATTGGTTATTATTTGTGCAGTTGGGCGATGTGTAAAATTTATCGTCCCAATCAGTATCAGATAAATGAGTGTATATAAATAAATCGTCCGATTTGTTTATGAATATTTATTTCAACACATAACTATTTCACACAGTCCATATATACAATAAAAATGATATTTTTATTGTTCAAATATTTTATACACTTCATTTATACAATAAAAATGATATTTTTATTGTTCAAATGATTTATTCATCACATGAATATTTTAGACAGTCCATTTCACAATACAATCACAATCAATGTTCACAATACAGTACAATCAAACAAGTCGTCCATGGTCTGTGGACGACGGGTAGCAGTTCATATATGCAGTTATAAAATAAATAACTGTAGAGAAATAATTTTAGTGGGAAGTTCTCACATTGGGTTCTGAAATCATTGATAACGATTGTTTTTAATTGAATTAAACCATGCATTTAATTCAATCAAAATTCCTGACTACCTCTCAATTCATACTGGTCTGCTCCATGTTGTAGAATTCGTCAAGAGGATTGCAACGCACTTTGGTTTGTGCGATTCTGATATCGTTTGACAAAGATATCAGTGTTTAAAGGTTAATTACACATTTAAATAAATTAATTAATAAAAAAACTTAATTGCTTTCTAATTTTCTTCCTCCCTCACGCGATATACAGAACCCATCGATCGACCCTCATCCTCCCCTGCGCACGCCGCCGGATCGCCTCCGCAACCAATCGAAGGTCACCACCATGAACCCCTCAGTGCCATCGTCCATCGCCCTTAGTTGGGGTCCACTCACAACCCCCTTGGCTTCCCAAACCGTGCCTAAACGTGGCCGCTTCTCCCTCCAAATTTGAGCTAAAAACTGAATGAAACTTTGTCAAGTCGATATTGATTTTTAGAGGGCGTATAGTACTTTGATTTGATGTTGGGGTCTTGATTTGATTCTAAGTGTGTTGAGAGAAATTGGAAGATGAAATCGGAGATTTCTGGCCCTCTAAATCATCGCTGGCGGCTCCCAGAACTTGGACCACGGTTTTGACTTTTTCTAGGGCTCTGACCATTTGGGGATATTTATAAAATAATTATTTAATATTAAATTCATAAGTTAATCATTTAATGCCCCGAACTCCAAATAAAACCCAACGACTGTCACCCCTAGCTAAATACCCCAATTCCTGACACAATGGAATATGTTTCATAACCCAATTCGGCAGTTACAATCAGTTTTTATCAATTTTAAAATATAAATCAATATATATTGAATTCAAACGTACATTTTAATTTATCGGTGCCACATACAGAATTCAAAAATTTCTGAAAAATAAATCTTGCTATGTTTTGATGATACGGTCCTAATAAAACTAATTTTGTTGAATTTGGAGACCGTTTGAAAAATGGTCATTTTCTGGTCGATCCAAATTGACTAAAATTGACAAAACACGTTTTCTTTTGCCACGCTCACATATTGATTTCAAAAATTATGGAAATTGGAATCTAGCAATAATTTGACATTCCGGATCCAACAAAAGTGGTCTCATCGGAAACAGAGGTCATTTGCAAAATCTCCACTTTTAAGGGCTGTATTTTATATAAAATTCCACAGCGACTATCATGAGTTTTCAACTGGACATAACTTTTTATGGAGGTCCTTAGCAAAATCTCCACTTTTAAGGGCTATATTTTATATAAAATTCCATAGCGACTATCATGAATTTTCAACTGGGCATAACTTTTTATTCCCACTATGAAATCTGGATTTTTCACATTCGTTGGAAAGATATTTTCAAACAGATTCAAATATGTTTGGTTTCACCAAAATTCGGTTTTGAATCTTGTACATTTATTTGAAATTTGAAATCGAATTTTCAAGCTACCTCGCCATTTCTAGTTCCTTTTATAATTAAAATAAATATTTATATTCTAATTTCGATTTAAATAAATTTATACGCTCCAATTCTATTCAAAATAAATTTCTAGTCGTTATTATTTAAAATAAATCATTTTAAATATTCAAAATTCATTAAAATTGCCAAAATAAAATTTTTAAATTGGTTCTGATTTTTCGGGTTGTTACAACCTGAGATCGATCGGCCATCACCACTCCCTTACCTTACGCGGTGCCTCCCCACGGTCGCCATCACCGCCAGCTTGGTGGTCCGGATCGCCGGGAAAAACAGTGCAAAGGGCGCCACTTTGAGGCAGAAATTCGCGGAAGATCAGATATGTAAATTCATCATTTTTGTATTAATTTGAACAGCTCGTGATGCTCTTGAGTTTTTTCTTTGGAAGTATGATTTAATTCGAAGTAGATTACGGGAATTTGAGGGAAGAAGTATTGATCAATTTTTGCCATCCATTCAAGGCCAACGGCGTTGAACTGAGAATAGAATTAGGGTTCCGGATTTTTTTTATACCCTTTTCAATTATATCATTTAATTCTGATATTTATTTTTGATTTATGTATGGAACCTAATACTTCACTCAAGCCATTGCTTGTCGGTCTTAGTAAACCCCACGGCTAGTGATATACCCCAATTTTTCAACGCCTTGACACTACCTAGGTAGTCACCCCAAGAAATTGGTAGAGGTGGCCCTCAAAACTGAGACATATGCCTCATCCCAATTCGTCCACCTCTAACCAACTGAGCTAGGAGTGTCGGGTAATTCTAATATTTATTTCATAATGAAATTTTCATCCGAACTCCAAATCAAACCCAATGACTGTTGTTTCTAACTAAATACCCCATTCTAGACATAATGGGATATGTTTCGTAAGACAATTTGACATTTCGATCAGTTTTATCAAAATTAAAATATAAATTAATATAACGATCAATATTGAATTTGAACGTACATTTTAATTTACCAGGGCCACATACTAACTCCAAAAATCACGAATATTGAAATCTAGCTATGTTTTGACTGTACGGTCTTTACAAAATTAATTTCGTTGAATTAGGAGACTGTTTGAAAAATGGCCCTTTTTAACTGGCTATTAAATTTTAACTGAAATTGAAAACACATTTAAATTTACTGCGCTCACATATTAATTTCAAAAATTATGAAATTTTAAAACATGATTATAATTTGACATTCTGGATCCAACAAAAGTGGTTTCGTCGAAAACAGAGGTCATTTGCAAAATTGCTATTTTTCAGGGCTATATAATATTAAAAATATCTATAAATTCTATAGTGACTATTTTAAATTTTAAACTGGACATAACTTTCCATTTATAAAGTGAAATCTCAATTTCTTACAGTCGTTAGAAAGATATAGCTAAATAGATTCTAATGTTTCTTGTTTTATCAAATTCTGATTTATATTGAATTATGTATATTCAATTGAAGTTTAAAACCAAATTTTCAGACTACCACGCCATTTCTAGTTCGTTTTAATTAAATTTTAAATTTATACATTCTAACTTCGATTTAAATAAATTTTAAATCATTTATTCTCAAAATAAATCATTTTAAATTCTTAAAATCCATTAAATCAGTTAAAAATAAATTTTAAAATTGGTTCCAAAATCTGGGTTGTTACAAGTGTCCTTTCTATAAAGAACCAATTATTATAGTCAACTATGTTTCCTTTGTATATATATATATATATATATATATATATATACAGTTTCCTTTTTCTAAAGAAATTGATGATCATCCCTTCTAGAACTCTGCCATGACTAGTTTCATGTCTGTTCATCATATGATAATAGCAATAGGGTCCTCCTAGTTTGACTTCATTTTTAGGTTTCTTCTTTTGTGATGGCCAATAGTCTAACTCATGCTTAGTCATGAAGTAGATACTCATGATTGATCTAGTAAGCTCACATCCTTTTGGCAATCTTGATTCGAAGGTTTTCTTTCGACGTTGGGACTTATCTTTTTTTTACTCAATTCCATTTTCTTTTCTTTGTCTTCAAAATTCCTTTTATTTGTGTCTTATGACAGAGGTGTAACCTTATTAAACCCTCATGGGGCGAGGTAATTGAAACCTTTCTCAACTCTTTTCCCAAATATCATTTTCTTAGCCTATGCCTGAATGACTTCCTTGATATAAAGAAATGAATTGTATTTCTTTAATATAGAATTTCTTAGGGCAAAGATTGGGGTTGGTCCTAAATGGAAAGGGCTAATGCTCCAATGATTAGGATCATAAGGCTATACTTCATTTTCCTTATTTTGGATATCCAAGGGTTCCAGCTTAATCCTTTGCCTTTTGGTAGTCCATGGTTCATTAATACTTGATGTAATCATGGGGAACTCAGTAGTTATTCGTAGATACCTTCTATTCATGGTTTCTGCTTCTTTAAACTAAGTCCAATCCAAGACGGAACAACATAGTTAGATATGTGATTGTTAACCACAAGGTCGGATGTTCAAGCCCTCCTTCTAGCGCTAAAATGTTAATGATATTTTTCGTCAACACCGGAGATAGGTCTAAGTAAATGGACTTAAGGAAAAATGGGATTATTTAGTTCCTACAAGCTTGAGTTAGTTCACTGTTTCCTAGATATCAAGGTCTTAAGCCCGAAGATTAGTTACTCTTCCCTCAAGGAGTGAGTATCACGCTTAAGAGACATAACAGCCAACAATTACATTGGGATAAGGGTTCTCTAAGCACGACACAAGATAGAAAGTTAAACGGTTTGTAGGAAGGATTTTTTAAATAAGCTTGAGGAAGGGTCTAAACTTGTGTAGGAAATCTTTGTTGCATAGAAAGCGTAAGGTAGTATGTAAAGGAAGTAGTTAAACAACTCATAGGAATTATGCTAAGTGTCGATTCACTCTTTATTTCTCATCGATCTGAGTACATAAGTGTTTACAAAGGAAATCCCCAAATTTGTTTAGAAATTAGGGTTTACTCTATAAGAAAAGAGTACAAGATTGAGAAATGAGAAATTGGTCTCGAAAATTTGGCCCCTAGGGTCTTATTTATGAACAAATTAGGACCCTCTTTTTCCATTGGGTCAGCAAAAGCCTCCTTCAAGCGCAGCAGCTATGTGTCAGCCGCCTTTTCCCTTTCGGTTCTGGTTGCTTTGTCTTTTAGCCGTTTTTTGGCCTTTTTAATAGAGATAACAGAGCTTTCGGTGTGTCAGTTCTAGCTCTCGGCGGGATGGTCTCGGTTTCTTGAGCTTCTCTTTGATGTTTCATTTCACTCTCGTATCGATACCAAGCCCATTGGTATGGATTGATGAAGAATGGAGCTTTGATGACAACAACCTTATTTTAATTATCATTCTTAATTGATTATAAAATATATACTAACAAATTTGTATCACCCCGTATTTTTATTGCAATTAAAAATGTGCATATAGAGATATATGCATAAACATAAGTAAAAATGAATTAGTAAACGTAATGCATGCATTGATAATAAAAATAAAAATAAAAGGAAAAGAGGAATTGTAACAACCCGGAAATGCGAACCAGTTTAAAATTTTTATTTTGGCAATTTTAGTGAATTTTGAACATTAAAAATAGACTATTTTGAAAAATATTGACAAAAATTTATTTTGAATAGAATTCGAACGTATATATTTATATACGTCGTCGTTAGAATATAATAATTATATATAATTATAAAAGGAATTGAAAATGGCGCGGTAGTTCGATAATTCAATTTCAAACTTCAATTGAACGTACCGGGTGCAAAACAATCCGGATTTTAGTGAAACCAAAAATAATAGGATCCAATTGAGTATATCTTTCCAAAGAATCCGGAAAATCAAGATTTCATAGCGGGAATCAAAAGATATGTCCAGTTGAAAATTCAGAATAGTCGCTATGGAATTCAGGCCCTTAAAAATAGCCATTTTGCAAACGACCTCGGATTTCGACGAAACCACTTTTGTTGGATCCGGGATGTCAAATTATTGTTAAATTCCAATTTTCATAATTTTTCGAATCGATATGTGAGCGTGGCAAAGGAAAACGCGTTTGACCAGTTTAAGTTGATTTTAATCGACTGGAAAATGGCCATTTTTCCAACGGTCTCAGAATTCGACGAAATTAGTTTTGTTAGGACCGTATCATCAATACGAAGCTAGAAAATATTTTTTTGCAATTTTTCGAGTTAGTATGTGACCCTAGTAAATTGAAATGCGCGTCCAAATTCAATATATAGATTTATATGTTGATTTTGACGAAATCTGATCGAAACGGTCAAATCAGCCTACGATACCTATCCCATTGTGTTCGGAATGGGGGTAAAACGCTAGGGACGACAGGCGGTGGGTCCCGTTTCGAGTTCGAAAATAAAAGTACCTTATTGAAATTAATTAAATAAATTAAAAATAAAATATCTCTCTCCTATACCCTCCAGGGCCCCCTCCCCGTTAGTTCATTTTCAGAATCGAAAAAAAATGGCGGACGGCAGGGAGGAAAGCCGCCGCCGCGGCCACCAGGGGCGGCGCGCCTCCGGCGCCGCCATCCAGCAGAAACCTCCCTCATCTTCTTCCTCCTCCTTCCTCCACGAACACCTAGAACACCCGAACCCATCTCGGCCAATGACGAGACCTCCAAACGCCACCACCCCGATCCGCTTCCCCCCTGCCTGACGACGCGACCTCCCTCCTCCTCTCGATTCTCCCTCTTCAGCGATCAAAGAAAACCACCCCCTCCTGCGATCGAAATACTGTAAGTTTATTTCTATTTATTTCAGTTAAATTAGCATATAAAAGTCTGATTTTTATATAAGGGGTTAGCATATAAAAATCTGGTTTTTTTTATAAGTGATTTGCAAACAAAGATATGATTTTTATATTATAGAAAGAAGAAAGATATGATTTTTATATTATAGAAAGAAGAAAGATATAATTTTTATATTATAGAAAGAAGAAAAATATGATTTTTATATTATAGAAAGAAGAAAAATATGATTTTTATTATATTTGAAAAGGCGAAATCTTTATAAATGAAAAGGTGAAATCTTTATGTAGAGAATGTCGGTGTAAAAATAGAATTTTTATCTATATAGTAGCGATATAAAAAATAGAATTTTTATCTATATAGTAGCGGTATAAAAATAGAATTTTTATCTATATAGTAGCGATATAAAAAAAGAATTTTTATCTATATAGTAGCGATGTAAAAATAGAATTTTTATCCATATGGAGTGATTATAAAAATATAATTTTTATATACATAGCAGCAATATAAAAATTTGATTTTTATATATGTAGTGGCTACGGACAACGAAAGTGACAAAAGGTGAGAACAGTGATGATTCCCTACATTAGAAGTGTCGTGGAGTTGTGACAGCTTTGGTGAGAACTTCTCACTCTAAATTTCTTTTTCTAGTTATATATATATACTAGGATGCAGACGGTGCTTAGCAGCACCCGGCACCCGTCATCCACAGACCATGGATGGCTTGTTTGTTTGATTGACGTGTTGTGAAAATTGTTTGTGATGTTGATGTGAAATCGATAATAAATTGTAGATGGTTGAAATAAATAAATTATCGTTAAAAATATAATTTTTAACGTGAATATGAATATAGTGAATGTGAGAAAATAAATATTTATAAACAAATCGACCGATTTGTTTATATGCACTGATTTGACTGATATTGATTAGGATGATAAATTTTACACATCGCCCAACTGCACAAATAAAAATCTGTGTTTGTTGATTTGAAACTCCACACGGGTGTTGGGATGAAATTTGGCATACGCTAATCCCAATTATTTAATTGTATGTCGATCGGTTGGTCGACAGACTGTGTAAGCGTTAATTATTTATGTTTGAGGCTTATGCAGTTGTGTGGTGCACCTTGGATGATGGTTGATTGTTTATCATTGCTAATATATACATGTGTTGTATGGAATCCATATAATTAACATTATATGGTGATTGATTGGGCCTTATTACAATCGGGAAAATAATGAATATTATAAAAGAAAATTCATGTGTTGAATATAAAAATAGTCATGTATTGACGATGTTCATGTGTTGAAACTATTTATGTGTTGAGTAAAATATTTTAATAATAAAATTTACATCTTTATCATATTTAAGATTAGACACTACTTCACGGTGGAGTCTGATTGAAAATCAAATGATAAATACCATAATTTTATAAAATATTTTACATAACAAAAATAGTCGTGTGTTGACAGTACTCATGTGTTGAGATTAGTCGTGCGTTGAAAGAAATATAGATTCATGTGTTGAATAGAATATATATTCATTTGTTGAATAGAATAACGAATTTATTGAAATATATATATAAAGCCGTGTTGATTAGAGTTGCGCCATTTTGACGTGAACGATATTTATATCGACTATATTCGTTTTTATAATGAATATAGAAAAAGTGGTGATTTCAAAATATAACGTTTTGAAAATATTATCATTTATATAGTAATGATATGAAATATTCAATTTTGATTAGAAATTGAAATAGTGTTGAAATGGTTTTGAAAATGAAGTTAAAACGATTTATAAAATACGTTTTAAAAGGAAATCGACGAAATATATATAATATATATATTATATATATAATGGCCGGAATAGAACGCGCCGCGGCAGTTCGTGAATTTCGACCATTGACTTCGAATTGACGTTGCGGGAGATCCGACCGTCGGATTCTCCTAAAACCAGAACCGTTGGGTTTGTATCGAAAATAGCTTTCCAATGAATATTAGAAATTTGAAATCTAACAGTTGGATTTGGAATTATGTCCAAATCAAATTTGGAAAAGGTCGTTGTAAGTGCAGTTCAATGGCCGTTGATGGAAATCGACTGTACGTGCCTAGATAAAATTATTAAAAATATCAATAACTTGTGTAAAATCATAATATGTGAATTGGTAAGAACTGGGGTGAAAAACTCCACATTTGAAATGATAAAAATAGATTTTTATCGAAATGAACTAGTTTTGAACTAGAATTAAAATCAATTTATTTTTGAAATAAATAAATTGAATTTTAAAGTGATTTTAAAAATAATCAAAATTTCCAATACGTGAATTGGATTGGAGTTGAATCGAAATTATCTTCGGAGTATTTCGATGTTGGATTTCGTGGCTATACAGATATTGTTATGAGAATTTGAAAGATATATTTTATATCATTATTTCCAATGCGATATTTGTTGGTTTCAGGATTTGATATTGAATATAAGCCGGTATATTTTCTATTCAGAGCCTTGTATTTAATATCAAATGTGATTTGGGTTTGTCATGACGGGTGTCTTCATTAACACTGTTCTTAAGCCCAATAGAGAAAAAGATTAAATCTTTCTATTTAGATTTAATGAAGTGTGTCAATTAAATAATATTAATTGGAATTGAATTTAAATTAGTTCTTGGGTTTATCGTGAGCGGTGTTTTGAATAACACTTGTTCTTTAACCCGATTAACAATAGAATGTGATTTTGGGTTTATCGTGAATCGTATTTTAAATGACATTGGTTCTTTAACCCAATTAAAGACAGGATATTGATTTTTGAAAAGATTAAAACTAAGTGGAGTTTTAATGAATCTTTAATTAGATTGAAATGTGAATTGATAATTTAAATTATCAAATCTGAAAGGTGATCGAGAATGGAGTACCACCAGTTTTGCTCCAAAGCGATAGTTAAATCTTTAATTAGATTTGAACGTGAAATGGTAATTAATTTTAACGATAATACTATGGTATTAGATATGGAGTATTACTAGTTTTGCTCCATGGGATGAATAGGTTGGGATTGTGAAATAAAATAAATAATTACTTCGGTGTGGTTCGCTAATCCCGACTAGTTTGATATGATATCCAAAGGAAGATTAAAGAATAAATTTAGAAGAATTTATCTTTGATAAAATTAATGGGAACCTTTCCCTAAGAATGTGATTTTGTGAATAAAAGGATATTCTGAAGTGGAATGAGGCATTTGTTGTGTTTATGTAACATTTGTTTATCATATACGTGGGTTATTCAGAAAGGCCGGGTTTATACCCATTCTGAATAACCGATTCGACGAGATGTCGAGGATGAAGGCGGTGGTTGAAGACCGAAAGTCTTCACATCGGTTGGGTGATTACTAATGATCTCAATTGGGCTGTACACTCAAGATGAGGGAAACAGTTGGTGATCGTCCAAACGTACTTGGAGATGGATGGATATGCGAGGAAAGTGCCTCCGGTTTCGTTCAGACCCAGAACGAACTTCTAAATGGATTGTGTGTCTGACATTGGATTTTATTCTATGTTGATTGATCTTCATTAAATATACATCTATTTGGTGGTGGAGAATTTATTCTCTTGCTTAACGCCCTTCTCTGAGACGTACGAGCTTAGAGGTTGTATACCGATGGACATCAGTCGCATAGAGTGAATTACCAGTGTAGCACGCGTAAGTGGCAATTGATCAAGGCTTCTGTTGAAAAGCAAAGTCTTGTGGTTGATGATCAAAGCACGGCCTGTGTGGCGTAGCTTTGTGTATAGCGTGAATTTGCGAGCCTCACACCTCGGTATGAGTCAAAAACGGGATAGTGACTGCAGGGAGAGCATGACGTTTCTTTCTAGCTAGTGTGGTGTCAGTGACCTACCAGCCCTGACATTTATATACTTTTCACCTGTGTGGTTGTTGGATACGAGGTGCCTTGGATATAGGTCTGTAAGGACCGGGAAATGTGTGTTCAGGAATAATTAATCCTCAAAAGTAAGAGAGGAACGGCCCTGAAGATCAAAGGATCATAGTGGGGTCCTGAGACATTTGCTAGAGTGTCTCGAATCGGAGAGGAACTTGCCCCTTGCCTCGACTCATGATGGAAATCCAATTTCCAATACGTGATATTGCGGTTTTAATTGTAGAACTAGTATGGCAACATGATATATGGTACGCATGCCGTCTATGATTGATATTTATGATTGAAATTGTTTTGACACTATACACTTATAACAGTATCAAATGATTTGTTTTAAACGTACCAAGCATGTTTGGCTATTATAAGGGAAAAACTCTATCCTTCGGCTTGCGTTGCATTGTGTGATGGGACTTGGGTCTTATAATAGCTTCATTTTTTCAAAAAGCATTGCGCTGTTTTGTCATATGCACTAGTATTCTTGGGAGGAAACCCATTCCGTGTTATACGGGGTGGTCCCTTGAATTACTCTCTTCTAAAGTAAAGTTTTAAATAACTGTTTTAGTTCTCACACCAATCCCATGACTGACCTGGAGTTTATTGTTTTAACCTAAACTCTGGGTGCCCCTATTTTCCACACGGGCATCTAGTAGTTTTGGTTTTGCAGATTTATTTTCACAGGATCCTGATTTACAGCTGGAACGATGCTCGGAAAGATCTGTATCTGTGTATTACTTCTAGTTGTGTTTTGTATTATTTTCCGCTGCGATGTATTTAAATGTAATTTATTGTAATCTCTGATATTTTTCTGTTGAATAATATTTATTCATACTCTGTATATTCTTGTAATCTGATGGAATTGTTGTAATATACAATGAAATGTTCTTCTGTCTGCGTTCTTTTGTGTGTTGTCGTCAACGCAATCCGTGCTTTCCTTCACGGGGAAGTTCAGGTCGTGTCAGTTTGGTATCAGAGCTTTGGTTTACAGAGCTCGAGAACGAGACACATTAGAACCGAACGAAAGAATTCATCAGTTATTGGATTAGTAATATCCAATTAGAATGAATCTTTAGAGATAGGATCAGTAGTATCCTAGAACGAATTTTTCAAATAAAAACGAATTTTGTTTTGAAAATTTAAATCGCTTTATACATATTTGAATATTTATTTATTTTGAATTTGGACAATCGAGTATATAAAGATTTCGCGTATACGCGTCATGAACGTATATTCGAAGTTTTAATATACTGGATAGATATAGAATCACACTCTAGTCGCCCAGAGATGATGTTGATAATGACCATGGCATCATCAATATTTATGTTCGTGTTTCGAAGGTGTGATTTCTATATATTTCCATTAGACTGGTGTGAGAACCGAAATATAGCTAGAATACATTGTTGTGAATTGGCATCAAAAACATGACTTTTTATATATAAAAATTATGAATTTGAAACTCTAATTCACTAATTGATTGATGGTTGTGTTGTTTGTTAATTTGTTTAATAATTTTGAACCATTTAGCCTAATAGAACCAAATATTGAATTGTATTGAAAATTAGTCGCATTTGCTTGCATATACATGTACTTACATTGAACAGGTCAAAGCAAGGAGGCTAGAGCAGAAGAATAAAATTTGTTTGTCCGACAAATAGGTACATGTTTACCATAATTTACTGATTTGTTTGGGTGATGATGATTTTATGAGCCAATTGGCTAGCCGCTTGGCTTTTTCTTTTTGAGATCAGAAGGCCTTTATGGCAATTTCGGGATTTTCCCGGTGCTCCCGGTGCAGGGGAGGTTATGGCGAAATTTTTCGAAAATTTAGGGTGTTAGCCAAATTTTTGAAAAATTGGAAAAGTTTTTAGAAACTGAAAAGTTGAAGAACTTAAGCCATAAAGAAAACAATGGAAGTTGAGTTAATTAGCTAAACAACTTTCGGCTTTGTTCCTTTTTGGGGACGAAAAGTTTTAAGTGGGGGAGAATGTAACAACCCAGAAATGCGAGCCAGTTTAAAATTTTTATTTTGGCAATTTTAGTGAATTTTGAACATTAAAATAGATTATTTTGAAAAATATCGACAGAAATTTATTTTGAATAGAGTTCGAACGTATATATTTATATACGTCGTCGTTAGAATATAATAATTATATATAATTATAAAAGGAATTGAAAATGGCGCGGTAGTTCGATAATTCGATTTCAAACTTCAATTGAACGTACCGGGTGCAAAACAATCCGGATTTTAGTGAAACTAAAAAATAATAGGATCTAACTGAGTATATCTTTCCAACGAATTCGGAAAATCAAGATTTCGTAGCGGGAATCAAAAGATATGTCCAGTTGAAAATTCAGAATAGTCGCTATGGAATTCAGGCCCTTAAAAATGGCCATTTTGCAAACGACCTCGGATTTCGACGAAACCACTTTTGTTGGATCCGGGATGTCAAATTATTGTTAGATTCCAATTTTCATAATTTTTCGCATCGATATGTGAGCGTGGCAAAGGAAAACGCGTTTGACCAGTTTAAGTTGATTTTAATCGAATGGAAAATGGCCATTTTTCCGACGGTCTCAGAATTCGACGAAATAAGTTTTGTTAGGACCGTATCGTCAATACGAAGCTAGAAAATATTTTTCTGCAATTTTTCGAGTTAGTATGTGACCCCAGTAAATTGAAATGCGCGTTCAAATTCAATATATAGAATTATATGTTGATTTTGACGAAAACTGATCGAAACCGTCAAATCAGCCTACGATACCTATCCCATTGTGTTCGGAATGGGGGTACAACGCTAGGGACGACAGGCGGTGGGTCCCGTTTCGAGATAGAAAATAATAGTACCTTATTGAAATTAATTAAATAAATTAAAAATAAAATATCTCTCTCCTATACCCTCCAGGGCCCCCCTCCCCGTTAGTTCATTTTCAGAATCGAAAAAAAAAGGCGGACGGCAGGGTGGAAAGCCGCGGCCGCGGCCACCAAGGGCGGCGTGCCTCCGGCGCCGCCATCCAGCAGAAACCTCCCTCCTCTTCTTCCTCTGCCTTCCTCCACAAACACCTAGAACACCCGAACCCATCTCGGCCAACGACGAGACCCCCAAACGCCACCACCTCGATCCGCTTCCCCCCTGCCTGACGACGCGACCTCCCTCCTACTCTCGATTCTCCCTCTTCAGCGATCAAAGAAAACCACCCCCTCCTGCGATCGAAATACTGTAAGTTTATTTCGATTTATTTCAGTTAAATTAGCATATAAAAGTCTGATTTTTATATAAGGGGTTAGCATATAAAAATCTGGTTTTTTTATAAGTGATTTGCGAACAAAGATATGATTTTTATATTATAGAAAGAAGAAAGATATGATTTTTATATTATAGAAAGAAGAAAAATATGATTTTTATATTATAGAAAGAAGAAAAATATGATTTTTATTATATTTGAAAAGGCGAAATCTTTATAAATGAAAAGACGAAATCTTTATGTAGAGAATATCGGTGTAAAAATAGAATTTTTATCTATATAGTAGCAATATAAAAATAGAATTTTTATCTATATAGTAGCGGTATAAAAATAGAATTTTTATCTATATAGTAGCGGTATAAAAATAGAATTTTAATCTATATAGTAGCGATATAAAAATAGAATTTTTATCTATATAGTAGCGATGTAAAAATAGAATTTTTATCCATATGGAGTGATTATAAAAATATAATTTTTATATACGTAGCAACAATATAAAAATGTGAACTTTATATATGTAGTGGCTACGGGCAACGAAAGTGACAAAAGGCGAGAACAGTGATGATTCCCTACATTAGAAGTGTCGTGGAGTTGGGATAGCTTTGGTGAGAACTTCTCACTCTAAATTTCTTTTTCTAGTTATATATATATATATATATATATATATATACTAGGATGCAGACGGTGATTAGCAGCACCCGACACCCGTCATCCATAGACCATGGATGGCTTGTTTGTTTGATTGATGCGTTGTGAAAATTGTTTGTGATGTTGATGTGAAATCGATAATAAATTGTAGATGGTTGAAATAAATTAATTATCGTTAAAAATATAATATTTAACGTGAATATGAATATAGTGAATGTGAGAAAATAAATATTTATAAACAAATCGGCCGATTTGTTTATATGCACTGATTTGACTGATATTGATTGGGATGATAAATTTTACACATCGCCCAACTGCACAAATAAAAATCATGTGTTGAATATTATAAAAGAAAATTCATGTGTTGAATATAAAAATAGTCATGTATTGACGATGTTCATGTGTTGAAACTATTTATGTGTTGAGTAAAATATTTTAATAATAAAATTTACATCTTTATCATATTTAAGATTAGACACTACTTCACGGTGGAGTCTGATTGAAAATCAAATGATAAATACCATAATTTTATAAAATATTTTACATAACAAAAATAGTCGTGTGTTGACAGTACTCATGTGTTGAGATTAGTCGTGCGTTGAAAGAAATATAGATTCATGTGTTGAATAGAATATATATTCATTTGTTGAATAGAATAACGAATTTATTGAAATATATATATAAAGCCGTGTTGATTAGAGTTGCGCCATTTTGACGTGAACGATATTTATATCGACTATATTCGTTTTTATAATGAATATAGAAAAAGTGGTGATTTCAAAATATAACGTTTTGAAAATATTATCATTTATATAGTAATGATATGAAATATTCAATTTTGATTAGAAATTGAAATAGTGTTGAAATGGTTTTGAAAATGAAGTTAAAACGATTTATAAAATACGTTTAAAAGGAAATCGACGAAATATGTATAATATATATATATATTATAATGGCCGGAATAGAACGCGTCGCACCGCGACAGTTCGTGAATTTCGACCATTGACTTCGAATTGACGTTGCGGGAGATCCGACCGTCGGATTCTCCTAAAACCGGAACCGTTGGGTTCGTATCGAAAATAGCTTTCCAATCAATATTAGAAATTTGAAATCTAACGGTTGGATCTGGAATTATGTACAAATCAAATTTGGAAAAGGTCGCTGTAAGTGCAGTTCGATGGCCGTTGATGGAAATCGACTGTACGGGCCTTGATTAAATTGTTAAAAATATTAATAATTTGTGTAAAATCATAATATGTGAATTGGAAAGAACTGGGGTGAAAAACTCCACTTTTGAAATGATAAAAATAGATTTTTTATCGAAATGAACTAGTTTTGAACTAGAATTAAAATCAATTTATTTTTGAAATAAATAAATTGAATTTGAAAGTGATTTTAAAAATAATCAGAATTTCCAATACGTGAATTGGACTGGAGTTGAATCGAAATAATCTTCGGAATATTTCGATGTTGGATTTCGTGACTATACAAATATTGTTATGGGAATTTGAAAGATATATTTTATTTCATTATTTCCAATACGATATTTCTTGGTTTCAGGATTTGATATTGAATATAAGCCGGTATATTTTCTATTCAGAGCCTTATATTTAATATCAAATGTGATTTGGGTTTGTCGTGACGGGTTTCTTCATTAACACTGTTCTTAAGCCCAATAGAGAAAAAGATTAAATCTTTCTATTTAGATTTAATGAAGTGTATCAATTAAATAATATTAATTGGAATTGAATTTAAATTAGTTCTTGGGTTTATCGTGAGCAGTGTTTTGAATAACACCTGTTCTTTAACCCGATTAACAATAGAATGAGATTTTGGGTTTATCGTGAATCGTGTTTTAAATGACATTGGTTCTTTAACCCAATTAAAGACAGGATATTGATTTTTGAAAAGATTAAAACTAAGTGGAGTTTTAATGAATCTTTAATTAGATTGAAATGTGAATTGATAATTTAAATTATCAAATCTGAAAGGTGATCGAGAATGGAGTACCACCAGTTTTGCTCCAAAGCGATAGTTAAATCTTTAATTAGATTTGAACGTGAAATGGTAATTAATTTTACCGATAATACTGTGGTGTTAGATATGGAGTATTACCAGTTTTGCTCCAGGGGTTGAATAGGTTGGGATTGGGAAATAAAATAAATACTTCGGTGTGGTTCGCTAATCCCGACTAGTTTGATATGATATCCAAAGGAAGATTAAAGAATAAATTTAGAAGAATTTATCTTTGATAAAATTAATGGGAACCTTTCCCTAAGAATGTGATTTTGTGAATAAAAGGATATTCTGAAGTGGAATGAGGCGTTTGTTGGGTTTATGTAACATTTGTTTATCATATACGTGGGTTATTCAGAAAGGCCGGGTTTATACCCATTCTGAATAACCGATTCGACGAGATGTCGAAGATGAAGACGGTGGTTGAAGACCGGAAGTCTTCACATCGGTTGGGTGAGTACTGATGATCTCGATTGGGCTGTACACCCAAGATGAGGGAAACAATTTGTGATCGTCCAAACGTACTTGGAGATGGATGGATATGCGAGGAAAGTGCCCCCGGTTTCGTTTAGACCCAGAACAAACTTGTAAATGGATTGTGTGTCTGACATTGGATTTTATTCTGTGTTGATTGATCTTCATTAAATATACATCTGTTTGGCGGCGGAGAATTTATTCTCTTGCCTAACGCCCTTCTCTGAGACGTACGAGCTCAGAGGTTGTATATCGATGGACATCAGTCGCATGGAGTGAATTGCCAGTGTGGCACGCGTAATTGGCAATTGATCACGGCTTCTGTTGAAATGCAAAGTCTTGTGGTTGATGATCAAAGCACGGCCTGTGTGGCATAGCTTTGTGTATAGCGTAAATTCGCGAGCCTCACACCTTGGTATGAGTCAAAAACGGAATAGTGAATGCAGGAGAGCACGACGTTTCTTTCTAGCTAGGGTGGTGTCAGTGACCTACCAGCCCTGATGTTTCTTTCTAGCTAGGGTGGTGTCAAGGACCGAGAAACGTGTGTTCAGGAATAATTAATCCTCAAAAGTAAGAGTGGACTGGCCCTGAAGATCCAAGGATCATAGTGGGGTCCTGAGATATTTGCTAGAGTGTGTCGAATCGGAGAGGAGCTTGCCCCTTGCCTCGACTCATGACGGAAATCCAATTTCCAATACATGATATTGCGGTTTTAATTGTAGAACTAGTATGGCAACATGATATATGATACCCATGCCGTCTATGATTGATATTTATGATTGAAATTGTTTTGACACTATACACATATAATAGTACCAAATGATTTGTTTTAAACGTACCAAGCATGTTTGGGTATTATAAGGGAAAACCCTATCCTCCGGCTTGCGTTGCATTGTGTGATGGGACCTGGGTCTTATAATAGCTTCATTTTTCCAAAAAGCATTGCGCTGTTTTGTTATATGCACTAGTATTCTTGGGAGGAAACCCGTTCCATGTTATACGGCGTGGTTCCTTGAATTACTCTCTTCTAAAGTAAAGTTTTAAATAACTGTTTTAGTTTTCACACCAGTCCCATGACTGACCTGGAGTTTATTATTTTAACCTAAACTCTGGGTGCCCCTATTTTCCACACGGGCAGCTAGTAGTTTTGGTTTTGCAGATTTATTTTCACAGGATCCTGATTTACAGCTGGAACGATGCTCGGAAAGCTCTGTATCCGTGTATTACTTCTAGTTGTGTTTTGTATTATTTTCCGCTGCGATGTATTTAAATGTAATTTATTGTAATCTCTGATATTTTTCTGTTGAATAATATTTACTCATACTCTGTATATTCTTGTAATCTGATGGAATTGTTGTAATATACAATGAAATGTTCTTCTGTCTGCGTTCTTTTGTGTGTTGTCCTCAACGCAATCTGTGCTTTCCTTCACGGGGAAGTTCAGGTCGTGTCAGGAATGCATAGTAATAAAGTTACATATTTAAAAGAGGGATGAATGTAATACAATGAAGATTTCATAAGAGAAAAGAGGAAGGTGGAATGCATTGAAGGGAATGTATGATAAGCAAGGTTTTAAATCTCAGATATCGGTCGTATTTCGTCTCGGGGATTTTATAGACTCGGTCTCGTATCAGGGGAGATCTCATACGAGATGAGTCTAAATTGAGAGTTCATCTCGGATTTTCATCTTGGGTCTAAAAGTTCATATCGGAATAATCTCGGGATACATAATATGTTTAAAATGATATTTTAACAAATTTATTTTTATGAATGCTAGTAAAAACATAGTAACTTAAACTTAAAATGCAAATTAGCTTTATTATTCTTTATTTTGTGAAAGATCGTTCATACTCTAAATCGTAATATGCTTAAAATAGAAATATTGTTAGACAGGAAGCATAAAAAGGAACCAAAACATTAAAAAATTCAACATAAATATACCATAAAATACATAATTTCATAAGTAACATGTATGTAAAAAGATGAATATGAAAATCATAAGCATTGTAAAACATATACGAACATGCAATATAGTCATTTAACATTTAAAATGTAAAATAACAGAACATTGTTATGGCTAGGTTTGAGTTTTTTTATTATAGTACTAGTTCAGGCATAAATTTAAATTTTAACCAAAAAAACTAAGATCTTGTCCAGTATTTCGTCTCAGTCAATATATCGTTCGATATTGAAATATCTCGAGCGATATATTCGAAAAGAGATTTAGAGTGATATTTGTTGTTTCGTTTCGGAAGGAGCCCAAAACGAGATCTCGAACGAGATCTCAGGCGATATTTGCGAGATTTCAAACAGTGATGATAAGATGCATTAATTAATAATATGCAAGTGAAAAAAAGTGAAAGCATCAATGCATTTAAAAAGGAACATTAGAAACGTATGCAATAAAGCACGGAAAATTTAATGCATGGAAAATTTAAAGTGAGCAATCGATGTAAGCAAAGAAAAGAAACATCATGAATAAAGAGGGAAGGTTGACATATGAATAACAAATATGTTAAAAATTATGCATTAAATAAAAAGAAAATATTGCATGTGTGAATTATAACACCCTGGAATTTTAACGACACTAGAGATGATGAATTAGAGAATAATTGGTGTGAAATACACTGTTAACAATGAACTAAGGAAAAAACTTAATTAATTATTCAGAACTAAGTAAAATTGACTGCGCCATTGCGTCCGTCTCGAAATTCTTGTTAAGATAGACACCTGGTTTGCGTAAATCGGACAACGTATGAAGAAGTTATTAAGGTTTGAAGTTTGTATGCATATAAGGAAGATATATACATATAAATTCAAAAGCATTCAAAAATCAGCAAAACCAGAAATCCGGCGCGTAAATCAAGGAAGGGTCGACTGTATGAGGTCGACCCGAGACCCGGCTGGGTCGACCTACGGATCTACCCGGGCACATGGGGGTCGACCTAGGGGTCGATACCCATGAAGGGGGTCGACCCGCCTGAAGGGGGGTCGACCCGCCTGAAGGGGGGTCGACCCACCAGGGGATCTGGAAGCTTCTCTGACATGGACGATTCTGATGGCTTCTGGTCTAATCTGAAGGTCTTGGTTTCTCCGCTACTCCTACATAAAGGACCTTAGACCTAGGTTTCATTCTTCTAAAAATGGTGGCGATGGCCGAGCTCTGCTGCAATGTATATTGAATGGTCTTTCTTCTCCAAATCTAATTCAGTAAACATTATACAAATTCAACGGTTGCTACAACAACAAATTCCATGTGTTCTTCGCAGTAATTTTGACCTATTTCCTTAAATCTATTCACTGTGAGTTCAAGTTATTTTTAGATCTAAATATTTAATTAGTAACCCTGATGTGTATATAAAAATTGGATCTTAAATCGGTGCCTAATCAGTTCTGTTATGACATAATTATCATATCTTCTTTTATATGTTCATATCGTCACCATTTTAAATCTTGTTATAATATGCCTATTTAGTTTATGCCTTTTTCTATCAGTTTATTATTGATTCGTTATTATGCCTATTCTTGATTCTCTTCTCCCCTTCTTTTCCCTTTTTTATTTTTATATAGCCAGGCTACATTCGAGCCTAGGCCTAACACTGAAAATGCAAACGTGCAAAATTGGGAATGATTGGGAGAGATATAATTTGGGGCATAATTGATATTGGAAAGATATGAATATAAGTTTGGGCATAAAATGTGGAAATATACAAATATGGATTTGGGGACATATATCGTGTTGTATAACATGAATATGAATTTAGGCGAAAATTGGAAAATATGATTTGGCATAAATTATGTAAAATATGATTTGAGCGTAAATTTGAATATATGTTAATATGAATTTGGGAACAACTTGTATTGAAATATGTGCATATGAACTAGGGACATAAATTGGAAAATGTGTAGATTTGAGTTTGTGCATAACACACACACACACACACACACACACACACACACATATATATATATATATATATACCTTGTCTTATAACTTAGGAAAAAGAGCATATGGTGCATAATTAAAAGGTGAACTGAAAAGAGGCTTAAAAGTATATAATTTGAGAAGTGAATTGGGCATATAATTAAATATGGGGAAAATGGCATGAACACCTATAAAGACATAGGTAAAATTGGATAATAATGAATGCCTAGGATTATAATTATAAATTGTAATTATACTTATGACATGAGGTTAGGTTGCATTAGTGGTGGAAGTCTGCCCGGACCCGACCGACATATCCGGCAATCACTAATGTTGAACCTAATGTGAGAGGTCTAAGTGCGCAAACATGAGACGTGCTCAGACACGAGGTTAAGCCCAATTTGTGGAATAAGTCTGCCCGGACCCGCCCAGCGTATCCAGCATCCACAAATGACAGGTTACTATAACCATAAATGAAAATATGGTAATAAATCTTGAATACTTAATCTAGATGAATACATAGGGATTGTATGAATAAAATAAAGATAGGGTTAAGTAAAATTGGTTGAACGGTGGGTGTGTTAAGTAAATCTGACGGGGTGGGTAATATTTACATGTAGGCCCATAAACTTAACCTGATAAGGTTATGTAATTAAGACACCTAGTGGTACACATAACCGGTATAAATAATAAAGTTATGTAATTGGAAGACACGTTGTAGGGTAAGCATAACTTGTAGAAATGATAGAATTAGATATGCGTAATAATCTGCTAAGTAAACAAGGATAAGTTGTATTGACGGTGTAAATTGAATTTATGCTTAAATGAGAAAGAATGAGGAAAACTTGTAAAATAAATAAGTTATATTTAATCATAATTAGTAGGTGACATGTTAATTAGGAAACATGTGAATTGAGATATACTTAATAAAGTATTAAGGAAAGCATGTTATTGTAATGATGTAACCAAGCAAGAATATAAAATAGATTGTGGATTACAGACCTTGGGCCACAATTTGGAGAAGAACGTGTTGTGGGCTTATTAATAAACTTAAATGGATTAAGTTATATGATTGAAATAAATAAGAAAGAGAAACTTGGTAAATTGGAATAAGAATTCAATATGAACGGGAATAACCAAGTTAAATGGGAACCTGGTGAGGTAAGGCAAGCACGTAAAAGAATGTTTAGACAGGGTCTAACAACATATTAAAGAAAGACGCTTGGACCAGTCCATACGTTTGAGGATGAATAACCTAACGGGGTAGATCATCGAGGTGTTATAAGACACGAGGGGAGCGCACATTCATATGATTGTTATGAAAGCTCCAAAGGACTAGAAGGGGAAGCACGCAGCTTCCTGAAGTACGTAAGATGCTCCTAGTAGTCCTATGTGCGGTGACAGATGTCTTAGGCTGTACTCACAGAGGTTGGGTCTGTGCGTAACTACTAGGTGGGTAAGCCTTGACTGCAGATGTAGCTATGCAGTCAGAATGTTGTGACGAGGTGATACTAGGGTAGTTCGGTGGTTGCCTCACGAGGAGGCGGAGGGTCATGACCAACAAGGATGGTAGATCGTCGGATATCCGTCATCGGCAGCCAGCGGGATGCGAAAAGACTAGATCTACACCCAAGATACCCTTTCACTATCGAGGTACGGGGTTGAGGGTAGACGCTACATGGATGTTTAGATTGGTTGTTATTAGGGGCAGTCGCTTAGCTCTTGTAGTCTTTACTAGTTGAGGGAGGGGCCAAGGTGGGGCCATATCCACCATAGAAAACAGACCCTAGGAATATCTGTATTTGGAGGCTCTTAAAGGAGGCATGTACAGGTATGGAAAAGCTCCCAAACGAGTTCCATATTTCTTTTTTATCCCTGCCACGGAACTCGGTGCACATTAGAGGACGTGCGATTGATTCTTCGAGCGACAATTACAGTACATACGTGGGACAGTCTAGATACATGCGTATCTGCTCTGGGTGGTGTATCGTAGACTAGAGGGCATTATTCCGATAAGGAATCTGATTCGATCGATGGGGGCAGTCCATACGCTTACGTAGCATAGTAATCATAGATATATGTCGAACGTAACATTGTTATATAGAGATCCGTACGTCACTCCGGTGTAGGATGAGGGACTGCATTCTTTATGGTGGAGACCATGCGAGCAGGGTACCATGGGGTGTATCTCAATATTGAGAGATACCTACATATATTGTATTAGGTGAATCCATGGGAAAGTAAATGGGTACGATGCGCGGATAAGTCTTGAGTTCTACTAACCCAAGTAACCTAATAATCAAGAAAATGAAATGGAATGATATTGTTAGGGATCATTCTATTTCTGACATACTAGTATCGGTGCGGTGTAGAGAAATGTATTTAAGAAGCGCTATATATCTTGTTCATCTTATCTTGCTCAGTTCACACTTGTTATTGTTACTGTTATCTTGTTTTTCCAGTTTTATATACCTGCCATGATACTTTTATTTATTTATATTTAAAAGTAACCGAACTCACTAGATTTTATGTCTGACCCTTTTTGTTTCCTCTTCTCTCTCTTATGTTTCCCCCTCCCCCCAGGTTCTCAGGGTGGAAGTGCTTAGAGTTGATTTGGATTCTTTCAGCTTAGCTTGGATTTTGGATATTGATGTACCTCTTTGACCTCTGGTTAACTCTCTTATGGCTTCACATGGGAAATATGGTTTTATGCTTTTGTACTCTGATAATTTTGGCAAGACATATTATTTATGTAATTGGTTACTTCAAACTTATGATGTAAACTCAGTATTTGGGGCCATGATGTTTTGATTTAAATAAAGTTTTTAATTCCGTTGCTATTTTACATGTCTATCTTGTGATATTATGTTCTTATTTACCTATAACGCTTCACGGAACTTAATGCATTCCCTTAGTGAGTGACATTAACGGACGTGGGGTGTCACATTTGGTATCAGAGCATATGGTTATAAGATCGGATAAAGTATTTTGAAAATGGTTTTCAAAAAGGTCTCAAAAACAAAGTATTTTAAAATAAAAAGTTTGTTTTTAAAAAGTATATTTCCCAAATCCATAAATATCTTCTCGATTCTTCACTTAATTCCTTTTCCTTTTTTGTTCGGGGAATCGTTTCTTCCCGGAAGGGTAACCCTATTTCGGCATGGTTTCGTAGGCATGTTAAAACTACGGTAAATGTCGAAGGACAAAAAAGTGCCTAACCTCCATCTTTAGCTGCAGTGGTTTCACCCGTGTCTTATTTTCTCTCAAGCCTCGTAAGGATTTCCATGTGATGGAGGCAACTTTTAAGAGACTAGTTAGCATGTTGCAAAAAGGAGAATAAGAGAATTAGGGCTAAGGAGCACAGCCCAAAGATGAAAGAAAATGGTGGCTTAAGAAGGGAATATAGATGAAAGAAGAAAAGAGGAAATACCAAAACTTCGGAATGGTGGGTCATCTGAAAAAGGATTGCAGAAAGAGGAAAGGCGTTTGTTACCACTTTGGTAAGGCAGGACATCTTATAAAGGAGTGCCCAAAGAGACAAGGACATGCCAGAGGGCAGGAACTTCTAAAGGGCAAGCTAATGTTCTCATAGCTGGTGGACATGATAGGGGTAGGAAAGTTTCCATTAAAGGATTGATTTCTATTTCTGATCATCCTGTTAGGATCCTTTTTTTGGCTCTTCGCGTTCTTTTATATCTAATCCTTTAGTTGAGTCTCTGCACCTAGATATTAGTATGGTTTTGGATCCCATTATTGCCTCAAAACCTATTGGAGGTACAGCTCATTTATCGAGGATTTGTCGAGGTTTGATGTAACAACCCGTAAAATCTGGGCCAGTTTAAAATTTTTATTTTGGCAATTTTAGCGAATTTTGATTATTTAATATGAATTATTTTAAATAATATCGACGGAAATTTATTTTGAATATAATTCGAACGTATATATTATACGCGTCGTCGTTAGAATATAAATATTTATATATAATTATAAATAGAATTGAAAATGGCGCGGTAGTTCGATAATTCGATTTCAAACTTCAATTGAATGTACCGGGTGCAAAACAATCCGGATTTTAGTGAAACCAAAAATAATGGAATCTAATAGTGAATATCTTTCCAACGAATCCGAGAAATCAAGATTTCATATCGGGAATCAAAAGATATGTCCAGTTGAAAATTCTGAATAGTCGCTATGGAATTCAGACCCTTAAAAATGGACATTTTGCAAATGACCTCGGATTTCGACGAAACCACTTTTGTTGGGTCCGCAGTGTAAAGTTATTGCTAGATTTCAAATTTCATAATTTTTCGAATCAATATGTGAGCGTGGTAAAGGAAAACGTGTTTTGACCATTTCAGTTGATTTTAATCGACTGGAAATTGGTCATTTTTCAAACGGTCTCAGAATTCGACGAAACTAGTTTTGTTAGGACCGTATCGTCGATACGAAGCTAGAAAATATTTTTCTGGAATTTTTCTAGTTAGTATGTGACCCCGGTAATTTGAAATGTACGTTTAAAATTCAATATAGTGATTTAAATGGAAAATTCAAAAGGAAACTGATTGTAACGATCAAACCAGCTTGCGATACATATCCCATTGTGTTCGGAATGGGGGTAAAACGCTATGGACGACGGGCGGTGGGCCTCGTTTCGAGGTCATATATAAAAGTCAACCCTAGTGCAAATTTAAGTGATAAAAAAATAAAATAAAATAATAAAAAAATAAACTTCTCCCCTTTTCTTCTGCCTTGGCCCCCCCCCCGATCATTTATCAGTGAAATAAAAAAAAAAAAAAAAGGAAAACCTAGGAACTAAAATCAAGCCGCCGCCCGATCCTGGAAGCCACCGCCGAACCCTTCGCCGAAGCCCCTGACGCTCGAGCCGCCGACCAACCTCCTCCCACCGAACGACACCTCGGAGCCCCCACCACCCTCGCAGATCGAAGCAGCCCTCGTCGAACCCTGTCGCCCGACACCTCCGAACGCCGCCAGAACCCATCGACTTCCCTCCTCCCCTTCGCATACCACGGTAAGCATTTACTTTATATTTATTTTCATTTTTGTTTTATGATTTCTGATTTATAAAACGATTTAAAATTAATTACTGTATATTTCTTTTAGTTTTAAAAACAGTATTTTTAAAAACAGAAATTTTTAAAGTAAATAAAAACAGAAATTTTTAAAGTAAATAAAAACAGAAATTTTTAAAGTAAATAAAAACAGAAATTTTTAAAGAAGTTAAAACAGAAATTTATAAAATAAAAAAAAGATTTTAAAAAAACTGCATGTTTTTAAAAGTTTTAAAAACTGTTTTTAAAAAGAAGTTGAAACAGAAATTTTGAAAAAAGTAAAACTGCATTTTTTTAAAAAAAGTAAAACTGCATTTTTTTAAAAGAAGTAAAACTGCATTTTTTAATAAATGTAAAAAACTGCATTTTTTAAAAAAAAAAGATAAAAACTGCATCTTTGAAGATAGAAAAACTGCATTTTTGAAGATAGAAAAAAACTGCATTTTTAAAAAGAATAGAAAAAAAAACTGCATTTTTCTAAAAGGAAAAAAAACTGCATTTTTGAAAGAATAATAAAAATATAATCTTTATATTTAATAGCGAAGTCAAAGTGCAATCTTTATATATTGAATAACATAGTGAAATTCGATTTTTACCTATGTAGAGGATACAGTCAACGAAAGCAACAAGAAGGACAAGTAGGCGAAGTTTCTATTAAGGAAGAATCGTGTGAGTGGATAGCTATTGGTGAGGATTTCTCACTCTTCAATTTCTTTTTAAAATTTTATATATATGTGTTGAAAGTGGAAGTGAATTGCTATATATAAATATCTATATATATATATATATATATACGCCCCTCGTCCACAAACCATGGACGATATTTATTGGTTGAAATTGTTGTGAAAATTGATTGATAGCGAAGTGAAATAACATATATATGAAGAGTGAAATTTATATATATATATAGCGAAGTGAATATCGAATATATTGAAAGTGAAAATATCGAATATATCGAAAGTGAAAATATTGAATATATTGAAAGTGAAAATATTGAATATATTGAAAGTGAAAATATTGAATATATTGAAAGTGAAAATATCGAATATATTGAAAGTGAAAATATTGAATATATCGAAAGTGAAAATATTGAATATATTGAAAGTGAAAATATTGAATATATTGAAAGTGAAAATATTGAATATATTGAAAGTGAAAATATCGAATATATTGAAAGTGAAAATATTGAATATATTGAAAGTGAAAGTATCGAATATATTGAAAATGAATATATCGTATATATTGAAAAATGAATATATCGTATGTATTGAAAATGAAAATATCGTATATAGTGAAAGGTGAATATATATATATATATATATATATATGAATTGAAAACGATGTATATGAAATATATATATGAATTGAAAACGATGTATATGAAATATATATATGAATTGAAAACGATGTATATGAAATATATATATGAATTGAAAACGATGTATATGAAATATTCGAATTGAAAACGATGTATATGAAATATTCGAATTGAACTGAATAGAAAACGAATTCGAATTGAATTGAATAGAAAACGAATTCGAATTGAATTGAATAGAAAACGAATTCGAATTGAATTGAATAGAAAACGAATTCGAATTGAATTGAATAGAAAACGAATTCGAATTGAATTGAATAGAAAACGAATTCGAATTGAATTGAATAGAAAACGAATTCGAATTGAATTGAATAGAAAATGAATTCGAAATGAATTGAATTGAAAACGAATTCGAATTGAATTGAATAGAAATGAATTTTAAAACGAATCTATAAAGAAGAATTCAATTGTGATTTGAATTGAAAAGGAAGTTGAAAATGTTTTTGAAACGAATTCAAAACTATTTATATAATTCGTTTTAAATAGAAATCGACGAACTATATATTATATATATTATATATATAATATAATGGCCTGAATAGAACGCGCCGCGCCGCGGCAGTTCGTGAATTTCGACCATTTATTTCAAACGGACATTGCGGGAGATCCGACCGTCGGATTCTCCTAAAACCGGAACCGTTGGGTTCGTATCGAAAAGAGCTTTCTAATGAATGTTAGAAATTTGAAATCTAACGGTTGGATTTGGAATTATGTCCAAATCAAATTCGAAAAAGGTCGCTGTAAGTGCAGTTCGATGGCCATTGTTGGAAATCGACTGTACGGGCCTTGATAAAATTATTAAAAATAGTAATAATTTGTGTAAAATCATAAGAAATGATTTAGAAAGAATTGGGATGAAAAACTCCATATTTGAAAAGATAAAAATAGATTTTTATCGAAATGAACTAGTTTTGAACTAGAATTATAATTCTATTTATTTTTAAATAAATAAATTGAATTCGAAAAGGGTTTTAAAAATAACCAAAATTTCCAATGATTGCATTGGAGTGGATTTGAATCGAAATTGTCTTCGGAATATTTCGATGTTGGAATTCGTGATTATACAGGTGTTGTTATGGAAATTTGAAAGATATATATTGATATCGTTATTTCCAATACGACATTTGTTAGTCGTAGAATTCGATATTGAATATAAGCCGATATATTTTCTATTCAGAGCCTTGTATTGAATATCGAATGTGATTTGGGTTTGTCGTGAATGGTGTCTTCATTAACACTGTTCTTGAACCCAGTTGAGAAATGATTAAATCTTTTTATTTAGATTTAATGAAGTGTACCAATTAAATAACATTTAATTGGAATTGAATTGATATTGATTTTTGGGTTTATCGTGAACAGTGTTTTAAATAACACTTGTTCTTTAACCCGATAATTAATGAACGTGATTTGGGTTTGTCGTGAATGGTGTCTTCACTAACACTCTTCTTGAACCCAAGTGAGAAAAGATTAAATCTTTTTATTCAGATTTAATGAAGTGTACCAATTAAATAACATTTAATTGGAATTGAATTGATATTGATTTTTGGGTTTATCGTGAACAGTGTTTTAAATAACACTCGTTCTTTAACCCGACGATTAATGGAATGTGACTTTGGGTTTATCGTGAACCGTGTTTTTAGATGACACTGATTCTTTAACCCAGTCACAGATTAAAACTAAGTGGAGTTTTAATGAATCTTTAATTAGATTGAAAAGATCGAGAATGGAGTATCACCAGTTTTGCTCCAGGCGATAGTTAAATCTTTAATTAGATTTGAACGTGAAATTTAGAAACTAACTGTCGGTTAGCCAAGCAGAATGGTTTTCTGGATATTGATCTGATGTTGGTTTCGGCCTTCGGGGTTAATATTTGGGGAATTATTCTCTTGATTAATTTACGGTTAGTGACTAATGAATTGGAATGAGGCGTATGTTAAATTTGATTGATTGATGGTTTGGATTGTGCTCGACCAGTTTAGGAGCAGAATATGCTTTTGCATTTAGCATTGGGTTGGGTTGAAAATATCTGTGTGCTAACGCCTTGTGAAACACTTCACGATTTGACGATAAGGTGTTTAGCGATGTTGTGTTCATTTCAAATTTAACGAATGATTGTGAAATGATATTTTTCTTAAGTGAAAAGAAATGTATTCCCGATTTTGGACAGGGAATGTTTTTATAAAAATGTTTTATAAAACAGAAAGGATTTCGAGGCCCAAAACCCGATGATTTCTAAAGTGATTTAGAAATGTATTATATGTTACATTGTGATTATTATGTTGTGAAATGATTTTCCCTACTTCGGGATATGAAATGATTTAGTATGTGACTAAAGATTCGGGTAACCCTGAGACTAAAAGTATGGGTGAGAGGGCGGTGTATGCTCTCCTGAGTGGGAGGTGCATCGTCGGTGTAGCCTACTCCTATGTGGGGTAGGTGCACATATATATATCGAGTTGCGAGGTGCGTACCCTTTGCCTTGTCGATGGGGAGCACGATATTTGGTTGCATACTTGTTTGTATGCATTGTTATGTTTTGGAATTCATATTTCCAAATGATTTGATTTGAGATCCCGAAGTGAAATCTACTTTGATATAGAAAGTTAGATATGTATTTCAAATGATTTGAAATAAGAAATCGGGAATAAAATCCAAAGGAATAATTTCTGTAAATTGAATTGGATTTGGAAAATCTAAGTGTGGTGATTAATCTAAATGGGTAGATTGGGATATTGCATGTTGTGTGATGCATAGTAGATCCATATATCTATATTGATTGTTGTTTATACACTGGCTTTCATGGGGGTAAACCCGTTCCGCGAAAGTGGCGTGGTCCCGTGATTTGCCTTATTTTTGAACAAAGTTAACAACTGTTTTTGAGTTCTCACACCAGTCCCATGACTGACCTGTAGTTTGCTTTTCCCTTGCGAACTCGGGTGCCCCTATTTTCCACACGGGCAGTCGAGTAGTTTTATTTTGCAGATGTTTTGAGCAGGATTCTGGATTGAAGCTTTAAGCTGTGTCCAGACATTTACAGTCTTCCGCTGTGTAGTTTATATTTCCGCTGTGCACTGTTTTACATTTATGTAAATTTATCTTCCGCTGTGTATTATATTTCGATATACTCTGATATTCTGTACTCTGATGTAACATTATTATGATGTTTATTGAAGTCTTCTGTTATTTGTTCTGATGTGTTGTATACCCAAAGTTAGCGTATGCGGGATTCGAACGGTCTTGGTCGGTTTAACGATCGATTAGGTCCGGGCGAAATTCGTGTCGTTACAACGTGGTATCAGAGCTTTGGTTAAACTCAAATCTTTGGGGTACAACTCGTTAGAACTGAACAAAAGACTCATCAGAGGTAGGATTAGTAATGTCCTATAAAAGAATCCTCATTAGAGATAGAATCAGTAGCATTCTAGGATGAGTGACTCGTTAGAGATGGGGTTAGAAATGCCCCAGAATGAGTCGAGAGTTATTTGTTTATAAATAACGTATTTGTGATTATATATATAATCTGATTTTAGAAAATATGATTTTTAAATATATAAAATTATATATTTGAAAATATAATCAATTAATTGATTGATGTTTGTGTTGTTTGTTTACTTGTTTGATAATTTTTAACCATTTAGCCAATTGAACCAAATAGTAAACTGTATTGAAATTTGGTTGCAAATGCATGCATATACTTGCACTTACATTGAACAGGTCATAGCAAGGAGGCTAGAGCAGAGAATAAAATTTGTTTGCCCGACAAATAGGTACATGTTTACTACATAATTTCCTGTTTTGTTTGGGTGATGATGATTTTGTGAGCCTATTGGCTAGCCGCTTGGCTTTTTCTTTTTCTTTTTGAGATCTGAAGGACCGGGAACGCTATTTGCAATTTCCCGATGCTCCCATTGCAGGGGAGGTTATGGCGAAATTTTTCGAAAATTTAGGGTGTTAGCCAAATTTTTGAAATTTTGAAAATTCTCAGAAACTGAAAAGTTGGAGAATGGAAGCCAGGTCGAGCGTAGAGTTGAATTATCAAACCACTTTCGACTTTGTTCCTTTTCGGGGACGAAAAGTTTTAAGTGGGGGAGATTGTAACAACCCGTAAAATCTGGGCCAGTTTAAAATTTTTATTTTGGCAATTTTAGCGAATTTTGATTATTTAATATGAATTATTTTAAATAATATCGACGGAAATTTATTTTGAATATAATTCGAACGTATATATTATACGCGTCGTCGTTAGAATATAAATATTTATATATAATTATAAATAGAATTGAAAATGGCGCGGTAGTTCGATAATTCGATTTCAAACTTCAATTGAATGTACCGGGTGCAAAACAATCCGGATTTTAGTGAAACCAAAAATAATGGAATCTAATAGTGAATATCTTTCCAACGAATCCGAGAAATCAAGATTTCATATCGGGAATCAAAAGATATGTCCAGTTGAAAATTCTGAATAGTCGCTATGGAATTCAGACCCTTAAAAATGGACATTTTGCAAATGACCTCGGATTTCGACGAAACCACTTTTGTTGGGTCCGCAGTGTAAAGTTATTGCTAGATTTCAAATTTCATAATTTTTCGAATCAATATGTGAGCGTGGTAAAGGAAAACGTGTTTTGACCATTTCAGTTGATTTTAATCGACTGGAAATTGGTCATTTTTCAAACGGTCTCAGAATTCGACGAAACTAGTTTTGTTAGGACCGTATCGTCGATACGAAGCTAGAAAATATTTTTCTGGAATTTTTCTAGTTAGTATGTGACCCCGGTAATTTGAAATGTACGTTTAAAATTCAATATAGTGATTTAAATGGAAAATTCAAAAGGAAACTGATTGTAACGATCAAACCAGCTTGCGATACATATCCCATTGTGTTCGGAATGGGGGTAAAACGCTATGGACGACGGGCGGTGGGCCTCGTTTCGAGGTCATATATAAAAGTCAACCCTAGTGCAAATTTAAGTGATAAAAAAATAAAATAAAATAATAAAAAAATAAACTTCTCCCCTTTTCTTCTGCCTTGGCCCCCCCCCCGATCATTTATCAGTGAAATAAAAAAAAAAAAAAAAGGAAAACCTAGGAACTAAAATCAAGCCGCCGCCCGATCCTGGAAGCCACCGCCGAACCCTTCGCCGAAGCCCCTGACGCTCGAGCCGCCGACCAACCTCCTCCCACCGAACGACACCTCGGAGCCCCCACCACCCTCGCAGATCGAAGCAGCCCTCGTCGAACCCTGTCGCCCGACACCTCCGAACGCCGCCAGAACCCATCGACTTCCCTCCTCCCCTTCGCATACCACGGTAAGCATTTACTTTATATTTATTTTCATTTTTGTTTTATGATTTCTGATTTATAAAACGATTTAAAATTAATTACTGTATATTTCTTTTAGTTTTAAAAACAGTATTTTTAAAAACAGAAATTTTTAAAGTAAATAAAAACAGAAATTTTTAAAGTAAATAAAAACAGAAATTTTTAAAGTAAATAAAAACAGAAATTTTTAAAGAAGTTAAAACAGAAATTTATAAAATAAAAAAAAGATTTTAAAAAAACTGCATGTTTTTAAAAGTTTTAAAAACTGTTTTTAAAAAGAAGTTGAAACAGAAATTTTGAAAAAAGTAAAACTGCATTTTTTTAAAAAAAGTAAAACTGCATTTTTTTAAAAGAAGTAAAACTGCATTTTTTAATAAATGTAAAAAACTGCATTTTTTAAAAAAAAAAGATAAAAACTGCATCTTTGAAGATAGAAAAACTGCATTTTTGAAGATAGAAAAAAACTGCATTTTTAAAAAGAATAGAAAAAAAAACTGCATTTTTCTAAAAGGAAAAAAAACTGCATTTTTGAAAGAATAATAAAAATATAATCTTTATATTTAATAGCGAAGTCAAAGTGCAATCTTTATATATTGAATAACATAGTGAAATTCGATTTTTACCTATGTAGAGGATACAGTCAACGAAAGCAACAAGAAGGACAAGTAGGCGAAGTTTCTATTAAGGAAGAATCGTGTGAGTGGATAGCTATTGGTGAGGATTTCTCACTCTTCAATTTCTTTTTAAAATTTTATATATATGTGTTGAAAGTGGAAGTGAATTGCTATATATAAATATATATATATATATATATATATATATATACGCCCCTCGTCCACAAACCATGGACGATATTTATTGGTTGAAATTGTTGTGAAAATTGATTGATAGCGAAGTGAAATAACATATATATGAAGAGTGAAATTTATATATATATATAGCGAAGTGAATATCGAATATATTGAAAGTGAAAATATCGAATATATCGAAAGTGAAAATATTGAATATATTGAAAGTGAAAATATTGAATATATTGAAAGTGAAAATATTGAATATATTGAAAGTGAAAATATCGAATATATTGAAAGTGAAAATATTGAATATATCGAAAGTGAAAATATTGAATATATTGAAAGTGAAAATATTGAATATATTGAAAGTGAAAATATTGAATATATTGAAAGTGAAAATATCGAATATATTGAAAGTGAAAATATTGAATATATTGAAAGTGAAAGTATCGAATATATTGAAAATGAATATATCGTATATATTGAAAAATGAATATATCGTATGTATTGAAAATGAAAATATCGTATATAGTGAAAGGTGAATATATATATATATATATATATATATATATATATATATGAATTGAAAACGATGTATATGAAATATATATATGAATTGAAAACGATGTATATGAAATATATATATGAATTGAAAACGATGTATATGAAATATATATATGAATTGAAAACGATGTATATGAAATATTCGAATTGAAAACGATGTATATGAAATATTCGAATTGAACTGAATAGAAAACGAATTCGAATTGAATTGAATAGAAAACGAATTCGAATTGAATTGAATAGAAAACGAATTCGAATTGAATTGAATAGAAAACGAATTCGAATTGAATTGAATAGAAAACGAATTCGAATTGAATTGAATAGAAAACGAATTCGAATTGAATTGAATAGAAAACGAATTCGAATTGAATTGAATAGAAAATGAATTCGAAATGAATTGAATTGAAAACGAATTCGAATTGAATTGAAATTTGAATTGAATAGAAATGAATTTTAAAACGAATCTATAAAGAAGAATTCAATTGTGATTTGAATTGAAAAGGAAGTTGAAAATGTTTTTGAAACGAATTCAAAACTATTTATATAATTCGTTTTAAATAGAAATCGACGAACTATATATTATATATATTATATATATAATATAATGGCCTGAATAGAACGCGCCGCGCCGCGGCAGTTCGTGAATTTCGACCATTTATTTCAAACGGACATTGCGGGAGATCCGACCGTCGGATTCTCCTAAAACCGGAACCGTTGGGTTCGTATCGAAAAGAGCTTTCTAATGAATGTTAGAAATTTGAAATCTAACGGTTGGATTTGGAATTATGTCCAAATCAAATTCGAAAAAGGTCGCTGTAAGTGCAGTTCGATGGCCATTGTTGGAAATCGACTGTACGGGCCTTGATAAAATTATTAAAAATAGTAATAATTTGTGTAAAATCATAAGAAATGATTTAGAAAGAATTGGGATGAAAAACTCCATATTTGAAAAGATAAAAATAGATTTTTATCGAAATGAACTAGTTTTGAACTAGAATTATAATTCTATTTATTTTTAAATAAATAAATTGAATTCGAAAAGGGTTTTAAAAATAACCAAAATTTCCAATGATTGCATTGGAGTGGATTTGAATCGAAATTGTCTTCGGAATATTTCGATGTTGGAATTCGTGATTATACAGGTGTTGTTATGGAAATTTGAAAGATATATATTGATATCGTTATTTCCAATACGACATTTGTTAGTCGTAGAATTCGATATTGAATATAAGCCGATATATTTTCTATTCAGAGCCTTGTATTGAATATCGAATGTGATTTGGGTTTGTCGTGAATGGTGTCTTCATTAACACTGTTCTTGAACCCAGTTGAGAAATGATTAAATCTTTTTATTTAGATTTAATGAAGTGTACCAATTAAATAACATTTAATTGGAATTGAATTGATATTGATTTTTGGGTTTATCGTGAACAGTGTTTTAAATAACACTTGTTCTTTAACCCGATAATTAATGAACGTGATTTGGGTTTGTCGTGAATGGTGTCTTCACTAACACTCTTCTTGAACCCAAGTGAGAAAAGATTAAATCTTTTTATTCAGATTTAATGAAGTGTACCAATTAAATAACATTTAATTGGAATTGAATTGATATTGATTTTTGGGTTTATCGTGAACAGTGTTTTAAATAACACTCGTTCTTTAACCCGACGATTAATGGAATGTGACTTTGGGTTTATCGTGAACCGTGTTTTTAGATGACACTGATTCTTTAACCCAGTCACAGATTAAAACTAAGTGGAGTTTTAATGAATCTTTAATTAGATTGAAAAGATCGAGAATGGAGTATCACCAGTTTTGCTCCAGGCGATAGTTAAATCTTTAATTAGATTTGAACGTGAAATTTAGAAACTAACTGTCGGTTAGCCAAGCAGAATGGTTTTCTGGATATTGATCTGATGTTGGTTTCGGCCTTCGGGGTTAATATTTGGGGAATTATTCTCTTGATTAATTTACGGTTAGTGACTAATGAATTGGAATGAGGCGTATGTTAAATTTGATTGATTGATGGTTTGGATTGTGCTCGACCAGTTTAGGAGCAGAATATGCTTTTGCATTTAGCATTGGGTTGGGTTGAAAATATCTGTGTGCTAACGCCTTGTGAAACACTTCACGATTTGACGATAAGGTGTTTAGCGATGTTGTGTTCATTTCAAATTTAACGAATGATTGTGAAATGATATTTTTCTTAAGTGAAAAGAAATGTATTCCCGATTTTGGACAGGGAATGTTTTTATAAAAATGTTTTATAAAACAGAAAGGATTTCGAGGCCCAAAACCCGATGATTTCTAAAGTGATTTAGAAATGTATTATATGTTACATTGTGATTATTATGTTGTGAAATGATTTTCCCTACTTCGGGATATGAAATGATTTAGTATGTGACTAAAGATTCGGGTAACCCTGAGACTAAAAGTATGGGTGAGAGGGCGGTGTATGCTCTCCTGAGTGGGAGGTGCATCGTCGGTGTAGCCTACTCCTATGTGGGGTAGGTGCACATATATATATCGAGTTGCGAGGTGCGTACCCTTTGCCTTGTCGATGGGGAGCACGATATTTGGTTGCATACTTGTTTGTATGCATTGTTATGTTTTGGAATTCATATTTCCAAATGATTTGATTTGAGATCCCGAAGTGAAATCTACTTTGATATAGAAAGTTAGATATGTATTTCAAATGATTTGAAATAAGAAATCGGGAATAAAATCCAAAGGAATAATTTCTGTAAATTGAATTGGATTTGGAAAATCTAAGTGTGGTGATTAATCTAAATGGGTAGATTGGGATATTGCATGTTGTGTGATGCATAGTAGATCCATATATCTATATTGATTGTTGTTTATACACTGGCTTTCATGGGGGTAAACCCGTTCCGCGAAAGTGGCGTGGTCCCGTGATTTGCCTTATTTTTGAACAAAGTTAACAACTGTTTTTGAGTTCTCACACCAGTCCCATGACTGACCTGTAGTTTGCTTTTCCCTTGCGAACTCGGGTGCCCCTATTTTCCACACGGGCAGTCGAGTAGTTTTATTTTGCAGATGTTTTGAGCAGGATTCTGGATTGAAGCTTTAAGCTGTGTCCAGACATTTACAGTCTTCCGCTGTGTAGTTTATATTTCCGCTGTGCACTGTTTTACATTTATGTAAATTTATCTTCCGCTGTGTATTATATTTCGATATACTCTGATATTCTGTACTCTGATGTAACATTATTATGATGTTTATTGAAGTCTTCTGTTATTTGTTCTGATGTGTTGTATACCCAAAGTTAGCGTATGCGGGATTCGAACGGTCTTGGTCGGTTTAACGATCGATTAGGTCCGGGCGAAATTCGTGTCGTTACATTTGAGAATCTCTGTGTTAGGCGTCGAGTTTGGATGCGACACATATGTTCTTGATTTCATAAGATATGGTTTGATTATAGGGATGGATTGGTTAACCCTATATATAGAGCATTTCTAGATTGTGAGAGGAGAGTCGTTAGACTTCTAACTTGCCATATAAAGACTCTCGAGATTTCTTATGACCCCAAAAGGGTCTGTCATGCTTAGTCTCCTAGAATCTCTTGATATATCTATCGATGATTTGTGATTTGTACCAATAGTTGTGAGTATCCTGACATTTTGATGAGGTTCAGGGTTTACCCCGTGACACGAGATTGGTTTCCACACACACTTGGTAGACAATGCAAAGCAAGTTGCATTACCTGTGCGAGATATGACTCCTAAAGAAAAGAGGGAAATTTGTAAGCAAGTAGGGGAGCTATTTGAGAAGAGGTTTGATAGATAAATTATATCGGAATGGGAAACCTATTGAAGATAGTCCTTGAGGAAGCCCGTCATTCTAAGACGACTATTCATTCAAGAGGCGATAAAATGTATAGAGTTCGAGGTAGTGAAGCCAAACTTGTGAGAGGAAGGAAAGTAGAGAAGGAAGCCACAATGGGATGAGTTCCGACTTGCATAATTGGATCGGAGGTTAAGAAATTGTGCAAAGAAGTAAAGCTAGTAAAAGTGCAATGGGGAGAGGACCTCTAGAACGCTACTTGGGAGGCTGAAGATAAGATTCGCGCTTTATATCCTTTTCTTTTCGAGAACATGTCCTCAACTTCTTTTTCCAAGCTTCGAATTAATAATTGTATCTATTATTTGAATATCTCCTATCGATCGAGTCCTTAGGTAGAAAACTAATGTGTGTAAACATGTGTGTAAACATGTGTTTGAGACATATTATGTTTGATGGATGCAAGTGGTTACTAGTGATTGCTCGTGGATGCATATACACACACAAGGCACTAGATCGGCTCAATCATTTACATATTGCATATTGATGTGTGTACATTTTAAATTTTTATGGATGGAAATGGGTGTATCGTTACATTGATGTTGCATTTGATGGATGATTGTGCACACATATAGAACTTACATGTATTATGATGATTTGCATACATTTTGTTTGCATGGCACAAACAAACATTACATTAGGGAGGTCAACTGAATCATTAAACCGCCTGATCTTTCGCATTAATTTACGAACATATACACACACTATTGTGTATGTTCATAAAAACATTAGAAATTTCTTAAGGACAATGGATGCTTGTGATTGATAGATGGATGTATGATTGTTCGATGTTAGGATATACGTTCGTCTTAACTTAGAGATTTCGGGGATGAAATCCTTCGAGTAGGGGAGAATGTAACACCCTGGAATTTCAGCGACACTAAAGATGATGAATTAAAGAATAATTAGTGTGAAATACACTGTTAACAATGAATTAAGTAAAAACTTAATCAAATATTCAGAATTAAGTAAAACAGACTGCGCCATTGCGTCCGTCTCAAAATTCTAGTCAAGATAGACACTTGGTTTGTGTAAATCGGACACCGTATAAAGAAGTTATTAAGGTTTGAAGTTTGTATGAATATAAGGAAGATATATATACATATAAATTCAAAAATATTCAAAAATCAGCAAAACCAGAAATTTGGCGTGTAAATCAAGGAAGGGCCGACCGTTTGAGGTCGACCCGAGACCCAGCTAGGTTGACCCATGGGTCGACCCAGGCTCATGGGGGTCGACCTAGGGGTCGACACCCATGAAGGGGGGTCGACCCACCTGAAGGGGGTCGACCCACCTTGGGATCTAGAAGCTTCTTTGATGTGGACGATTCTGATGGCTTCTGGTCCAATCTGAAGGTATTGGTTGCCCCGCTACTCCTATATATAGGACCTTAGACCTAGGTTTTATTCATCTAGAAATGGTGGCGACGGTGGAGCTCTACTGCAACGTAGATTGCATGGCATTTTCTTCTCCAAAACTAATTCAACAAACATTATACAAATTCAACGGTTGCTACAACAACAAATTCAATGTGTTCTTCGCAATAATTTGGATCCATTTCCTTAGATCTATTCACTGTGAGTTCAAACTATTTTAGATATAAATATTTAATTAGTAATCCTGATGTGTATATAAAAATTGGATCTTCAATCGGTGCCTAATCAGTTTTATTATGACATAATTATCAGATCTGCTTTTATATGTTCATATCGTCACGATTTTAAATCTTTTCATAATATGCCTATTCAGTTTATGCCTATTTCTATCAATTTGTTATTAATTCGTTATTATGCCTATTCTTGATTCTCTTCTCTCCCTCTTTTCCCTTTTTATTTTTGTATAGCCAGGCTACCTTCGAGCCTAGGCCTAACACTGAAAAAGCGAACGTGCGAAATTGGGAATGATTGGGAGATATATAATTTGGGGCATAATTGATATTGGAAAGATATGAATATAAGTTTGGGCATAAAATGTGGAAATATAAAAATATGGATTTGGGGACATATATTGTGTTGTATAACATGAATATGAATTCAGGCGAACATTGGAAAATATGATTTGGCATAAATTATGTAAAATATGATTTGCGCGCAAATTTGAATATATGTTAATATGAATTTGGGCACAACTTGTATTGAAATATATGAATATGAACTAGGGACTAAATTGGAAAGTATGTAGATTTGGGTAAGTGCATGACATATATGTATGTATGTATATATATATATATATATATATATATGTGTGTGTGTGTGTGTGTGTGTGTGTGTGTGTGTATACGCCTTGACTTATAACTTGGGAAAAAGAGCATATGGTGCATAATTAAAAGGTGAATTGAAAAGGGGTGTAAAAGTCTTTAATTTGAATTATGAATTGGGCATATAATTAAATATGGAGAAAAAGGGTATGAACACCTAGAAGGACATAGGTAAAATTGGATAATAATGAATGCCTAGGATTACAATTAGAAATTTTAATTGTACTTATGACACAAGGTTAGGTTGCATTAGTGGTGGAAGTCTTCCCGGACCCGACCGGCATATCCAGCAATCACTAATGTTGAACATAATGTGAGAGGTCTAAGTGTGTAAACATGAGACATGCTCAAACACGAGGTTAAGCCCAATTTGTGGAATAAGTTTGCCCAGACCCGCCCGGCATATCCAGCATCCACAAATGACAGGTTTAATATGGGAGATCTAGCATACTGTAACTATAAATGAAAATATGGTAATAAATCTTGAATACTTAACATAGTTGAATCCATAGTGACTAGTGTGGGACCCGTACTACGCATATGGTTAGTTGATGAGTCCAGGAGTGTTGGTGATATTAATATTCTTTTAATTCTTTTACGGTTGTGTGTATAAAGTAAATTTATATTTATCGACTTTGTGCTACAACCTCAATTTTTTTGGATGATGCTTAAAAGTTCATATAAACATATGACAAAATATGATTATTATTTTTATTATTATTCTTGTCCTTGAAGTAAGCCAATTTTTATGGTTGGAACTATGAAATTTTTGTATATGTATTTACGCAAATGCAAATTTTCAATGATTAAGTCTCTTTTTTTGCACAACTTTATGTAATGCATTAGTTGATTGGCGTATGCAATATATTGTCAAATAGTTGGCAAATCCTAATGGTACTACTAAATGATTCAAAATTATAGAAACTTAAACATAGTAACAATCACAATTTAATTCTTGAAAGTTATACCATGAGTTGTCCACCAACAACATTATGAATATTAATTACCACTTAGAATTTATATGTATGATTCATTCAAACAATCATAAAGAACATAATTACGCATTTTGACCGTTTACGAAAATTGTACACATCATCCTAAAATAGTCATATAGTGCCAATTGATATTTAAATAGTTTTGCACTTTTTTCTTTTTCTTTTTTTTTTTTGATGAAATTTCACCATAACAGTGGACAAAAATGGAGTTATCCACATATGATATAGTATCACATAATATAATATTTCTTTTAGTATTTATTTAACTCATTAGAAAATGATTGTACATAGATGCAATTATTTTTCCTAACTTCTTTTATTTTTATTGTAAACACTATTCTAGTAATCTAACATTGAAATAATTTGTTTGACAGTTTGATAGATTCTACGTAAATTTCAATAAACGCATGATTTGTTATATGAATCCCTGCCTATAGTGACATTAGAATTTTGTAAACAGAAAAAGCGAAGGATGAACTTATTGATTTTATTAACATGCAACTGCATATCCTTTTCATCAGTGGTGCAACAATATGGTTATTCCTTGATGTATGCATGCTTTATCTATAAGGACACCTTTTATGGTTACAAAAGTTCCCTCATCAGCAAGGCGGATCTTCAAATTGGATCTGCTTCCTTGGCCTGTCTTTGAGTATAAAGCTTGGGAACATAAATACACTATCACATATTAAATTTCATTTTGGCTTACTTCATTTTTGTTTTCTGCTCAAGTTCAAATTGCTACTATGGCCTTTAAAATCAATCATTGAAATTGTTTACTTTTTTAATCACATTACATTAGATCAAATTTAATACTGATGGTCACAAAAAAGTATCTATTTTTGGTTCGATGAAAAATAAATATAGGTAAAATATCTCAATATTTTAAAGTACTGAACTTAATATGCAAACAGTACATGCTACGACAATTTGCTTTTAGATAAATATCAAGTATGCTGAGTAAATGCAAAAAGTAAATAATACAATAACTTATAATGAGAAAATGGAAAACATATCTATCTTAAATAGTAAGAGAACAGATTACAATACATTCATCAACACTCATCATGACTGACACCATCCATTTGCAGCAGTATTGCCCTTGATGGTCTTAGCATTAGGCCTTTCATTTGTTGGGAACAAATCCAGATCTACTTTCATGCCTAAGCCCAGCTCTATGACAGACATAAATACTTGCTTTTCATCTATAATTCAGTTCATATGCAATCAAGTGGAGGTGCACTTGGGTCACTAACCAATAGTCACTAACCAATACCCATGATCTGTCACTACAAAAGAGAATAATAAGGTTATTAGTAGTGTATCGATGCAGGAAAGCGTCAAAGAGCAGAATATGCCATTCTCCAAAGTTTAAGCATCAACTCAGTAAATAGGGTCTCAAGAATCCAGACTACCCAGATTTGAATTCCAACTAACAAAATTTTATGTTGTTTAGATAAGTAGACAAAGTATATATATATTAGGGTATATTTAAAAAAGAGGAGAAAATTTCCCAAACTTAAAAGTTAATCATAGACTTAACTCGTGATAAATTTTCATTTTTTTTATGCATAGTAAAATTTATAATAAAAATCAAATTACAATATGACACATTAATTATATTTCACGTAAAAGTTAAAACAATCAATAACACCCATTCACAATAAGGTTTCAGCTATGTACCATTAATTATAACAAATAACTTGCACTTTTATGTAACTTAACACAAAATTGCAACCTCTTTTGTAACATGGTTATTATATGCAACTTTCATACAATATGGCATGCAATTTGGATACTTTCATAATTGAATTAATCATAAGAAACACATATAAATCAAGATTCAAGATCTCGGTTTGGGTCTCGGTCTTGAATCATCTTTTGTAATTTTAGATTTTTCAATCTAATTCATAAATTTCAAGAATTTTATTCTAGTTTCGATTTCAAATTTCATTATTTATTTTTCATATAATTACTCATGATTTTTCTATGTTAAAATAAAATGTATATGTTATCTTTAGTTGAAAAAAAGATATTAAAGAACATTATTGTTTAATTAACAGTAAAATAAATGTTTACTGATTATGTTTTCGACTTTTTAGCTATATCATTTACATATTTTGTGATTTTTTAATGTTTCATAAGTTTAAAAAAATTGTTTTGAATACGTATTTACTCGAGAAATTATTTCTTTTCTCTACTTTTGTCAATTAAATTTGATGGTTGTTGATTTTTGTAATGAATAGGAATTTTAGCATGAACTCATGTTTGTCCGTACTAAAACTGAAATGAAAAGACCAAAATCTCGGTCTTTTGGTTGAAACCTCAAACGTTGACATAAACACCCAAGGTGGTATATTGAATATTTATGTTTAGCATGACTGAAACTATCTAACAGTCAATAGATGTAAAATTTAAAATTACCAACCAAGAGGGGAAAAATAATTGAAGTGGTTATTATACTTGAAAATAGTTGACGATTACAAAACTAACATTACAATGAAGATAAATGCAAGGCCGATCCTAGAAGATTTGGTACCTAAGCTAACTGTAAACTAAGGGCCCGATACAATAACTAATGCGATTAACGCAAATTGAATCATCCAAGTAATTTATGCATTTTATAAGCAAAGAAATATGGACGAAAGGAAACAACCTTCTTCATAAAAATAATTCGAGTAACACAATTGCAGTAAGTTTAATTACTTACGAACAATTTTGTTGTCTTTTGACATGTGTTACTGCTAATAATATTCCGATATCCAAGTTCATTGACCATATGTTATTCACTTGATTATAGTGCCAAACCATTTAATCTTGTTTGTGCATTTCTGAACATTATAAAACAATCAAATATTATATATTAACAAATATTAGAGAAAGAAAATTAGTAGCAATAATAATGTAATTTCTTTTTGTACTAAATTACATAATTGTGTATCACAAAGAGCAAAGTCTTTGATAAATAACACTTTAATATTAATCACAAAATAAAATATATACATACAAAAATATGAATTTGTCAAACCGTTCATAGGTTAAAACTGATATTTGAAAACAAAATTTAATTAATTATCTTATTTTTTAGTTATAATTTATTAGAAATCTTGCACAATTGCAACATTAATGCCTAGGACAAAATCTGTCTCATTAGTTAAGGCAAACATGCATCTTAAATCTTTTTTGTCATCAAGTTTTATTCGCAACATAGTTGCTAAATCGTTATTGTAGAGGCTCTAAAAACAGTCCTAGTTTTAACTGTTAATTAATTCAAGTTCTTTAACTAAGTTTGTGAAATCTATTCTTGGTTACAGGCTTATTTCTTAGTATATTCCGAACCAAAGATAATTTATACATTTTAGAATATTCAACTCTAAAAAAAATTCTTGTATATTCTTAGCAACCATAAAAACCACAACATTTTGGTTCAAAATTTATTTAAGAATACAGAGCATCCTGGTATGCAAAATTAAACTACCTATGGTAGTTTATGAAATATATTCAAACAAATATCAGAGAAGAAGTGAACTTACCATTTATAGTTGGCTGTTGCCTGAGTTTCATTGCATGCCTGCACCTTGCGATTATGTTTCTCGACTGCGTTGTGTACCTGTATCTGATTTGTATTTGATGAATAATGCCCTAGAATTTTTTGGGGCCCAAAGCAAGTGCTTTACCTTTTTTACCAAAACATCGAACGTGGATAAGTGCATCGAGTTTTTCACATACATGGTTATTATTTTGTTAAATATGCAAGAAGATGTATGAAAATAATTGACAGCAAACAATCACAGAAACTCATTTAATCATCTTATATTATTCACTGCCGAACATTTTTCCTGTAATTACATCTAGTTCTGTTTATATTCGTACATTTGTAGTTACATCCAATTCTGTTTATATAATGCGGGTAAACTGGTTCACTTACCAGTTAACCTGCTACTATTATAAACTCTAATAGCTCAATACCAAGAAACAACATAAATACATTTCCTTCCTTGAGCCATAATGAATTTCTTATCTGATCAATTTGGATCTAGCTTCTTTGTAGTTTTTTTAATTGAATATCAGCCAACTCAACTTTAAAATACATTTTCCTTTCTATGTCTATTTTAAAAAACATATATTTTGTTGTGTAACGACGGTCGGAACATAACACCTCTTCCTTGCACGCATATGAGCTGGCACACAACTCCCATATAACAAAAGGAATCTCTGATGTTACGTGCCTACCAGCTCATATTTGTACCCAATTCCTTCAATATATTCCATGATGTGGGACTATTGTATCCAAACCATCATTCCTCTTTAAGAATATGCGAGGCAATCCTAACATATCTAACAAAGTTCTAATACATGAAATTTGTACTGCTGACTCAGCATGCACCTCGTCATTGTCAAAAATGAATGAATAATTTTTGCAGTTTACATTGCTAAGTATAATCTAAGGAGAAGGAAAAACAAAACGAATAATATGCACAAATGCATGAATAAAATATAATTTTACTGAACATGCATGCTAAAGAAGGTCAATGAATAGATCAAGGCATTAGAAGTTACATGGAAAAAAAGTATTGAATATTATGGTAGCATTTCATTCTAACTGAGGCATCTGGTATATCACATATGGATGATAAATGTCAACAACATTTCTGTACATTCTATTTTCAAACTGAGGCAAACTTGTTTATGAAATAATGATGGAACCGTGATCAGACTATATGTTGGGAACTCATGTTGCTACAGAAACATAAACATAAACATTGGTTTAGCTTCATTTTTATTTCTTTGATTTGGACATTATATACACATGGACAAATGTTTGGCTTTATTGGGCACAAACTGTATGTGTACCCTTTCGTAATATCCAAAGGTAAATATAATTTTACAGTAAAAGCATTATTCCAGTTTTTCTTCTAGATTAGCTTCTTAGGTACTCGATTTTGCTCTAATTGTATTAACCCTGTCGGTTCTAATTGTACGTGAAAATGTCCATGTTAAAAAAAAGTTTGTTTTGTTGAGAGACACAATTTAAGTTTTGGAATTAAAATCAGTAGCTTATATATCCATGTTAACTAAGTTGGAATTCATAAAGATTAGCATTTGTACAAAAAATATGCCGTTGGGAAAAGAACAAATTATTGAAACAATTGTTGTGAATAACAGACCGGAAGAAGCAACCGAATGAGAAAAAACCAGAAACAAATCCAACTAATATTACACAGTACGCGTGATGCAGAACTAATATTTAAAACAATATATTTAATATCATGCATAATTTTGATTGTAATTATGTGTGGTCAAATCGTAATACCTCAGTAAAGTATGGAAGGAATGTGGTTTCCGAACTTCCCTCCATTCTCTAGAAATTAGCAACAGTTGTTTGAACTTTGAACAGATCCAATTCGGGAATATGTAATCAAAATTGATATGTGAAAATCAGTTTTGTGTGCCAATAGAAGGAGAACATAAACATGCTTTATACGCACCTTCAAATTATGGGGAATAATTTGAGATTCATCGCTCAATTCGATCAACTACTAATAGTTCAGATCCAACTTTAAACCGTAGATCTACATGCGGCGCCATGACAGATTAGGTCCTTTTGAAGAGAAGCAGCAAGGAAGAAGAGTTGGAGAAAGAATAACGGTAGTTTTCGAGTAAACTGGAAGAGAGAGTAAAGAGAGGACATGGGCAAGAATGAACAGTTAGAGAAAGTCCGGAACAAAATAAAAAAGGAAAGCGTATTTGTTTAAATCTCATAAATGCCACGTGTTGATCTCCTATTGTATTGGTTTCTGCTTTCCAGTATAAGTAATAGATTGTATTAATAAAATAAAGATGGGTTAAGTAAAATTGGTTGAACGGTGGGTGGGTTAAGTAAATCTGAGGGGGTGGGTAATATTTACATATAAGCCCATAAACTTAACCCGATAAGGTTATGTAATTAAGACACCTAGTGGTATACATAACCAGTAGAAATAATAAAGTTATGTAATTGGAAGACACCGTGTAGGGTAAGCATAACTTGTAGAAATGGTAAAATTAGACATGCCTAATAATCTGCTAAGTAAACAACGATAAGTTGTAGTGACGGTGTAAATTGAATTTATTATTAAATGAGAAAGAATGAGGAAAAATTGTAAAATAAATAAGTTATATTTAATCATAAATGGTAGGTGACATCTTAATTAGGAAACATGTGAATTGAGATATACTTAATAAAGTATTAAGGAAAGCATGTTATTATAATGATGTAACCAGGAAAGAATATAAAATAGATTGTGGATTACAGACCTTGGGTCACAATCTAGAGAATAACATGTTATGGGCTTATTAATAAAATTAAATGGATTAAGTTATATGATGAAATTAATAAGTAAGAAAAACTTGGTAAATTGGAATAAGAATTCAATATGAACGGGAATGACCAAGTTAAATGGGAACCTGGTGAGGTAAGGCAAGCGCATAAAAAAATGTTTAGACACAGGGTCTAACAACATATTAAAGAAAGGCGCTTGGACCAGTCCGTACGTTTGAGGGTGAATAACCCAATAGGGTAGATCATCAAGGTGTTATAAGAAACGAGGGGAGCGCACATTCATATGATTGTTATGATGGCTCCAAAGGACGGGTAGGGAAGCACGCAGCTTCCTGAAGTACGTAAGGTGCTCCTAGTAGCCCGCTGTGCAGTGATAGATGTCCTAGCTGCACTCGCAGAGGTTGGGTCTGCGCGTAACTACTTGGTAAGTGGGCCTTGACTGCAGATGTAGCTATGCAGTCAGAATTCTGTGATGAGGTGACACTAGGGTAGTTCGGCAGTTGCCTCACGAGGAGGCGGAGGGTCACGACCAACAAGGATAGTAGACCGTCGGATATCCATCATCGGCAGCCAGCGGGATGCGAAAAGACTAGAGCTAAACCCAAGATACCATTTCACCTTTCACTATTGAGGTACGGGGTTGAGGGTAGACGCCACATTGATGTTTAGATTGGTTGTTATTAGGGGCGGTCACTTAGCTCTTGTAGTCTTTACTGGTTGAGAGAGGGGCCGAGGTGGGGCCATAGCCACATGGAAAACATTCCCTAGGAATATCTGTATTTGGAGGCTCTTAAAGGCGGCCTATACATGTATGGAAAAGCTCTCGGCCGAGTTCCGTGTTTCTTATTTGGCCCTATCACGGAACTCGGTGCACATTAGAGGATGCGCAATTGAGGCATCGAGCTATAATTACAGTACATACGTGGGATAGTCTAGATACATGCATATATGCTCTGGGTGGTGTATCGTAGACTAGAGGGCATTATTCCGATAAGGACACAGATTTAAGCTTCGATCCAGAATCCTGCTCAATATATCTGCAAAATAAGCTACTCGACTGCCCGTGTGGAAAAGAGGGCACCTGAGTTTGCAAAGTGAAACAAACTACGGGTCAGTCATGGGACTGGTATGAGAAATCTTTACTTAACTTAACTAGTAATAAGGCTAATCACAGGACCACGCCGCTAACGCGGAACGAGTTTACTCCATTGGATTGCCAGTGCATAATTTAAATAAAGTAAATTGTTAAACAACGCAATGCTTTTTAGAAAAATGAAACCATTATAAGACTCAAGTCCCATCAGACAATGCAACGCAAACCGGAGGATAGAGTTTTACCTTATAATGGTCAAAAGTGCTTGATACGATAAAAACGGATTTGATATTATTATTAGTGTATATATGTTTCAAAAACATTTCAATCATAATGTATCAATCATAGATGGCATAGCAACCATATACTTTGTCGCCAGACTTGTAACACCCCGTATTTTCTATGAATATTAAAATTAACAAACCTATGAACACTTAATTTTAGAAGAAGAATTAAGGGAAACATGTTACTCCATTGCGTTCGTCTCAGAATTCTGCTTGAGATAGAGTCCGAGTTTGCATGAATCGGACTCCGTACGAAGAAGTTATGGAGTTCAGAAGATTTCAAGTAAAACCAGAAATTAAATTAAAAGTCAAAAAATATTTTAAAATTCGAAAATCGGCCAAAACAGCTGAGCGGGAAATTTCCCGTTCAGGTGTATCGACCCCCAGGGGGAGTCGACATAGGTGTCGACCCCCTGTAGGGAGTCGACCCCTTTGAGATCCACTTCCTGTGACGAATTTTTGTAGCCCCGAGCTGATGTGGCCTTCTCTGATTGGTCGATGACTAATTTCTGAGGTATTAGGGCTTATGTGTCATGCTATGGTTGGCTGGATGACACATCTCTTATGTTTGATGGCTCTGATTTTTCCTAAACTAATCTAAAGGCTAGAATTAATCCTAGATTTCTATATAATCACCCCAAACCTCAACCCTAGACCTCACAATCTCATTTTATTAAGCCGTCATGTTGTCCATCCCTAAGCTAGCATAGCCTCCATCTTCTCCAAATTAAAAATCAAGTTAGAAAGCTCCAAACCAAATCCAAACTAGAGAATCAAACGTCTACATCAAAGGATAGCTTAACAAATTCAGAAATCAGATCCCTGAATACAAGATCCGTCCTTTTTCTGTAAGTTAAGTTATTATTAAGATTTAAATACCTAATAGAAATCATGACTATAATAATCGGATCTTGAACGATGCTTAATTCTGATTCATACCTATCCTTTTGTCAATCTGAATTTCCTATGCCTATTAGACTATTATGATTGATGTAATGACACCTATCATACCTATGAGACTGTTGTGACTGACATATGAAACCTATCATGCCTATAAGGCTGTTGGATTGACATAATGGAAACTATCATGCCTATGAGATTGTTGTGATTGATATGATGGAACTTATCATGTTGTACATCCTATGCCTATGAGACAATTGTGATTGATATAATGGGACTTACAATGTTGTACATCAAAATTAGTGATTCTCTTAAGTCCAATTTTATCTAATATTTATACCTATGGTGTAAATTTCCTAGCTTGTCCACACTTATTATTAATGTACAACATGCCTATTGAAACATGATTTTTGAATTGGGTATATCTTTACATGCCTATTTTTCCTTATGTCAATTCTTATGCTCCTTCTCTATTTTTCCCTTTTTACTTTCTTTTGTGGATACTAAGTTCATTCAGAACTTAGATTGAATCTCATTGTACGTGTGATTATAACGTGGGAAAATTGGGTATAATTAAATTGAATAAAATTTGGGCATAGCTTGTGAATGTGGCATAAAACTTGTACTGACTACAATTGGGAATATTGGCATAAAAAGACCTAAACATGGACACATATGATAAATATGTAAAATGGGCTAAAGATGAACATGCCTAACCCGAGGTTAGATTGAGTTGCGGTGTAAGACTACCCGGAACCGCCCGGCACATCCAACGACCACAACAATATAGATCTAATGTGAGAGGTTAGCGCATTAAGCCCAAAAACCCAAGGTTAGATTAAGTCGCGGTGTAAGACTGCCCAGAACCGCCCGGCACACCCAGCGACCACAACAATATAGATCTAATGTGAGAGGTTGGTGCTTTAATGAATGAATTAAAGCTAAGGAACAGACAGGCTAAGAACGGTAGGGTTAAGTTAATTAAGGCAACACTTAACCAATACAACATGTTAGTTAAACAGATGGGTGGGTTAGGTTGCGAACACTTAACCGTTATAACATGTTGATTAGGAAACCCTAGTAACGGGGACCCATTTCAGCAGTAACCCACATAGATGTATCACGGTACCTTGAACTAGGCAGGGTGGGGCATGATTACTGGCCTGATGATAAGAGGTCAAAATAGCGGCAGGTGGTGCAACAATGTAGGTTCCGGCGGAGTATGGGCATGCACATACTCCAGAGTGGATAAAGCAGGCGCTGGGCATCAGTAGTATACACTGTGCATCTAAAATTTGTGTCGGGTTGCTACCATAGGAATTGATACACCCTATGGCGGGACCAACACAGGTATCTACAATCAAGCGGGGCCGAATGACATAAGTAATAAATGCATGCGAGTAGAAGCCGATCGAAAAAGGGATCACTTTGTTATGAACACATGATGGTAGTTGAAACATTCATTAGTAGGTGCAGAGAAATGGAAATGAGTGCGATAGTATATTCAGTTTATCTTATCTTATGTTATCTTATTTCTATGGTATTGTCCTATGTTCAGTTTATTCATGTCATGATCCTCTTACCTGTTTACATGCTGAATAGTCACTGGACTTACCAGGCTTATGTCTGACCCGTTTTCTTTCGCCTTCTTTTCTTCCATTCCCCCCTCCCCCAGGTCTACAGGGAGGGAATACTTCAGCTTAGTGCAGACCTTTTTCAGCTTGAAGAGAATCGATGTATTGCTTGGATTCTCTTTTCTTGGTCTATGGCGGTGGTTACACTTTTATTTGGGATTCATGCTGCTTTACTACTATTTTATGCTTCTTTATGTACTTGGATTTTTAAATCAAGACAGATGTTTTATCGTTATAATTTAGAAGTTGATTTTGAGACAATGCTTGTAGTGTTTTGACTAAACCATGTTATTTATGAAATGATTTCAGTTTTCCGCTGTTTATATGTCTGTCTTGTAAACTATCTATGTCTTTTACCTAAAATGCTTCACCAAAGTTAATGCATTCCCTTTGTGAGTGACCTTAACGGAGGTGGGGTGTTTCACTTGGTATCAGAGCAATGGTTTACCAGATCAGATAAAAGTTTTTGAAAAACTATTTTTCAAAAAGAAGTTTAAAGAAGCATTTTCAAGAAAAGTGTTGTTTTATTTTAAAGGCATAATCCCCTAAGCCATATGCATTATCTTTCTATCCTTTGTTTTGAACCTTTTCTTTTCATTTCAGCATATCTGGGGATCTTAATCTTCCCAAGGGCGTATCGATACCTGGCTGGTTCAGAAGGTATCTGGAGGCTAGGGCTAATAATGTAGGCCCAACAAACGTTCCTCCTCCCCCAGCTGCAGCCGTTCCTCCTCCTCCTCCTCCTCCGCGTGTGAATGCTTTCTCGAAGATATGTAGAGACTTTCGAGCTATGGGCGGAAAGAACTTTAATGGGACTGAGTCATTTGTGGAAGTAAGAAACTGGCTCAAGGAAATAGAAGGTTTGTTTGTTATCTTCGAAGTGGACGATAGGCAGAAGATACAATTGGCTGTATGGTTACTTAAGGACGAAGCCTCTTATTGGTGGGAAATACTAATGCTGAAAGACCAGTTGAAATTTGGGAGGATTTTAGAAGGAGGTTTGAAATGAAGTTCCTCTCGCAAGTTGAAAGAAGCCTACAGATGGAGAAGTTCCTAGCACTCAAATAGGGAAGCATATCGGTTAAGGAATACGTCAACCAATTCAACCAACGGGCTAGATTCGGACTGGAGTTAGTAAACACTCCACATAAAAAGGCACTCCGATTCGTTAAAGGATTAAATGAACCACTGCACAGCCTAGCTATGTCCCATATACCTATGGGTGCAACTTTTGAGAGACTGGTGGACATGGCACTATTACAGGAGGAAGACAAGGATGGCAATAAAGAGGCAAAGGTGGAAGAACCTCTAGACAAGAAGGTGGAGGGATCGCAGAATAAGAAGACGGATTCCAAGAAAGGCGAGAAGAATAACAAACCCCATGATAAGTGGAAGTGCAAATTTTGTGGCGTACCTGGACATCTAATTAAAGACTGCAGGAAGAAGAAGAGGGAGATGAGTGGTTGCTTTCAATGCGGTGAGACAGGACATATGGCTAAGGATTGCCCAAAAAGGCAAGGGCAAGGGTAGAGGACTGGATCTATTTCTGGAGGGCAGATGTGACGGCCCGCCCCGCACCAACCGACATTTACTCCAAAAGTGCGCTGTACACATGTCCAGTTAGCACGGAACGGGTCGTTAGAAGGAAAAAGGAAGAAGGAAATGAACATACAAAGAACCTGTAGAATGTCTCACAGCGCATAGAATAAAATATAATAACAACATACTTGACATAAAGCAGGAGAGACAGTGCATAAGCTGAAAATCAGAACTAAACATCATAGCAGCGGAAATTCAGAATACACCTTATTAAAACTTTCAAACTGTCTCAAAGCAAAAGTAAGATAAATGAGGTACACTACTAATGCCCAAGTAGCGACCACCAACGACACAGGGAGAATGTGTATATATATGTCATACGTGGAAGCCTCCTGCCCGCCTCCGAATCAGCTACTCGCGCATCACCAGCTAACATGTCTCTAGTCTGCTCGTGTGAGCACCCAGAGTGATAAGAGGAGACATAAAACTCTGGGTCAGACATAAAGCCTGGTATGAGCGATAAGCATCTAAAGTGAACAATAACAGGTAGACTAAAACATACCTGAACCTGGACCTGCAACCAAAGAGTTAGCGCTACATACTGTACAACACTCTAAGGTATCATATCAAACAGTGTCGGGTTCGAGTCAGATGCTTCTCTTTGGGTCGGGTCGAGTGCTTCCTTTCGGGTCGGGTCGGGTGTCCCTTCTTGGTTCGCGTTTTCGATCCGTCTTCATGCTCCCTTCATATGCTCCTATCCGATCCGCTTCCGTGCTCCTGCTCTGATTCGTCTTCGTGCTTCCGATCCGATCCATCCACCTTAATCCGATCCGATCCCAGTTTTGCTAGCGTGGCCTTCCTTTTTGCCACTTTTTCCCAAGTGCCAGGTTCCGATCCGATCGGGTTCCTTGCTCAGTTCAACATATCCGATCCGAGCCCTATGTCCGATCCGATCCGAACCCTGCACTGTTTTCTGAAACTGTTCCAGCAAGTGTTTACGCCATTCGACGACGTTTTCGACCATTCTAACTATTGGAATCAATCACAAAGCATTTCATACAGTCATAGCAACATGCATAATCAACCACAAACATCATTCACATCAATATCATAGGTTAAAATGGATCAAACGTACCCAAAATCCCATATTTCCCCTTAAGCATGTTTAGGTGAAACTAATGATAGGATTAGCAAAACTTAACCAAATTAACCCAAATTCATATCAGAGGTCTAAAACATCATTTAGGAATTTATGAACATTTTTCCCAAATTTTATCATGCTTAAATTCGCTAATCAGCACTAATCACCCCTAATTAACCATAATTAGTGTAAAACTATGCAAATCACTCACCTTAGCCACAAAATAAACTAAGATCTGAAATAATTCTCTGATTTGATGTGAATCTCAATGCCAAACAGCAGCTCCTTTGTTGATTTGGTGAAGATCTTCCTTGATTAGGGGTTGCTAAGCCAAATCCTTGACCAAAAGATGATTTGGAGGTGATTTAGAGGTTAGAGGCCATTTTTAGGGATCCTTGGTGATAAGTGGAGGCTAGAAAACTGAAATGGAATGATTCTCCATCTCATTTCAGCCATCCCATAACCCTAATCCCGAAATGGGTTATGGGCCTACTCACTAATCACCCGATTTGGCCCGGTTAAGCAGTTTTTCACCCTCCAAACCTTGTTTCAGCCATATCTCCCAAACGGTAAGTCCGTTTGGCTATTATGACCACTCTACGGAAAGGTAAACCACCAAACGAATCCAATGGAAGTGGTTTCAGGTCAAAATTCCTTTCCAATCAAACGTTATGGCCAAAACAGTACCAACTAGGGGCAAAATAGTCATTTAAAAACCGACAAAAATCATGAACATGGGAAATGACTCTAATGGATGTTTCCCAAAGTTACATGACCATACGACTTCATACGGGAAAGAAATAAATATTCTACGATCCCCCGATGCGTAGAATGCGGGTCGTTACACTCTCCCCCCCCTTAAGAAATTTCGCCCCCGAAATTCCCTAATCAAAACACACACAAAGGTCCCGCATGCCTATCAACCATAAAACAACCATCAAACATGCAAAACAAGTAAAATAAGTCTATCCTAGCATGCAGAATAACTAAATCGCAAAGTAAATCTTACCAGGCAAAGAGTTCTGGGTGCATCTTCCTAATGCTCTCCTCTGTCTCCCAAGTACAATCATTCTCGTTCTCGCCCCACTGAACCTTGACTAGCTTCACCGCCTTCCTTCGAAGTTGCTTCGTATCGTGCCCCACAATACGAATCGGCTTGCGGTTCCCAACCGCCTCGGGTTCTACCTCGAAGTCCTCTAACTGATAAGGTGAAATAGTCACATCTGAGTCGTGAACGAACTTCCTTAGTTAGGAAACATGAAATACATTGTGAACTCCCGCCATTTTCTCTGGTAAGCCAACTTTATATGCCAAATTCCCGACTAGTTCAAGAACAGGGAACGGGCCAACAAATCTTGGTGCTAACTTGCCTCTCCTGCCAAATCGTATCACGCTCTTCAACGGAGAGATCTTGACAAACACCAAGTCACCAACGGAGAATTTTAAGTCTCTTCTCCTCTTATCAGCATAACTCTTTTTCCTATCCTGAGCAGCTTTCATTCGTTGTTGAATGACCTTAATCTTATCTGAAGTTTCCCTCACCACATCTGGTCCAAGCACAAACTTCTCGCCATTCTCTATCCAACATGATGGTGAGTTGCACGGTCTTCCATACAAAGCTTCATATGGAGCCATATCGATACTGGATTGGTAGCTATTATTATATGCAAACTCTACTAGATGCAAATGGTCATCCCATGATCCACCAAAATCCAATATACAAGCTCTCAAGAGATCTTCCAATATACGATTCACCCTCTCCGTCTGACCATCGGTCTGAGGATGATATGCGGTACTGATATGTAATCTTGACCCTAGAGCCTCTTGTAAGCTTTTCCAAAACCCACTAGTAAACAACGGGTCTCGGTCACTCACAATGCTTTTGGGTACTCCATGAAATCTCACTACCCACTTCATATATAATTCTGCCAACTTGGCTGCCGTCCTGGTCGATTTGACTGGTATAAATCTTGCACTTTTAGTCAATCGATCCATAATTACCCAAATGCTATCATATCCCGATCTAGTCCTTGGTAGGCCATCGATGAAATCCATCGAGACTTGCTCCCATTTCCATTCGGGAATTTCTAATGGTTGCAACAAACCACTAGGCTTCTTTTGCTCGGCTTTAACTAGCTGGCAATTCATGCATTTGGATATAAACTTCCCAACGTCTCTTTTCATCCCTTCCCAGTAGTAAGTCTGTCTCATGTCTCGATACATCTTATTACCACCGGGATGTATAGTTAGTTTTGAGTGATGACATTCTCTAAGCACCTCATCTATCAAACCATTCACGTTGGGCACAACTAGTCTTCCATTCTTCCGAAGCCATCCATCTCGATCAAGCCCATACACATTTATCTCCTCATCGATACCCATCTCTAACTTGGAGATGATTTCCAATAGATTAGGATCGTCCCTCTGACTAGAACCAATCCGCTCTATCAAAGTGGGTCTGATCGTCAAACTAGCTAGCATAACTGGATCCAATTCGCACTTTGGTATGAAATCAAACCCCGCGATATACTCTAGTTGCTTCCATTTAAGAAACATTGCCCCTAAGCTGTCATGTATCCTACTCAAGGCATCGGCGACCGCATTACCCTTCCCAGGTGTGTATGCGATATCAAAATCATACGAAGCCAAAAACTCTAACCATCTCTGCAGACGGAGATTCAGATCTTTCTGGGAGAAGAGATACTTCAACGATTTATGATCGGTGAACAACTCAAATCTTTCTCCCAAGAGATAGTGTCTCCACATCTTCAGCGCAAACACAATCGCTGCTAATTCCAAATCATGGGTAGGATACTTCTTCTCATGCGGCTTTAGCTGTCGACTAGCATAAGCTACAACCCTACCTCCTTGCATCAATACTGCACCCAGTCCGGTACCACAAGCATCCATGTATACCGTCATCTCTTCATTCCCTTTAGGAATGACTAACAATGGCGCACGCGTCAACCTCTCTTTTAGACTCTTGAAGGCATCCTCACACACTCCGTCCCAGACGAAGGACTGATTCTTCTTAGTCAACGGAGTCAACGGTGCTGCTATCTTGGAGAAGTCTTGGATAAACTTACGATAATATCCAGCTAATCCCAAGAAACTTCTTATATCTGTTGCATTCTTGGGCGTAGGCCAATCCTGTACCGTAGCCACCTTCGCAGGGTCCACGGCAATACCACTCTCGGAAACAACATGACCCAAGAATCTTACTTCCCTTCTCCAAAAATGACACTTAGAGAATTTCGCTTTCAATTGGTGTTTCCTCAACACCCCCATCACTATCCTCAAGTGTCCCTTGTGTTCCTCCTCTGTCCTTGAATAAACAAGGATATCATCCATGAACACATGAACAAACTTATTCAACTGATCTCTGAATACTCGATTCATAAGATCCACAAAATAGGCTGGTGCATTGGTCAACCCAAACGGCATGACCAACCACTCATAAAATCCAGACGGCGTCCTAAATGTCGTTTTTGAAACACTCTCATCTGCTACTCAAAGCTGATGAAATCCTGTCGCGAGGTCTAACTGGGAGAACACTCTAGTTGCTTCCAGCTGATCAAACAAATCATCTATCCGCGGTAGAGGATACTTATTCTTCCTCATCACCTTATTCAACTCGCGATAGTCCACACACAAACGAAGGGAACCATCTGCCTTAGTGGCAAACACAACTGGTGCTCCCCACTCGGAGACACTCCTTCTAATAAATCCCTTCATCAAAAGATTGCTGACTTGCACCCCGAGCTCTCGCTGCTCCCTTAGCGCCATACGACGAAGTGGCATCACTATAGGTCTGGCATCTTTCACTAAATCAATACGGAACTCAATCTCTCGGTGTGGTGGAAGCCCGGTCACCTCCTCGAAGATGTCTGGATACTAGCCAACCACGGGCACATCTGACAACTCATCCTGCGGGATGTCGAGGGAATTTACAAAACTAGCCATAACCCCATCACTAGGTAGGCTACCAAACACTACCCTCCGCCCATCGTCCGCCCTCACTGTCACCAAAAAGCCTTCACAGTCTACCACCACCCCGTATCTTTGGAGCCAATCGACTCCCAATATAATGCCATACCCAGTAAAGCCCAAAACAAAGCAATCACATACAAACATACATCCATGACTCGATAAGACCAAATTCCTGCAAATCATACTAAGGCTAGTCGAACCACCAATCGGGTTCGTCACAATCAATGGTCTATCGACTATCTCGGATTCCAGTCCCAACCTATCTACCAGGTCACTAGATATGAAGGAACGGGAAGCCCCAGTATCAAACAAAACTCGAACTGGTATATCATAAATAGAAAGCATACCTTGAATAACAACATTCTTTCCTTTCTCCGTCGCAGTTGGGGCATTCGACGAAGAAGGAACAACATCAATAGCATATGCTTTCACAATCTGCTTCTCCTTAAGAGGTTGCAGACACTTATCCTTATGATGTCCCACTTGACCACAGTTGTAGCACTTCCTTTCCGCTGGCTTGGCCCGACATTCATTAGCATAATGGCCCTTCTTTCCACAGCTGAAGCACTCAACATCCTTCTTGCTCTTTTTCTGACCACCTTTAGATTGGTCATGCTTCCTCTTATTTTGAGAGTTATTCTTGCCTCCACCGCCTGCTTGCGGCTTTGGCCCTTCTGCAGATGCAGCCTCAGTCTTTGACTTAGGGTAAAGACTCTCTGATCTCAAAGCTTTCCCCACAATCGATTCAAAAGTCTCATCGATGTGGTTGATAAGCCTTTTCCCCAAGTATCCATCCAAACCAATAATAAACTTCTCATTCTTCTTCTCAGGATGTCGATAAGAGACAGTCCATACTTCGACAAAGTGTCGAACTCAGCAATATAATCAGAAACTGCCCTTCCGCTCTGCTTGAGTTCCAAGAACCTCTTAAACAATACTGACTTCTGGACAGATGGAATAAACTTCTCGCTAAAGCGAGCCTTGAACTGATCCCAAGTAACCTGATCCTCTGAAGTAGCAGTTCTAATGGCATTCCACCAATTCATCGCTCGCCCTTGCAGCTGACGAGACGCTAGTCTTCTCTTCATCGCATCCTCAAGACCCAAGTCATCAAAGATACGGTCACAACTATCCATCCAATCTTGAACATCCGTGGCCGACTCCGTTCCATGGAATGGCTTCACACCCAGATTAGTGTAATCTTTGCACAACTTGGCGAAGTCGACCCTAGGCGCCTGCACTACTGGGCCAACACCAACTCCGGGATTGGGAATTGCCCCTTGCACTTCTCTAAGCATGTCTCTCATGAGGTTAGTAAACATAGCCCTCATGTCAGCAGCATTCCCTTGGTTGGTCCCTCTACCAGCACCCCTCGTGTCTCGGCTCATCGTCAATCTGAAAAAGGGAAACGATTAACAACCCCATAGTGGTGCTAGTGCAGTGCGACTTCATTCTTATACTACTAATAGTATATCTACATATAGTTTTTTTGAAAGCCAAAGAAATCACAAATACGCGCTCTCATATACGTACTATCTCTCCCTAGTGTCTTTCCCTAGGTTAACTACGCAACCTAGAGCTCTGATACCAAGTGTGACGGCCCGCCCCGCACCAACCGACATTTACTCCAAAAGTGTGCTGTACACATGTCCAGTTAGCACGGAACGGGTCGTCGGAAGGAAAAAGGAAGAAGGAAATGAACATACAAAGAACCTGTAGAATGTCTCACAGCGCATAGAATAAAATATAATAACAACATACTTGACATAAAACAGGAGAGACAGTGCATAAGCTGAAAATCAGAACTAATCATCGTAGCAGCAGCGGAAATTCAGAATACAGCTTATTACAACTTTCAAACTGTCTCAAAGCAAAAGTAAGATAAATGAGGTACACTACTAATGCCCAAGTAGCGACCACCAACGACACAGGGAGAATGTGTATATATATATCATACGTGGAAGCCTCCTGCCCGCCTCCGAATCAGCTACTCGCGCATCACCAGCTAACCTGTCTCTAGTCTGCTCGTGTGAGCACCCAGAGTGATAAGAGGAGACATAAAACTCTGGGTCAGACATAAAGCCTGGTATGAGCGATAAGCATCTAAAGTGAACAATAACAGGTAGACTAAAACATACCTGAACCTGGACCTGCAACCAAAGAGTTAGCACTACATACTGTACAACACTCTAAGGTATCATATCAAACAATGTAAAGATACGGAGGTGGGGGAGGTGTGCATGTCATAATGATAGCAAATGATCAAACATAGCATCCATTCTTACATCTCTCACTCAGTGCGTAAAGCATACGATATTCACCACTTCGATCACCCAACATTCCTTGCTACGATCACTTTGCCCCATGAAGTGATAAATGGCTTCACTGCACTGATAACGTAGCCACAAATCCTTCGCTATGTCCACTTTGCCCCATGGAGTCGCAAGAACCCCACTGCACTGGCTCATAGCCTTACCAATCCTTACTATGTCCACTCTGTCCCATGGAGTCACAAGAACCCCACTGCACTGGCTCATAGTCTTACTACGCATCACCTTGCCTCTCGGGTCGTAATGACCCTACTGCACTGATAACGTAGTCTTGCTACCATCACTTTGCCCCTCAGGTCATAATGACCCTACTGCACTGATAAGTAGCCCATCATTCCTTTTTAGTGGTGAATCGAAGTTATGAACGTCGACAACTCCTTAGCACACGTCCCGCAGCAAAGCCCAACTCATGAAGTGAACTCATTGGTTCCCAACTGGTTCCGGGATCCTGAGCTCTAACTTCCATTTGGACTACCTTTGCATCTCGGTTTATTGGTCAATACTGGGTCGGGTCGGGTTCCTCCTTCTGGTTATCGGTTCAGGTCGGTGTTCTTCATTCGTTCGGGTCGGGTCCCCCTTCTGGTGCGGTTCGGGTCGGCATTCCTCTGGGTTCGAGTCAGATGCTTCTCTTCGGGTTGGGTCGGGTGCTTCCTTTCGGGTCGGGTCGGGTGTCCCTTCTTGGTTCGCGTTTTCGATCCGTCTTCATGTTCCCTTCATATGCTCCTATCTGATCCGCTTCCGTGCTCCTGCTCTGATTCGTCTTCGTGCTTCCGCTCTGATCCGTCCACCTTAATCCGATCCGATCCCAGTTCAGCTAGCGTGGCCTTCCTTTTTGCAACTTTTTCCCAAGTGCCAGGTTCCGATCCGATCGGGTTCCTTGCTCAGTTCAACATATCCGATCCGAGCCCTATGTCCGATCCGATCCGAACCCTGCACTGTTTTCTGAAACTGTTCCAACAAGTGTTTACGCCATTCGACGACGTTTTCGACCATTCTAACTATTGGAATCAATCACAAAGCATTTCATACAGTCATAGCAACATGCATAATCAACCACAAACATCATTCCCATCAATATCATAGGTTAAAATGGATCAAACATACCCAAAATCCCATATTTCCCCTTAAGCATGTTTAGGTGAAACTAATGATAGGATTAGCAAAACTTAATCAAATTAACCCAAATTCATATCAGAGGTCTAAAACATCATTTAGGAATTTATGAACATTTTCCACAAATTTTATCATGCTTAAATTCGCTAATCAGCACTAATCACCCCTAATTAGCCATAATTAGTGTAAAACTATGCAAATCACTCACCTTAGCCACAAAATAAACTAAGATTTGAAATAATTCTCTGATTTGATGTGAATCTCAATGCCAAACTGCAGCTCCTTTGTTGATTTGGTGAAGATCTTCCTTGATTAGGGGTTGCTAAGCCAAATCCTTGACCAAAAGATGATTTGGAGGTGATTTAGAGGTTAGAGGCCATTTTTAGGGATCCTTGGTGATAAGTGGAGGCTAGAAAACTGAAATGGAATGATTCTTCATCTCATTTCAGCCCTCCCATAACCCTAATCCCGAAATGGGTTATGGGCCTACTCACTAGTCACCCGATTTGGCCCGGTTAAGCAGTTTTTCACCCTCCAAACCTTGTTTCAGCCATATCTCCCAAACGGTAAGTCCGTTTGGCTATTATGACCACTCTACGGAAAGGTAAACCACCAAACGAATCCAATGGAAGTGGTTTTAGGTCAAAATTCCTTTCCAATCAAAAGTTATGGCCAAAACAGTACCAACTAGGGGCAAAATGGTCATTTAAAAATCGACAAAAATCATGAACATGGGAAATGACTCTAATGGATGTTTCCCAAAGTTACATGACCATACGACTTCATACGGGAAAGAAATAAATATTTTACGATCCCCCGATGCGTAGAATGCTGGTCGTTACAGCAGATCCACCCTCTCATTGCACCTCCGTAAGAAAGAGGTAGAAATATTTTTGTTGAGAGTTTAGTTTATCTTTTTGATCATCCCGTTCATACTCTTTTTGATTCTGGCGCATCGCACTCTTTTATATCTACTGCTTTAGTTGAATCTATGCACCTACATACCAGTATAGTAGAGGATCCCATGGTTGTTTCTAATCCAATTGGGGGCTCGGCTTATTTGTCAATGATTTGTTTGAATTTGGAAATTTCTATACTAAACGTTGGGTTTAGGTGTAATGTTTATGTTTTGGGCTTCATGGGCTATGGGTTGACTCTAGGCATGGATTGGTTATCTAGTAATGGTGTCATCCTTAACTGTGAAAAAGAGAGTGGTTAGACTTATGACACGCCTCGGTAACACTCTCGAAATCTCTTGTAATCCCATAAATTATGTTATGCTTAGCTATCTAGAATCTCTTGATGCGTCTGTTGAAAACTTGCAATCTGTTAGAGTAGTCCGTGAATACTCGGATGTCTTTGAAGAGGTGAAATGCTTGCCTCTGAAGCGAGAGATAGACTTCCGCATATACCTTGTTGATAATGCAAAACCTGTTGCTTTACAAGGTAGACACATGACTCCAAGGGAATGGAAAGAGCTCAGCAAGCAAGTTAAAGAGTTGCTTGAAAAGGGGTTCATAAGGCAGAGTATTTCTGAATGGGGTGCTCCAGTGGTGTTTGCAACCAAAGAAGATGGTTCACTTCGCCTGTGTGTGGTCTATAGGGAGCTAAACAAGCTGACCAAGAAGAATAGGCACCCACTTTCTAGAATAGACGACTTGTTCGACCAGCTCGTAGGTGCCTTTGTTTTCTCCCAACTAGATCTGGCCATCGGATTTCATCAGCTAAGAGTGGCTGAAGACAGCATAGATAAGACCACGTTCAGGACCTCGGCAAATGGCTTGTCATGCCTTTCGGCTTGGCAAATGCACCCGCCTATTTCGTAGACTTGATGAGTAGGGTGTTCAGAGAGTTCCTTAATAAATTTGTAGTGGTCTTCGTGTAAGACATTTTGATTTTCTCAAAAAGTGAGGAAGAACATGATTTGCATTTAAGGTAAGTCATGGATACTCTTCGTTCATATCAACTAAAAGAAAAATTCTCCAAATGCCATTTTTAGAGAGAATAAGTAAGGTTTCTTGGACATGTGGTGTCCAAAGAGGGAATAGTTGTGGATCCCGCAAAAGTAGTTGCGGTGCAATATTGGAAGATTCCATGGAATGCAACCAAAGTACGGAGTTTTCTCGGGCTAGCGGGCTTTTACAGAAAGTTCATTAAGGACTTTGCGAAGATCTCAGCCCCACTTACTAGGTTGACAAAGAAGAACCTAACTTTTGCTTGGGATTTGGATTGCGATATTGCTTTCCAACGATTGAAAATGGCTCTAACAACAACCCCAGCTCTGACATTGCATGATGGGAGTTAGATGTTTACGGTGTACATAGACGCATGCATTACAGGATTGGGCGCTGTCTTGATGCAAGAGGGCAGAGTAGTTTGTTATGGAGGAAGGCAATTGAAGGTACATGAGAAAAACTACCCAACTCATGATCTAGAACTAGCTTCCATTGTTTTCGCTCTTAAATCAAGGCGTCATTACCTACTAGGAGAAAGATTTGAATTGTTTACTGACCATAAATCGTTAAAGTACCTTTTCTCACAGAAAGATCTTAACTTGAGACAACAAAGGTGGATGGAATTCCTTGCCTCATATGATTTTGAGATTTCTTATACCCCTGGCAAGGGCAATGTGGTAGCAGATGCCTTAAGTAGGAAAAAGCTGACCTTAAGTCCTCTCTTTGTAGAAAGGCAAAGCTTGGAGTACATAGCAAACTTTGACTTCAGACCCTCCTTTGAATTTGTACCCGGTTTGTTATCATCGCTAGAGGTGCGGCCTACTCTTTTGGACGCAATAGGAACCGCGCAGCGTGAAGACCCTCAGTTAGTTGATGTGATGGATAAGCTGATTAGAGGTGAGACTTCTAGTCACCTCAATAGATACTCCATCGATGACAAGGGTTGGTTGAGATGGGATGGAAGACTATGCATCCCACAAGCAAGGGACATGGTGAAAACCGTTCTCGAAGAAGCACACCATTCTAAGTTGACCATACACCTAGGTGTGGACTAGATGTATAAAGACATAAAAGGGTTTTCTTCTGGAATGGCATGAAGAAGGATGTAGCTGACTTTGTCTCTAAATGCTTAATATGACAACAAGTAAAGGCAGAGCAGAAGAAGCCTGGTGGTCTGCTTCATCCTCTAGAGGTCCCATAGTGGAAATGGGATAGCATTTCGACGGACTTTATTGATGGGTTGCCTAGGTCAAGAAGGGGCAATACCAGTATTTGGGTAATAGTGGACAGGCACACTAAAAGCACTCACTTTATACCTGTTAAGAGTAGAAGGACTGCCTCATCGTTAGCATCCATTTATCTTAAAGAGGTAGTTCGACTGCATGGAATACAGCATAGTAAGTGATCGAGATCCTATCTTTACGAGCGAGTTTTGGAAGAGTTTGCAAGAGGCTGTAAGCACACAGCTATGCTTAAGCACTGCCTATCACCCTCAAACTGATGGTCATACGGAAAGGGTGAACAGAGTATTAGAAGATCTCTTGAGATCGTGCATTCTTGATTTTGGGGGAACATGGGAGGATCACCTTCCTTTGGTGGAATTCGCCTACAACAATAACTACCAAGCCACCATAGGCATGGCACCCTTTGAGGCTTTATATGGAAGATCATGCTGATCACCAACTTGTTGGTTGGAGTCTACAGACAAGCTTGTACTTGGGCCTGACATGATCAAAGAAACTTCAGAGAAGGTGGACTTGATACGAATACGAATGAAGACCGCACAAGATAGATAGAAGTCATACGCCGATAAAAGAAGGACCGACCTTGAGTTTGAGGTTGGAGACAGAGTTTTTCTTAAAGTACCTCCTTTAAAGAATGTCGTTCGCTTTGGGTCCGTAGGAAAATTGGCACCTAGATTTGTAGGGCCATTTCCTATCATTGAGAGGATTGGCAAGATGGCTTACAAAGTAGAGATGCCAGAAAGATTGGCTGGAGTACATAATGTCTTTCATGTCTCCCATCTACGAAAGTACTTACATGAGTCGGCGGAAGTTGTGGAGCCAAGCATACTAGAGGAATTAGAAGTGGAACGAGAAGCGATGGTTAGAAGAGTTCCAACTCGTGTCTTGGGTACAGAAGTTAAAAAGCTACGCAATCGTGAGGTCAAGCTAGTTAAAGTACAGTGGAGTGACGTTGAAGAAGACGCGACGTGGGAGACTGAGGACAAGACACGCGCAACCTACCCTTATCTTTTTGAGGGTACATTCTTGATATCTTTTCCCATAAGTTTATGCATGCTTGTATCTATCTCTTAAGTATATCTCCTCGGTCCTATTCTTAATCATTAGGTAGAAAGCAATGGATGTAAACATGTATTTGAAAACATGTTATGATTGATGGCTGCAAGTGGTTGCTAGTGGTTGCTCGTGGATGCATATGCATACACTAGGTACTAGATCGGCTCAGTCACTTTCATATTGCATATGCATATATGTATTTATATATGGATTGAAACTTGATGTGTTATCATATGGACGTTGCACTTGTATGAATGATTGTGCACTCATGTAGAAAGTACGATTAGGAATAATTAAATACATAATGGACTCATGGCACTGACATGATTCGCATCAAGGAGGTCAACTGGATCAGTAGACCGCTAGGTTTTGTATTAGATAAGGACATATACATACACTATGCATATGATAATGAAAGCATTAGAAATATTTTTAAGGACAATGGATGCCTGTGATTGATGGTTGAGTAGATGGATGTTGGATGTTGGATGTTAGGATGCATTCTTCTTAACTTAGAGATTTCGAGGATGAAATCCTTTAAGGAGGGGAAAATGTAACACCTCATATTTTTTGTGAATATTAAAATTAACAAATCTAAGGACACTTAATTTTTAGAAGAAGAATTAAGTAAAACGGGTTATGCCATTGCGTTCGTCTCGGAATTCTGCTTGAGATAGAGTCCGAGTTTGCGTTAACCGGACTCCATATGAAGAAGTTTAAATTTCGAAAATCGGCCAAAATAGCTGAGCGGGAAATTTCCCGCTCAGGGGTGTCGACCCCCCCAGGGGGAGTCGACATAGGTGTCGACCCCCCTATAGGGGTGTCGACATAGGTGTCGACCCCCTTGTAGGGAGTCGACCCCTTTGAGATCCACTTCCTGTGACGAATTTTTATAGCCCTGAGCTGATGTGGCCTTCTCTGATTGGCCGATGACTAATTTCTGAGGTATTAGGGCTTATGTGTCGTGTTATGGTTGGCTAGATGACACATCTCTTTGGTTTGATGGCTCTGATTTTTCCTAGACTAATCGGCTAGAATTAATCCTAGACTTCTATATAATCACCCAAACCTCAACCCTAGACCTTACAATCTCATTCTATTAAGCCGTCATGTTGTCCATCCCTAAGCTAGCATAGCCTCCATCTTCTCCAAATTAAAAATTAAGTTAGAAAGCTCCAAACCAAATCCAAACTAGAGAATCAAACGTTTACATCAAAGGATAGCTTAAAAAATTCAGAAACCAGATCCCAGAATACAAGATCTGTCCTTTTTCTATAAGTTCAGTTATTATTTAGATTTAAACACCTAATAGAAACCATGAATGTAATAATCGGATCTAGAACGATGCCTAATTATGATTCATGCCTATCCTTTTGTCAAATCTGAATTGCCTACGCCTATGAGACTATTATGATTGATGTAATGACACCTATCATGCCTATGAGACTGTTGTGACTGATATAATGAAACCTATCATGCCTATGAGACTGTTGGATTGACATAACGGAACATATCATGCCTATGAGATTGTTGTGATTGATATGATGGAATTTATCATGTTGTACATCCTATGCCTATGAGACAATTGTGACTGTTATAGTGGGACTTATCATGTTGTACGTCAAAATTAATGATTCTCTTAAATCCAATTTTATCTAACATTTATACCTATTGTGTAAATTGCCTAGCTTGTCCACACTTATTATTAATGTACAACGTGCCTGTTGAAACATGATTCTTGAATTGGATATATCTTTACATGCCTATTTTTCCTTATGTCAATTCTTATGCTCCTTCTCTATTTTTCCCTTTTTACTTTCTTTTGTGGATACTAAGTTCATTCGGAACTTAGATTTAATCTCGTCGTACGTGCGATTATAACGTGGGAAAATTGGGTATAATTAAATTGAGTAAAATTTGGGCATAGCATGTGAATGTGGCATAAAACTTGTACTGACTACAATTGGGAATATTGGCATAAAAAGACCTAAACATGGACACATATGACAAATATGTAAAATTGGCTAAAGATGAACATGCCTAATGTAACGACCCATGGTTTTAGGCCCCGAAAATCGACATAAATACCTTTACCGTAACTCATGCCAACCCTCCGAGCGCCAAAAACACTGGATAGTTATTAGAAAGAATTTAGAGGGTGAGATAAGAAAGAAAGAAATATTAGAATAAAAGAAGAAGAAGAAGAAACAACACAACATAGAATCAGAATCTCACATCGCGGCGGAACAAAATATAATACAGAAATAAATCTTTATTGAGAGCTTTTAAAAATACTTACAATATCTGAGTACATCACACGATGGGACAGTTATAATAACCTGTTCCCGTATACAACACACAGCGGAATAGTAGCTATATAATATCATACGTCTGGACTCTTCCAGCTCGTCTCTTCACAGCATTCGATAACCCGAACCTGTACACCCCGGGCTAACCCGAGCATTTACAAAACACCGGCTTAGTCTGGTGAACTAGAGTGAGAAAAACTCGCACAGTATTAAGGGTATCACACAAATTTATTTAAAGTTAAAATCCTTTCGAAAGAAAAGGATAATCGTAAGACCAAATCCACACATAAATACGGATGGTTTTTACCTTACGATAACCCAAACAATTTTGAAATCAATATCTTTTCTGATATTATAATAATGTCTAAATACAAGTACTTATCAATCTAGCAGAACGCTTGCATCTTACGCTCCACATATATAGTATACAAACAAAACCACGGGCGCTTATTGGAGATTGGATTCTGACTATGACTAGGTATGGGACCGCCTGCCGATAGTGTTTCTCTAGAGGCGAATATACTGGGTTCAACAAGAACATCTTACAACCCGACCCACACATGACCGACCACTCATTTCGCTTGAGTGTATCGAATGTATATCACCAACGATTGGGATCAACAACCGTTTCCCGAAAAGGGACATCATCGAATATAGATTTAAGAAGCAAATAGGATTTTCTCTAGATAGGTGATTATACACCCTAATAGGAGCGACCCACATAGCCATGCTGCCTGCCCGATTTTTTTCATTTCCCGGTTGATGAGGCTTGAGGTTTAAATTAACTTTTGAACATCTAGTCATCATTCACTTTGAAGGCCACATCATCAGATCCGCCAGATATCACTAATTGACGTCCACAAAAATACTCTAGTTAGAAGCCAAGAGAACGACCATTCTCCGCCAACAACTATAGCACGTTTGAAGAAATCAACGTATGTGACCCTTTGGAAATACTCTGTTAGACATCCGTCTATACAATTCATCCAGGAACAAGATGAACCGAAGGCACTCTCCTACTGCATCCAATATAGGAATAACCCCATGGATCAGTAGCGAGTAGTCCTTGCAACCCGTAGATTCCAACCACGACAGAATCACAACTTATCTCTGCTTGCCAGGCAGAGAATATTAGTGGTTGTTCCGTCTATGAAAATCCACTGTCTTCAATGCTCCATCTCGATCATCTTATGATATCTTCACGTATTTGTTGGTCGAAATGGTTTTCGAATATATATTCGATTCCTGTCTTTCCGTACCAACAATCTATTGGACAGAATTGATAGTCGGTGATTTAACTATCAAAGTATACAGTGATTTAATCATAACAATCCAATTAGTTCACCGGTTCAGTATTCAGCATCGCTTGACCTTTTGATTAAAACAACTAGTTCACTTCTGATTAGTTAAAACTTCTAACTCTTTTACTAATTAAAATTCATGATAATTGAAATCTTGTCTAATATACTATTGTTCCCAAAACCATTATAATACTTAATAACTTATAACCATTTTCAGTTTCCACTTGATTCTCCTTTCAGAACATTTGTTATATCATTCTTTATTGTTTAAACTTTGGGAAATCCATTCGACTTATTATCCGTAAAACCGCATTACTAAATATCCTTTATTCCCTTCTTAAAACCATAATTAATATTTATTTATACAGAATAAAACTAAACTTTACCTTGCCTTTACTTCAGATCTCTTGCTATATTCTCCAGCTTCCACCAAACATTGCATTATTTCACTAATGGAAATAATGAACTATCACTAACCTTTTTTACGATTCCCAACTAATATCATCTTCAGATAATCCTGATGATGTTCAAGTTGGGGTATTTTAATTACTTCTTAGACCTTGATCAACAACATTGACATCCTCAGATAAATACAAGTTGTAATCCAAAAACCAATATATCATTCCAGTCTCAAAACAAATTCCATTAACTGTTTTATTCAAAATACAGTATCATAAACTTTCTTACTCTTTAAAATTCTCTTTCTCGAATATGACCCTTCTTAATTTAATAATTAAGTAATATCTTAGAGACCACTTTTCAGTCTCCACCTCTTTAAACCAATTCATTTCATAATAATGTCTAATCACAAGTAATTAAAATCTAGTAGAACGCTTGCATCTCACGCTCTACATATATAATATACAAATCAAACTCGCAGGCACTTATTGGAGATTGGATTCCAACTTGACAAGGTATGGGACCACCTTCCGAACGTGTATCTCTAGAGGCAAATACACTGGGTTCAACAAGAACATCTTGCAACCCGGCCCACACATGACCGACCACTCATTTCGCTTGAGTGTATCGAATGTATACCACCGACGGTTGGGATCAGCAACCGCCTCCCGATAAGGGACAGCATCGATAGATTTAAGAACAAAAGGAATTTCTCTAGATAGGTGATCATACATCCTAATGGGTGCGACCCACATAGCCATGCTGCCTGCCCGATTTTTGTCCACTTCCGGGTTGTGAGGCTTGAGGTTTGAATTATCTTCCAGAACATCTGGCCATCATTCACTTTGAATGCCACATCGTCAGATCCATCGGAAATCACTAATTGATTCCCACAAAAATACTCAGATTTGTTAGGCTAAAGAAGTTTCCCTTCTATGCCACCAACTTCGTACGTTTGAAGGAATCAACGTACGTAACCCCCTTTGGAAATACTCTGTCAGACACTCGTCCATACAAGTTGTCCTGGGTCTGGACAAAACCGAAGGCACTATCCCGTAAACAGAATAGCCCGTGCATAACTCCGTCTTCAATTTTTCTTCAGCATACGTTGCTTCATAACGCTTACGCCAATACAGAGTGGTTCTCTGGATAATAATCCAACCGGTCTCTCCATATTAACAACGTTAAAATGGTCAAAACTTTGATAGTCGGTGATTTAACTATCAAATGAAAACATGTCGGTGTGCAAACAATGATATTATTTCCAAAAGGAAATTCTATCGACCAAACATCATTCAACGTTTATCCCTTTTTAGTTCATTCATTTATTCATTTCCCTTTTCACTTTCATCTACATTCCTTATTTAATATATTTAGAAAATATACTCTATTAACATTGGAAAACATTTCCATTATCTGTCCTCTATATTCAGAAAACATTTCTGATTCTCATTTGGAAAACGTTTCCAAATCTCCTTCATTTGATTAAACAGATGTTTGAATAAACATCACTATGCCAAATCTCCTTCATTTGGTTTCCACTTAACCACTTTCCACTATCGAACCTTAACCATTTCTTAGTTAAAACGAAGTCAATCAAGTTGGGGTATAATTACCTCTCAGACCTTAACTGAGCAACATTTCTAACCTCGAAATAGACAAGGTTCATCTTTCCAATTTTTTTAACACACACTTCCTCACGTTGCTCTCGGATTCGATTATGAATCCACTTCCCTTTCAGGAATCACTTGATTATAACAATGGTGTTATAATTCCCTGCATCCGAAATATAATAACTTTAATATGACTTTTATTTTCTAACTTGAATACCAGAAAACATTTCCAATATATAATTCCTTTATTGAGAAAACATCTTTTATTCCAGTTAGAAAACATTTCTAACCCTTTGAATTTACTGATGTTATAAACATCGTTACTATGACTTAAATCATAAATCATTCATTAACTAACGATATCACTAACCAACCCTTTGCTATCGAGCCTTTGAAACATTCAGAGCTCACAACTTTAAACCAAACATTGCTTTCAACAACAGCGTTAAAACCGCTATCTAGCATTATAAAACACTTATCATAACCATAGCATTAAGATTGCTATTAAAACGGTTATTATAACGGCAGCGTTAGAATTGCTATTTAGATTTACCAAGATATTTATTATAACAGCAGCGTCTAAAATTGCTGTATATATATTAACAACTTTTATTCTAACAACAGCGCTAAAATCATTGTTTAGTTTTATAAAAGCATTCCTTACAAAGACAGCGTTAAAATCGCTGTTTAAAATTATAAAAGCATTTCTTATAACAACAGCGTTATGATTGCTGTTTTGAATAAAATACCGTGTGCGGCGCACACGCTTCCGTTGTTCATTTATAACTCTGTTTATTTTAAACAATTCAAGTTCTTCTTTAAACATATTTCTAAACCATACATTCTTCTAACCACTTAATTCGATTTCTATAAATCTCCTTTTCATATACATTTTATTTGCAAAATATTTCCTTGTTTTAAACTATTATTCTTTTACTTTAAACATTTAAAAATCTTCCTTTAAACTTTCCTCTGTACTTTGCTAAATTCAAATCTATTTCAAATATTGGTTTCCAAACCGATACCCACTTTCAAATATACATTCATATTTGAACTCACCTTTTAATTTACCCAATGGTTATTGATCCACTTAATTTATATCTTTATTTATAACATTTTTCTTGGTTTACCCAATGGAATAGGTTTCCATTTGCGACTCAACGAAAAGAAATTATTTCTAATTTGGAAATAAACTCTGCTTTTAAATTCTAATTTCCTTTTTCACACTCGATGATATTTTACGGTATATAAAATACCAGGTTCCTAAGGCCAGGGTAAATCAAACACACAAATTCAACCATGGATAATGTAGTATAACATATATAATCATCAAATAAAACAGTAAATAAAATGTTGAGGGATCCAGTTGGATCCCTCCAACCTGTTTCCCTGCATCCACAGATGTTAGTAACATCAAAAATATCGCATTAATGAAAAATCAATCAACGATGATTATATCAACCAATTTATCAACTATTCAACCAAGCAACCATTTCACATTATAAAATAATTTTAAACGAGTGAGTTTACTCACCTCGTCCGTGGTTGACGGTTCCGCTCTTCTTTTAAAATCCAACGAGCGTTTAATTTATCCCGAATTCAATAGCTCTGTTATCAGCATCGTCAGTGCTATGACATGGATTTCGTTGCTACGATTTCAACGTGTCCGATTGTATTCGCTTCTGTTGAGAGTTATACAATTTATGACCATTCACGAATTTGATTAAATTAACTAATTCTAAATAAATTTTTATTTTAACTAATTACTTTGTTTTAGATGGTTGATCAATGTTCTTCCTCACATTCTTTATTCTGATCAGCATAGTTGTGCAGATATCGTTCATCCGTGTACGATAGCTCTTATTTCATTCAATTCTATTCATGTCTGCAATAATTATGATGATTTAAAATTTCATTAAATTCGAATTACTAAATAATAATAAAGCCTTCATTAACTCATGCTTACCCTTTAACCTCGTATTTAGCCGCATAACTGATCTTCCTCATGTACACTGAATTTATCGAGACCTTCACAAAAGTCCACCTCAACTTCCCTCACATCTTCTTCCCTGATTAGCACCCAAACACGTCCCTCAAGCCATAGCTGAAAACAGCGTTTTTTTTTTTTTTTTTCTTTTCCAATGAAACAAATAAAGTCACGCACCGTAAATCTCCATTATATTTATCACCACTGTTCCTTGCACCCAACGCAATACACCGAACATAACAGAACCACCAACTTTACCATCTTTGCTGTACCCCTCCATCTCATCATTGTTACTAAAACGCGAGTCTCCCTTCACCGCTTCTTCCTCCTTGACATCTCACGGTTTCATCTTCTAGGTAATAAACCTGTTCCCTTCATACTTCATTCGTTACCCTCCCTACATAAACAACTCACCTACAGTATTCACGCAACAGTAGCCTTCATTATCTACATACGCACCCTCAGGTTGAACCTCCATTTCCTTGAACCCATCTTTGCCACCACCGGCTGTATAACTCAGATCCGCAACACCGCCCCGAGGCTCGACCCCCCAGCACCAACGATAACGCCAGAAACCCCATAAACCCGAAGCCCCAGAACTTTTAGATCGAACTCAATAATATGTGTAGTAGTTGAGAGAGTAAACTTCGAGGATTCGAAATATATGAACTTCGAAATTTAAGAAGGTTTGTTTAATTTTTATTTGATTTTGAACTTGCGTTTTCCCCCATTTTGTTTCGTATCTGGAAAGGAGATGGAGAAATAGCATAACAGTATTTAAAAGGAGAAAAAACGTGGCAGTCACGAAATGTAATGGTTTGGGACACACGGAGTGTACTACCTTGGCGAACACGGTTTTAATTACTTGGGTAGCACGGACTTTTATTACTTGGCAAGCACTTGAAGAAGCCACTGTTTGAATGGGAACGGTTAATCATATGAACGAATACATGAAAGTTAAATAAGGAGATATTTGAAAAGTAAAGTCTTTGAGATAACTCGACAAAGGTAATCATATGAACGAATATACGAATATATGAAACTAACATGAATTGGAACGCTGTTTTGTTGACAAAGGTAACATCTTTGACGGAAAATGAACGAATAATCATATGAATGAACATTCTGTTTACTGATTAAAAATCTAATCTTGGTATAAAAAGATATTCTGAACCCAATGGGACAAGTTTCGTCGAATTCCGACATCGTTTGAAAAAATTTCCTTTATAAAACCAGAAATGAACACGCGTTTAAATTTTTCACGATCACCGGATAAATCAAAACAACTTGAAACTGCGAACACCGACAATAACTTTTTGATACGAACCCAACGGCACTAGTTTCGCCGCATTCTGAGACTGTTGCCCCGGTAGACTGTTTTTGGTGCGTACCGCACTGCCCTTCTGAACACCAAATTTGCCGATCTCTAAAAATAACAAACTATATACCTATCCTGACTATATCCGACGCTACGAACTCACTGGAACTGGTTTCGCGGCCTAAATCGATCGTCTGCTCAAATTACACTCTAATATCCCTTTATTCAGTTGAATTAATTTTAATTGCACTGAACAAGCGTTTACGGCTACCGTGGTCACATACGACATCGGTTTGCCACGCAATTCAACATCGTACAATAGTTTAACGATACGGTCCCAATGAAACTGATTTCGTCGAAATCTGAGTCCGTTTGCAAAACGGCTATTTTAACGCGTATATTTTAAATAACGATTTTCCACAGCGACTATTTCAAAATTTGATTTGACCATAACTAACAAATTATAACCCGAAATCTAGATTTTTCTCTTCTATATGAAAATTATAATCAATACGGTTCCAACGTGTCCTGTTTCACAGAAATCCGACTTATATCGGATCCCGTATTCTCAATTGAAGTTCAAAACTCTATATTACGAACTGCCGCGCGATTTCGAGCTCGTTTTATAATTATATTATAAATTTACGTTCAAACTTCGTTTTATAAATAAATTCGTTATAAAATCCTTTATATAATTCAATTAAAATATTTAAACCAATTTAAATATTCAGAATTCAACGGCTGAAAAATCTGGGTCGTTACACTTTGATTACTTTTTAAATGAATTTCCATCAAAAAGTAATTTTTCTCTATTTTTATTTATTTAAAATAATAATTTATTTCAATTATTAAAAACAATAGTAGTTAAGTCTTTATTAACTAAAATAAAAATAAATTCTTTTAAAAACCTTATTTAAATTTAAAAAATAACCATTTAACTATTTTAATCAAAACACATTAATTTGATACTCCATTCCAATTTAAAACGGTCGATTTAATTAACTCAAAACTCGATTATCTCGTTAATCCATTCCAATTAATTCTCACTTTAAATTAATTAGTAATATAATTAATTTAAGTAAATTCCATTTAATTAATTCTTTACAAAACAATTATCAAAGTTTAACCATTCGATTCATTTCTTATTCTCATACTTGTAAATCTGATTAACATCAGAATTAATTTTATAAAATAAGTTATTAACAAATCAAAATCTTAAATAAATAAAATATTTATTTATTTCCCTTTAATAACTTTTATTCAATATAATACATTTCAAAATCATTCTCTAGTTATAAAGTAAATTTTATAACTTCATCTCTATCGACTCACCTGACGGTGAATCAATATTTGTAAAATGATTGATTTTATAGGCCATACGCTGCCAAATACTCAACCAATACCGCCCATTGGTTTAAACTAACAGATGTTGAATATTCAATAATCAACAATCAAATCAATCACCCCAAACATGACAGTTCATATATGATAATATGGAAACAAATAATATTTTTGAGGAATCCGGTTGGATACCTCCAACCTGTTCTTCCCTGTATTCAAAATGGTTATCACAAACCAGATCATTCAGTTTCATTTAACTGATAACAATAAATAACGGCCATTTAACATCAACCACAAGAAATGCAAAAAATTCAACAATTTAAACACGTTTATAAATAAATGTGACCAATAAGGTAAGTTACCTTTATTGGAACTAATCGTTAGAAATAACGATTTGGTGCTTCACTGAAATTAAACGACGGTTTAATTTCATCATTTAAATCAACAAATAAATTATAACTAGCAAACAGTCAATCATTGGCAAGCAGAGCACACAAAATAAAAACCTAATTCATATAAAATATAAATGGGCAAAACTGAGTGAGTTTAACTCACCTTGATTTGATTCTGTTGTCAATGGCCTGTTTTAATTAAATTAAACGATTGTTTAATTTAATTGAACATCCCGGTTGATTCCAATTTCTGTCCAGTTCTTCTGTTCAATGGGAATTTGTCGGTTCCTTCATTATTTTGCTGGTCCTCAAAACATGATACCACTCTATCCGTTCCCTTCCAAAGGCTAAATCCTTTTTCTACATTCAAACCCTTCGTTACTTCGTATATTGGTTCTAGGAGCTTTCCCGTACTCTTGCTTTTCACGTAGAAGCAATAACACCCCTACCTTTATTTGAAAACCACAGATTGTTTCTCATTTGAAAACCACGGATTTCTTTCCTGCACTGTTTGCTTTCAACGTACTGCTTTCAATGTACACAAGCCAACAAACTTATTGCTTTCAATGTATACAAATACTCACGTCCTTTCTTGCTTTCAACGTACTGGACTCTCACTGCACCGCCTTCCTTTGTTTTTTTTCTTCTATTTTTGGTTAATAGATAATGCACGAGTTCCCCTTTGCCAAATTATCCCCGTAGCCAACGTCGATCACTGGTGGCCCATCAACCCCCTCCATCCCCCGCTCCTTGGCGTTGGTTGCGTCCTCCAGCAGCAGGTCCCGGTCTGGTGCCCTACATCGACAGTGAAGACCCCAAAAACGGCGCTGCTTTAACCCTCCGATCCGACCATCACGAACCCCCATACATCATCACAACCGTCTAGATGCCAGAGCTCACCGAGCTCGATGGTTTCGGTGTTGAAAAATCCTCGATTTTGTGTGTGGATGGAGGGATAAACGGGGAATAGGATGGTGAAATTTGGTCCGTTCAGAAATGAAGGAGGCGGCGTAATCTTTTGTTGACCGCAAACAATAGGGTTTGACCCCAAAATAATGCGTTACGTTTGATTATATAGTGAAGGGTTGGTAACAAAAAAATAATATTCTATTATTCATGAAACTTCACTGCTAATTATCGCGTTAAAACCACCACAAACGATTTCTGTTTACTGATAAAAAAGCTAATCCTAGTGTAGAAAATTATTCCAGACCTAATGGGACAAGTTTCGTCGAATTCCGGCATCGTTTGAAAAAAAATTCTTTTATAAAACCAGAAATAAACACGCGTTTTAATTTTCCACGATCACTAGATAAATCTAATCAACTTGAAATTTTGAAATGCTATAATAATTCTTTAATACGAACTCAACGGCACCAGTTTCGTCGCATTCTGAGACTGTTTTCTCGGTAGGCTATTTTTACGCGCACAGCAATGCCATTTTTGACACCAAATTACCCAGTCTTCAAAAATAACAAACTATATATCTATTCTGACTCTAATCGACGATACGAACTCAACGGAATTGGTTTCGCGGCCCAATTCGATCAACTGCTCCAGTTACACTCAAATATTCCTTTATTAAATTAAATACACGCTATAGAAAATAACTGGGCGTTTACGGCTACCGTGGCCACATACGACATCGGTTTGCCACGCCATTTAACACCGTGCAATAATTTAACATTACGGTTCTAATGAAATTGATTTCGTCGAAAATGAAGTCCATTTGCAAAACGACATTTTAAAGGCCTATAATTTAATAACGATTTTCACAACGACTATTTTAAATTTTGATTTGGCCATAACTAACAGTTTATAATACAAAATCTAAATTTTTCTCTTTCATATGAAAATTATTGCCAATACGGTTCCAATGTTTCTTGTTTCACAGAAATCCGACTTATATCGGGTCCTGTATTCTCAGTTGAAGTTCGAAACCAAATATTACGAACTACCGCGCGATTTCGAGCTCGTTTTATATAATAAATAAAAATTAATGTTCAAACTTTGTTTTAAATAACGAATTAAATATTAAAAACCCATTAATATCCCAAATATAATATTTATAAAAATAAATTAAATTAAATATTTGACGACCAAAAATACAGGACGTTACGTTCTTCCCCCCTTAAAATAATTTCGTCCTCGAAATTGCTAAGGTAAGAAAGAACGTTATAAACCCATTAATTTCCAAATCCAATTTATTTTTAATCAATTCAATACCGTAAATAAATATTTTCAAAAATATTGAAAATTTCCTAACACCTTAAATTTCCGAAAAATTTCGCTAGCGCCTCCTCTGTACGGCTCAATCGGTACAACTACAACTTGCCTTTGTAGGCCTTCTCAGATCCAAAAGAAAATAAAACAGCCAAGCGGCTTGCCAAATAGGCTCATAAATCTCCGAACCCATATAAAAATAAACGTGTACCTTTTTGTCGGGCATATCATTATATCCTTTCCATCTGCTACCCTGTCAGCATATACAAATGCATTCCCACACAAAATTCCAATTTTATCCCCAAAACCAAATCCTTCACGCGTCCAAGCCAAATCCCGTTCTTAACTCAATTTTCATCCATTATCAATTTCAACTCTTAACTTACCAGTCCAATACCATTTCAGATTCCTGTCTCATAATTCAAAATCTGATTCTACTTGATCTATTATATCCCGATTCAATTTCCAATTAATTGGTTTCCATTCAATTCATATTTGCTTTCACAAATTTCTATTTAATTTTGCCTTTGTTCAAACAATTTCCCTGGGAGTTTTTAAACAGTTTAGCTCTTTCAAAAAAAAATATCAAATATTCCTTTTCAGGATTCAAAACAACTTGTTTTTCTCAAAGCAATTCAAAACAAATTTTTTGGTAGTAATCCGTCACTTAGAACTCGAAAATGAACACTGATGATGTGGCTAGCATCATCAGAGTTATTTCCTAGCGATCGAAGTGAGTTCAATACTATATAACTTTTCAAAATCATATTTAAACACTTCCCTTTGAAATTATTTCAAAATATCCATCTCAATGTTTGTAAAACAATTTAAAATCTCCTAGGATTTTAAAATTCTCATATATTCAATCCAAGTTCATTTGCAAATTCCTTTCCCACTTTTAGGAATTTTAATTCCAACTCTAATCTTAATTTCAGATTTAATAAATCTTCTTTTATATTATACGAATTCTAATTGGTTATTTATATAACCATTTCAATTATAATCAACCAACACATCCAATATACTATAATACTTCAAATATTAATCATTTTTTTATTAAAATATTATTTGGGTAAAATTATTTCATTTACCCTCTTTTAAAACATACTGCGTCGGTTTATCGTACTTGAGTGTTTAGAAACTCCTATCGATAAAGTGGATCAAATTGATCGACCAGAACTCATAAACAACTCAGCCAATAAATCTTCACAATGTAAAACAATTTTTATATCAAATAACAAATACGCGCTCATATATATACACTCAAACTCAATCTAGGGTATTGCTAACCCTATCTCTATTTAGTCACGCCACAGAGCCAAGGTTATTACTAAACCAATAGCTCTGATACCACTGTAACGACCCATGGTTTTAGGCCTCGAAAATTGACATAAATACCTTTACCGTAACTCATGCCGGCCCTCCGAGCACCAAAAACACTGGATAGTTATTAGAAAGAATTTAGAGGGTGAGATAAGAAAGAAAGAAATTTAGAATAGAAGAAGAAGAAGAAACAAAAAACACAGAATCAGAGTCTCACATTGCAGCGGAACAAAATATAACACAGAAAGAAATCTTTATTGAGAGCTTTTAAAAATACTTACAATATCAGAGTACATCACACGATGGGACAGTTATAATAACCTATTCCCATATACAACACACAGTGGAATAGTAGCTATATAATATTATACGTCTGGACTCTTCCAGCTCATCTCTTCACAGCATTCGATAACCTGAACCTGTACACCCCGGGCTAACCCGAGCATTTAGAAAACACCGGGTCAGTCTGGTGAACCAGAGTGAGAAAAACTTGCACAGTATTAAGGGTATCACACAACTTAATTTAAAGTTAAAATCCTTTTGAAAGAAAAGGATAATCGTAAGACCAAATCCACACATAAATACGGACGGTTTTTACCTTACGATAACCCAAAACATTTTTGAAATCAATATCTTTTCTGATATTATAATAATGTCTAAATACAAGTACTTATCAATCTAGCGGAACGCTTGCATCTCACGCTCCACATATATAGTATACAAACAAAACCGCGGGCGCTTATTAGAGATTGGATTCCGACTATGACAAGGTATGGGACCACCTGCCGATAGTGTATCTCTAGAGGCGAATACACTGGGTTCAACAAGAACATCTTGCAACCCGACCCACTCATGACCGACCACTCATTTCGCTTGAGTGTATCGAATGTATATCACCAACGGTTGGGATCAACAACCGTTTCCCGAAAAAGGACAGCATCGAATATAGATTTAAGAAGCAAATTGGATTTTCTCTAGATAGGTGATTATACACCCTAATGGGAGCGACCCACATAGCCATGCTGCCTACCTGATTTTTGTCATTTCCTAGTTGTTGAGGCTTGAGGTTTAAATTAAATTTTGAACATCTAGTCATTATTCACTTTGAATGCCACATCACCAGATCCGCCAGATATCACTAATTGACGTCCACAAAAATACTTAGTTAGAAGCCAAGAGAACGGCCATTCTCCGCTAACAACTATAGCACGTTTGAAGAAATCAACGTACATGACCATTTGGAAATACTCTGTCAGACATCCGTCTATACAAATCATCCAGAAACAGGATGAACCGAAGGCACTCTCCTACTGCATCCAATATAGGAATCACCCCATGGATCAGTAGCGAGTAGTCCTTGCAACCCGTAGATTCCAACCACGACAGAATTAGAGATTATCTCTGCTTGCCAGGTAGAGAATATTAGTGGTTCTTCCATTTATGAAAATCCAAGGTCTTCAATGCTCCATCTCGATCATCTTTTGATATCTTCACGTATTTGTTGGTCGGAATGGTTTTCGAATATATATTCGATTCCGGTCTTTCCATACTAACAATCGTATTGGACAGATTTGATAGTCGATAATTTAACTATCAAAATATATAGTGATTTAATCATAACAATCCAATGAGTTCACCGGTTCAGTAATCAGCATCACTTGGCCTTTTTGATTAAAACAACTAGTTCACTTCTGATTAGTTAAAACTTCTAAATCTATTACTAATTAAAATACATGATAATTGGAATCTTGTCTAATATACTATTATTCCCAAATCCATTATAATACTTAATAACTTATAACCATATTCAGTTTCCACTTGATTCTCCTTTCAAAACATTTGTTATATCATTCTTTATTATTTAAGCTATGGGAAATCCATTCGACTTATTATCCGTAAAACCGCATCACTAAATATCCTTTATTCCCTTCTTAAAACCATAATTAATATTTATTTATATAGAATAAAACTAAACTTTACCTTGCCTTTACTTCGGATCTCTTGCTATATTCTCAAACTTCCACCAAACGTTGCATTATTTCACTAATGGAAATAATGAACTATCACTAACCTCTTTTACGAACCCAACTAATATCATCTTCAGATAATCCTGATGTTGTTCAAGTTGGGGTATTTTAATTACCTCTCAGACCTTGATCAACAACATTCACATCCTCAGATAAATATAAGTTGTAATCCAAAAACCAATATTTCATTCCAGTTTCAAAACAAATTCCATTAACTGTTTTATTCAGAATACAGTTTCATAAACTTTCTTACTCTTTAAAATTCTCTTTCTCGAATATGACACTTCTTTCTTAATTCAATAATTAAGTAATATCTTATACACCACTTTTCAATCTCCTCCTCTTTAAACCAATTCATTTCATAATTTGGATTTTTATTTCAAAATCCTCTGACTCGCTTCTCTTGAGAAATTCCCTTTTACCAATCCTTTTCAAATCCATTCAGCCATTCCCGCATTGTAATTCTTATTTAAATTCCCCAATTTTTCTTAATCCCGTTATTAAGTCACGTTAATTTAAAATTAACACTTTACCACCTCACCTATTTCATAAAGTTCGATTATATAACTCTGGTTTATTATAAACCCTTCTGTTCTTAATTCCTTTTACTTAATTCAAATATTAAGTAAACATTTGATTTCATCTATCGTATTCGCTTAAACTTCTCTTTATAACTTCGTGAAAAAAAAAATCGGGTTTTAAATATAACCCGTTCATAAACTTCTTTCACCATCCCATTAGATTTCATTTCACTTCGATTTACTTTTTAAATGAATTTCCATTAAAAAGTAATTTTTCTCTATTTTTATTTATTTAAAATAATAATTTATTTCAATCATTAACTACATTAGTAGTTAAGTCTTTATTAACTAAAATAAAAATAAATTCTTTTAAAAACCTTATTTAAATTTAAACAATAATCATTTTACTATTTTAATCAAAACACATTAATTTGATAATCCATTCCAATTCAAAACGGTCGATTTAATTAACTCAAAACTCGATTATCTCGTTAATCCATTCCAATTAATTCTCACTTTAAATTAGTTAGTAATATAATTAATTTAAGTAAATTCCATTTAATTAATTCTTTACAAAACAATTACTAAAGTTTAACCATTCTATTCATTTCTTATTCTCATACTTGTAAATCTGATTAACATCAGAATTTATTTTATAAAATAAGTTATTAACAAATCAAAATCTTAAATAAATAAAATATTTATTTATTTCCCTTTAATAATTTTTATTCAGTATAATACATTTCAAAATCTATCTCTAGTTATAAAATAAATTTTATAACTTCATCTCTATCTGCTCACCTGATGGTGAATCAATATTTGTAAAATGATTGATTTTATAGGCCATACGCTGCCAAATACTCAACCAATACCGCCCATTGGTTTAAACTAACAGATGTTGAATATTCAATAATCAACAATCAAATCAATCACCCTAAACATGACAGTTCATATATGATAATATGAAAACAAATAATATTTTTGAGGAATCCAGTTGGATCCCTCCAACCTGTTCTTCCCTGTATTCAAAACGGTTATCACAAACCAGATCATTCAGTTTCATTTAACTGATAACAATAAATAACGGCCATTTAACATCAACCACAAGAAATGCAAACAATTCAACAATTTAAACACGTTAATAAATAAACGTGACCAATAAGGTAAGTTACCTTTATTGGAACCAATCATTAAAAATAACGATTTGGTGTTTCATTGGAATTAAACGATGGTTTAATTTCATCATTTAAATCAACAAATAAATTATAACTAGCAAACAGTCAATCATTGGCAAGCAGAGCACACAAAATAAAAACCCAATTCATATAAAATATAAATGGGCAAAACTAAGTGAGTTTGACTCACCTTGATTTGATTCTTTTGTCAACGGCCTGTTTTAATTAAATTAAATGATTGTTTAATTTAATTGAACATCCCGGTTGATTCCAATTTCTGTCCAGTTCTTCTGTTCAATGGAAATTTGCCAGTTCCTTCATTATTTCCATGTTCCTCAAAACGTGATACCACTCCATCCATTCCCTTCCAAAGGCCAAATCCCTTTTCTACATTCAAACCCTTCGTTACTTCATATATTGGTTCTAGGAGCTTTCCTGTACTCTTGCTTTTCACGTAGAAGCAACAGCACCCCTACCTTTATTTGAAAACCACGGATTGTTTCTCATTTGAAAACCACGAATTGCTTTCCTGCACTATTTGCTTTCAACGTACTGCTTTCAATGTACACAAGCCAACAAACTTATTGCTTTCAATGTGTACAAAACTCACGTCCTTTCTTGCTTTCAACGCACTGGACTCTCACTGCACCGCCTTACTTTGATTTTTTTTCTTCTTCTACTTTCGGTTAACAGATAACGCACTAGTTCCCCTTTTCCAAATCATCCCCGCAGCCAACGTCGATCACCGGTGGCCCATCAACCCCCTCCATCCCCCACGCCTTGTCGTCGGTTGCCTCCTCCAGCAGTAGTTCCCAGTCTGGTGCCCTAAATTGACAGTGAAGACCCCAAAACCGGCCTTACTTTAACCCTCTGATCCGACCATCACGAACCCCCATACATCATCACAACCGTTTAGATGCCATAGCTCACCGAGCTCAATGGTTTCGATGTTGAAAAATCCTCGGTTTTGTGTGTGGATGGAGAGATAAACGGGTAATAGGATGGTGAAATTTGGTCCGTTTAGAAATGAAGGAGGCAACGTAATCTTTTGTTGACCGCAAACAATAGTGTTTGACCCCAAAACAATGCGTTACGTTTGATTATATAGTGAAGGGTTGGTACCAAAAAAATAATATTCTATTATTCATGAAACTTCACTGCTAAGTACCACGTTAAAACCACCACAAATGATTTCTGTTTACAGATAAAAAAGCTAATCCTAGTGTAGAAAATTATTCCGGACCCAATGGGACAAGTTTCGTCGAATTCCGTCATCATTTGAAAAAAAAAATTCCTTTATTAAACCAGAAAAAACAAGCGTTTTAATTTTGCATGATCACTAGATAAATCTAATCAACTTGAAACTTTGAAATCCTATAATAATTCTTTAATACGAACCCAAGGGCACCAGTTTCGTAGCATTCTGAGACTGTTTTCCCGGTAGGCTATTTTTACGTGCACCGCAATGCCATTTTTGACACCAAATTACCCGGTCTTCAAAAATAACAAACTATATACCTATTCTGACTCTAATCGACGATACGAACTCAACGGAATTGGTTTCGCGGCCCAATTCGATCATCTGCTCCAGTTACACTCAAATATTCCTTTATTGAATTAAATACGCGCGATAGAAAATAACTGGGCGTTTACGGCTACCGTGGCCACATACGACATCGGTTTGCCACGCCATTTAACACCGTGCAATAATTTAACGTTACGGTTCTAATGAAAATGATTTCGTCGAAAACGAAGTCCATTTGCAAAACAACTATTTTAAAGGCCTATAATTTAATAATGATTTTCACAGCGATATTTTAAATTTTGATTTGGCCATAAATAACAATTTATAATACGAAATCTAAATTTTTCTCTTTCATATGAAAATTATCGCCAATACGGTTCCAACATTTCTTGTTTCACAGAAATCTGACTTATATCGGGTCCTGTATTCTCAGTTCAAGTTCAAAACCAAATATTACGAACTACCGTGCGATTTCGAGCACGTTTTATATTATAAATAAAAATTAACGTTCAAACTTCGTTTTAAATAACGAATTAAATATTAAAAACTCATTAATATCCCAAATATAATATTTATAAAAATAAATTAAATTAAATATTTGATGGCAAAAAATACGGGACGTTACACCTAACCCGAGGTTAGATTGAGTTGCGGTGTAAGACTGCCCGGAACCGCCTGGCACAACCAACGACCACAACAATATAGATCTAATGTGAGAGTTCAGCGCATTAAGCCCAAAAACCCGAGGTTAGATTGAGGGCGGTGTAAGACTGCCCGTGTAACACCCCGTAATTCTGTTAATATTAATATTCACAAATTAAAGAATAACTAATCTCAGACGTGAGAATTGTGGGAAACGGGTTGCGCCATTGTGTTCGTCTCAGAATTCTGGTTTAAATAGAGTCCGAGTTTGCGTGATTTGGACTTCGTATGAAGGAGATATGGCCATCGGAAGTTTCAGAAAATTCAAAATTCAAAATTCGAAGTCAAACAGGTTAGGCGGGAAATTTCCCGCCCAGCACCCAGGTCGACTGGGGAGTCGACTGGGCAGTCGACACCCCGAGGACCAAGTCGACTGCGCAGTCGACCTTGGTGTCGACCTGGTCAAGTCGGCCAGGTTTTGACAGAGCCCAATCTTGATCAGCTGATGTGTCTTTAGGGCTGAGTTGGCTAATTTAACGGTTCAGGTTAGTTCTGAGTTGATCTGACGGTCTAAATAAATCCTAAACTCTATATATACCTAGGTAGTCTCTCACTCTAAATTCACATGAAAAATAGAATAGCCGCCGTCATGCCATCGCCATGGAACTCAGTGTAGCTGCCGCCAACTAAGAAGGAAGAAAGCTAATCAAAACTCTAATTCTACTCAACTTTAAAGCAAATCAAGACTCTCTTTCTTTTCTAATTGTGAGTATGATGATTTTAATAAGATTATTAGCAAACAAATTAGATTAAGATATGATATGGATCATAAGAAAATGATGTGAATTGTCATATATGTTGTTGTAAACCTTATGCTATCATGTATGTTGAAAATCCTATGTTATGTGATGATGATATCCTATATGTTGTAAATCATGCTATGATGATGTAATATATGTTGCAAGTTTCTATGCTAAGTTGCAATGTTACAAAGCCATGATGTTATTATGTTGTAGTTAGATTATGAATCATGATGTTGATTATATACATTTGGGCTATGATGATTCACATGATAAATCACATGTACCTATGCAAGTTTAGATTTATTAGTATGTATAATCTCACATATTGTATGACATCTATTTAGATCTAGAATTATGCTATGACATGTGTGAGTTCTATGTGTTAGATGCTAGTTCACACCATCATTATGTTGCATAAACCACACATGCAAGTTTATACATGAATTTGGGTTATGATCATATTATGTAAATTGTGACATTTAACCAAACAAGTTGACACCTTTAGATCCATGACATGTGTAGTTTTATGCAAGTTTCACCCCTATTATGATTAGATCTATTTTATTTGTCTATATGTTGTGATAATTTATCTTTGTGCTATGAGTTAGACTATTCGAGTCAAACATGGGGTAGGGGTAATATTAAGGATTTAATATTAAGAAATTGGATGCAATTGATATGATTTTGCATACCATAAGTGGATGGCCATAATTGAGTCAATTATGGACATCATTAAAATTGGAATTAATTAATGATTTGAATAGGGATATATTTAAAACTGGGGTAAAAGATTATAAGTGTTAATCAATGCTTAGGACACGAGGTTGGACTCATTTGTGACGTAAACATGCCCGGATCCGCCCGGCAAATCCAGTGGTCACAAATGTCAGCCCAATGTGAGAGGTCCTAGGCCCAAATTAAAGCATAATAGTTGTAAAGACATGAGGTTGGACTCTTTTATGGTGTAAGACTGCCCAGACCCGCCCGGCAAATCCAGTTGCCATAAATGTCAGTCTAATGTGAGAGGTCTTTATAAGGTTATGGCCTTAATGAATTAAGAAATACTTAACCAGATAAACATGTAAGGTGGGACTTGGGGGTTAAGTAGATGCCTTGGGTGGCATGAGGAATCTAGTGAGTGCCTTTAGTGGCATTTGAAATACGATTAGTAAGACTTAACCAAACACACATGTAAATGAACGTGACTAAGAAGAGGGTTAAGTGGGATATACTAGTGGGGACAAGCTTAGGTGGATAGCTTGTGGGGGCCCATTTCAACCAGTAACCCAAAAGTATCTTTGTGGGCTCGACCCAAGTCGAGGACGGGACACGCATACTGGGCTTGATTATAAGAGGCAAAACGGGTTAGCGGTGGCAACGCAAGTCCAACGGGTTTCATATGCGTGTGTGGGCCCGGGCTGGTAGGTAAGACGTTGTTGCATCGTGTAGGTATAAGTCATGCAACCTCAAGTTGTATCGGGTTGCCACTTTAGGGGAGTGATACACCCCACTGTGGGACCAGCACGGGTATCTACGAGTAGGGAGCCGATCGCAAGTGGGTAGTGGGGTACACCTAGCGGAGATTTGGGCAGGCGGCACCTATGTAGTCAGCTAGGGGTACACGATGTAACACCCCGTAATTTTATAACATTAATATTCACAAATTAAAGTTTACTTAATTTTTAGAAAAGAATTAAGTGAAATGGGTTGCGCAGAGAAATATATATATATATATATATATATATAAAAATTAAAAATTAAATAAATAAATATGCGAAAAAGTTCAAAACAGCGAATTGGGAGGGGAAATAACTGAACCGGCCCATTTTTGAGGTCGACCCGAGCCTTGCTGGGTCGACTAGGGGTTAATCCAAGGTGTTTGGCTATCAACACGTGGGCCGATTCGCTCAAATGCAGATTTTGCATTTGATTGGTTCTCATGGTTCAGGGTTAATCTAATGGTCCTAAATAACTTCCTACACCTATAAATACATCCTAATGCTAACCCTAAACCTAATTAAAATAGAACAGTTACCGCCATACCGTCGCCATGGAAATCAATGGAGCCGCCGCCAACTAAGAAAGAAGAAAAGCAAATTCAATTCTAATTCTCTCAACCCTAAAGCAAAGCAAAACTCACTCTTTTCTTCTCTAAATTGTGAGTATGATGATCTTAACAAGATTATTATCATTTTAATTAGATTGAGTTTTGAATGGATTATGAGTAGATGATGTGAATTATCATATATGCTGTTGTAAACCCCTTTTTCTATCATGTATATTGTAAATCCAATGTTATGTGATGATGATACCTTATATGTTGTAAATCATGCTATGATGATGTTATGTATGTTGAAAGTTTCTATGCTAAGTTGTGATGAATCATACATGTTAAAAAGGCCATGATGTTATCATCTATGCTAGTTAGTTCATATTAATTAAATCATCATGTTTGGGTTATGTTGATCTATATGACAAGTCACATATGCAAGTTAGATTGATTAGAAAAGTTATGAACATATGCCAAGACATCTATTATGACATCTAGAATTATGCTATGACATATGTGATATCCTATGCTAGTTCACACCATCATTACGTTGCCTAAAAACCCCATATGCAAGTTTATGTATAGATTTGGGCTATGATCATATCATGTAAATTGAGACATTTAACAAGTTGACACCTTTTGATCCTTAACGTGTGTAGTTTATGCAAGTTTCACCCCTATTATGATTAGATTTATTTTAATTGTCTATATGTTGTGATAATTTATCTTTGTGCTAGGTGTTAGACTATCCAAGTCTAGCCTATATTATGCGTTGAATAAGCGAACGTATAAACGTGGGGTAGGGGTAATATTAAGGATTTAATATTAAAAAGTTGGGGTGCAATTGATATGATTTTGCATGCCATAAGTGGATGGCCATAATTGAGTCAATTATGGACATCATTAAAAGTTAACTTAATTAATAATTTGAATAGGGAATTATTAAAACTGGGGTAAAAGATTTTAAGTGTTAATTAATGCTTAGGTCACGAGGTTGGACTCGTTTGTGACGTAAACCTGCCCGGACCCGCCCGGCAAATCCAGTGGTCACAAATGTCAGCCCAATGTGAGAGGTCCTAGGCCTAAACTAAAGCATAATGGTTGTAAAGACACGAGGTTAGACTCTTTTATGGTGTAAGACTGCCCGGACCCGCCCGGCAAATCCAGCTGCCATAAATGCCAGTCTAATGTGAGAGGTCTTTATGAGGTTATGGCCTGAATGAATTAAGAAATACTTAACCAGATAAACATGTAAGGTGGGACATGGGGGTTAAGTAGGTGCCTTGGGTGGCATGAGGAATCTAGGGGGCGCCCTTAGTGGCATTTGAAATACGATTAGTAAGACTTAACCAAACACACATGTAAATGAACATGACTAAGAGAGTTAAGTGGGATATACTAGTGACAAGCTTAGGTGGGTAGCTTGTGGGGGCCCATTTCGACCAGTATCCCAAACGTATCTTTGTGGGCTCGACCCAAGTCGAGGACGGGACACGCATGCTGGGTTTTACTGTAAGAGGCCAAAACGGGGAGCGGTGGCAACGCAAGTCCAACGGGTTTCATATGCGTGTGTGGACCCGGGCTGGTAGGTAAGACGTTGTTGCATCGTGTTGGTATAAGTCGTGCATTCTCAAGTTGTATCGGGTTTCCACTTTAGGGGAGTGATACACCCCACTGTGGGGCCAGCACGGGTATCTACGAGTAGGCAGCCGATCGAAAGTGGGTAGTGGGTTACACCTAGTGGAGATAGGGGCAGACGACACCTATGTAGTCAGCTAGGGGTACGTAAGGCTATTTATAAAGTTTCTGTGTGAAGCAAGTGGGATCAAACAATAGGGTGACTGGTGTGGTGCAGTGTAGTAATGTGCGGTGCAGTGTAGTAATCATTCGTTAGTAATTTGGTGTGCCTTTAACGTTATCTTAAACGCTATCTTTATCTTCCTAAGAGTTCATAGACATTTACTTCTCGTCCAGCTTATGCCTTAGTCTAGTTATTTTGATAATAGTATTGTTAGAATTATCATACTCGCCAGACTTTATGTCTGACCCCCTCTATTTCTATCCTTTTTCCCCCTCCAGGTCCTCAGGTTGGGCCCAGCTCTAGTGGAGTTTGATTGAATTGCTTCATCTCTCTTTGGAAAGCTTGGACCGTTGAAGTAAAGTCCAGCTTGTTATCTTTTTAATGGCTATTTATGTAATGGGATTATGTATTTTGTTTTTATGAAGATGGATATTGTACATGGTTATGATCTATGGTTTTATGATGTAACAAACATGTTTAATTTCCGCTGCAATAAAATGAAGTTTTAGATTTCCAAGTACTATTTACTATCTGTCTTGTTGTAATTTTTCTGTTCTATATTCACTTATAACCTCCATGGAAGTTAATGCATTCCCGTCGTGAGTGACATTAATGGACGTGGGGTGTTACACGTGGTATCAGAGCTTAAGGTTACCAGAACAGATAAAAATACTTTAGAAAAATAGTTATTTTTGGAAGAAGTGCTTTCAAAAACATGTTTTAATGAGAAATTTAAAGAGAAAAGTTTTTATGAAAAACATAATCCCCAAATAGCCATATATCTTTATCTTTCGAATTCTCCATTTTGAATCTTTCCTTTTTCGTTTCAGCATGGCTAAAGATCTTAATCTACCTGACAGTGTAACGAAACCAGGATGGTATAGGAGGTTATCAGAGGCTAGGGCCGCTGCAGGTCCAGCCAATGTTCTTCCACCACCAGTTGCACCCGTTCCTCCTCCTCGCGTAGATACTTTTGCAAAGACGTGCAAGGAATTCAAGGCTACGGGTGGAAAACCATTTCAAGGGTCAGAAACGTTTATGGAAGCTAGAGATTGGCTTAAGGAGGTGGAAGAATTGCTAGAAATCTTTGAAGTAGAAGAAATGAAGAGAGTTCGTTTAGCAGCTTGGTTGATGAAGGGAGAGGCCTCGTTTTGGTGGGAGGTCACTAATGGGGAGCGTCCTGTTGACTCTTGGGCGGATTTCAGACGTAGGTTCGAGGCGAAGTTTCTCTCAAGGGCGGAAGAAAATCTATATATGGAAAGGTTCTTGACATTGAAGCAAGGAAGCTCATCAGTGAAAGAATATGTCAATAAATTTAATCAGTTAGCAAGGTTTGGCTTGGACTTAGTGAACATGCCGGAGAAGAAGGCGCTGAGGTTCGTGATTGGCTTGAATGAACCATTGCAAGGGTTGGCTATGACCCACATCCCTATGGGGGCCACCTTTGAGAAGTTAGTAGAAATGGCGCTTATGCATTAGGAGTAAAGCGCTAAAGCTGATAAGGCACCCGAGAAGAAGGGGGATCAGAAGAAACCACAACAGCAAAACAAGAAGGGTGGTAAAGACAATAACGGCAAGGGAAAGAAGAAATGTTTTAACTATGGGACATCCGGCCATCTCAGCAAGGATTGCCGAAAGAAAAAGAAGACAGGCTATTTTCATTGTGGCAATGCGGGACATTTAGTGAAGGACTGCCCAAAGAAGAGGCAGAGGGCAGGAGCTACCTCGGGAGGACAGGTGCAGGCTCTTATAGCACCAGGGCAGCCAAGGGGACAAGTTCAGGCTCTCGCGGTCCCACCGCTGCAAGAACGAGGTAGAACCATTTCTGTTGAAAGCTTAGTTTTTCTGTTTGATCATCCTGTCCACACCTTATTCGATTCGGGCGCATCACATTCGTTTATCTCTACATCATTAGTTGAATCACTGCACTTAAACACCAGTTTAGTTGAGGATCCCTTAGTTGTTTCGAATCCAATTGGGGGCTCAGCTTATTTGTCTATGATGTGTTTGGATTTGAAAATTTCCATACTTAGCGTTGAATTTAGATGTGATGCTTATGTGTTGGGGTTCACGGGCTATGGGATAATTTTAGGAATGGATTGGTTATCCAGAAATGGAGCCGTTCTTGATTGTGAAAGGAGAGTAGTTAGGCTCGTGACTCGCCTTGGCAACACTCTCGAAATCTTTTGTAATCCCATAAATTCGGTTATGCTAAGTTATCTAGAATCGCTTGACGCGTCTGAGGAAAATCTACGATCTGTTAGAGTGGTCCGAGAATATTCGGATGTGTTTGAGGAGGTGAAGGGCTTGCCTCCGAAGCGGGAGATAGATTTTCGAATATATCTTGTGGATAATGCGAAACCAGTATCTTTTCCAATACGCCACATGGCTCCACGTGAAAGGAGGGAACTCGGTAAGCAAGTGAAGGAGTTGCTTCAGAAGAAGTTCATAAGACGAAATATATCGGAGTGGGGTGCTCCAGTAGTATTTGCCACAAAGGCGGATGGGTCCCTTAGACTTTGTGTGGACTATAGAGAACTTAATAAGCTTACTAAGAAGAACAGGCACCCACTGCCGAGGATTGACGATCTCTTCGATCAGTTAGTTGGCGCCTCAGTGTTTTTGCAGTTGGACTTAGCCATTGGTTACCATCAGTTGAGAGTGGCCGAGGATAGCACTGGCAAGACAACCTTTAGGACTCCGGACGGTTTCTATGAATGGCTAGTGATGCCCTTTGGTTTGACAAATGCCCCCGCATATTTGTTGATTTGATGAGTAGGGTGTTTAGGGAGTACCTTAACAAATTTGTGGTAGTCTTTGTAGATGACATCTTGATCTTTTCTAAGGATGAAGAAGAGCATGCCCTACATCTTAGGGAAGTGTTGGAGACTCTTCGAGCGCATAAGCTTAAAGCTAAATTTTCTAAGTGTCACTTTTGGAGGAAGGAAGTACGGTTCTTAGGACACGTGGTTTCCAAAGAAGGGTAGCTGTAGATCCCGCGAAGTTGGTGGCCATCCAAGATTGGAAGGTTCCTAAAAATGCTACCGAAGTGAGAAGTTTCTTGGGGTTGGCTGGCTACTATAGGAAGTTTATCAAAGACTTCGTAAAGATATCAGCTCCACTGACACACTTGACAAAGAAGAATCTAGTTTTCACATGGGACGTAGATTGTGATGATGCGTTCCAACGTTTGAAGAGAGCTTTGACTTCATCCCCAGTCTTAGTATTGCCAGACGGGAGTAAGCCGTTTACCGTTTATACTGACGCTTGTGGGATAGGACTAGGCGCAGTCTTAATGCAAGAGGGTAGGGTAATAGCCTATGGTGGAAGGCAGTTGAGAGCGCATGAGAAGAATTACCCCACACATGACCTAGAGTTGGCCGCTTTTGTTTTCGCGCTTAAGTCTTGGCGTCATTATCTTCTTGGCGAGAAATTCGAACTATTCACTGACCACAAGTCTTTAAAATACCTATTCTCTCAAAAGGACTTGAACTTAATGCAGCAAAGGTGGATGGAGTTCTTAGCATCCTACGACTTCGAAATAGCCTATACCCCTGGCAAGGGTAACGTGGTGGCAGACGCCTTAAGTAGAAAAAGATTATCCTTAAGTCCTTTGTTTGTTGAGCGGCAAAGTTTAGAATTCATTTCGATGTTTGATTTTAGACCTTCCGTTGACTTCGTACCCGGTTTGCTAGCATCCTTGGAGGTTAGACCTACGCTTTTGGGATGGATTGGCGAGGCACAACGAGACGACCCACAGTTAGTTGAGTTAGTAGAAAAGCTCAGAGGAGGGGAGTCATCAAGCTATCTCCGTAGGTATACCCTAGATGATAAGGGTTGGTTACGTAGGGACAGTAGACTTTGTGTACCAAAAGACGATGACCTAAGGAAGACTATTCTTGACGAAACACATCGTTCGAAGATGACCATTCATCCCGGCGGGGACAAGATGTACAAAGACATGAAGAGAGTTTACTTTTGGGCTGGCTTGAAGAAAGACGTGGCCGAGTATGTCGCTAGATGCTTGGTATGCCAACAAGTAAAAGCGGAGCAAAAGAAACCCGGTGGGTTGCTTCACCCATTGGAGGTTCCACTATGGAAGTGGGAGAGTGTCTCGATGGATTTTGTGGATGGATTACCGCGATCGAGGAAGGGTAATATGGGAATTTGGGTTATATTAGATAGACTTACTAAGAGCGCCCATTTTATTCCCGTAAAGAGTAAGAGGACTGCTCCATGGTTAACTTCTGTATATGTTTGAGAAATAGTTCGTTTGCACGGTGTTCCTTCTAGCATAGTGAGCGACCGCGATCCTATTTTCACTAGCGAATTTTGGAGAAGCTTACAAGAGGCGGTAGGGACTTAGTTATGTTTGAGCACCGCATATCATCCTCAGACGGACGGCCAGACTGAGAGGGTGAATCGCATTCTAGAGGATCTGTTGAGGCTATGTATCCTAGACTTTGGGGGTACGTGGGAAGAGCATCTTCCATTGTGGAGTTCGCATATAATAACAGCTTTCAGTCCAGCATTGGTATGGCACCATTCGAAGCTCTTTATGGACGACCTTGTCGTTCACCTACATGTTGGTGGGAATCTACGGATAAGATCTTACTTGGGCCTGATATGATTAGGGAGACCTCGGAGAAGATCGACTTGATTCGAAGGAGGATGAAAGCAGTGCAAGATAGGCAGAAATCTTATGCGGATAAGGGGAGGACAGATCTCGAATTTGAAGTTGGGGACATGATCTTTGTCAAAGTGTCTCCATTACGAAACGTTGTTCGCTTTGGGTCCGTTGGGAAATTAGCACAAAGGTTTGTAGGGCCGTTTCCTATTAAGGAGAGGATTGGACGAATGGCGTATAGAGTGGAGTTGCCCGAGAGACTTAGTGATGTACATGACGTATTCCATATGTCACATTTGAGGAAGTGCTTGCACGAGACCGCGGAAGTGGTAGAGCCGAGCTTGCTTAGAGAGGTGGAGATAGAGCGTGATGCGACAATTCAACGAGCTCCTACGCGCATTCTTGGGTCAGAGATCAAGAGGTTGAGGAATCGAGAGGTTAAACTAGTCAAAGTGCAATGGGGAGATGATGAGAGAAACGCTACTTGGGAGACGGAAGAGAAGATGCGTTCACGATACCCTTTTCTTTTTGAGGGTATGTCCTTTAATTTCTCCTTTATCGCTTATCTTGTACTTATCTTACCTTTAGAGTATCCTCTTGCTAGTATCTTTGACCCTTAGTTAGGATAATCCTATGGTTGAAACATGTGTTTGAGACATGTTATGTATAGTGGATGCAAAGTGGATGCAAGTGTTTGCTAGTGGTTGCTCGTGGATGCATATACACACACTATTAGGCACCAGATCGGCTCAGTCACTTCATATTGCATATTGCATATATATGGATGTATTTAGTAAAATGGATGTATAATGGTTGTATTATCATATAGTTGCTGCATTCGGGTGGATGGTTGTGCACGCATATATAATTAATATGTATCATTAGGAATCTTTTGCATACATATTGGACGCATGGCACTATCATGAATTGCACTAAGGAGGTCGACTGAATCAGTAGACCACCTAATTTTGCATTAGATATGGACATATACACACACTGTGCATATAAACAATAAAGCATTAGAAGTCTTTTAAGGACAATGGATGCTGGTGTTTGATGGTTGAGTAGATGGACAATTAGATGGTAGGATATACATTCCTCTTGACTTGGAGATTTCGGGGACGAAATCCTTTAAGGAGGGGAGAATGTAACACCCCGTAATTTTATAACATTAAAATTCACAAATTAAAGTATACTTAATTTTTAGAAAAGAATTAAGTGAAATGGGTTGCGTAGAGAAATATATATATATTAAAAATTAAATAAATAAATATGCGAAAAAGTTCAAAACAACGAATTGGGAGGGGAAATAACCGAACCGGTCCATTTTTGAGGTCTACCCAAGCCCTGTTGGGTCGACTAGGGGTTAATCCAAGGTGTTTGGCTGTCAACCCGTGGGCCGATTCGCTCAAATGCAGATTTTGCATTTGATTGGTTCTCATGGTTCAGGGTTAATCTAATGGTCCTAAATAACTTCCTACACCTATAAATACATCCTAATGCTAACCCTAAACCTAATTAAAATAGAATAGTTACCGTCATACCGTCGCCATGGAAATCAATGGAGCCGCCGCCAACTAAGAAAGAAGAAAAGCAAATTCAATTCTAATTCTCTCAACCCTAAAGCAAAGAAAAACTCTCTCTTTTCTTCTCTAAATTGTGAGTATGATGATCTTAACAAGATTATTATCATTTTAATTAGGTTGAGTTATGAATGGATTATGAGTAGATGATGTGAATTATCATATATGTTGTTGTAAACCCCTTTTTCTATCATGTATATTGTAAATCCAATGTTATGTGATGATGATACCTTATTGTTGTAAATCATGCTATGATGATGTTATGTATGTTGAAAGTTTCTATGCTAAGTTGTGATGAATCATACATGTTAAAAAGGCCATGATGTTACCATCTATGCTAGTTAGTTCATATTAATTAAATCATCATGTTTGGGTTATGTTGATCTATATGACAAGTCACATATGCAAGTTAGATTGATTAGAAAAGTTATGAACATATGCCAAGACATCTATTATGACATCTAGAATTATGCTATGACATATGTGATATCCTATGCTAGTTCACACCATCATTATGTTGCCTAAAAACCCCATATGCAAGTTTATGTATAGATTTGGGCTATGATCATATCATGTAAATTGAGACATTTAACAAGTTGACACCTTTTGATCCTTAACGTGTGTAGTTTATGCAAGTTTCACCCCTATTATGAGTAGATTTATTTTAATTGTCTATATGTTGTGATAATTTATCTTTGTGCTAGGTGTTAGACTATACAAGTCTATCTTATATTATGCGTTGAATAAGCGAACGTATAAATGTGGGGTAGGGGTAATATTAAGGATTTAATATTAAAAAGTTGGGATGCAATTGATATGATTTTGCATGCCATAAGTGGATGGCCATAATTGAGTCAATTATGGACATCATTAAAAGTTGACTTAATTAATAATTTGAATAGGGAATGATTAAAACTGGGGTAAAAGATTTTAAGTGTTAATCAATGCTTAGGACACGAGGTTGGACTCGTTTGTGACGTAAACCTGCCCGGACCCACCCGGCAAATCCAGTGGTCGCAAATGTCAGCCCAATGTGAGAGGTCCTAGGCCTAAACTAAAGCATAACGGTTGTAAAGACACGAGGTTAGACTCTTTTATGGTGTAAGACTGCCCGGACCCACCCGGCAAATCCAGCTGCCATAAATGCCAGTCTAATGAGAGAGGTCTTTATGAGGTTATGGCCTGAATGAATTAAGAAATACTTAACCAGATAAACATGTAAGGTGGGACATGGGGGTTAAGTAGGTGCCTTGGGTGGCATGAGGAATCTAGGGGTTGCCCTTAGTGCCATGTGAAATACGATTAGTAAGACTTAACCAAACACACATGTAAATGAACATGACTAAGAGAGTTAAGTGGGATATACTAGTGACAAGCTTAGGTGGGTAGCTTGTGGGGGCCCATTTCGACCAGTATCCCAAACGTATCTTTGTGGGCTCGACCCAAGTCGAGGACGGGACACGCATGCTGGGTATGACTGTAAGAGGCCAAAACGGGGAGCGGTGGCAACGCAAGTCCAACGGGTTTCATATGCGTGTGTGGAACCGGGCTGGTAGGTAAGACGTTGTTGCATCGTGTAGGTATAAGCCGTGCATTCTCAAGTTGTATCGGGTTGCCACTTTAGGGGAGTGATACACCCCACTGTGGGGTAAGTACGGGTATCTACGAGTAGGGAGCCGATCGAAAGTGGGTAGTGGGGTACACCTAGTGGAGATAGGGGCAGACGGCACCTATGTAGTCAGCTTGGGGTACGTAAGGCTATTTATAAAGTTTCTGTGTGAAGCAAGTGGGATCAAACAATAGGGTGACTGGTGTGGTGCACTGTAGTAATGTGCGGTGCAGTGTAGTAATCATTCGTTAGTAATTAGGTGTGCCTTTACCGTTATCTTTAGCGTTATCTTAAACGCTATCTTTATCTTCCTAAGAGTTCATAGACATTTACTTTTCTTCCAGCTTATGCCTTAGTCTAGTTATTTTGATAATAGTATTGTTAGAATTATCATACTCGCCAGACTTTATGTCTGACCCCCTCTATTTCTATCCTTTTCCCCCCTCCACGTCCTTAGGTTGGGCCCAGCTCTAGTGGAGTTTGATTGAATTGCTTCATCTCTCTTTGGAAAGCTTGGACCATTGAAGTAAAGTCCAACTTGTTATCTTTTTAATGGCTATTTATATAATGGGATTATGTATTTTGTTTTTACGAAGACGGATATTGTAATTGGTTATGATCTATTGTTTTATGATGTAACAAACATGTTTAATTTCTGCTGCAATAAAATGAAGTTTTAGATTTCCAAGTACTATTTACTATCTGTCTTGTTGTAATTTTTCTGTTCTATATTCACTTATAACCTCCATGGAAGTTAATGCATTCCCTTCGTGAGTGACATTAATGGACGTGGGTTGTTACACACGAAGTTATTTATAAAATTTCTAAGTGAAGCAAGTGGGATCAACCTTTAGGGTGACTGGTGTGGTGCAGTGTAGTAATTATTCGTTAGTAATTAGGTGTGCCTTTAATGTTATCTTTATCTGCTCTTCCATACCCAATAGTTCATAGACATTTCCTTGTTTTCCAGCTTATGCCTTAGTCTAGTTATTTTGATAATAGTATTGTTAGAATTATCATACTCGCCAGACTTTATGTCTGACCCCCTCTATTTCTATCTTCCCCCCCCCCAGATCCTCAAGGTGGGCCCAGCTCTAGCGGAGTTTGATTGGATTGCTTTATCTCTCTTTTGGAAAGCTTGGACCGTTGAAGTAAAGTCCAGCTTGTTATCTTCTTTAATGGCTATTTATGTAATGGGATTATGTATTTTGTTTTATCAAGATGGATATTGTACTTGACTCTGATTTATGGTTTTATGATGTAACAAACATGTTTAATTTCCGCTGCAATAAAGTTTTAGATTTCCAAGTACTACTTATTATTTGTCTTGTTGTAATTTTTCTGTTCTATATTCACTTAAAACCTCTATGGAAGTTAATGCATTCCCTTTGTGAGTGACATTAATGGACGTGGGGTGTTACACGTGGTATCAGAGCTTAAGGTTACCAGAATAGATAATTTTTTTAGAAAAACTATTTTTCTAAAGTATTTTTGGAAGAAGTGTTTTCAAAAACATGTCTTGATGAGTAATTTAAAGAGGAAAGTTTTTATGAAAAACATAATCCCCAATAGCCATATATCTTTATCTTTCGAATTCTCCATTTTTGAATCTTTCCTTTTTCGTTTCAGCATGGCTGAAGATCTTAACCTTCCGGACGGTGTAACGATACCAGGATGGTATAGGAGGTTATTAGAGGCTAGGGCCGCTGCAGGTCCAACCAATGTTCCTCCACTACCAGTTGCACCCGCTCCTCCTCTTCCTCCTCCTCGCGTTGATACTTTTGCAAAGACGTGCAAGGAATTTAAGGCTATGGGTGAAAAACCTTTTCAAGGGTCAGAAACGTTTGTGGAAGCTAGAGATTGGCTTAAGGAGGTGGAAGAATTGCTAGAAATCTTTGAAGTAGAAGAAGGGAGGAAAGTCAAATTAGCAGCTTCGTTAACGAAGGGAGAGGCCTCGTGTTGGTGGGAGGTCACTAATGGGGAGCGTCCTGTTGACTCTTGGGCGGATTTCAAGCGTAGGTTTGAGGCAAAGTTTCTCTCAAGGGCAGAAGAGAATCTATATATGGAAAGGTTCTTGACATTAAAGCAAGGAAGCTCATCAGTGAAAGAATATGTCAACAAATTTAATCAGTTAGCAAGGTTTGGCTTGGACCTAGTGAACACGCCGGAGAAGAAGGCTCTGAGGTTCGTTAATGGCTTGAATGAGCCATTGCAGGGGTTGGCTATGACCCACATCCCTATGGGGGCCACCTTTGAGAAGCTAGTAGACATGGCACTCATGCACGATGAGAAAGGCGCTAATGCTAATAAGGCCCCCGAGAAGAAAGGGGATCAGAAGAAACCACAACAGCAAAACAAGAAGGGTGGTAAAGACAATAATGGCAAAGGAAAGAAAAGATGCTTTAACTGTGGGACACCAGGCCATCTCAGCAAGGATTGCAGAAAGAAAAAGAAGACTGCTGTTTTCACTGTGGTGAAGCGGGACATCTAGTGAAGGACTTCCCAAAGAAGGGGCAGAGGGCAGGGTCTACCTCGGGAGGACAGGTGCAGGATCTTATGGCACCAGGGCAGGAAAGGGGACAAGTTCAGGCTCTCGCAGTCCCACCGCTGCAAGAACGAGGTAGAACCATTTCCGTTGAAAGCTTAGTTTTTCTATTTGATCATCCTGTCCGTACTTTATTCGATTCGGGCGCATCGCATTCGTTTATCTCTACATCATTAGTTGAATCACTGCACTTAAACACCAGTTTAGTAGAGGATCCCTTAGTTGTTTTGAATCCAATTGGGGGCTCAGCTTATTTGTCCATGATATGTTTGGATTTGAAAATTTCTATACTTAGCATTGAGTTTAGATGTGATGCCTATGTTTTGGGCTTCACGGGCTATGGGCTAATTTTAGGAATGGATTGGTTATCCAGAAATGGGGCTGTTCTTGATTGTGAAAGGAGAGTAGTTAGGCTCATGACTCGCCTTGGCAACACTCTCGAAATCTTTTGTAATCCCATAATTTCCGTTATGCTAAGTTATCTAGAATCGCTTGACGCGTCTGTGGAGAATCTATGATCTGTTAGAGTGGTCCGAGAATACTAGGATGTGTTTGAGGAGGTGAAGGGCTTGCCTCTGAAGCGGGAGATAGATTTTCGAATATATCTTGTGGATAATGCAAAACCAGTATCTTTGCCAGTACGCCACATGGCTCCTCGTGAAAGGAGGGAACTCAATAACAAGTGAAGGAGTTGCTTGAGAAGGGGTTCATAAGACGTAGTATATCGGAGTGGGGTGCTCCAGTAGTATTTGCCACGAAGGCGGATGGGTCCCTTAGACTTTGTGTGGACTATAGAGAAATTAATAAGTTTACTAAGAAGAACAGACACCCACTGCCGAGGATTGACGATCTCTTCGATCAGTTAGTTGGCGCCTCAGTGTTTTCGCAGTTGGACTTAGCCACTGGTTTCCATCAGTTGAGAATGGCTGAGGATATCATTGACAAGACTGCCTTTAGGACACCTGACGGTTTCTATGAATGGCTAGTGATGCCCTTCGGTTTGACAAACGCCCCCGCATACTTCGTTGATTTGATGAGTAGGGTGTTTAGGGAGTACCTTAATAAATTCGTGGTGGTCTTGACATCTTGATCTTTTCTAAGGATGAAGAAGAGCATGCCCTACATTTTAGGGAAGTGTTGGAGACCTTACGAGCGCATAACCTTAAAGCTAAATTTTCTAAGTGTAACTTCTGGAGGAAGGAAGTAAGATTCTTAGGGCACGTGGTTTCCAAAGAAGGGATAGCTGTGGATCCCGCGAAGGTGGTGGCCATCCAAGATTGGAAGGTCCCTAAAAATGCTACCAAATTAAGGAGTTTCTTGGGGTTAGCTGGCTACTATAGGAAGTTTGTCAAATACTTCACAAAAATATCAGCTCCATTGACATGCCTGACGAAGAAGAACCTAGTTTTCACATGGGACGTAGATTGTGATGATGCGTTCCAACGTTTGAAGAGAGCTTTGACTTCAGCCCCAGTCTTAGTGCTGCCAGACGGGAGTAAGCCGTTTACTGTTTATACCGATGCTTGTGGGACAGGACTAGGCGTAGTCTTAATGCAAGAGGGTAGGGTAATAGCCTATGGTGGAAGGCAGTTAATGGTGCATGAGAAAAATTACCCTACACATGACCTAGAGTTGGCCGCAATTGTTTTCGCGCTTAAGTCTTGGCGTCATTACCTTCTTGGCGAGAAATTTGAATTATTCACTGACCACAAATCTTTAAAATACTTATTCTCTCAGAAGGACTTGAATTTAAGATAGCAAAGGTGGATGGAATTCTTAGCGTCCTACGACTTCGAAATAGCATATACCCCTGGCAAGGGTAACGTGGTGGCGGATGCCTTAAGTAGGAAAAGGCTGTCCTTGAGTCCGTTGTTTGTTGAACGACTAAACTTAGAATTTATCTCTATGTTCGATTTTAGACCTTCCGTTGACTTTGTACCTGGTTTGCTAGCATCCTTGGAGGTCAGGCCTACACTTTTGGGATGGATTGGTGAGGCACAGCGAGAGGACCCACAGTTGGTTGAGTTAGTGGAGAAGCTCAAAAGAGGGGAGTCATCAAGCCATCTCCGTAGGTATACCCTAGATGATAAGGGTTGGTTACATAGGGATAGTAGACTTTGTGTACCACGAGACGAGGAGTTGAGGAAGACTATTCTTGATGATGCACATCGTTCGAAGATGACCATTCATCCCGGCGGGGATAAGATGTACAAAGACATGAAGCGAGTTTTATTTTGGGCCGGTATGAAGAGGGATGTGGCCGAGCATGTCGCTAGATGTTTGGTGTGCCAACAAGTAAAAGCGGAGCAAAAGAAACCCGGTGGGTTGCTTTACCCATTGGAGGTTCCAATATGGAAATGGCAAAAGGGTCTCGATGGACTTTGTGGATGGATTACCAAGATCAAGGAAGGGTAATACGGGGATTTGGGTTATAGTAGACAGACTTACTAAGAGCGCCCATTTCATTCCCGTGAAGAGTAAGAGGACTGCTCCATGGTTATCTTCTGTATACGTTCGATAGATAGTTCGTTTGCATGGTGTTCCTTCTAGCATAGTAAGCGACCGCGATCCTATCTTCACTAGCGAATTTTGGAGGAGCTTACAAGAAGTGGTAGGGACTCAGTTATGTTTGAGCACCGCATATCATCCTCAGACGGACGGCCAAACCGAGAGGGTGAATCGTATTCTAGAGGACCTTTTGAGGCTATGTATCCTAGACTTTGGGGGTACATGAGAAGAGCATCTTCCATTGGTGGAGTTCGCATATAATAATAGCTTTCAATCTAGCATTGGCATGGCACCTTTCGAAGCTCTTTATGGACGACCTTGTCGTTCACCTACATGTTGGTGGGAATCTACGGATAAGATCTTACTTGGGCCCGATATGATTAGAGAGACTTCGGAGAAGATCGATTTGATTCGAAGGAGGATGAAGACAGCGCAAGATAGGCAGAAATCTTATGCGGATAGGAGGAGGATAATCCTATGGTTGAAACATGTGTTTGAGACATGTTATGTATGATGGATGCAAAGTGGATGCACGTGTTTGCTAGTGGTTGCTCGTGGATGCATATACACACACTTTAGGCACTAGATAGGCTAAGTCACTTCATATTGCATATTGCATATAAATGTGTGTACATAGTTAAGTTAATGGATGTATAATGGTTGTGCTATCATATGGATACCGCATTTTGGTGAATGGTTGTGCACACATGTAGAAATAATATGTATCGACAGGGTTCTTTCGCATACATAATAGACGCATGGCACTATCATGGTTTGCATTAAGGAGGTCAACTGAATCAGTGGACCGCCTGATTTTGCATTAGATATGGACATATACACACACTATGCATTTAAATATGAAAGCATTAGAAGTCTATAAGGACAATGGATGCATGTGTTTGATGGTTGAGTAGATGGTTGTTTGGATGTTAGGATATACATTCTTCTTGACTTGAAGATTTCGGGGTCGAAATCCTTTAAGGAGGGGAGAATGTAACACCCCGTAATTCTGTTAATATTAATATTCACAAATTAAAGAATAACTAATCTCAGACGTGAGAATTGTGGGAAACGGGTTGCGCCATTGTGTTCGTCTCAGAATTATGGTTGAAATAGAGTCCGAGTTTGCGTGATTTGGACTTCGTATGAAGGAGATATGGCCATCGGAAGTTTCAGAAAATTCAAAATTCAAAATTCGAAGTCAAACAGGCTAGGCGGGAAATTTCCCGCCCAGCACCCAGGTCGACTGGGGAGTCGACTGGGCAGTCGACATCCCTAGGACCAAGTCGACCTGGGTGTCGACCTGGTCCAGTCGGCCAGGTTTTGGCAGAGCCCAATCTTGAGCTGCTGATGTGTCTTTAGGGCTGAGTTGGCTAATTTAACGGTTCAGGATAGTTTTGAGTTGATCTGACGGTCTAAATAAATTCTAAACTCTATATATACCTAGGTAGTCTATCACTCTAAATTCACAAGAAAAATAGAATAGCCGCCGTCATGCCATCACCATGGAACTCAGTGTAGCCGCCGCCAACTAAGAAGGAAGAAAGCTAATCAAAACTCTAATTCTACTCAACTCTAAAGCAAATCAAGACTCTCTTTCTTTTCTAATTGTGAGTATGATGGTTTTAATAAGATTATTAGCAAGCTAATTAGATTAAGATATGATATGGATCATAAGAAAATGATGTGAATTGTCATATATGTTGTTGTAAACCTTATGCTATCATGTATGTTGTAAATCCTATGTTATGTGATGATGATATCCTATATGCTGTAAATCATGCTATGATGATATTATATATGTTGCAAGTTTCTATGCTAAGTTGCGATGTTACAAAGCCATGATGTTATTATGTTGTAGTTAGCTTATGAATCATGATGTTGATTATATATATTTGGGCTATGATGATTCACATGATAAATCACATGTACCTATGCAAGTTTAGATTTATTAGTATGTATAATCTCACATATTGTATGACATCTATTTAGATCTAAAATTATGACATCTATTTAGATCCAGAATTATGCTATGACATGTGTGAGTTCTATGTGTTAGATGCTAGTTCACACCATTATTATGTTGCATAAACCACATATGCAAGTTTATACATGAATTTGGGTTATGATCATATTATGTAAATTGTGACATTTAACCAAACAAGTTGACACCTTTAGATCCATGACATGTGTATTTTTATGCAAGTTTCACCCCTATTATGATTAGATCTATTTTATTTGTCTATATGTTGTGATAATTTATCTTTGTGCTATGAGTTAGACTATTCGAGTCTAACGTATATTTTGCGTTGAATAAGCGAACGTATAACGTGGGGTAGGGGTAATATTAAGGATTTAGTATTAAGAAATTGGATGCAATTGATATGATTTTGCATACCATAAGTGGATGGCCATAATTGAGTCAATTATGGACATCATTAAAATTGGAATTAATTAATGATTTGAATTGGGATTTATTTAAAACTGGGGTAAAAGATTATAAGTGTTAATCAATGCTTAGAACACGAGGTTGGACTCATTTGTGACATAAACCTGCCCGGACCCGCCCGGCAAATCCAGTGGTCACAAATGTCAGCCCAATGTGAGAGGTCCTAGGCCCAAATTAAAGCATAACAGTTGTAAAGACACGAGGTTAGACTCTTTTATGGTGTAAGACTGCCCGGACCAGCCCGACAAATCCAGCTGCCATAAATGTCAGTCAAATGTGAGAGGTCTTTATAAGGTTATGGCCTTAATGAATTAAGAAATACTTAACCAGATAAACATGTAAGGTGGGACGTGGGGGTTAAGTAGGTGCCTTAGGTGGCATGAGGAATCTAGTGAGTGCCTTTAGTGGCATTTGAAATACGATTAGTAAGACTTAACCAAACACACATGTAAATGAACGTGACTAAGAAGAGGTTTAAGTGGGATATACTAGTGGGGACAAGCTTAGGTGGATAGCTTGTGGGGGCCCATTTCAACCAGTAACCCAAACGTATCTTTGTGGGCTCGACCCAAGTCGAGGACGGGACACGCATACTGGGCTTGATTATAAGAGGCCAAACGGGTTAGCGGTGGCAACACAAGTCCAACGGGTTTCATATGCGTGTGTGGACCCGGGCTGGTAGGTAAGACGTTGCATCGTGTAGGTATAAGCCGTGCAACGTCAAGTTGTATCGGGTTGCCACTTTAGGGGAGTGATACACCCCACTGTGGGACCAGCACGGGTACCTACGAGTAGGGAGCCGATCGCAAGTGGGTAGTGGGGTACACCGAGCGGAGATAGGGGCAGGCGGCACCTATGTAGTCAGCTAGGGGTACAAGAAGTTATTTATAAAATTTCTAAGTGAAGCAAGTGGGATCAACCTTTGGGGTGACTGGTGTGGTGCAGTGTAGTAATTATTCGTTAGTAATTAGGTGTGCCTTTAACGTTATCTTTATCTGCTCTTCCATACCCAATAGTTCATAGACATTTCCTTGTTTTCCAGCTTAAGCCTTAGTCTAGTTATTTTGATAATAGTATTGTTAGAATTATCATACTCGCCAGACTTTATGTCTGACCCCCTCTATTTCTATCTCCCCCCCCCCCCCAAGATCCTCAAGGTGGGCCCAGCTCTAGCGGAGTTTGATTGGATTGCTTTATCTCTCTTTTGGAAAGCTTGGACCGTTGAAGTAAAGTCCAGCTTGTTATCTTCTTTAATGGCTATTTATGTAATGGGATTATGTATTTTGTTTTATCAAGATGGATATTGTACTTGACTCTGATTTATGGTTTCATGATGTAACAAACATGTTTAATTTCCGCTGCAATAAACTTTTAGATTTCCAAGTACTACTTATTATTTGTCTTGTTGTAATTTTTCTGTTCTATATTCACTTAAAACCTCCATGGAAGTTAATGCATTCCCTTTGTGAGTGACATTAATGGACGTGGGGTGTTACAGCCCGGAACCGCCCGGCACATCCAGCGACCGCAACAATATAAATCTAATGTGAGAGGTTGGTGCTTTAATGAATGAATTAAAGCTAAGGAACAGACAGGCTAAGAATGGAAGGGTTAAGTTAATTAAGGCAACACTTAACCAATACAACATGTTAGTTAAATAGATGGGTGGGTTAGGTTGCGAACACTTAACCGTTATAACATGTTGATTAGGAAACCCTAGTAACGGGAACCCATTTCAACAGTATCCCACATAGATGTATCACGGTACCCTGAACTAGGCAAGGTGGGGCACGATTACTGGGTTGATTATAAGCGGTCAAAATAGCGGCAAGTGGTACAGTAGTGTAGGTTCTGGCGGAGTATGGGCATGCACGTACTCCGGAGTGGATAAAGAAGACGCTGGGCATCAGTAGTGTACACTGTGCATCTAGAATTTGTCTCGGGTTGCTACCATAGGAATTGATACACCCTATGGCGGGACCAGCACAGGTATCTACAATCAAGCAGGGCCGAATGACACAAGTAATAAATGCATGCAAGTAGAAACCGATCGAAAAAGGAATCACTTTGTTATGAACACATGATGGTAGTTGAAACATTTGTTAGTAGGTGCAGAGAAATGGAAATGAGTGCGATAGTATATTCAGTTTATCTTATGTTATCTTATTTCTATGGTATTGTCCTATGTTCAGTTTATTCATGTCATGATCCTCTTACCTGTTTACATGCTGAATAGTCACTGGACTTACCAGGCTTATGTCTGACCCGTTTTCTTTCGCCTTCTTTTCTACTGTTCCCTCCACTCCCCTCCCCCCCGGTCCGTAGGGAGGGAATACTTCAGCTTAGTGCAGACCTTTTATAGCTTGAACAGAGTAGATGTATTGCTTGGATTCTCTTTTCTTGGGTTATGGCTGTGGTTATACTTTTATTGGGGATTCATGTTGCTTAACTACTGTTTTATGCTTCTTTATGTACTTGGAGTTTTAAATCAAGACAGATGTTTTATTGTAATAATTTAGAAGTTGGGTTTCGAGACAATGCTTGTAATGTTTTGACTGAACCACGTTATTTATGAAATGATTTCAGTTTTCCGCTGTTTAAATGCTTGTCTTGTAAAATGCTTCACCAAAGTTAATGCATTTCCTTTGTGAGTGACATTAACGGAGGTGGGGTGTTTCAATACTAGTTCTATAATCAAAACTTCATGGTGTCAAATTGGAAGTTAGGCTTCCATCATGAGTCAAGGCTAGGAACGATCTCCTTACTGATTCGAGACACTTTAGCAATGTCTCAGGATCCCACTGCGAGGAAACCATGGATCCTGCAGGGCCGATCCATAAATACGTTAGTGGATTAGTTATGCCTGAACACACTCTTTCCGGTCCTATTGAACCTATAAAATGGTCACAATCAACCAATAAATCTGAGGCCTCATAATCCATCATCCACATAAGTAAAATGTCAGGGCTTGTAAAACCCTGATGCCACTTCTAGCTAGAAAGAAACATGTGCACTCTCTGCGTTCCCTTGTCCCGTTTTTGACTCATACCGGGGTGTGAGGCTCGCGAAGTAACACTATACATAAAGCTACGCCTAAACAGGACGTGCTTTGATCATCAACCACAAGGCTTTGCTTTTCAACAAAAGCCTCGATCAATTGCATCTTGGGCATGCCACGTTGACATTTCACGCCATGCGATCGATAATTCCCAATATATAACCTCCAAGCTCGTACATCTCAGAGAAGGGTGTTGAGCAAGAGAATAGACTCTACGCCACCACAGATATATATTAAATAGAAATCGATTTAATTTACATGGAAAGAAATCCAATGTCAGACACACATCCATTTACAAGTCCGTTGTGGGTCTGAACGAAACCGGAGACACCTTATTCCTCATCTCGTATGTCCAATACGGAAGAGAGCTGCTCGCATATCCAGACAATCAAAAAGTACGTCCAGACACTACCACTGTAACCCTTTCCTAGGAGAAAATCAGTCTAGGGCATCAGTAGTCATCCATTCCATGTGAAGATCGTTGGTCTTCAATCACCGTCTTCTATGTCTTCGACTTTAAATCGTCATATGATTATTTGAAATGAGATTGAACTTGGTCTTTTCAAATAATTCTCGCATAATTATAATATAAAATCATTTCATATCATTAATATTATTTTATAATGATTTATCACTATTTTTATTTATATAAAAAAAATAGTCCAATTTAATTTAATGACGCTTCGGGTCAAATGGGCGGCCCTAACGCTGTTTTTATCAAAATTTGATTTACACATTTCTCGAAATCAAACCGTTAGAATTTAACGAATTTTATATCGTTAGAAAGATCTTCCCAAAGCGGACCTAACGGTTCTAGTTTTGGGAAAATCCGACGGTCAGATCTTTTGGTATAATCGTTTAAAGTTACTATTCTGAAACGCGAACTATCGCGCGCGATTCGTTTAATATTAATTTATATTTATATATAATATATAAATATGAATCATTCGACGATTTCCCTAACGCGTTTAACACGCCAAATAAAAGACTGTTTTATTGGCTTAACCCATCTAAATATCCATAATGTCAAATAAATATGTATTATATTTACATGACATCTTTGCTAATGACAAATAAAAAGATAATTTATATTTTCATTATTTGAGTGTGATTTCTATTTTATACTTTAACAAATAAAAAGAAATATTTTTATTTGTATATAGTTCCAATGTATGACATGACACACATAAAAATGTTTATTTTAATTTGCATACAATCTCTAATATATATTCTGACAACTAAAATGTCTTTTTAATTTATACACAGATTCTAATGTGTATATTTGCAATAGAAATGTCCCTTTAATATATACACAAATTCAAATGTGTATATTGACAATAAAAATATATATGCACAAATTCAAATGTGTATATTGACAATAAAAATGTCACTTTAATATATACATAAATTCTATTGTGTATATTGACCATAAAAATGATTCTATAATTTGCATACAAATTCTATTTCAACAAAATGCATAAAACGCGATACATTCATTTTTGTTGAGAATTCTAGTTCAACCAAAATGATTAAAAAGTGATTCATTCATTTTGTTGACAATTCTATTTCAACAAAATGATTAAAATGATATTTTTCATTTTTGTTAACAATTCTATTTCAACAAAATGAATAAAAAGTGACAATTTCATATTGTTAACAATTCTAATTTAGCAAAATGAATATTAATGATATTTCATATTGTTAACAATTCTAATTTAACAAAATGAATATTTTTGTAGCAACACAAATCTATTTACCAAAAATGCTATTTGTGTTTTGACACAAACCGATTTAACAAAAATGCTATTTGTGCTTTAACTCTTTTATTTAACAAAAATGTGATTTTTATTTTATTTTAAATTTAATTAACAAAAATGTAATTTTTGTTTTCAACCATCATATTTAACAAGATGTAATTTTTGTTTCAACTATTATATTTTGACAAAAATGAATATTTTGGTTCAACTAATCTATTTGGCCAAAATGTTCTTTTTGGCAAAAATGTGTATTTTGATTCAACTAATCTATTTTGACATAAATATATGTTTTGATTCAAGTAATCTATTTTGACAAAATTGTATATTTTGACAAACATATATGTTTTGTTTCAACTAATCTATTTCAACAAAACAATAAAGATGATGACTTTGTTTTGTCGACAAATCTAATTCAAGAAAACAAATAGAAGCGATGTGTTTGTTTTGTTGACAATTCTAATTCAACTAAACACATAAAAGTGGCATGTTTATTTTGTCGACAATTCTAATTCAACAGAACAAATAAAAGTGATATATTTGTTTTGTCGACAATTCTAATTCAACAAAACAAATAAAAGAGATATGTTTGTTTTGTCGACAATTCTAATTCAACAAACAAATAAAAGTGATATGTTTGTTTTGTCGACAATATATATTTTCTAACATACTTGACATATTGTGTTACATAAATATTCCTATGTATTCTAATGACAAATAAAGAATATTTTATTTGTTCACATTTTCTATGTATTCTAATGACAAATAAAAGAATAATTTATTTGTTCACATTTTCTATGTATTCTAATAACCAATAAAAGAATAATTTATTTGTTTACATTTTCTATTTAGCTTAACAAATAGAAATGATAATTTTATTTGTTTACAATTTCTATTTAACAAAAAACAATATTATTGTTTTTAATACAAATCTATTTGACAAAAATATAATTCTTGTTCTAACTCATTTCTAATTTACAAAAATGTAATTTTGTTCTAACCATTATATTTTGATAAAAATGCCAACTTTGTTTCAACTGTTACATTTTGACCAAAGTGGCAAATTGGTTTCAACTTGATAATTTGACAAAAGCGACAAATTAGTTTTCAACTTTTATATTTCGACAAAAGCGACAAATTTGTTTTCATTTTTATATTTCGACAAAAGCGACAAATTTGTTTTCAACTTTTATATTTCGACAAAAGCGACAAATTTGTTTTCAACATTTATAATTTGACAAAAGTGACAATTTGGTTTCAACTAATGTGTTTTGACAAAAATGGATATTTTGTTCAACAATTTTAATTTGACGAAAATGAATGTTCTTATTTCAACTATACTAAATGACAAAAATGAATGTTTTTGTTCAACTAAACTATAGTGACAAAAATGAATATTTCTGTTAAACTAAACTATATTGATAAAAATGAATATTTTTGTTAAACTAAACTATATTGACAAAAATGAATATTTCTATTCAACCATTTTCTACAACAAAATGTCCTTTTTATTTCAACTACTCTAATACAACCAAAATTGATATTTTTGTTATAAAAAAATGATATATTTGTTTTCAAAACTTTTATTATAACAAGAATGATATATTTATTTTAAATAAACATTTCTAACAAAAGTGATGTCTTTATTCTAAGTTCACCTTTTATAATAAAAATGATATTTTATTCTAACTTCAAATTTTATAACAAATTGTTATTTTTATTCTGATGCAACATTTTATAACAAAATGTTATTTTTATTATAATGCAACATTTTATATCTAAATTGACATTTTTATTCTAATATAATATTTTATACAAAAGGGCATTTTATTTCTAATGCAACATTTTACAACAGAAATATTATTTTTATTTCCGATGTAAGATTTTATATCAAAATGTTATTTTGTTTCCAATGTAACATTTTATATCAAAATATTATTTCAACGAACTACATATATTTAGATCCAACACCACAAACAACAAATTTCAATCTCAAACATCACAGATCTGATTTTTGTTTAACTTAACAATTTGGCAGTAATGACAATTCAAGGTCAAATCACATATGATAATCAATTAGAATTTAGCAGCGGATTTGTGATAGTACAATCATAATTAATTTTAATTATTTAAGAAAAATAAATAAATAAAATAAAATTCTCACAGTGCTTCAAATTCTGACTTGCTCTGTTTTGATTCTGGTCAATCCTATGTTGTAGATCTCAATTTTGTGGTTCCAACGGTTTTGAAATCATCGAATTCTGAGTTGGTATGACGAAGATATTGTGTTAAAAACTTTAATTACTAAATTATATAATTAATACACTAATTAATTAACTAATTAGTCTTAACCCTTTGATCCCATTCTAAGTCGTCTTCTCCTCTTCGATGTGTATAATAGAATCCATGCTCCCAAAATTCTTCCACCGTCGCTCAGAAATTGGTAGTGCCGAGCCCTCATTAGAACCTCCTTCTCCGACGGCCTCGACGCACTCCACCCACGGCCAAAACCCCATACGGCTTGCACTCCTCCACGCTTTGGTATTTGAGCCCCACTGCAACGCATTTGAGCGTAGAAAACGAGGACCCCAAGGCATGATTTCCGATCATAGCGGTATAGAATGGAAGGGCTGAAGAAACTCTTTGATTTTGTTTTAGAATCATAAATTAATTAATGATATTTTTGGAGAAATTAATAAAATGGTTTCATGCAGTTTTGGCCATGGAAAATAAGGACTGGCGGCTGTTCAAAATAAGGGTTAGGGTTTCGTATTTCCAACCGTATTTATACAGTACATTTTATATTATTTAATTATTTAATTCGTTTTAAATCCAAAATTACATGTTAACTCCAAATGAAACCCAACGACTGTCGCCGATAGCTAAATACCCCCATTTCGGACATAATGGAATATGTTTCGCAACCCAATACGGCTGTTACGATATATTTTTCTTTAAATTTAAATATAAAACATTTAATTATTTAATTTGGTCGTACATTTTAATTTACCGGGGCCACAAACTGACCCTAAAAATTACAGAAAAATTATTTCTAGTTATGTTTTGACGATACGGTCCTAAAAAAATTAATTTCGTCGAATTTGGAGACCATTTGAAAAATGGTCATTTTCTAGTCAATCCAAATTGACTGAAATTGACGAAACACGTTTTCTTTTGTCACGCTCACATATTAGTTCCAAAAATTATGAAAATTGGAATCTAGTAATAATTTTACATTCCGATTCCAAAAAAGTGGTTTCGTCTAAAACGGAGATCGTTTGTAAAATGGCTATTTTTATGGCCTATATATTATATTAGATTCTATAGCGACTATTCTGAATTTTAAACTGGGCATAACTTTTTATTCCTGTTATGAAATTTCAATTTTTCGGATTCGTTGGAAAGATATTTTTAAATAGATTCTAATATTTTTGGTTTCATTAAAATTCGATTTTATTTGATCAATACAGTCATTCAAAGTTCAAATTCAATGTTTCAAACTGTCGTGCTATTTCTAACTCCTTTTATAATTAAAATGAATATATTCATTCTAACTTCGATTTAAATAAATTTTTAATCGTTATTATTTAAAATAAATCATTTAAAATATTTAAAATTCAATAAAATTTCTAAAATAAAATTTTTAAATTGGTTCCAAAATTCCGAGTTGTTACATGGCAACTTCTGATTGGCTATACGATGTGGAGAGAGGAGATTCCATCAAGGAAATTAGATGGTTAACATTGATTTCAACTTCTTATATAAGGAGACCTATAGCTCTTCATTCTCATTTTAGGTTTTCTTTACCCTCTTCTTCCTCCATGTAATATCTAAATAATTATTAATCATAATGAAGATTTAAAAAGAAAATTGTCATCAACAACTACAAATTCAAAAATCAACTGCAACGACAATTTAAAATTCAAGATCTGGAAGAGTGGATCAGCGTTAATAAAAAGATTATTCGAAACCATGAAAAACAAGGTAAAAAATTATTGATCCAATCCATTCAAATTCTTACTCTTTCTTTCCCTTCTCTTTTAGTGAAAATAATCGATCCATGGTTATTAGGTTTTAAATCAAATTAAAGGGAAAAGAAAAACCATGGATGCTAAAACGGGATCAGATCCAAAATTTGGGGAAAGCATGAAAGGTAAGTGGATTTAAGCTACACAGTTTAGATAAGAATACGTTATCGTTTACCATTCTCCTATATGTATAATTGAAATGCAATATGTTGAGAAATGTAACATATGTTAATAATGCCTAAAGTGATAGGTATGAAGCAGAAATAATTGATATGCCAAATATTAATTTGTTGGCATATGAACTTGTCAAATTTTGCATAGTAACTACCGATTTCATGTCAATTTGTGTACCTAGGCCATTAACTATAAGAATTGAGAACGGCACATATTGGTTTATGAGATTTAAACAATTATTTGATTAATTGATCATGTGTTAAGAAGGAATTGATTGCATGTGAAGAATTATAATAGGCATGATACAATTACATGTGAATTATAAATTATAATGGATAATTGGAAGAAATGAACATGCCTAGACTGTATAGAAGGTTTACAATAAATAATAAATTTAACCGCGCTTAGACACGAGGTTAGATTGCACTTGTGGTAGAAGTGTGCCTGGAACCGCCCGGCATATCCAACATTCACAAGTGGTAAATGTAATGTGAGCGGTCTAAATGCATAATTAAACATGTAACGGTGCTAAGACATGACGTTAAGTCAACTTGTGGAAGAAGTCTGCCCGGAACAGCCCGACAAATCCAGCATCACAGATGTAGACTTATTGTGAGAGGTCTAGTACGGGAGCATATATATAATATATGTAAATGGTGGGATAGATGGGCATCATTAATGGTAATAAATGAGAATTTAACGAAATAGATGGGGGAATGATAACAACCTGTTATGGATAAATTACAGTAATAAGAATGTTATATAATAGGTAGCTTTGCCCTAAGGATAAATGGAAAATATAACTTAGGTTATAATTAACTTGTTGTGAAAACCCGTAACTTCCCCGTAAAGGAAAGCGTCGGATAGTTCGAGAACAAACCACAACAGAACGCAGACGGAAGAACATTTCATTGTATATCACAATAATACATCAGAATACAAGAATATACAGAATATAAATGAATATTACACAGAAATATCAGAGATTTAAATTACATTTAAACACATCGCAACGGAAAATAATACAATACACAACTAGAAGAGATATACGGATACAAAGCTTTCCGGATATCGTTCCAGCTGGAAACCAGGATCCTGTGAATATAAGTCTGCAAAACCAAAACTACTAGCTGCCCGTGTCAAAATAGGGGCACCCAGAGTTTAGGTTAAAACAATAAACTCCAGGTCAGTCATAGGACTGGTGTGAGAACTAAAACAGTTATTATTCTTTATTTTAAAGTTAGGTAAATCAAGGGACCACGCCGCTAACGCGGAACGGGTTTCCTCCCAAGAATACCAGTACATAAAACAAACAGCGCAATGCTAAATAAAGAAAAATGAAGCTATAATAAGACCCAGTTCCCATCACACAATGCAACGCAAGCCGGAGGATAGGGTTTTTACCTTATAATAGCCAAGAATGCTTGATACGTTTAAAACAAATCATTTGATACTATTATAAGTGCATAGTGTATAAAACAATTTCATATCATAAGTATCAATCATAGGCGGCATAAGCGCCCCATCCCACTATGTCGCCATACTAGGCTCTACAAATAAAACCGCAAATATCACGTATTTGGAAATTGAATTTCCATCTATGAACCGAGGCAAAAGATAGTCCTCTACCGATTCGAGACTCTCTAGCCCGAGCCTCAGGAACAGCTGCAACTGCCCCCTGGATCGTCAGGGCCGGTCCACCGATGTGGATTATAGTGCCTGAACAATATGTTTCCCCGCCCTTTAGGGGCGTAAATGAGCCAATGAATGACTACATCGGACCTGGATCGTCCGATCAAACCGAGGCGCCTCGCAACAGCAACAACCACATAGGCGAAAAGTATATAAATGTCAGGGCTGGTAGGTCACTGACACCACCCTAGCTAGAAAGAAACGCATGCCCTCCCTGAGGTCCTCTCCCGTTTTTTGGTTCACAACCGGGGTGCGAGGCTCGCGAATTCACGTTACACAAAGTTGTGCCACACAGGCTGTGCTTTGATCATCACCACAAGACTTTGCTTTTCAACAGAAGCCTCGATCAATTGCCACTTAGGCATGCCACACAGGCTGTTCACTCCACGCGTTTGATATCCATCAATAGATAACCCCTGAGCTCGTACGTCTCAGAGAAGGGCGTTAAGCAAGAGAATAAATTCTCCACCGCCAAACAGATATATATTTAATAGAGATCAATCACACGGACTAAAATCCAATGTCAGACACACAGTCCATTTACAAGTCCGTTCTGGGTCTGAACGAAACCGGAGGCACCTAGTACCCCGCATATCCATCGATCTCCAAGTACGTCTGGACGATCACCAACTGTTTCCATCTTCTTGGGTGTACAGCCCAATCAAGATCATCAGTAATCACCCAAACGACGTGAAGACCTCCGGTCTTCGACCATGGTCTTCATCTTTGACTTATCGTCGTATTAGTTATTCAGAATGGGATAAACCCGGTCTTTCTGAATAACTCGCATATATTTTAAATAGGTGTTACACAAACACAACATACGCCTCATTCCAATTCATCCGTCACTAACCGTAAATTAATCAAGAGAATAATTCCCCAAATATTAACCCCGAATGCCGAAACCAACATCAGATCAATATCCAGAAAACCATTCTGCTTGGCTAACCGACAGTTAGTTTCTAAATTTTACGTTCATAGGGAAAGGTTCCCATTAATTTTATCCAAGATAAATTCCTTGAATTTATTCTCTAATCTCCTTTTGAATTTCGATTCAACTAGTCGAGATTAAAAAACCTTACCGAAGTAATCATTTGTTTTAATTTCCCAATCCCAACCTATTCATCCCATGAAGTAAAACTGGTTATACTTCATATCTAACACCACGGTGTTATCGGTAAATTCAATTACCATTTCACGTTCAAATCTAATTAAAGATTTAACTATCGCCTGGAGCAAAACTGGTGATACTCCATTTTGATTACTTCAATCTAGTTAAAGATTCATTAAAACTCCATTTAGTTTTAATCTTTGACTGGGTTAAAGAATCAGTGTCATTTAAAACACGGTTCACGGTAAACCCAAAATCCCATTCCATTAATTATCGGGTTAAAGAACAAGTGTTATTTAAAAGCACTGTTCACGATAAACCCTAAAATCAATATAAATTCAATTCCAATTAAATATTATTTAATTGGTACACTTCATTAAACTAAATAAAAAGATTTAATCTTTTCTCAACTGGGTTCAAGAACAGTGTTAATGAAGACCATTCACGACAAACCCAAATAACATTTGATATTAAACACAAGGCTCTGAATAGAAAATATATCGGCTTATATTCAATATCAAATTGTACGACCAATAGATATCGTATTGGAAATAACGATATATAAATATCTTTCAAATTTCCATAACAACATCTGTATAATCACGAAATCCAACATCGAAATATTCTGAAGACAATTTCGATTCAAATCCATTCCAATGCAATTATTGGAAATTATGGTAATTTTCAAAACCATTTCAAATTCAATTTATTTATTTAAAAATAAATAGCATTTTAATCCTAGTTCAAAACTAGTTCATTTCGATAAAAATCTATTTTTATCTTTTCAAATATGGAGTTTTTCATCCCAATTCTTTCTAAATCATTTCTTATGATTTTACACAAATTATTACTATTTTTAATAATTTTATCAAGGCCCGTACAGTCGATTTCCATCAACGGCCATCGAGCTGCACTTACAGCGACCTTTTCTAAATTTTGATTTGGACGTATCTCCAAATCCAATCGTTAGATTCCTAATTTCTTATATTTGTTAGAGAGCTCTTTTCGATACGAACCCAACGGTTCCGGTTTCAGGAGAATCCGACGGTTGGATCTCCCGTAATATCCGTTCGAAGTCAATGGTCGAAATTCGCGAACTGCCGCGGCGCGGCGCGTTCTATTCAGGCCATTATATTATACATATATGATATATATAATATACACTTCGTCGATTTCCTTTCGAAACGAATTTCATAAATCATTTTAAATTCATTTTCAAAACGGTTTCTACTTTATATTCAATTTCGAATCAAAATTGAATATTCCAACATAAATTCGTTTCAAATTCATTTCAAGTTGATTTCAATTCAAATCGATTTTAATTCACTTTCAGTTCATTTTCAATTCGAATTCATTTCTATTCCATTTCAATTCGAATTCATTTATATTCAATTTCAATTCGAATTCGTTTATATTCAATTTCAATTCGAATTCATTTATATTCAATTTTTTTCAAAATATCAGATTTTGAAATCCCTTTCGATATTCATTATAAAATGAATAAAATCGACATAAATATCGTTCACGTCAAAATGGCGTCAATCTAATCAATACGGCTTCATATATTCCTATTTCAAATATTTTATTTCAAATATTTCTTTTTCAAATATTTCTATTTCAAATATTTCTTTTTTAAGTATTTCTATGTTAAAACTGGAATGAGGCCCAATCAATTACCATATAATGTTAATTATATGGATTTTCTACAACACATGTATATATCAACAACGATGAATAATCAACCATCATCCAAAGTGCATTCTACACTGTATAAGCATCAAATATAAATATCCAACGCTTATAACAGCCTGTCAATCAATCGATCGACATACAACTAAACAATCGGGATTAGTGTACGTCAAATATCATCCCAATACCCATGTGGGGTTTCAAGCAATCCAACACAGATTTTTATTTGTGCAGTTGGGTGATGTGTAAAATTTATCGTCCCAATCAAGGTCCTTCAAATAGGTGTACATAAACAAACCGTCCGATTTGTAAATGAATATTTATTTATTCACATTCACGTTAAAAATTATATTTTTAACGATCAAACTATTTTATTCAACCTATGAATTTTCTATTTGATTCATTTATTAAATAAAATGTTATCTTTATTTTTCTAACTTATTTTAGAAAATTTCGGCGGCATAACGGCACGATACTAGAAACGGGACAAGGCCTAGCCTTATCCCCGGTCTAGTGAAGGCCCACGCCATTCACGTAATCAATCAAATCAATTTCATTTCACCAAACAATTCAATTCCAAACCAAATAATCTAACCAACTACACAACCAAACAATTAAACAAACAAGCCATCCATGGTCTGTGGATGACGGGTGTCGGGTGTTACTAAACACCGTCTGCATCCTAGTATATATTTATAACTAGAAAAATTAAATTGAAAGGTGAGAAATTCTCACCGAAAGCTATCTAATACCACGACTCTTCATTTATAGAAATCTTCGCCATTCTCGCTCTTTGTCGCTTTCGTTGCCCGTAGCCACTATATATATAAAAATCACATTTTTATATTGTTATTCAATATATAAAAATCGAATTTTTACTTTGCTATTCAATATATAAAAATCGAATTTTTACTTTGCTATTCAATATATAAAAATCGAATTTTACTTCGCTATTCTATATATAAAAATCGAATTTTTACTTTGCTATTCAATATATAAAAATCGAATTTTTTCTTCGCTATTCAATATATAAAAATTGAATTTTTGTTATGCTATTCAATATATAAAAATCGAATTTTTACTTTGCTATTCAATATATAAAAATCGAATTTTTACTTTGCTATTCTATATATAAAAATCGAATTTTTACTTCGCTATTCTATATATAAAAATCGAATTTATTTCGCTATTCTATATATAAAAATCGAATTTTTACTTTGCTATTCAATTTATAAAAATCGAATTTTTTCTTCGCTATTCAATATATAAAAATCGAATTTTTTCTTCGCTATTCAATATATAAAAATGGAATTTTTGTTCGCTATTCAATATATAAAAATCGAATTTTTGTTATGCTATTCAATATATAAAAATCGAATTTTTACTATGCTATTCAATATATAAAAATCGAATTTTTGTTATGCTATACAATATATAAAAATCGAATTTTTACTTTGCTATTCAATATATAAAAATCGAATTTTTACTATGCTATTATATGATAAAAATCATATTTTCTTAACCCGCTACTTCCTATTTAAAAATCCATTCTTTTCTTTCTAGCAAAATTCTATTTTCCCTTTCTATAATAATTCTATTTTCTTTAAGCTGATCCTATAGAAAAGGAGTAAATAAACCAAATTAAAATGAAAGGAGGCTTACTGTTTTTCAGCGAAGAAGGGGGATGGAGCTGCTATGCGCTCGGGGTGTTGAAAGGAGGGGGGGGTTCCTGCGATGGTCGGCACCGTGGAGGGTTTGGTCGGAGACGGCTTCAGGGGGGTCGCTGGTTTGTGGGCGTTGGATTAGGCTGGGAAGGGAGGGGTTCACGCGAGTTCGTGAGGAGGAGAGAAGGGATTGGCGGAGATGAGGAGGTGGGTGGCGCACGTCGCGGTGGCGGATGGAGCAGAGGAGGACGGCGGGCTAGGTCTCTGGCACGATCGGGTTTTTTTTTTTTTTTCCTTTATTCGATTTTGAAAAGTAAACGTAAAGTGGGGGCTAATGTGGATAAGAAGGTAAGAGGGGGAAGGGAGTTTTATTTTTATATTATATTTTAATTCCAAAAGTTGACTTTCAATCCGAACACCAAACGAGACCCAACGACTGTCGCCCCTAGCTATTTACCCCCATTCCGAACACAATGGGATATGTATCGAAGGCTGATTCGATCGATTTGACCAGTTTCCATTAAAATCAACATATAACTCTATATATTGAATTTGAACGCGTATTTCAATTTACTGAGGTCACATACTAACTTGAAAAATTCCCGAAAAATATTTTCTAGCTTCGTATTGACGATACGGTCCTAACAAAACTAGTTTCGTCGAATTCTGAGACCGTTAGAAAAATGGCCATTTTCCAGTCGATTAAAATCAACTGAAACTGGTCAAACACGTTTTCTTTTGCCACGCTCACATATCGAGTCGAAAAATTACGAAATTTGAAACCTAGCAATAACTTGACATCACGGACCCAACAAAAGTGGTTTCGTCGAAATCCGAGGTCGTTTGCAAAATGTCCATTTTTAAGGGCTTGAATTCCATAGCGACTATTCAGAATTTTCAACTGGACATATCTTTTGATTCCCGCTATGAAATTTCGATTTGTCGGATTCGTTGGAAATATATTCTCAAAAAGATCCTATTATTTTTGGTTTCACTAAAATCCGGGTTGTTTTGCACCCGGTACATTCAATTGAAGTTTGAAATCAAATTATCGAACTAACGCGCCATTTTCAATTCTTTTTATAATTTTATATAATTATATATATTCTAACGACGATGTATATAATATATACGTTCGAATTATATTCAAAATAAATTTCTCGTCGATATTATTTAAAATAATCTATTTTAAATATTCAATATTCATTAAAATTGCCAAAATAAAAATTTTAAACTGGCCCAGATTTTCGGGTTGTTACAATCTCCCCCACTTAAAACTTTTCGTCCCCGAAAAGGAACAAAGTCGAAAGTGGTTTGATTAATCAACTCTATGTTCGATCTGACCTCCATTCTCCAACTTTTCAGTTTCTGAGAATTTTCAAATTCTTCAAAAATTTGGCTAACACCCTAAATTTTCGAAAAATTTCGCAATAACCTCCCCTGCACCGGGAGCCACGGGAAAATCCCGAAATTGCCATATAGGCCTTCTGATCTCAAAAAGAAAAAGAAAAAACCAAGCGGCTAGCCAATAGGCTCATAAAATCATCATTACCCAAACAAAACAGTAAATTATAGTAAACATGTACCTATTTGTCGGGCAAACAAATTTTATTCTCTGCTCTAGCCTCCTTGCTATGACCTGTTCAATGTAAGTACATGTATATGCGAGCAAATGCGACCAATTTTCAATATAATTCAATATGTGATTCAATTAGGCTAAATGGCTAAAAATTAGAAAACAAATAAACAAACAACACAAACATCAATCAATTAGTGAATTAGAGTTTCAAATTCATAATTTTGATACATATACAAAAATCATGTTTTTGATGCCAAATCACAACAATAGGCCCTATCTAATTTTTGGTTCTCACACCAGTCAATAGGAAATATATAGATATTACACGTTCGTCACTCGAATATAAATTCTGATGATGATATATCAATCATCAGAATCACCCCCGGGCGACTAGAGTGTAATTCTATATCTATCCAGTATATTAAAACTTCAAATACACGTTTGCAAGGCGTATATGCAAAATCTTTATATACTGGACTGTCCTAATCAATATAAAATAAATATTCAAATACGTATACAACGATTTAAATTTTCAAAACAAAAATTGTTCTCATTTTAAAAATATACTCTTCACACTCGTTCTAGGATACTACTGATCCAATCTCTAATGAGTCATTCTCGTTGGATATTACTAATCCAGTATCTGATGAATTCTTTCATATGGTTCTAATGTGTCCTGTTCTCTGAGCTTTGTAAACCAAAGCTCTGATACCAAATGTGAAAACCCGTAACTTCCCCGTAAAGGAAAGCGTCGGATAGTTCGAGAACAAACCACAACAGAACACAGACGGAAGAACATTTCATTGTATATCACAACAATACATCAGAATACAAGAATATACAGAGTATAAATGAATATTACACATAAATATCAGAGATTTAAATTACATTTAAACACATCGCAACGGAAAATAATACAATACACAACTAGAAGAGATATACGGATACAAAGCTTTCTGGATATCGTTCCAGCTGGAAACCAGGATCCTGTGGATATAAGTCTGCAAAACCAAAACTACTAGCTGTCCATGTCAAAATAGGGGCACCCAGAGTTTAGGTTAAAACAATAAACTCCAGGTCAGTCATGGGACTGGTGTGAGAACTAAAATAGTTATTATTCTTTATTTTAAAGTTAGGTAAATCAAGGGACCACGCCGCTAACGCGGAACGGGTTTCCTCCCAAGAATACCAGTGCATAAAACAAACAGCGCAATGCTAAATAAAGAAAAATGAAGCTATTATAAGACCCAGTTCTCATCACACAATGCAACGCAAGCCGGAGGATAGGGTTTTTACCTTATAATAGCCAAGAATGCTTGATACGTTTATAACAAATCATTTGATACTATTATAAGTGCATAGTGTATAAAACAATTTCAAATCATAAGTATCAATCATAGGCGGCATAAGCGCCCCATCCCACTATGTCGCCATACTAGGCTCTACAAATAAAACCGCAAATGTCACGTATTTGGAAATTGGATTTCCATCTATGAACCGAGGCAAAAGATAGTCCTCTACCGATTCGAGACTCTCTAGCCCGAGCCTCAGGAACAGCCGCAACTGCCCCATGGATCGTCAGGGCCGGTCCAACAATGTGGATTATAGTGCCTGAACAATATGTTTCCCCGCCCTTTGGGGCGTAAATGAGCCAACGAATGACTCGATCGAACCCGGATCGTCCGATCAAACCGAGGTGCCTCACAACAGCAACAACCACATAGGTGAAAAGTATATAAATGTCAGGGCTAGTAGGTCACTGACACCACCCTAGCTAGAAAGAAACACATGCCCTCCCTGAGGTCCTCTCCCGTTTTTTGGTTCATAACCGGGGTGCGAGGCTCGCGAATTCACGTTACACATAGCTGTGCCACACAGGCTGTGCTTTGATCATCACCACAAGACTTTGCTTTTCAACAGAAGCCTCGATCAATTGCCACTTAGGCATGCCACACAGGCTGTTCACTCCATGCGTTTGATATCCATCAATAGATAACCCCTGAGCTCGTACGTCTCAGAGAAGGGCGTTAAGCAAGAGAATAAATTCTCCGCCGCCAAACAGATATATATTTAATAGAGATCAATCACACGGACTAAAATCCAATGTCAGGCACACAATCCATTTACAAGTCCGTTCTGGGTCTGAACGAAACCGGAGGCACCTAGTACCCCGCATATCCATCGATCTCCAAGTACGTCTGGACGATCACCAACTGTTTCCATCTTCTTGGGTGTACAGCCCAATCAAGATCATCAGTAATCACCCAAACGACGTGAAGACCTCCGGTCTTCGACCATCGTCTTCATCTTCGACTTATCGTCGTATTAGTTATTGAGAATGGGATAACCCCGGTCTTTTCGAATAACTCGCGTATATTTTAAATAAGTGTTACACAAACACAACATACGCCTCATTCCAATTCATCTGTCACTAACCGTAAATTAATCAAGAGAATAATTCCCCAAATATTAACCCCGAAGGCCGAAACCAACATCAGATCAATATCCAGAAAACCATTCTGCTTGGCTAACCGACAGTTAGTTTCTAAATTTTACATTCATAGGGAAAGGTTCCCATTAATTTTATCCAAGATAAATTCCCTGAATTTATTCTCTAATCTCCTTTTGAATTTCGATTCAACTAGTCGAGATTAACGAACCTTACCGAAGTAATCATTTGTTTTAATTTCCCAGTCCCAACCTATTCATCCCATGAAGTAAAACTGGTTATACTTCGTATCTAACACCACGGTGTTATCGGTAAATTCAATTACCATTTCACATTCAAATCTAATTAAAGTTTTAACTATCGCCTGGAGCAAAACTGGTGATACTCCATTTCGATTACTTCAATCTAATTAAAGATTCATTAAAACTCCACTTAGTTTTAATCTTTGACTGGGTTAAAGAATCAGTGTCATTTAAAACACGGTTCACGGTAAACCCAAAATCCCATTCCATTAATTATCGGGTTAAAGAACAAGTGTTATTTAAAAACACTGTTCACGATAAACCCAAAAATCAATATCAATTCAATTCCAATTAAATATTATTTAATTGGTACACTTCATTAAATCTAAATAAAAAGATTTAATCTTTTCTCAACTGGGTTCAAGAACAGTGTTAATGAAGACACCATTCATGACAAACCCAAATCACATTTGATATTAAACACAAGGCTCTGAATAGAAAATATATCGGCTTATATTCAATATCAAATTCTACGACCAACAGATATCGTATTGGAAATAACAATATATAAATATCTTTCAAATTTCCATAACAACATCTGTATAATCACGAAATCCAACATTGAAATATTCCGAAGACAATTTCGATTCAAATCCATTCCAATGCAATTATTGGAAATTCAGGTTATTTTCAAAACGATTTCAAATTCAATTTATTTATTTAAAAATAAATAGCATTTTAATCCTAGTTCAAAACTAGTTCATTTCGATAAAAATCTATTTTTATCTTTTCAAATATGGAGTTTTTCATCCCAATTCTTTCTAAATCATTTCTTATGATTTTACACAAATTATTACTATTTTTAATAATTTTATCAAGGCCCGTATAGTCGATTTCCATCAACGGCCATCGAACTGCACTTAAAACGACCTTGTCTAAATTTTGATTTGGACGTATCTCCAAATCCAATCGCTAGATTCCTAATTTCTTTCATTCGTTAGAGAGCTCTTTTCAATACGAACCCAACGGTTCCAGTTTCAGGAGAATCCGACGGTCGGATCTCCCGTAATATCCGTTCGAAGTCAATGGTCGAAATTCGCGAATTGCCGCGGTGCGGCGCGTTCTATTCAGGCCATTATATTATATATATGATATATATAATATATACTTCGTCGATTTCCTTTCGAAACGAATTTTATAAATCTTTTTAAATTCATTTTCAAAATGGTTTCAACTTTATATTCAATTTCAAATCAAAATTGAATATTCCAACATAAATTCGTTTCAAATTCATTTCAAGTTGATTTCAATTCAAATCGATTTTGAATTCACTTTCAGTTCGTTTTCAATTCAATTTCAATTCAATTTCAATTCGAATTCATTTCTATTCCATTTCAATTCGAATTCATTTATATTCAATTTCAATTCGAATTCGTTTATATTCAATTTCAATTCGAATTCATTTATATTCAATTTTTTTCAAAATATCAGATTTTGAAATCCCTTTCGATATTCATTATAAAATGAATAAAATCGACATAAATATCGTTCACGTCAAAATGGCGTCAATCTAATCAATACGGCTTCGTATATTCCTATTTCAAATATTTTATTTCAAATATTTCTTTTTCAAATATTTCTATTTCAAATATTTCTTTTTCAAGTATTTCTATTTTAAAACTGGAATGAGGCCCAATCAATTACCATATAATGTTAATTATATGGATTTTCTACAACACATGTATATATCAACAACGATGAATAATCAACCATCATCAAAAGTGCATTCTACACTGTATAAGCATCAAATATAAATATCCAACGCTTATAACAGCCTGTCAATCAATCGATCGACATACAACTAAACAATCGGGATTAGTGTACGTCAAATATCATCCCAATACCCGTGTGGGGTTTCATGCAATCCAACACAGATTTTTATTTGTACAGTTGGGCGATGTGTAAAATTTATCGTCCCAATCAAGGTCCTTCAAATAGGTGTACATAAACAAACCGTCCGATTTGTAAATGAATATTTATTTATTCACATTCATGTTAAAAATTATATTTTTAACGATCAAACTATTTTATTCAACCTATGAATTTTCTATTCGATTCATTTATTAAATAAAATGTTATCTTTATTTTTCTAACTTATTTTAGAAAATTTCGGCGGCATAACGGCACGATACAAGAAACGGGACAAGGCCTAGCCTTATCCCCGGTCTAGTGAAGGCCCACGCCATTCACATAATCAATCAAATCAATTTCATTTCACCAAACAATTCAATTCCAAACCAAATAATCTAACCAACTACACAACCAAACAATTAAACAAACAAGCCATCCATGGTCTGTGGATGACGGGTGTCGGGTGTTACTAAACACCGTCTGCATCCTAGTATATATTTATAACTAGAAAAATTAAATTGAAAGGTGAGAAATTCTCACCGAAAGCTATCCAATACCACGACTCTTCATTTATAGAAATCTTCGCCATTCTCGCTCTTTGTCGCTTTCGTTGCCCGTAGCCACTATATATATAAAAATCACATTTTTATATTGCTATTCAATATATAAAAATCGAATTTTTACTTTGCTATTCAATATATAAAAATCGAATTTTTACTTTGCTATTCAATATATAAAAATCGAATTTTTACTTCGCTATTCTATATATAAAAATCGAATTTTTACTTTGCTATTCAATATATAAAAATCGAATTTTTTCTTCGCTATTCAATATATAAAAATCGAATTTTTGATATGCTATTCAATATATAAAAATCGAATTTTTACTTTGCTATTCAATATATAAAAATCGAATTTTTACTTTGTTATTCTATATATAAAAATCAAATTTTTACTTCGCTATTCTATATATAAAAATCGAAATTTTACCTCGCTATTCTATATATAAAAATCGAATTTTTACTTTGCTATTCAATATATAAAAATCGAATTTTTTCTTTGCTATTCAATTTATAAAAATCGAATTTTTTCTTTGCTATTCAATATATAAAAATCGAATTTTTGTTCACTATTCAATATATAAAAATCGAATTTTTATTATGCTATTCAATATATAAAAATCGAATTTTTACTTTGCTATTCAATATATAAAAATCGAATTTTTGTTATGCTATTCAATATATAAAAATCGAATTTTTACTTTGCTATTCAATATATAAAAATCGAATTTTTACTATGCTATTATATGATAAAAATCATATTTTCTTAACCCGCTACTTCCTATTTAAAAATCCAATCTTTTCTTTCTAGCAAAATTCTATTTCCCTTTCTATAGTAATTCTATTTTCTTTAAGCTAATCCTATAGAAAAGAACTAAATAAACCAAATTAAAATGAAAGGAGGCTTACTGTTTTTCAGCGAAGAAGGGGGATGGAGCTGCTATGCGCTCGAGGTGTTAAAAGGAGGGGGGTTCCTGCGATGGTCGGTGCCGTGGAGGGTTTGGTCGGAGGCGGCTTCAGGGGGGGTCGCGGGTTTGTGGGCGTTGGATTAGGCTGGGAAGGGAGGGGTTCACGCGAGTTTGAGAGGAGGAGAGAGGGGATTGGCGGAGATGAGGAGGTGGGTGGCGCACATCGCGGTGGCGGCTGGAGCGGAGGAGGGCGGCGGGCTAGGTCTCAGGCACGAGCGGTTTTTTTCTCCTTTATTTGATTTTGAAAAGTAAACGTAAGGGGGGGGGGCTGATGTGGATAAGAAGGTAAGAGGGGGAAGGGAGTTTAATTTTTATATTATATTTTAATTCCAAAAGTTGACTTTCAATCCGAACACCAAACGAGACCCAACGACTGTCGCCCCTAGCTATTTACCCCCATTCCGAACACAATGGGATATGTATCGAAGGCTGATTCGATTGATTCGATCAGTTTCCATTAAAATCAACATATAACTCTATATATTGAATTTGAACGCGTATTTCAATTTACTGAGGTCACATACTAACTCGAAAAATTCCCGAAAAATATTTTTGAGCTTCGTATTGACGATACGGTCCAAACAAAACTAGTTTCGTCGAATTCTGAGACCGTTAGAAAAATGGCCATTTTCCAGTCAATTAAAATCAACTAAAATTGGTCAAACACGTTTTCTTTTGCCACGCTCACATATCGAGCCAAAAAATTACGAAATTTGAAACCTAGCAATAACTTGACATCACGGACCCAACAAAAGTGGTTTCGTCGAAATCCGAGATCGTTTGCAAAATGTCCATTTTTAAGGGCTTGAATTCCATAGCGACTATTCAGAATTTTCAACTGGACATATCTTTTGATTCCCGCTATGAAATTTCGATTTGTCAGATTCGTTGGAAAGATATTCTCAAATAGATCCTATTATTTTTGGTTTCACTAAAATCTGGGTTGTTTTGCACCCGGTACATTCAATTGAAGTTTGAAATCGAATTATCGAACTACCGCGCCATTTTCAATTCCTTTTATAATTTTATATAATTATATATATTCTAACGACGACGTATATAATATATACGTTCGAATTATATTCAAAATAAATTTCTCATCGATATTATTTAAAATAATCTATTTTAAATATTCAATATTCATTAAAATTGCCAAAATAAAAATTTTAAACTGGCCCAGATTTTCGGGTTGTTACACTTGTAAGGAAATGAGACAACTTGCGTAATAAGATAAGAGGCACTTAATTTTAAATTAAGTAATCTGTAAAACGGGATAAATTTATGAAATACTTAACTATAAATTAAGTAATGTAGAAGTTTGAAACCCGCTGATAAGGATAACATGTTTAGACATGTCCTAAGGACAAGAGGAAATTATAACGTAGGTTATAATAAATGGGTTGAGAAACTTATTAATGGGCCTTAGTTAATAGAACTAAGTTAATACGTAAACAACGATAAGTTGTATTGACAATGTACAATGGAATAATGATTAAATAAAAAATGTAACGACCAGGAATGCGCTTGATCCGAATTAGTCGCTAAACCGACCAAGACTGTTCGAAACGCCTGATTGTTTTGAAAACACGACAAATTAGAACGCAGACAGGAAAAACATTTCGTTGTATATTACAACAATTCCATCAGAATGCAAGAATATACAGAGTATAAACAAATAAAATACATTCGATAAATATCATAGATTACAATATATTACATAGCAGCGGAAAATAATACAAAATACAACTGAAGAAGATACACGGATACAAAGCTTTCCGGATATCGTTCCAGCTGTAAACCAGGTTCCTGTGAATATAAATCTGCAAAACCAAAACTACTAGCTGCCCGTGTCAAAATAAGGGCACCTAGAGTTTAGGTTAAAACAATAAACTCCAGGTCAGTCATGTGACTGGTGTGAGAACTAAAACAGTTATTAATCTTTATTTTAAAGTTCGGTAAATCAAGGGACCACACCGTATAACATGGAACGGGTTTCCTCCCAAGAATACCAGTGCATAAACAAACAGCGCAATGCTAAATAAAGAAAAATGAAGCTATTATAAGACTCAGGTCCTATCACACAATGCAACGCAAGCCGGGGGATAGGGTTTTCCCTTATAATAGCCAAAGGATGCTTGATACGCTAAATTTCATGTTTTATTATTACTATAAGTGTATAGTGTTAAAACAATTTCAATTATAAATATCAATCATAGATGGCATGGGTACCATATATCATGTCGCCATACTAGTTCTACAATTAAAACCGCAAAATCACGTATTGGAAGTTGGATTTCCATCTGTGAACCGAGGCAAAAGATAGTCCTCTACCGATTCGGGACAATCTAGCCCATGTCTCAGGACAAGTACTCGGTCAAGCCCTTGGATCCTCAGGGCTAGTCCACCGATATGGATTAAACTTAAACCCTGAACATGCGTTTCCCTGCCTTATGGGGCGTAAATGAGCCAACGAATGACTCCATCGGCTTCACATAGTCACCGATATATCTGAGGCGCCTCGCAATAGCAACAACCACATAAGTCAAACTCGTCAGGACGTGTAAAACCACTGACACAACTTCTAGCTAGAAAGAAACGCATGCCCTCCCTGACGTCCTCTCCTGTTTTTGGTTCACACCGGGGTGTGAGGCTCGCGAATCCCCACATATTCATCCCATGAAGTAAAACTGTTAATACTTCATATCTAACACCATGGTGTTATCGGTAAATTCAATTACCAACTCACGTTCAAATCTAATTAAAGATTTAACTATCTCCTGGAGTAAAACTGGCGATACTCCATTCTCGATCTTTTCAATCTAATTAAAGATTCATTAAAACTTCACTTAGTTTTAATCTTTAAGTGGGTTAAAGAATCAGTGTCATTTAAAACACGGTTCACGATAAACCCAAAATCACATTCCATTAATTATCGGGTTAAAGAACAAGTGTTATTTAAAACACTGTTCACGATAAACCCAAAAATCAATACCAATTCAATTCCAATTAAATATTATTTAATTGGCACACTTCATTAAATCGAAATAAAAAGATTTAATCTTTTTCTCAATTGGGCTTAAGAACAGTGTTAATGAAAACACCATTCACGACAAACCCAAATCACATTTGATATTAAATACAAGGCTCTGAATAGAAAATATACTGGCTTATATTCAATATCAAATTCTACGACCAACAAATATCGTATTGGAAATAACGATACATATATATCTTTCAAATTTCCATAACAATATCTGTATAATCACGAAATCCAACATCGAAATATTCCGAAGAAAATTTCGATTCAAATCCATTCCAATGCAATTATTGGAAATTTTGGTTATTTTCAAAACCATTTCAAATCCAATTTATTTATTTTAATAATAAATAAATTATTATTCTAGTTTAAAACTAGTTCATTTCGATAAAAATCTATTTTTATCTTTTCAAATAGGGAGTTTTTCATCCCAATTCTTCACAAATCATTTCTTATGATTTTACACAAATTATTGATATTTTTAATAATTTTATCAAGGCTCGTACATTCGATTTCCATCAACGACCATCGAACTGCACTTACAGCGACCTTTTTTCAAATTTGATTTGGACATAATTCCAAATCCAACCGTTAGATTTCAAATTTCTAATATTCGTTAGACATCTCTTTTCGATACGAACCCAACGGTTCCGGTTTTAGGAGAATCCGACGGTCGGATCTCCCGCAATATCCATTCGAAGTCAATGGTCGAAATTCACGAACTGCCGCGGCGTGGCGCGTTCTATTCAGGCCATTATATTATATATATATAATATATATAATATATATTTCGTCGATTTCCTTTTAAAACGTATTTTATAAATCATTTTAAATTCGTTTTCAAAACGGTTTCAACTTCCCTTTCAAATTCTAATCAAAATTGAATTTTTCAATATAAATTCGTTTTAATTTCATTTCAAATCGATTTCAATTCAATTTCAATTTAATTCGAATTTTGAAATCACTTTCAATATTCATTGAAAAAAATGAATAAAATCGATATAAATATCGTTCACGTCAAAATGGCGTCAATCTAATCAACACGGCTTCATATATATCTATTTTCAAATATTCGATATCAAATATTTCTATTCAAAAATGGAATGAGGCCCAATCAATTACCATATAATGTTAATTATATGGATTTTCTATAGCACATGTATAAAATAACAACGATAAATAATCAACCATCATCCAGAGTGCACCACACCACTGCATAAGCATTAGATATAAATATTTAATGCTTATAACAGCCTGTCAATCGATCGATAGACATACAAATAATTATTGGGATTAGTGTATGTCATATATCATCCCAATACTCGTGTGGGGTTTCAATCAATCAAACAAAGATTCTATTTGTGCAGTTGGGCGATGTGTAAAATTTATCGTCCCAATCAATATCAGTCAAATGTGTGTGTATAAACAGATCGTCCAATTTGTTTATTTTTATTTCATTTTAAATACACGTTAAAAATTCTATTTTCAACTATAAAATATTTTTAAATATATAAATATTTTATTTCATTTCACATCACATCACACAATCAACTACACATCAAAATCAAACAAACAAACATACAAGCCGTCCATGGTCTGTGGACACGGGTGTTGGGTGCTACTAAACACCGTCTGCATCCTAGTATATATTTCAAACTAGAAATAAATTAAAGGTGAGGAGTTCTCACCGAGGGTTCCACTCCGCCATTTCATTTCTGAATTGTCTGAATTCCCTTTTGATTTCTATTCGTTCCATCCCAATTCTTTTCACGCTGTTCACATTAAAATCAAATTTTTATTTCACTTTCATGTATATAAAAATTGCCTCTTTTATATAACCAAAATCACGTCTTTATATTTTTAAAAATCACATCTTTATATTTTTTAAAATCACGTCTTTATATTTTTAAAAATCACGTCTTTATATTTTTAAAAATCATGTCTTTATAAATCAAAAATCTAATCTTTACTCCAATAAAAATTAATTCTTTATTCCACTATCTTTAAAGCAAAAAATCACATTTCTATTTCGATGTTTATAAATAAAAATTCACATTTTCCATTCACTTCACATATAAAGATCCTATTTTTATCGAAGTAAAAAATCATATTTTTACTTCACTACTTAATTAAAATTATATTTTTATTACTCTACATAAATAAAAATTATATTTTTAACTTACTTTTTATATAAAAAATATATTTTTAATATTCCTATCATGAAAAAAATTATATTTTTAATCCATTTCATTATATTTTCTTAATTAAAAAAAAATAAACTTTACAAAAGAAACATATAACATTAAGAATTAAAAATAAAAAAGAAGACTCACATTGTCTACAGCAAATCGGAGGAGGGAAGGTGTAACAACCCGTATTTTTAATAACATGTTATAACATAAATCAAGGCAGAATTAAATGATAAAATCTGAATCAAGGGAAACGGGTTATGCCATTGCGTTCGTCTTGGAAAAATACGCGAAATAGAGTCCGAGTTTTCGAAAATCGGAGTCCGTATGACCCAGTTATGGCCCACAGAAGTTTTCAGAAAAATTCAAGTTTAAAAACAGATTCAAATTCAAATCCGAATGTTTAAGTTTCAACCCAGACAGGCCAGGCGGGAAGATTCCCGCCAACCCCCATGTCGACTGGTGTGTCGACTAGGGTGTCGACACACCCAGGGCCGTGTCGACTGCCAAGTCGACACGGGTGTCGACATGGTGAAACGGGCTATGCCATTGCATTCGTCTCGGAAAAATACGCGAAATAGAGTCCGAGTTTTCGAAAATCGGAGTCCGTATGACCCAGTTATGGCCCATAGAAGTTTTCAGAAAAATTCAAGTTTAAAAACAGATTCAAATTCAAATCCGAATGTTTAAGTTTCAACCCAGACAGGCCAGGCGGGAAGATTCCCGCCAACCCCCATGTCGACTGGTGTGTCGACTAGGGCGTCGACACACCCAGGGCCGTGTCGACTGCCCAGTCGACACGGGTGTCGACATGGTGGTTCGTCCAGTTTGGCCTGGGTGCACCTGACTTGTTCCTCAAGACATGTTTTAAGGCTTGTGACGGATTTTAAAGGCTCAGATCTGAATTAGGGTTAATCCTATGGCCTAAACTAACCTAAACTTCTATAAAAGGACCCTAATACCTAGCCTAAACCATCATAAATCAATCCTACAACTAGGTTATGCCAAAATGTTTAATCGTGGCCTCCACCCTCTTGTCATAGTCTCCATCTTCATTCATGTGAGAGTTTCTAAGCTTGTTTGATAGTTTCTAAGTTTTATTCAAGGCCAAAGTTCAGTCTTTCTTCATCAAAGCAAGGATTTCTTATTTCTCAAGGGTTTTCATTGGAGCTTATTATTTGGGGGTTTTTAGAGTTGCTAGTGGCTTCGACTCAATCTTATTTTATTTTATAAGTCTTCATAGCATTGTAAGCCCTATTCTACTCTTAGATTCTAACTATGAAGTTAAATATGACATGTTGCAAGTTTGAGTTTGGGCCTAAGTATGATTTGTGCTTTGATTCTATCATGTTATGCATAGATTTATTCTATGCATGTTTGTAAAGCTATCACCTTGACTTTGTGCATAGAAAGATATGAGCTTTGATTTGAAATGTTGCATAAAGCAACATAAAAACTCTCATAACCCTTATGTTATCTTGCATATGATGTTATATGCGAATCACTAGCTATCATCCTATGTCATTTATGACCATGTTTCACCTATTTTGCTAAAGTTTGATATCATGCATGTTTTGAGGCTTACAATGTAATATGCAAGTTTATGAACACATTTACCTCATATGCCATCATGTTTAACTTGTGGCCAAACCTTATTAATTATGTCATGCTTCTAAGTTCCCTCTTTGATATCTATTTGCGTTTATGCGAACTTACATGCGATGGGGTTATGTTATGGGTAAACTAAAATGACATAAAACATGACTTGAAAAGATGACACAAAATATGACATGTGATTATGCTTGAAACATGAACATGAACTTGGACATGACTTCTAGAAAACATGAGAATGGCCAACTTGAGGTTGGGTTGAGTTTGTAGCATAAATCTACCTGGAACCGACCGGCTTAACTAGTGGCTATAAGCAATAGGACCCAATGTGAGTAGTTGGTCATGTCGCACTTGAAACCCGAGGTTAGACTAAGTTGTGGTGTAAAGCCACCCGGACCCGCCTGGCTTAACTAGTAACCACAACAAGGTCTAATGTGAGAGGTTGGGTGCATTAAATTAATTAATGCCACATGATAGGGTTAAGCCATGGACCACTTGAATACTTAACCAATTAAACACGATGGGTTGATAAGGTTAAGTCATGAACCTTGGGTACACTTAACCAACTTGATACTTGATTGGATAGGGTTAACCACGCTTAACCCGTTAGAAACCCTAGTTATGTGGTCCTTTTCACCAGTAACCCTCTTGGTTGTATCATGATACCCTAGGGACTAGGCTAGGGTGGGGCACGATTACTGGGCTGACATGTAAGCGACCAAAACGGCGGCTGAGTAGGTGCGCCGGTGTAGGTTCAGGCGGACTATGGTTGTGCACATAGTCCGGAGTTGAAAAAGCAGACACGGGCACCAGTAGGTTTAGACTGTGCATGCTTGATTTGTGTCCGTGGTTGGCACCCTAGGGCTTGATACACCCTAGGGTGGACCTAGCACAGTTTGACTACACTTCGTGATTGGGCCGTATGACACCGACACTTGACGAGTTAGGCTTTTAGGGAGCCGATCGACTAGACCGTGTTGTTGGACCTTGATTTAGGTCATCTCGTGATATTGGGCCAAGATTGGGCCAAGGGATCACTTCTTGTTTATACTTGACATGGGTTGGAATACTAGTACACTTGGTGCAAAACTTAACCTTGTATATGTGATGCCACACTTGATCTATCTTGTTAACTTTTCACCATGCTAGTTATCATCTTATGGTTCATCTCTGTTTTACATGTCCAGTTAACTTTATTAGTTTTTATACTGATAGTAGGTAGGACTTACCAGTCTTTTGACTGACCCATTTTCTTTCACCTCTTTTCTTTCGTCCCCCCCCCCCCCCCCCGAGGTTTTCAGGGTGGGAACACTAGCACCTAGCTTGGATCTTTAGCTGCTTTTCTGGATAGCTCATGTATGGTTTGGTCTTGAGCTTGCTATGGCTTTATTCTACTTTGGGGATAGTTACTTTATGATTTTTTTCCAGTTTTCAGTTTTTGTTTCTAGACTTTGTTTTGTGGGAAAATAATGACCAAGTACTTTGACGTAACGTGACTATGGTTTTGAAATGTTAGTTTTTACCCGCTGCTTTATTTACTCTATTTTTACTTATATGTTCTGTCTTGTGATATCTGCATGCATGTTTACCTTGTTTAACGCCCCTCCAAAGTTAGTGTGCTTGCAAGAGTGACATTGGCGGAGGTGGGGTGTTACATTTGGTATCAGAGCAAGGTTTTACTAAACTGGACAAAAGTTTTAAAACCCTTTTGAAAAACTATTTTCAAAACCAATTAAGTATTTTCCAAGAAAAGTCTAGTTTATTTTAAAAGGCTATTCCCCAAAAGCCATTAGCACTATCCTTTGTTTCCTCGTTCTAAATCTATCTTTTCCTTTTTTTCAGCATGGCCGATCTTAACCTTCCCGAGGGAATAACCATTCCCGGATGGTTCCGGAGGTACATGGAAGCTAGGGCCAACGATGTGGGCCCAGCAAACACTCCCACTGTAACTGAGGTTCCTCCTCCTCAGCGTCCACAAGCAGATTTCGCAAAGGTTTGCAAAGACTTTAAGGCGATGGGTGGCAAGAATTTTATTGGGACGAAGACTTTTGTTAAGGCGAGAAATTGGTTAAAAGAAACTGAAGATCTCTTCGCCATCTTTGATGTGGAAGACCGTAGAAAAGTTCTGTTGGAAGTATGGCTATTGAAAGAGGAAGCTGCTTATTGGTGGGAGGTCACCAACGCTACTAGGCCTATAGAGACTTGGGCCGACTTTAGGATGAGGTTTGGGCTTAAGTTCCTATCATCTGCTGAGGAGAATCTCCAAATGGAGAAGTTTATATCTTTGAAGCAAGGGGACATGACAGAGAGGGAGTATGTGAATAAGTTTTACCAGCTTGCTCGATTTGGTTTGGACATGGTTAATACTCCCCAGAAGAAGGCTCTACGCTTTGCACGAGGGTTGAATGAGCCATTACAAGGTTTAGCCATGTCTCATATACCCATGGGGGCCACTTTTGAAAGCCTAGTAGATATGGCATTGCTTCAGGGAGACGATAAGAATGGCAAGAAAGAAGTCAAGCCTAATGAGAGTCAAACCAAGAAGGCGGACTCCAAGTGGGGAGGAAATCAGAGCAATCAGAACAACAAGAACAACAAGGGTAATAAGGCCAACAACAAGTCAAATGACACAAGAAAGTGCAACTTCTGTGGGATTGTTGGGCACATAGCCAAAGATTGTAGGAAGAAGAAGAGGAAGTTGGGCGAATGCTTTCATTGTGGAGAGACTGGACACTTTAGCAAGGATTGCCCTAAGAAGCAAGGACAAGGGCAGGGGCAGACTCAGCATGCAGGACCTTCTGGAGGGCAAGTGCATGCTCTCAACACTGCTCCAGTTCAGGAGCGAGGTAGTATTTCTATAGAAAGCCTTGTTTACATTTCTGATTTTCCTGTTCGCACTTTATTTGATTCTGGCGCATCACATACCTTTATTTCTTCTGACATTGTTGAAAGTTTGCACCTAAGTACTAGTCTAGTTGAGGATCCCGTTAGTGTTTCAAATCCAATTGGGGGTTCCGCCCATCTATCTATGATTTGTATGGATTTGAGGATTTCTATCTTGACCGTTGAATTCACGTGTAATGCTTATGTTCTCGGGTTCATGGGATACGGGTTGATTTTGGGCATGGATTGGTTGTCCAGTTATGGAGCCATTCTCGATTGTGAGCATAGGGTGGTGAGGCTCATGACTCGCCTTGGTAATACCCTAGAGATTTCTTGCAACCCGCTGGATCCCATCATATTATGTTATCTTGAATCTCTTAACTCATCCATTGATGATCTGCAATCTGTAAGGGTGGTCCGAGAATATCCTGATGTCTTTGAAGAGGTTAAGGGGTTACCCCCTAAACGAGAGATAGATTTCCACATTTATCTTGTTGATAATGCCAAGCCAATTTCATTGCCCGTTAGGCACATGGCCCCGCGAGAAAGAAGAGAACTCAGTAAGCAAATCAAGGAGTTGCTTGAGAAGAATTTTATTAGGCGAAGCATTTCTGAATGGGGTGCTCCTGTGGTGTTTGCTACTAAGGCGGATGGTTCGCTTCGTCTATGTGTTGATTATCGAGAGTTGAACAAGCTGACAAAGAAGAATAGGCACCCGTTACCGAGGATTGATGACCTCTTTGACCAGCTTGTTGGTGCTTTTGTTTTCTCTCAGCTCGATCTAGCCACCGGATTCCATCAGCTTAGAGTGGCTGAGGATAGTATTGATAAGACTACGTTTAGGACTCCAGATGGATTCTTTGAATGGCTTGTCATGCCATTCGGTTTGACTAATGCACCCGCCTACTTCGTAGATTTGATGAGTAGGGTGTTCAGGGAGTTCCTTAACAAGTTTGTGGTTGTCTTCGTGGATGATATTCTGATCTTCTCAAAGGATGAGGAAGAACATGCTAGACATCTCAAGGAAGTGATGGATACGCTTAGAGCTCATCAGTTGAAAGCCAAGTTCTCCAAATGCCATTTTTGGAGAAGGGAAGTTCGGTTTCTTGGACATATAGTTTCTAAGCAAGGCATAGCTGTGGATCCCGCGAAAGTGGTTGCGGTTCAAGATTGGAAGACTCCTAAGAATGCAACCGAAGTAAGAAGCTTTCTCGGTCTGGCAGGCTATTATAGGAAGTTCATTAAGGACTTCGCTAAGATTTCAGCCCCTCTTACTAAGTTGACGAAGAAGAACTTAGTCTTTGCATGGGACTTAGAGTGTGAGCTTGCTTTTCAAAGGCTCAAGAGGACCCTTACCACAGCTCCAGTTTTGGCATTACCCGATGGCGGTAAGATGTTTACCGTGTACACCGATGCATGTGGCACGCGGTTAGGTGCTGTTCTGATGCAAGAAGGAAGAGTGATATGTTATGGGGGTAGGCAAGTTAAAGTTCATGAGAAGAACTATCCCACTCATGATTTGGAGTTGGCGGCGATCGTCTTTGCACTCAAATCCTGGCGCCACTATCTTCTAGGAGAAAGGTTTGAGTTATATACTGATCACAAGTCGCTCAAGTACCTCTCCTCGCAGAAAGATCTGAATCTAAGGCAGCAACGGTGGATGGAATTCTTGGCATCATATGACTTCGAGATAGCTTATACCCCTGGCAAGGGTAATGTTGTGGCAGATGCACTAAGCAGAAGAAGGTTGACTTTGAGTCCCTTGTTTATTGAGATGAAGAGCCTAGAGTTCTTGGCAACCTTTGATTTCACAATGGCTATGAGTCGATGACGGGTTCGTTAGCATCTCTTGATCTTAGACCTACACTTCTTGATCAAGTAGGGACTTCGCAGAAGGAAGACCCGCAGATAGTCGAGATCATGGACAAGATGATTCGTGGTGAGACATCTAGTCACCTTGCTAGATATACTATTGATGACAAGGGTTGGCTAAGGTGTGATGGGAGACTATGCGTTCCACAAGTGGGAGACTTGGTGCATAAAGTTCTCGAAGAAGCGCATCACTCGAAGATGACTATACATCCTGGAGGAGATAAGATGTATAGGGATATGAAGCGCATTTTCTTTTGGGTTGGAATGAAGAAGGATGTGGCAGAGTATGTTTCAAAGTTCATGGTGTGCCAACAAGTGAAAGCCGAGTTGAAGAAACCCGGTGGGCTATTACATCTATTGGAGGTCCCGCAATGGAAGTGGGAAAGTATCTCTATGGATTTTGTGGATGGATTGCCTAGGTCAAGGAAAGGGAATACGAGCATATGGGTCATAGTTGATAGACTTACGGAGAGTGCTCATTTCATTCCAGTGAAGAGCAAGAGGACCGCATCATGGCTTGCATCTATTTATCTTCGAGAGATAGTGCGATTGCATGGAGTTCCTTCTAGCATAGTTAGCGATCGTGACCCAATCTTCACTAGCCAGTTCTGGAATAGTTTGCAAGAAGCGATGGGTAAGCGATTGAATCTAAGTACAGCCTATCACCCCCAGACGGATGGCCAAACCGAAAGGGTGAATAGAGTGCTAGAAGATCTTTTGAGGCTTTGTGTTCTTGACTTTGGTAGTACTTGGGAAGACCACCTTCCTCTTATAGAGTTTGCTTATAATAATAGCTATCAAGCTAGCATAGGGATGGCACCATTCGAAGCTTTGTATGGGAGGCCGTGTAGGTCACCATCTTGTTGGTGGGAGACAACGGATAGGCTTATACTTGGGCCCGATATGATACGGGACACATCCGAAAAAGTTGAATTTGTGAGAAAACGAATGAAAACAGCCCAAGACAGACAGAAATCCTATGCTGACAAGCGAAGGACAGATTTGGAATTCGAAGTTGGAGATATGGTTTTCATGAAGGTTTCTCCTTTGCGTAATGTGGTTCGTTTTGGAGCAGTTGGGAAGCTGGCACCAAGGTTCGTAGGACCCTTCCCTATCATAGAGAGAATTGGGAAGATGGCTTATAAGGTGGAATTGCCCGAGAAGCTGGCCGGAGTGCATAATGTCTTTCATGTCTCGCATCTCCGAAAGTGCCTACTTGAGTCCGCTGAGGTGGTTGAACCTAGCATTCTGGAAGACATGGAGGTAGAGAAAGAGGCAACCTTGAGGAGAGCTCCGATTCGTATCTTGGGAACGAAGATTAAGAAGCTAAGGAATCGAGAAGTCAAATTGGTGAAGGTTTAGTGGAGTGAGGCCGAAGAGGATGCAACTTGGGAAACCGAGGAGAAGATGCGTGGGCTTTATCCATTTCTTTTTGAGGGTACATTCTCGATCTCTTTTCCTTTTTAGCATATCTTTCTTTTTGCTATCCATGTTTATCCTGTTTATCTTGTAACTTCGTCAATCTTGTCATGAGAACCTTAGGTAGAAACCCTTTGGATGAAACATGTATTTGAAACATGTTATGTTTGATGTTTGCAAGTGGTTGCAAGTGTTTGCAAGTGGATACTCGTGGATGCATGATACACGTTAGGCACTAAGATCGGCTCACACACTTTCATGTCGCATAGGCATGAGTGCTCATACTTATTCATGGATGAAACTTGTTATTCTATCACGTGGATGTTGCATATGGATGAATGTTATGTGCACTCATGTAGATATTATGAATCATGCTAGGAATTTGCATACATATGGACTCATTACACTAACATACATATGCATTAAGGAGGTTTACTGAATCAGTAATCTCCTGATTTTCGCATTAGATAAGTACATATACACACACCTTTGCATATGATCATACATCATTTAGAATTTGTTAAGGACAATGGTTACTTGTGGATGATGTTGTGAGTAGATGGATGATGGATGGTAGTATACGTTCTTCCTAACTTAGAGATTTCGGGGACGAAATCCTTTAAGGAGGGGAGAATGTAACAACCCGTATTTTTAATAACATGTTATAACATAAATCAAGGCAGAATTAAATGATAATATCTGAATCAAGGGAAACGGGCTGTTCCATTGCGTTCGTCTCGGAAAAATACGCGAAATAGAGTCCGAGTTTTCGAAAATCGGAGTCCGTATGACCCAGTTATGGCCCATAGAAGTTTTCAAAAAAATTCAAGTTTAAAAACAGATTCAAATTCAAATCCGAATGTTTAAGTTTCAACCCAGACAGGCCAGGCGGGAAGATTCCCGCCAACCCCCATGTCGACTGGTGTGTCGACTGGGGTGTCGACACATCCAGGGCCGTGTCGACTGCCCAGTCGACACGGGTTTCGAAATGGTGGTTTGGCCAGTTCGGCCTGGGTGCACCTGACTTGTTCCTCAAGACATGTTTTAAGGCTTGTGACGGATTTTAAAGGCTCAGATCTGAATTAGGGTTAATCCTATGGCCTAAACTAACCTAAACTTCTATAAAAGGACCCTAATACCTAGCCTAAACCATCATAAATCAATCCTACAACTAGGTTATGCCAAAATGTTTAATCATGGCCTCCACCCTCTTGTCATAGTCTCCATCTTCATTCATATGAGAGTTTCTAAGCTTGTTTGAGAGTTTCTAAGTTTGATTCAAGGCCAAAGTTCAATCTTTCTTCATCAAAGCAAGGATCTTCTTCTTATTTCCCAAGGGTTTTCATTGGAGCTTATTATTTGGGGGTTTTTAGAGTTACTAGTGGCTTCGACTCAATCTTATTTTATTTTATAAGTCTTCATAGCATTGTAAGCCCTATTCTACTCTTAGATTCTAACTATGAAGTTAAATATGACATGTTGCAAGTTTGAGTTTATGCCTAAGTGTGATTTGTGCTTTGATTCTATCATGTTATGCATAGATTTATTCTATGCATGTTTGTAAAGCTATCACCTTGACTTTGTGCATAGAAAGCTATGAGCTTTGATTTGAAATGTTGCATAAAGCAACATAGAAACTCTCATAACCTTATGTTATCTTGCATATGATGTTATATGCGAATCACTAGCTATCATCCTATGTCATTTATGACCATGTTTCACCTATTTTGCTAAAGTTTGATATCATGCATGTTTTGAGGCTTACAATGTAATATGCAAGTTTATGAACACATTTGCCTCATATGCCACCACGTTTAACTTGTGGCTAAACCATATTAATTATGTCATGCTTCTAAGTTCCCTCTTTGAGATCTATTTGCGTTTATGCGAACTTACATGCGATGTGGTTACGTTATGGGTAAACTAAAATGACATAAAAACATGACTTGAAAAGATGACACAAAATATGACATGTGATTATGCTTGAAACATGAACATGAACTTGGACATGACTTCTAGAAAACATGAGAATGGCCAACTCGAGGTTGGGTTGAGTTTGTAGCATAAATCTACCCGGAACCGACCGGCTTAACTAGTGGCTACAAGAAATAGGACCCAATGTGAGTAGTTGGTCATGTCGCACTTGAAACCCGAGGTTAGACTAAGTTGTGGTGTAAAGCTACCCGGACCCGCCCGACTTAACTAGTAACCACAACAAGGTCTAATGTGAGAGGTTGGGTGCATTAAATTAATTAATGCCACATGATAGGGTTAAGCCATGGACCACTTGAATACTTAACCAATTAAACACGATGGGTTGATAAGGTTAAGTCATGAACCTTGGGTACACTTAACCAACTTGATACTTGATTGGATAGGGTTAACCACGCTTAAACCGTTAGAAACCCTAGTTACGTGGTCCTTTTCACCAGTAACCCTCTTGGTTGTATCATGATACCCTAGGGACTAGGCTAGGGTGGGGCACGATTGCTGGGCTGACATGTAAGCGACCAAAACGACGGCTGAGTAGGTGCGCCGGTGTAGGTTCAGGCGGACTATGGTCGTGCACATAGTCCGGAGTTGAAAAAGCAAAACACGGCCACCAGTAGGTTTAGACTGTGCGTGCTTGATTTGTGTCCGTGGTTGGCACCCTAGGGGTTGATACACCCTAGGGTGGACCTAGCACAGTTTGACTACACTTCGTGATTGGGTCGTATGACACCGACACTTGACGAGTTAGGCTTTTAGGGAGCCAATCGACTAGACCGTGTTGTTGGACCTTGATTTAGGTCATCTCGTGATATTGGGCCAAGATTGGGCCAAGGGATCACTTCTTGTTTATACTTGACATGGGTTGGAATACTAGTACACTTGGTGCAAAACTTAACCTTGTATATGCGATGCCACACTTGATCTATCTTGTTAACTTTTCACCATGCCAGTTATCATCCTATGGTTCATCTCTGTTTTACATGTCCAGTTAACTTTATTAGTTTTTATACTAATAGTAGGTAGGACTTACCAGTCTTTTGACTGACCCATTTTCTTTCGCCTCTTTTCTTTCGTTCCCCCCCCCCTAGGTTTTCAGGGTGGGAACACTAGCACCTAGCTTGGATCTTTAGCTGCTTTTCTGGATAGCTCATGTACGGTTTGGACTTGAGCTTGCTATGGCTTTATTCTACTTTGGGGATAATTACTTTATGATTTTTTTCCAGTTTTCAATTTTTGTTTATAGACTTTGTTTTGTGGGAAAATAATTACCAAGTACTTTGATGTAACGTGACTATGGTTTTGAAATGTTAGTTTTTACCTGCTGCTTTATTTACTCTGTTTTTACTTATATGTTCTGTCTTGTGATATCTACATGCATGTTTACCTTGTTTATCGCCCCTCCAAAGCTAGTGTGCTTGCAAGAGTGACATTGGCGGAGGTGGGGTGTTACAGAAGGGGATCGTTTCCTGCTGATGGTGGGGGCGCAAGGGGTAGGGAGGCGTTAGGAGGGGTGGCGGTAGGTCGGGGGAGGCGGCGCATAGGCCCGGGGGGTCGGGTAGTGGCGGATTTCGTAGGGGTTGGGGTTTCTTCGTGGGGTTGCGGGTTCGATTTAGCAGAGGGGAGCGGAGGAAGGAGAGGTGGAGGAAGAGAAGGTGGCGGCGCCGCCCTAGGGCGTGGTGACGGCTCGCTGGGAGGAGTGCGGCTCCTCCCCCCTTTCTTTCTTTTTTATTTTTTTATTTTTGATTTGGGAAAACTGACGGGGGGGGGGGGGGCAATATAAGGAGAGAATATATAATGAAATTATATATTTTATTATTTATTTTAATTTCAAAAAGTTACTTTTTATTTCGACCTCGGAATGAGACCCACCGCCTATCGTCCATAGCGTTTCACCCCCATTCCGAACACAATGGGATATACATCGTAAGCTGATTCGATTGTTTCGATTAGTTTTCATCAAAATCAACATATAACTCTATATATTGAATTTTAACGTGCATTTCAATCTACTGGGGTCACATAGTAACTCAAAAAATTCCAGAAAAATATCTTCTAGCTTCGTATTGACGATACGGTCCTAACAAAACTAGTTTTGTCGAATTCCGACACCGTTTGAAAAATGGCCATTTTCCAGTCGATTAAAATCAACTGAAACTGGTCAAACACGTTTTCCTTTGTCACGCTCACACATTGATTCGAAAAATTATGAAATTTGAAACCTAGCAATAATTTGATATCGCGGATAAAACAAAAGTGGTTTCGTCGAAATCCGAGGTCGTTTGCAAAATGGCCATTTTTAAGGGCCAGAATTCCATAGCGACTATTTTGAATTTTCAACTGGGCGTATCTTTTGATTCCCGCTATGAAATTTTGATTTTTCGGATTCACTGGAAAGATATTCTCGAATAGATTCTAATATTTTTGGTTTCGTTAAAATCTGATTTATTTTGAATCCTGTACATTCATTTGAATTTTGAAATCAAATTATCGAACTACCGCGCCATTTTCAATTCCTTTTATATATATAAATAAATATTTATATTCTAACGACGACGTATATAAATATATACGTTCTAATTCTATTCAAAATAAATTTTTCGTCGATATTATTTAAAATAATTCATTTTAAATATTCAAAATTCATTAAAATTGCCAAAATAAAAATTTTAAATTGGCTCGCATTTCTGGGTTGTTACAATCTCCCCCACTTAAAACTTTTCGTCCCCGAAAAGGAACGAAGCTGATAGTTGTTCAACTAATCAACACAACTTTCATTATTTTCACTATGGCTTAAGTTCTTCAACTTTTCAGTTTCTAAGAACTTTTCAAAATTTTCAAAAATTTGGCTAACACCCTAAATTTTCGAAAAATTTCGCCATAACCTCCCCTGCACCGGGGACTTGGGGATATTTCATATAGCCTCCCATGGCCTTCTTCAATCCAAAAGAAAAGGAAAAAGCCAATCGGCTCATAAAATCACCCAAAACTCAAGAAATACAATAAACATGTACCTATTTGTTGGGCAAACAATTTTATTCCTCTACTCTAGCCTCCTTGCTATGACCTGTTCAATGTAAGTGTAATGTCCCGTATTTTCTGACCATTTATTTGAAATATTTTATTGATTTAAAATATTGATTTGAATTTATATAATGGGATTTGACCATTTTGAATATTTAAATTTATTTTATTTTCGAGATATTGGGAAATGTTGAATTTGCTGAGCAATTTAAAGTGATTTAAATATGATTCATATTGAATTACATATATGGTATCGTTTAACCAAATTTCTAAATGTCGAGTTTTATCTGTCTTAGTCTTATTCAAAGTCTTCATTTTGAATATATTTGATAATATCGGTTTATTTTTATTCAATTAAAACTGTCTTGAATTTTATTTTGTATTGACATCATATGAGATTTAAAAATAAATGAACCTAAAGCTCTGTTTATATTTTCAATATAAAGATAACGACATATTTATATATCTTATCTATACCAGTGCAAAAATCCAATGGACAAAGACAATGCAATTCAAATTTAATATAGCAAACATGTCATGCTCCTTCCAGTAAAACTCAATTTCTCAATAAAAACAGTGATACGAACTGAAACAATAATCTAAATAGCTGTTGAACCTAAAGAAGTAGCATGAACAGATGAGAACAGCTAATAAAAATAGTAAATACAACAGTAATCTATATAACAGTTGAAACCTTTATATACAAAATCGTCAGTGAAATGAATAGTAAATTACATATACAAAGAAAATATATGAATTTATCCGCATACAAAATTAAACCAGATTTTAAATATATCATGTATACATCTAAAGCTATTCTAACCTACTGATACACAGAAAGAAAAAGAAATATGAAAAATCAAATTTTTGAAAAAAGTCTTCCTTGGTTTGGGCGCAGCCATCACCCTGTTATCAGCAAGATAAACCTGAAAAGAAAAGCAAGAGCTATAAGTAGCTAGAAGAAAAATATATATTTTGATATATGAAAGTTGAAAGATTTGCAAAGGAGAAAACACCACATGGGAAATCCAATGTAGGTGTATATCTTACATGTGCTTTATAACCAAGAAATTCAACACCAAATCCAATAAAATCTGCATATATATTCAGGGAAAAAGAAAAGCAGTATGGATGCAACAAACAGCTAAGATATATAGCCTAACAGCTAGGATAACAAAACATGTTCATACATCCAATCCAAACAGCTAAAAGGAAAAGGAAGAGAACTGAAAATGTGACTAGAACTGGCGTACATGTTTGTACAATGCACGACAATTCTCGGCATGAATTGATACAGCAATACACCACATGAACAACTAGAGAAAATAGGTAATGCACAGCTAAATGAATAGCTCAACAACTAAAGAAAAGACATGAACAGCAAAAGGAAAATGAGATCATAAAATCTATATAGCCCTACCAAATCTATACACGAACAACCCGATCAATGTATACATCTAAGCAGACAACCGTACAACACAAACCCACCAGTTCAAATCTACAAGGAGGACTAGACAACTCGAATACCAATTTTAATGTGAACAGACAATGGACAGGATGAACTGACAATTCAATTCGAACAGGAAATACACAGTACGCACAGATTTACTTCACCAAATTCACATGGGAACAGTTCAATTTTCGTACATATATCTAAGCATACAATACACGAAAAGCCAACTGGAAATCCTCATTATTCACTGTAAACATCACACGAAACCATCAAACATATCATAGCAGAACCGTAGCACCTAGGATTAGGCACGGCTGAAGTTTAAACTAGATATAACAATTCATGAATCATTGTCACCATTCACTAGTATAAATACACAAGCAGGATAATAAAATGGCCACAACAAAACCAGATCGACACAAAGAGAAAAACCCGAACTCAAAAGAAAAAGAAATCAAAAACAGAAATTATAATTTAATTTAGAAAAAAAAAATATACTTAGCTTAGGTTCGGTTCGGCTTCGCTCTTCTCGTCTTCGTGGGTTGTCGGAGAACCTGAACAAGGTCGGGGCGAGGTAGAAGGGATGGCGGAGGAGCGGTTTTTCGCTGGATTGAGGGCTTTGATTTTCTCTGGTTTGGAGTGGCGGCGGAGGAAAATTTGTGAGGGTTTGAAGACTGAAGGTGGAACCGACGTTTTAGGGTTTAAATGAAGAGGGTGCGGGTTGGGTTATTTGAGTATTGGGCTGGACGGGTTAAGAGGTAAGGCCCATTTTATTTATTTATTTAAAGTTCTTTGTTTTCATGTTTTATAAAATTTCAAATGGTAATTTAAACCGCTCACGAAATCAGATTTCGACGAAACGAAAAACAGCCAGACCATGAAAACCGGTACTACATGATGGATAAGGGCAGAGCAGGGCAGATAGCAACCAGATTTTTCAAATGAATTAAATACAGTTTAATTCGATTTGAATAAGCTGATCTATCGACGAACCAATCCCGGTGAGTTAAACTCGCTCAGATCTATCCACTTATATTTTATATAAGTTGGTTTTATCATGTGTTATTGATTGTTCATGATTGTTGTGTTTGTTTGTTTATATATGCGTATATATGTATAAATGGATTTAATTTCCTGAAATAAAACGTTGTTTAAATCCAATAATAAACCGAACCGTTATTTTGATCACTGGTTCAAAGTATTGGCCATATTTATAGAGTAAACCCAATCGACTGGATTGTGTGAATTGTTGTGATAATATGAGATAGTTTGATTAACATTGAATCATCAGTTTGGATTGTTATGAAGCCATTATCCATTTGGATTGAATTGTTTTGATTGGATGGTACAAATACTGGTTTGTAATTCACTATTTGTTTGGTTGGAACAAATGTGCACCGTTGGTGGAGTAATTGACGGTACATGGCCAATATTGATATACCGTTAAGTAAATTGCCGAGTTAGAGTTATAATAATTTGTTTTATAACTAAAATGGATTTTTAAATCTATTAATTGAATTAAAGTTTGTAAAAAGAGAATAAATATTAATTATTTATTAAATAAGTTTATAATTGGCTTTTAAATGATTTTATAAAGGATCGTTCTGATATTTATTAGATTTTTAAGTAAAGAAGCAGGAAAATTTATTTAATGGTATAAACTGGGATAATCGTTTTGGGTGAGATAAATAAAAGAAAATTCTAAGTAAATGCGAGGATTTTAATTAAGCAGGAAAGAAAGTGAAAATAAAGGATTATACAAAACCATGATTTATAAATGGAATTTATAAAAGGGAAATGATGTGAAATGTTACTTAAAGGTAGCATTAAGTGGGATTAGTCGAAAGGAGATCCCAAGCAAGAGATTTAAATGTAAATTTGGTAAGGGAGTGAGTGATAGGATTTTTAACATCAATCCAAGGAAATAAATGAACCATTTAAGAAGTAAAGGAAAGGTATATATTTTTCTTAATAAATGAATTAAGAAAATAAGCATACTCGAGGAAAGTGTTTCTTAAAAGGGTAAGAGGACTAGATGAGATGTATTGGTAAATACTGGTTTATGAATTACAACTAATGTCTACCTAAGGGTGGGAACGTTGTTGATCAAGGTCTGAGAGGTAATCAAATACCCCAACTTGAACGACTTCGGGAATATCTGAGGGTGACATTATTTCGTAATGAAAGGTGAAGATAATCTGGTTCCGTACAAGAAAGGATAACGGAATATAAGGAAAAGGGTCGAGAGTTTATAAGTGGACGACCCAAGTAATGGAGGAAGGAAAATGTTGAGACTTATTATATGAGTTGTATTTCCTAAGTAAGGGAAATAAAAAGAGAGTATATGAAAATCTGAAATGGTATTTTCAAGATAACGGGAAATTGAAATGCTAGGTTTTGCGAATGGGTTATACTAAAGATAGTGGTTATTATATCTAGGTGATATAATAAAGAAGATTTCATAACGTTGTTCACTTGAAAAAGAGGAGTCAATTTCCAATATGATAAATGAGGAACAAAATAGTAAAAGGGGTTTTGATACGATAAGAAAATAAAGGATTTTGATATAATATGAAAGTGAAATAACTTTGAAAGGTTGAAATCGTATATATCAAATGAGTTGCATTTGAAATAATGAGATATTTAAAGAGTTGAGATTAAATATAGTTAATCGTTTTAAAAGGCCCTGTAGTGATTAGTACTGTACTGGCAAACTCATGTTGTTCACATAGTTATTTATTTGATAGTTAAAACACCAACTATCAAAGTTGACCCATACGATCGTTGGTACGGAAAGACCGGGATCGAATTCAGATTCGAAAATCATTCCGTCCAGCGTATGCGTGAAGAAAGATCATTGAAGATATAGCAAATTGAAGACCGTTGATCTTCATGAGCGGAAGGACTACTGATTGGATTTCTCGGGTTTAGCGGCCGGAGATATTTCGACAGTGATTCTGTCGTGATTGGAATCTTCGGATTGCAAGGACTACTCGCTACTGATCTGTAGGGTGATTCCTAGGATGCAGTAGGAGGGTGCCTTCGGATCATCCTGTTCCTGGATGACTTGTAGGGACGAGTGTCTGACAGAGTACTTCCAAAGGAATTACATGCGTTGATTTCTCCAAACGTACCATAGTTGATGGCGGAGAAATGGTTATTATCTAGCCAGATAAACTAGAGTATTTTTGTAGACGTCAATCAGTGTGATATCTGGCGGATCTGACGATGTGGCATTCAAAGTGAATGGTGGCCAAGTGCTGTAAGAGAAATTCTGACCTCAAGCCTCATCAACCGGAAGATGACAGAAATCGGGCAGGCAGCATGGCTATGTGGGTCGCTCCCATTAGGGTGTATGATCACCTATCTAGAGGAATTCCATTTGTTTCTTTAATCTATATTCGATGCTGTCCCTTGTCGGGAGGCGGTTGCTGATCCCAACCGTCGGTGATATACATTCGATACACTCAAGCGAAATGAGTGGTCGGTCATGTGTGGGCCGGGTTGCAAGATGTTCTTGTTGAACCCAGTGTATTCGTCTCTAGAGATACACTATCGGATGGTGGACCCATACCTTGTCAAGTCGGAATCCAATTCCCAATAAGCGCCTGCGGGTTTTTGATTGTATACTATATATGTGGAGCGTGAGATGCAAGCGTTCCACTAGATTGTTATTTACTTGTAATTAGACATTATTATAATATCAGACAAGATATTGGTTTCAAAAATGTTTTAGGTTATCGTAAGGTAAAAACCGTCCGTGTTTATGTGTGGATTTGGTCTTACGATTATCCTTTTCTTTCGAAAAGATTTTGAACTTTAAATCATGATTGGATGATTTACCCTTATACTGTTCGAGTTTTTCTCACTCTGGTTCACCAGACTGACCCGGTGTTTTGTAAATGCTCGGGTTAGGCCGGGTTGTACAGGTTCAGGTTATCGACTGCTATGAAGAGACGAGCTGGAAGAGTCCAGACGTATGATATTACTATTATTCCGCTGTGTTGTAGATGAGGACAGGTTATTATCACTGTCCAGATGTGTACTCTGATATTGTAAGTAATTTCAAAGTTCTCAATAAAGATTTACTTCTGTATTATATTTTGTTCCGCTGCGATGTGAGACTCTGTGTTGTGTTCTTCTTCTTCTTCTATTCTTATATTTCTTTCTTTCTCATCTCACCCTCTAATTTCTTTCATTGACAATCCGGCGTTCTCGGTGTTTGAAAGGTCGGCATGAGATACAGTACAGGTATTTATGTCGATTTTCGGGCCGAAAACTGCCGGGTCGTTACAGTGGTATCAGAGCTATTGGTTTAGTGATAACCTTGGCTCTGTGGCGTAACTCGATAGAGATGGGGTTAGTAACACCCTAGATTGAGTTTAAAAGCATATATATGAGAGCGTATTTGTAAACTTTATATACAAATGTTTTGTATTGTGTTGTTCAATCGGTTCAAGTGTTGAAAAGCGTTGAACTGGTAAAGGAATACAATATTGTTTTGTAAAAAAGGGTAAATAAAATAATTTTACCCGAAATTTATTTTTGTATAAGAAATAATTTTCTCAAATTTTTTTAGATATGATGTGTTGACTAATTTGAATGGAATTCAAAATTGGTTAAAATTTTGAATTGAACTTAACTAGGTTAAGTGAAATTGGATTTATAATGGTATTGAAAAATAAATTAAGAAATAGTGTTGAATTTAAACAAATTGAATGGAATTTGGAATTTTAATAAAGAATAATTAAATAGAAATCGATCGAATAAGTGGTTGATATTCAAAGAGGTTGAATTCAACTAAATAGTAAAATTGAATGTGAATTTTGTTGATTGATTAAGTTAATGGTGCCTTGGTTGTAGATTCATGGTTGATTGGTTGTTGGATTAATTGAATTAAATTCATAATGGGTTAAGGTAGAGCTAAACAAACTGAAACTCAGAAAGTGAAGTGTTATTTAAGTATATTTTAAAAAATTACTGGAATTTTCAGCATTTTTCTTACCTTAGCAATTTCGAGGACGAAATTATTTTAAGGGGGGAAGAATGTAATGTCCCGTATTTTCTGACCATTTATTTGAAATATTTTATTGATTTAAAATATTGATTTGAATTTATATAATGGGATTTGACCATTTTGAATATTTAAATTTATTTTATTTTCGAGATATTGGGAAATGTTGAATTTGCTGAGCAATTTAAAGTGATTTAAATATGATTCATATTGAATTACATATATGGTATCGTTTAACCAAATTTCTAAATGTCGAGTTTTATCTGTCTTAGTCTTATTCAAAGTCTTCATTTTGAATATATTTGATAATATCGGTTTATTTTTATTCAATTAAAACTGTCTTGAATTTTATTTTGTATTGACATCATATGAGATTTAAAAATAAATGAACCTAAAGCTCTGTTTATATTTTCAATATAAAGATAACGACATATTTATATATCTTATCTATACCAGTGCAAAAATCCAATGGACAAAGACAATGCAATTCAAATTTAATATAGCAAACATGTCATGCTCCTTCCAGTAAAACTCAATTTCTCAATAAAAACAGTGATACGAACTGAAACAATAATCTAAATAGCTGTTGAACCTAAAGAAGTAGCATGAACAGATGAGAACAGCTAATAAAAATAGTAAATACAACAGTAATCTATATAACAGTTGAAACCTTTATATACAAAATCGTCAGTGAAATGAATAGTAAATTACATATACAAAGAAAATATATGAATTTATCCGCATACAAAATTAAACCAGATTTTAAATATATCATGTATACATCTAAAGCTATTCTAACCTACTGATACACAGAAAGAAAAAGAAATATGAAAAATCAAATTTTTGAAAAAAGTCTTCCTTGGTTTGGGCGCAGCCATCACCCTGTTATCAGCAAGATAAACCTGAAAAGAAAAGCAAGAGTTATAAGTAGCTAGAAGAAAAATATATATTTTGATATATGAAAGTTGAAAGATTTGCAAAGGAGAAAACACCACATGGGAAATCCAATGTAGGTGTATATCTTACATGTGCTTTATAACCAAGAAATTCAACACCAAATCCAATAAAATCTGCATATATATTCAGGGAAAAAGAAAAGCAGTATGGATGCAACAAACAGCTAAGATATATAGCCTAACAGCTAGGATAACAAAACATGTTCATACATCCAATCCAAACAGCTAAAAGGAAAAGGAAGAGAACTGAAAATGTGACTAGAACTGGCGTACATGTTTGTACAATGCACGACAATTCTCGGCATGAATTGATACAGCAATACACCACATGAACAACTAGAGAAAATAGGTAATGCACAGCTAAATGAATAGCTCAACAACTAAAGAAAAGACATGAACAGCAAAAGGAAAATGAGATCATAAAATCTATATAGCCCTACCAAATCTATACACGAACAACCCGATCAATGTATACATCTAAGCAGACAACCGTACAACACAAACCCACCAGTTCAAATCTACAAGGAGGACTAGACAACTCGAATACCAATTTTAATGTGAACAGACAATGGACAGGATGAACTGACAATTCAATTCGAACAGGAAATACACAGTACGCACAGATTTACTTCACCAAATTCACATGGGAACAGTTCAATTTTCGTACATATATCTAAGCATACAATACACGAAAAGCCAACTGGAAATCCTCATTATTCACTGTAAACATCACACGAAACCATCAAACATATCATAGCAGAACCGTAGCACCTAGGATTAGGCACGGCTGAAGTTTAAACTAGATATAACAATTCATGAATCATTGTCACCATTCACTAGTATAAATACACAAGCAGGATAATAAAATGGCCACAACAAAACCAGATCGACACAAAGAGAAAAACCCGAACTCAAAAGAAAAAGAAATCAAAAACAGAAATTATAATTTAATTTAGAAAAAAAAAATATACTTAGCTTAGGTTCGGTTCGGCTTCGCTCTTCTCGTCTTCGTGGGTTGTCGGAGAACCTGAACAAGGTCGGGGCGAGGTAGAAGGGATGGCGGAGGAGCGGTTTTTCGCTGGATTGAGGGTTTTGATTTTCTCTGGTTTGGAGTGGCGGCGGAGGAAAATTTGTGAGGGTTTGAAGACTGAAGGTGGAACCGACGTTTTAGGGTTTAAATGAAGAGGGTGCGGGTTGGGTTATTTGAGTATTGGGCTAGACGGGTTAAGAGGTAAGGCCTATTTTATTTATTTATTTAAAGTTCTTTGTTTTCATGTTTTATAAAATTTCAAATGGTAATTTAAACCGCTCACGAAATCAGATTTCGACGAAACGAAAAACAGCCAGACCGTGAAAACCGGTACTACATGATGGATAAGGGCAGAGCAGGGCAGATAGCAACCAGATTTTTCAAATGAATTAAATACAGTTTAATTCGATTTGAATAAGCTGATCTATCGACGAACCAATCCCGGTGAGTTAAACTCGCTCAGATCTATCCACTTATATTTTATATAAGTTGGTTTTATCATGTGTTATTGATTGTTCATGATTGTTGTGTTTGTTTGTTTATATATGCGTATATATGTATAAATGGATTTAATTTCCTGAAATAAAACGTTGTTTAAATCCAATAATAAACCGAACCGTTATTTTGATCACTGGTTCAAAGTATTGGTCATATTTATAGAGTAAACCCAATCGACTGGATTGTGTGAATTGTTGTGATAATATGAGATAGTTTGATTAACATTGAATCATCAGTTTGGATTGTTATGAAGCCATTATCCATTTGGATTGAATTGTTTTGATTGGATGGTACAAATACTGGTTTGTAATTCACTATTTGTTTGGTTGGAACAAATGTGCACCGTTGGTGGAGTAATTGACGGTACATGGCCAATATTGATATACCGTTAAGTAAATTGCCGAGTTAGAGTTATAATAATTTGTTTTATAACTAAAATGGATTTTTAAATCTATTAATTGAATTAAAGTTTGTAAAAAGAGAATAAATATTAATTATTTATTAAATAAGTTTATAATTGGCTTTTAAATGATTTTATAAAGGATCGTTCTGATATTTATTAGATTTTTAAGTAAAGAAGCAGGAAAATTTATTTAATGGTATAAACTGGGATAATCGTTTTGGGTGAGATAAATAAAAGAAAATTCTAAGTAAATGCGAGGATTTTAATTAAGCAGGAAAGAAAGTGAAAATAAAGGATTATACAAAACCATGATTTATAAATGGAATTTATAAAAGGGAAATGATGTGAAATGTTACTTAAAGGTAGCATTAAGTGGGATTAGTCGAAAGGAGATCCCAAGCAAGAGATTTAAATGTAAATTTGGTAAGGGAGTGAGTGATAGGATTTTTAACATCAATCCAAGGAAATAAATGAACCATTTAAGAAGTAAAGGAAAGGTATATATTTTTCTTAATAAATGAATTAAGAAAATAAGCATACTCGAGGAAAGTGTTTCTTAAAAGGGTAAGAGGACTAGATGAGATGTATTGGTAAATACTGGTTTATGAATTACAACTAATGTCTACCTAAGGGTGGGAACGTTGTTGATCAAGGTCTGAGAGGTAATCAAATACCCCAACTTGAACGACTTCGGGAATATCTGAGGGTGACATTATTTCGTAATGAAAGGTGAAGATAATCTGGTTCCGTACAAGAAAGGATAACGGAATATAAGGAAAAGGGTCGAGAGTTTATAAGTGGACGACCCAAGTAATGGAGGAAGGAAAATGTTGAGACTTATTATATGAGTTGTATTTCCTAAGTAAGGGAAATAAAAAGAGAGTATATGAAAATCTGAAATGGTATTTTCAAGATAACGGGAAATTGAAATGCTAGGTTTTGCGAATGGGTTATACTAAAGATAGTGGTTATTATATCTAGGTGATATAACAAAGAAGATTTCATAACGTTGTTCACTTGAAAAAGAGGAGTCAATTTCCAATATGATAAATGAGGAACAAAATAGTAAAAGGGGTTTTGATACGATAAGAAAATAAAGGATTTTGATATAATATGAAAGTGAAATAACTTTGAAAGGTTGAAATCGTATATATCAAATGAGTTGCATTTGAAATAATGAGATATTTAAAGAGTTGAGATTAAATATAGTTAATCGTTTTAAAAGGCCCTGTAGTGATTAGTACTGTACTGGCAAACTCATGTTGTTCACATAGTTATTTATTTGATAGTTAAAACACCAACTATCAAAGTTGACCCATACGATCGTTGGTACGGAAAGACCGGGATCGAATTCAGATTCGAAAATCATTCCGTCCAGCGTATGCGTGAAGAAAGATCATTGAAGATAGAGCAAATTGAAGACCGTTGATCTTCATGAGCGGAAGGACTACTGATTGGATTTCTCGGGTTTAGCGGCCGGAGATATTTCGACAGTGATTCTGTCGTGATTGGAATCTTCGGATTGCAAGGACTACTCGCTACTGATCTGTAGGGTGATTCCTAGGATGCAGTAGGAGGGTGCCTTCGGATCATCCTGTTCCTGGATGACTTGTAGGGACGAGTGTCTGACAGAGTACTTCCAAAGGAATTACATGCGTTGATTTCTCCAAACGTACCATAGTTGATGGCGGAGAAATGGTTATTATCTAGCCAGATAAACTAGAGTATTTTTGTAGACGTCAATCAGTGTGATATCTGGCGGATCTGACGATGTGGCATTCAAAGTGAATGGTGGCCAAGTGCTGTAAGAGAAATTCTGACCTCAAGCCTCATCAACCGGAAGATGACAGAAATCGGGCAGGCAGCATGGCTATGTGGGTCGCTCCCATTAGGGTGTATGATCACCTATCTAGAGGAATTCCATTTGTTTCTTTAATCTATATTCGATGCTGTCCCTTGTCGGGAGGCGGTTGCTGATCCCAACCGTCGGTGATATACATTCGATACACTCAAGCGAAATGAGTGGTCGGTCATGTGTGGGCCGGGTTGCAAGATGTTCTTGTTGAACCCAGTGTATTCGTCTCTAGAGATACACTATCGGATGGTGGACCCATACCTTGTCAAGTCGGAATCCAATTCCCAATAAGCGCCTGCGGGTTTTTGATTGTATACTATATATGTGGAGCGTGAGATGCAAGCGTTCCACTAGATTGTTATTTACTTGTAATTAGACATTATTATAATATCAGACAAGATATTGGTTTCAAAAATGTTTTAGGTTATCGTAAGGTAAAAACCGTCCGTGTTTATGTGTGGATTTGGTCTTACGATTATCCTTTTCTTTCGAAAAGATTTTGAACTTTAAATCATGATTGGATGATTTACCCTTATACTGTTCGAGTTTTTCTCACTCTGGTTCACCAGACTGACCCGGTGTTTTGTAAATGCTCGGGTTAGGCCGGGTTGTACAGGTTCAGGTTATCGACTGCTATGAAGAGACGAGCTGGAAGAGTCCAGACGTATGATATTACTATTATTCCGCTGTGTTGTAGATGAGGACAGGTTATTATCACTGTCCAGATGTGTACTCTGATATTGTAAGTAATTTCAAAGTTCTCAATAAAGATTTACTTCTGTATTATATTTTGTTCCGCTGCGATGTGAGACTCTGTGTTGTGTTCTTCTTCTTCTTCTATTCTTATATTTCTTTCTTTCTCATCTCACCCTCTAATTTCTTTCATTGACAATCCGGCGTTCTCGGTGTTTGAAAGGTCGGCATGAGATACAGTACAGGTATTTATGTCGATTTTCGGGCCGAAAACTGCCGGGTCGTTACAGTAAGTATATGTATATGCAAGCAAATGCGACAAATTTCCATTACAATTCACTATTTGATTCAATTTGGTTATAGGTTTAACTTTTAATTAATCAAACAATAATCAAACAACACAACCATCAATAAATTAGTTGATTATCATTTCAAATTCATAACTTTGATATATAGTCAAAGAATCAGATTTTTGATGCCAAATCACAACAATAAGCCCTATCTAATGGTTCTCACACCAGTCTAAGGGAAATATATAGATATCACACCTTCATCACTCGAATATAAATTCTGATGATGATATATCAATCATCAGAATCACCCCCGGGCGACTAGAGTGTAATTCTATATCTACCCAATATATTAAAACTTCGAGTACACGCGGATCAGACGTATACACAAAATCTTTATATATTGGATAGTCCAAATCAATATAAAATAAATATACAAATACGAATAATTCGATTTAAATTTTCAAAACAAAACTTGTTTTCAATTTTTATTTTAAAAACATTACTCTTCACACTCGTTCTAGGATACTACTGATCCCATCTCTAACGAGTCATTCTCATTGGATAATACTAATCCAATATCTGATGAATTCTTTCATATGGTTCTAATGTGTCTTGTTCTCTGAGCTTTGTAAACCAAAGCTCTGACACCAAATGTAACGACCAGGAATTTCGCTCGATTCGAATCAGTCGCTAAACCGACCAAGATCGTTCGAAACGCCTGATTGTTTTGAAAACACGACAAATTAGAACGCAGACAGTAGAACATTTCATTGTATATTACCACAATTCCATCAGAATACAAGAATATACAGAGTATGAACAAATAAAATACATTCGATAAATATCAGAGATTACAATATATTACATAGCAGTGGAAAATAATACAAAATACAACTGAAGAAGATACACGGATATAAAGCTTTCCGGATATCGTTCCAGCTGTAAACCAGGTTCCTATGAATATAAATCTGCAAAACCAAAACTACTAGCTGCCCGTGTCAAAATAAGGGCACCCAGAGTTTTGGTTAAAACAATAAACTCCAGGTCAGTCATGTGACTGGTGTGAGAACTAAAACAGTTATTAATCTTTATTTAAAGTTCGGTAAATCAAGGGACCACGCCATATAACACGGAACGGGTTTCCTCCCAAGAATACCAGTACATAAACAAACAGCGCAATGCTAAATAAAGAAAAATGAAGCTATTATAAGACCCAGGTCCTATCACACAATGCAACGCAAGCCGGGGGATAGGGTTTTCCCTTATATTAGCCAAAGGATGCTTGATACGCTAAATTTCATGTTTTATTATCACTATAAGTGTATAATGTTAAAACGATTTCAATCATAAATATCAATCATAGACGGCAAGGGTACCATATATCATGTCGCCAAACTAGTTCTACAATTAAAATCGCAAAATCACGTATTGGAAGTTGGATTTCCATTTGTGAACCGAGGCAAAAGATAGTCCTCTACCGATTCGAGACAATCTAGCCCATGTCTCAGGACAAGTTGTAATGACCCGCATTGGCAGGGGTATTATGATTAATTTATTTAATTGTATAAATGGTGGGTTAGTGAATTACATGGGCGTTAAATAAAATAATAGTGAATATTTAATTAGAATAATAATTAAATAATATATTAACTTCTGAAATAAACAGAATTGGCTGGAAGGGCGATATAGTGTGAACTGGATCATCTGTGATATTTAATTCAGTTTAGAATTTAAATTAAAATAACGAATATATTATATAAACGACAGTTTGAACGTAGAGTTATAATATAATTTAAAACGAGCTTGAAATGGCGCTGCAGTTCGCTATTTGGCGATTTGAACTTCAACTGAATGTACAGGATTCGTTTTAAATCAGATTTCTGTGAAACAAGAAACGTGTGGAGCTGGTGGAGTATATCTTTCTAGTGGAAGAGAAAAATCGGGATTTCGTCGTGTAGATTTTGATGTATGTCCAAATCAAAATTCTAAAATAGTCGCTATGGAATCGTTTATCGACCGTAACGGTTTATTCGATATAACTAGATATCGGTTTTGAATTTAGACAAGGTTCTTTTGGGAAATAGTGATAATTTAATTTTTAGAATTTTACTGTAATTTTTAATTAATTAAATAAACAACTTTTTATTTGGAGTATTTTGCACCCTTAATTAGCGATTTTGGGGTTTCACAATATGAGTCCATCTACCGGTATTATTATATTTTTGGGATCGTGGCACCGGACTCATCTCAACGGTGTTTTTATTTCTGTCTGTACGAAAGCAAAATTTCAAATAACAGAGTACCCTTACAGAATATAATATTTACAAGCTTATGTTACACTAAATGAATGTCAGGCTAACACTTTAGGGGTATAAAATGAAGTACATCTGTTCTCTTCTCCAGATATTTTCTAAGGCATAATCAAAACGTGAGGTGCTAAGGACAAGTGCGTGTATTCTTCACAACCAAGAGAAATCGGATAGAATGATATAAATACCCATTTACCATTTCCTCAAAACCTAACTTCCGCTCTGTAAAACAAAGAAGTGAGCCGCCGGTTTCTCAAAATCCAAACAACCGAAACGCGAGTTTTAAAATCCTCAGAAAATCAAAACAAAACTTATAAATCCCGAGATAAACATGGTTGGATTCGTGATGGTTTGGGCTACAAGCTCATAACCTTTTTGAGCAACTCGATTTTGGGTTCTAGGGTTCGAAAATTGTAAAGCGTAAGCTAGGGTTGGGTCTTATAGTGGCAGTGTGATGTCGAAGGGAGCAGTCGACGATGTGGGCGAGTTGTAGTGGCCTGGAGTTCAACTCGATGTGGGTATGAGGAACTTCGGTGAATAAAAACGTCGTGGGGTCTCCTGGAACTTCTGTAGTATGTGAGCGAGATCGAAATATGTGCGAAGAGTTGTTGATGGGGTTTTTCTATTCGGGAGCCACCATTGCAGTGAGGCGAAAGGGAAACTACCGCGGCAAATTTACTGGAAGGAGGAGGGCTAGCGTGAAGTATGGGTAGTTGTAGTGAAGTTTTTCATGAAGTATGATGGGGTTGATGAGTGGGAATGAGGGTCAGTACGTTTGGCAAACAGGGGGTGCGGTGTTGACAAAAACTGTTTGGGTCTAAGTTGTTGGTAATGACGGAAGGAGTAGTATAGGGCAGACGCTTTTAAGTCAACGTGAATTTTGCTGGAAGGGTGGAGCCTGAAAACGGTTTACTGAGGAATGTGTTTCAAGTGGAGGAAGAACGAAACTGTGGTCTATATTTCTTAGGAATTTGATAAGGGCAATGGAAGCTTTCAGACATGAAGTTTTGGGTTAAAAACCGAAGTTATTTCGGTGGTCTGATTTGGGTTATAGCGTGAAGTTTCTTTTTGTTTTTATTAAAGACTAGGGAGCTATAGGCCGGTGTAGAAGGACATAAGCCAGAATATAAAGCGGTGAGACCAACGTAAATAAAAAGAAAGAGAAAAGGAAATGGCCGAAGATGTGGGTTCTAACTTGTCTGGAGCAAAATAACGTGTTAGGGGAAGATGACACTGTTCACGACGGGCCAGTAGGAGTAGGAATGGGCCGGTGTTTTTATTTGAAATTCGAAAGGTTGAATCCGTTAGGTCCGTATGGGCGACGACTACAACATGGAATTGACGGGAAGCGGATCAAAGCTCGTCTGAATTTATTGCAAAATAAATTGTCCGACTGAATCAAATAACGCAAACCGTTATTTAACGAGTAACGCGCCAATGTGAGTAAATCTCACTAACTCTGAACAGTTTATAATTTCATGTTGTATTTTTAGAACTGTTAGATATTGGTTGATTTACTGTATGTTGACTGTTTGATTGAACTGCTAGTCAGTTAGTTAAATTTTCTATATTGATTCTGTTTAACAGAATATATCATATGGAACTGAAAGTGATGTTATCTATATTGTTTAACATCTGTGATGCAGGGAAACAGGTTGGAGGAATCCAACTGGATTCCTCAACATTTATTTTACTGTTTTCATATATTGTTATATATGATGTGTTATATAATCTGTTATGGATTATGGGTGTTGGAATGATGTTGATCATTTATATTAGATATTGTAAATATCATAAAAGACCCTGGGATGTAAAAAAAGAAGTATTTCAATGTATATTGAAATAAAGGAATTTTATAAAATCACAGGATTTTATAAAAGGAATTATTTATAAAACGAACACGGTTTTATAGAAGGGATATTTATTTAGAAAATAAATAGAAATAGAAAAGGAATATTTATTTAGAAAATTAATAGAAGTTATAAATAGGAAATATTTGTAACGGTAAATAGAAGTTATAAATAGGAAATATTTGTAACGGTAAATAGAAGTTATAAATAGGAAATATTTGTAACGGTAAATAGAAGTTATAAATAGGATATATTTGTAACGGTAAGTAAACGTTATAAAAAGGAAATAGTTGTAACGGAAAATGTAGTTTATAAAAGAAGTTAATCGATGTTAGTTTAATTGATTAAGTGTTAAAGTAAAAGGAGCTAATCGATGTTAGTATAATCGATTAGGGTTAAAGTAAAAAGAGTTAATCGAATATAGTTATTCGAATAGAAGCAAAAGAGTTAATCGAATATAGTTATTCTAATAGAAGCAAAAGAGTTAATCGAATATAGTTATTCGAATAGAAGCAAAAGAGTTAATCGAATATAGTTATTCGAATAGAAGCAAATGAGTTAATCGAATATAGTTATTCGAATAGAAGCAAATGAGTTAATCGAATATAGTTATTCAAATAGAAGCAAATGAGTTAATCGAATATAGTTTATTCAAAGAAAGTAAAAGGAGTCATAGAATATAGTTATTCGAAAGGAGTTAAGTGAAATGGGTAAATCAATAGCATTAGTCAACATGAGTCAATCCAATAGTGTTAGTCCAATAGAGTTATTTGATAAGGGTTAATCGAATAGAGTTAGTGAATAGAATAAATCGAATAGAGATTTATTCGAACAAGAGTTAAGTAAGGAAGTTAGTTAAAGAAATATAAAGTGAACTTTGCCTATTTCAAAGTTAGAAATGTTGTTCAGTTAAGGTCTGAGAGGTAGTTCTACCCCAACTCGATTGGCTTCGTTTTAACTAAGGAATAGTTAAGGCTCGGCAGTAAAGGAAATGGTTTGAGTTGGCATCGCGATGGTTTGTTTAAACATCTGCCTAAGTCCAATGAAGAAGCTTTGGAAATGTTTTCCAAATAAGAAACCAGAAATGTTTTCAAATAAAGAAAACGAGAAATGGAAATGTTTTCCATTGTTAATAACGTATATTTTCTAAATTTAGAAAATAAGAAATAAGGAATATAGGGAAACAGGAGATAAGTAAATTTATGGAATAAGGATATAAATGTTAAATGATGTTTGATCGATAAAATTTCCATTTGGAAATAATATCGTTGTTTGCACACTTGTTTTTATTCGGTAGTTAAATCACAGACTATCGAAGTTTTGACCATTTTAACGTTGTTAATATGGAGAGACCGGTTGGATTATTATCCAAAGAACCACTCTGTATTGGCATAAGTGTTGCGAATCATATATGCCAAAGGAAATTGAAGACGGAGTTATGCAAGGGCTATCCTGTTTACAGAATAGTGCCTTCGGTTCATCCTGTTCCTGGGTGACTTGTATGGACGGATGTCTGACAGAATATGTCCAGACGATCACGTATATTGATTTCTCCAACTGTACCAAGAGTGGAAGCAGAGAAGGAAACTTCTCTTAGCTAACACATAATGTATGGTTGAGGACATCAATCGGTGATTGGATGGATTTGATGATGTGACATTCAAAGTGAATCTGATGTGATGATAAAGCGTAGCTTCTAGCCTCACATCCGGTAAATGACAGAAATCGGGCAGGCAGCATGGCTAAGTCGGTCGCACCGAAGTAGGGTGTATAATCACCTGATCTAGAGTTTCATTCATTTCTAAAAATCTATTGTTGATGCTGTCCCATTCGGGAAACGGTTGCTGATCCCAACTGTTGGTGATATACATTCGATACACTCAAGCGAAATGAGTGGTCGGTCATGTGTGGCCGGGTTGCAAGATGTTCTTGTTGAACCCAGTGTATTCCTCTCTAGAGGTACATTAGCGAAAGGTGATTCCATACCTTGTCATAGTTGGAAATCCATTACCCAATACGTGCTTGCGGTTTTGATTGTATACTATATATGTAGAACGTGAGATGAAAGCGTTTCTGCTAGTTGATATCTATTTGTACATAGACATTATTATAATATCAAAGGTTTTTGATATAAAGTTATCTTGGATTCTCATAAGGGAAAAAAACCCGTTCCGTTATGCGGCGTGGTCTTATGAGATATCGTTTACTTGTTCGAACTGTTTTTAAACTGTTTTACTCACACCAGTCCCATGACTGACCCGGAGTTTACTTTGTTGTTTTCCCTAACTCTTGGGTGCCTAAATTTGTACGGGCAGTCAAGTAGTCGGGATTTACAGATATACTGGAAGAGCTTGGAGCAGGAGGCTTCAGGATCATATAGCTATAGTTATTTCCGCTGTGTTGTAAGTGCTGTACTTTGATAATGATGTATATTCAAATACAGATGTATATTTCAAAGTTATGTTACATATATTATATGTTATTCGTTCCGCTGTGAGATTCGTGTTACTCTGATGTTGTGTTCTTCTTCTTCTTCTATTCTAAGTTTCTATCTTATCTTTTCTCACCCTCTAATTTCTTTCACTAATTACCAGGTTTTCTCGACGTTTTGGTTATCGACGTCGTGCTTACGTCGATAACCAAAGTCGCCGAAAATCCGGGTCGTTACACAAGTACTCAGTCAAGCCCTTGGATCCTCAGGGCCAGTCCACCGATGTGGATTAAACTTAAACACTGAACATGCGTTTCCCCGCCCTATGGGGTGTAAATGAGCCAACGAATGACTCCATCGGCTTCATATAGTCATCGATATATCCGAGGCGCCTCGCAACAGCAACAACCACATAAGTCAAACTCGTCAGGGCGTGTAAAACAACTGACGCCACTTCTAGCTAGAAAGAAACGCATGCCCTCCCTGACATCCTCTCCTGTTTTCGATTTACACCGGGGTGTGAGGCTCGCGAATAAACGCTACACAAAGCTATGCCACATAGGCGGTGCTTTGATCATCAACCACAAGACGTTGCTTTTCAACAGAAGCCCTGATCAATTGCCACTTAGGCATGCCACACAGGCAATTCACTCCATGCGATGGATATCCATCAATATATAACCCCTAAGCTCGTACGTCTCCGAGAAGGGCGTTAAGCAAGAGAATAAATTCTCCGCCGCCAAACAGATATATATTTAATAGAAATCAATCACACAGATTGAAATCCAATGTCAGACACACAGTCCATTTACAAGTTCGTTCTGGGTCTGAACGAAACCGGAGGCACCTAGTACCCCGCATATCCATCGATCCCCAAGTACGCCTGGACGATCACTAACTGATTCCCTCCTCTTGGGTGTACGGCCCAATCAAGATCATCAGTAATTATCCAAACGATGTTGAAGACCTCCGGTTTTCGACCACCGTCTTCATCCTCGACACCACGTCGAATCAGTTATTCAGAATGGGATAAACCCGGTCTTTCTAAATAACTCGCGTATATAATTAACAAGTGTTACACAAACACAACATACGCCTCATTCCAACTCAGAATATTCTTTTATTCAAATATTCTTATACTTTGGGAAAGGTTCCCATTAATTTTATCAAAGATAAATTCTTTAAATTTATTCTTTAATCTTCTTTGAATATCAATTCAAACTAGTCGGGATTAGTGAACCACACTGGAGTAATCATTTATTTTATTTCCCAATCCCCACATATTCATCCCATGAAGTAAAACTGGTAATACTTCATATCTAACACCACGGTGTTATCGGTAAATTCAATTACCATCTCACGTTCAAATCAAATTAAAGATTAAACTATCGCCTGGAGTAAAACTGGCGATACTCCATTCTCGATCTTTACAATCTAATTAAAGATTCATTAAAACTTCACTTTGTTTTAATCTTTAAGTGGGTTAAAGAATCGGTGTCATTTAAAACACTGTTCATGATAAACCCAAAAATCAATACCAATTCAACTCCAATTAACTATTATTTAATTGGCACACTTCATTACATCGAAATAAAAAGATTTAATCTTTTTCTCAACTGGGCTTAAGAACAGTGTTAATGAAGACACCATTAACGACAAACCCAAATCACATTTGATATTAAATACAAGGCTCTGAATAGAAAACATACCGGCTTATATTCAATATCCAATTCTACGACCAACAAATATCGTATTGGAAATAACGATATATATATATATATCTTTCAAATTTCCATAATAATATCTGTATAATCACGAATTCCAACATCGAAATATTCCGAAGACAATTTCGATTCTAATCCATTCCAATGCAATTATTGGAAATTCTGGTTATTTTCAAAACCATTTCAAATCCAATTTATTTATTTTAAAAATAAATAAATTATTATTCTAGTTCAAAACTAGTTCATTTCGATAAAAATCTATTTTTATCTTTTCAAATATAGAGTTTTTCATCCCAATTCTTCACAAATCATTTCTTATGATTTTACACAAATTATTGATATCTTTAATAATTTTACCAAGGCCCGTACAGTCGATTTCCATCAACAGCCGTCGAACTGCACTTACAGCGACCTTTTTTCAAATTTGATTTGGACATAATTCCAAATCCAACCGTTAGATTTCAAATTTCTAATATTCGTTAGAAAGTTCTTTTCGATACGAACCCAACGGTTCCGGTTTTAGGAGAATCCGATGGTCGGATCTCCCGCAGTGTCCATTCGAAGTAAATGGTCGAAATTCACGAACTGCCGCGGAGCGGCGCGTTCTATTCAGGCCATTATATTATATATATAATATATATTTCGTCGATTTCCTTTTAAAATGTATTTTATAAATCGTTTTAAATTCGTTTTCAAAACGATTTCAACTTCCCTTTCAAATTCTAATCAAAATTGAATTTTTCAATATAAATTCGTTTTAATTTCATTTCAAATCGATTTCAATTCAATTTCAATTTAATTCGAATTTCGAAATCACTTTCAGTATTCATTGAAAAAAAAATGAATAAAATCGATATAAATATCGTTCACGTCAAAATGGCGTCAATCTAATCAACACGGCTTCATATATTTCTATTTTCAAATATTCGATTTCAAATATTTCTTTTCAAATATTTCTATTCAAAACTGAAATGAGGCCCAATCAATTACCGTATAATGTTAATTATATGGATTTTCTACAGCATATGTATAAAATAACAACGATAAATAATCAACCATCATCTAGAGTGCACCACACCACTGCATAAGCGTTAGATATAAATATTTAACGCTTATAACAGCCTGTCAATCGATCGATCGACATACAACTAATTATTGGGGTTAGTGTATGATATCATCCCAATACCCATGTGGGGTTTCAATCAATCAAACACAGATTCTATTTGTGCAGTTGGGCGATGTGTAAAATTTATCGTCCCAATCAATATCAGTCAAATGTGTGTATATAAACAGATCGTCCGATTTGTTTATTTTTATTTCATTTTAAATACACATTAAAAATTCTATTTTCAACTATAAAATATTTTTAACTATATAAATATTTAATTTCATTTCACATCACACAATCAACTACACATCAAAATCAAATAAACAAGCATACAAGCAGTCCATGGTCTGTGGACGACGGGTGTTGGGTGCTACTAAACACTGTCTGCATCCTAGTATATATTTTAAACTAGAAATAAATTAAAGGTGAGGAGTTCTCACCGAGGGTTCCACTCCACCATTTCATTTCTGAATTGTCTTAATTCCCTTTTGATTTCTATTCGTTCCATCCCAATTCTTTTCACGCTGTTCACATTAAAATCAAATTTTTATTTCACTTTCATGTATATAAAAATTGCCTCTTTTATATAACCAAAATCACGTCTTTATATTTTTAAAAATCACGTCTTTATATTATTAAAAATCACGTCTTTATATTTTTAAAAATCACGTCTTTATAAATCAAAAATCTAATCTTTACTCCAATAAAAATTATTTCTTTATTCCACTATCTTTAAAGCAAAAAAAATCACATTTCTATTTCGATGTTTATAAATAAAAATTCACATTTTCCATACACTTCACATATAAATATCCTATTTTTATCGAAGTAAAAATCATATTTTTACCTCACTACTTAATTAAAAATTATATTTTTATTACTCTACATAAATAAAAATTATATTTTTAACTTACTTTTTATATAAAAATTATATTTTTAATATTCCTATCATGAAAAAATTATATTTTTAATCCATTTCATTATATTTTCTTAATTAAAAAAAATAAACTTTATAAAAGAAACATATAACTTTAAGAATTAAAAATAAAAAAGAAGACTCACATTGTCTACAGCAAATCGGAGGAGGGAAGGGGATCGTTTCCTACTGATGGTGGGGGCGCAAGGGGTAGGGAGGCGTCAGGAGGGGTGGCGGCAGGTCGGGGGAGGCGGCGCATAGGCCAGGGGGGTCGGGTAGTGGTGGATTTCGTGGGGGTTGGGGTTTCTTCGTGGGGTTGCGGGTTCAATTTAGCAGAGGGGAGCGGAGGAAGGAGAGGTGGAGGAAGAGAAGGTGGCGGCGCTGCCCTATAGCGCTGTGGCGGCTCGCTGGGAGGAGCATGGCTCTTCCCCCTTATTTTGATTTGGGAAAAATGACGGGGGACCAATATAAGGAGAGAATATATAATGAAATTATATATTTTATTATTTATTTTAATTTCAGAAAGTTACTTTTTATTTCGACCTCGGAACGAGACCCACCGCCTGTCGTCCATAGCGTTTCACCCCCATTCCGAACACAATAGGATATACATCGTAAGCTGATTCGACTATTTCGATCAGTTTTCGTCAAAATCAACATATAACTCTATATATTGAATTTGAACGCACATTTCAATCTACTGGGGTCACATACTAACTCAAAAAATTCCAGAAAAATATTTTCTAGCTTCGTATTGACGATACGGTCCTAACAAAACTAGTTTCGTTGAATTCCGACACCGTTTGAAAACTGGCCATTTTCCAGTCAATTAAAATCAACTGAAACTGGTCAAACACGTTTTCCTTTGTCACGCTCACACATTGATTCGAAAAATTATGAAATTCGAAACCTAGCAATAATTTGATATAGCGGATAAAACAAAAGTGGTTTCGTCGAAATCCGAGGTCGTTTGCAAAATGGCCATTTTTAAGGGCCAGAATTCCATAGCGACTATTTTGAATTTTCAACTGGGCGTATCTTTTGATTCCCGCTATGAAATTTTGATTTTTCGGATTCACTGGAAAGATATTCTCGAATAGATTCTAATATTTTTGGTTTCGTTAAAATCCGATTTATTTTGAATCCTGTACATTCATTTGAATTTTGAAATCGAATTATCGAACTACCGCGCCATTTTCAATTCCTTTTATATATATAAATAAATATTTATATTCTAACGATGACGTATATAAATATATACGTTATAATTCTATTCAAAATAAATTTTTCGTCGATATTATTTAAAATAATTCATTTTAAATATTCAAAATTCATTAAAATTGCCAAAATAAAAATTTTAAATTGGCTCGCATTTCCGGGTTGTTACAAAAAAGAAGGAGGAAAACTTATTAAATAAGTTATATTTAATCGTAAATAATGATTGACATGTTAAACAAGAAAACATGTGAATTGTGATATATTTAGTTACATATTAAGTAGAACATGTTATTGTAACAAACAAGAATATAAAAGAGATTGTGGATTACAGACCTTGGGCCACAATCTAGGGAATAACATGTTGTGTGCTTATTAATAAACTTAAAAGGGTTAAGTTATGTGACTGAAATTAATAAGCAAAAGGGACTTGGCAACTTGATCAAGAATTCAATATGAATGAGAATAACCAAGTTAAATGGAAACCTGATAAGGTAAGCAAGCGCATAAAAGAATGTTTAGACATAGGATCTAACAACATATTAAAGTGAGGCGCTTGGACCAGTCCGCATGTTTGAGGGTGAATGGCCCATTGGGGTAGATCATCGTGGTGTTATAAGGCATGAGGGGGAGCGCACATTCATTTGATTGTTCTTACGGCTCCAAAGAACTGGAAGTGGAAGCACGCGGCTTTCTGAGGTACGTCAGGTGCTCCTAGTAGTCCTCTATGTGGTGGCAGATGTTTTAGGCTGTGTTCGCAGAGGTTGGGTTTGCGCGTAACTACTAGGTGGGTGGGCCTTGACTGCAGAAGTAGCTATGCAGTCAGAATGTTGTGACGCGGTGACGCCAGGGTGATTCGGCAGTTGCCTCGACGAGGAGGCGAAGGGTCACGACCAACAAGGATAGTAGATCGTCGTATACCCGTCATCGGCAGCCAGTGGGATGCGGAAAGACTAGAGCTAAAACCAATAGACCATTCACCCTTCACTATCGGGGTACGGTGGTTGAGGGAAGATGCCAAATGGATGTTTAGATTGTTTTCTTTAGAGGCAGTCGTTTAGCTCTTGTAGTTTTTTTACTAGTTAAGGGAGGGGTCGAGGTGGAGCCATAGCCACCGTGAAAACAGAGCCTAGGAATATCTGTAGAGGCCCTTAAAGATGGGCATGTACAGATATGGAAAAGCTCCCGACTGAGTTCCGTGTTTCTTGTATCGCCCTACCATGGAACTCAGTGCACACTAGAAGACGTGTGATTGAGGCATCGAGCTATAATTGAAGATACGTGTTGTGGACAGTCTAGATACATGCATGACGGCTCTGGGTGATGTATCATAAACTTGAGGGCATTACTTCGGTATGAATCCTGATTCGAACAAAGGTGGCAGTCCATAAGTTTGCTTATCATAGTAATGACAAATACATGCGGAACACAATATTGTTATCCGTATGTCACTACGGCGTAGGATGAGGGACTGCGTATATTTCGATGGTGTTACGGTGGAGACCATGCGAGTGGGGTACCATAGGGTGTACCTTAATATTGGGGGTAGCTACATATATATTGTATTAGGTTAATCCACTAGGAAGTAAATGGGTGTGACGTGTGTGCAAGCCTTGAGTGTTGTTAACCCCAAGTAACCTAATAAATAAGAAAATATGATTGAATGGTATATGTACTGTTATCCGAAGTGTATAATTTAAATCCAGTCATCAGAACTTGTGTTCTGACCCCCTCCTCATAACATACTCGCAGGTAAGATTGTGGCAGAGACATGGTAGCTTTGGATACTAGTTAGGCAGTATTATTAATACGGTAAGGCTATACTTTGAGTATATTATATTTTGTCCATTCCGTTGTGAGATGTATTCTGAGCTCTGACATATTTTATGTCTCTGTCTTTTCTGCAGGATACCAGAGCAAACCAACTTGAGTTTCGATAGATCGAAATTTTGAAAAAAAATCGATTTGTTGGAATTCGGGTTGTTACATCTGGTAACAAAGCTTAGGTTTAGGATTCCTGTATAAATTGTTAGTGAACATATTTGTATATTTAAAAAATATATTATATATATACCTAGATCCATAAAGAAACCCATTAAATAGAAAGAGTATAATATGGTAAGAAATGGGATGCTTGTCTTGTACACTAAAGGAAAGAATATGAAAATTTGAGACCCTTAGGAAGTTTGGTTTGGAAGTGTACAATATATTTTGTATGAAAGAAAGATAAATCCCATATGTTGGTGTTGTGGATTAGTGGGTTTGGCGGTAAAACCTTATAAATTGGAAAAGGTTGAAAAGACAAAAAATGGATTAGGAATATATATATAGTTGAGAGAATTGACTTTGTGGGAGTGTCTAGAAAGCCTAGAAAATTGGAAACCCGTTTTGAGTCCAACTCCATTGTTAACTTTTAAGAACTTAAAATTGTAAAAGTTTTGGGAAAAGGGTTTACGGTGTTTTCAAGTTTTAATCTTAAAAGTTATAGTTTTAAATATGTAATGTATACATATTGAGTTTTAAAGTAAAATGGGGTATATTTTGGAAAATAATGATTTCTTGTTTTAAGCATGAAAGGTGAGTGGATTTAAGCCATACAGTTTAGATAATAATATGTTACCATATTCCATTCCCTTGTATGTATAATTGAAATGCAATATGTTAAGAAATGTAACATATGCTAATAATGCCTAAAGCGATAGGTATGAAGTAAAAATAATTGATATGCTAAATATTAATTTGTTGGTATATGAACTTGTCAAATCTTGCATAGTAATTACCGATTTCATGCCAATTTGTGTAAATTGTGTACCCAGGCAATTTACTGTAAGTATTGAGAACGATACATATTGGTTTATGTGAATTAAACAATTATTTGATTAATTGATTATGTGTTAGTAAGGAATCGATAATAAGTGAAGAATTATAATAGGAATTATACAATTACATGTGAATTATAAATTACAATGGATACTTGGAAGAAATAAACATGCGTAGACTGTATAGAAGGTGTACGATAAATAAAAAAATTAACCGCGCTTAAACACGAGGTTAGATTGCACTTGTGATAGAAGTCTGCCTGGAACCGCCCAACATATCCAGCATTCACAAGTGGTAAATCTAATGTGAGGGGTCCAAGTGCATAATTAAACATGTAACGGTGCTAAGACACGAGGTTAAGTCAACTTGTGGAAGAAGTCTGCCCGGAACCGCCCGGCAAATCCAACATCCACAGGTGTAGACTTAATGTGAGAGGTCTAGTACGGGAGCATATATATAATATATGTAAATGGTGGGACAGATAAGCATCATTAATGGTAATTAATGGCAATAAATGAGAATTTAATGAAATAAATAGGGGAATAATAACCACCTGTTATGGATAAATTACAGTAATAAGAATGCTATATAACATGTAGCTTTGTCCTAGGGACAAATGGAAATTATAGCTTAGGTTATAATTAACTTGTAAGGAAATGAGACAACTTGTGTAATAAGATAAGAAGCACTTAATTTTAAATTAAGTAACCAGTAAAAGGGGGGAAATTTATGAAATACTTAATTATAAATTAAGTAATCTAGAAGTTTGAAACCCGCCGATAAGGATAACATGTTTAGACTTGTCCTAGGGACAAGAGGAAATTATAACATAGGTTACAAAAAATGGGTTGAGAAACTTATTAATGGACCTTAGTTAATAGAATAAGTTAATAAGTAAACAATGATAAGTTGTATTGACAATGTAAAATGGAATTATGATTAAATAAGAAAGAATAATGAAAACTTATGAAATAAGTTATATTTAATCATAAATAATGACTGACATGTTAAATAAGAAAACATGTGAATTGAGATATACTTAATTACATATTAAGCAAAACATGTTATTGTAACAAACAAGAATATAAAAGAGATTATGGATTGCAGACCTTGGGCCACAATCTAGGGAATAACATGTTGTGGGCTTATTAATAAACTTAAAAGGGTTAAGTTATGTGACTGAAATTAATAAGTAAGAGGAACTTGGCAACTTGATTAAGAATTCAATATGAATGAGAATAACCAAGTTAAATGGAAACCTCATAAGGTAAGGCAAGCGCGTAAAAGAATGTTTATACATAGGGTCTAACAATATATCAAAGTGAGGTGCTTGGACCACTCTGCACGTTTAAGGGTGAATGACCCAACGGGGTAGATCATCGTGGTGTGTTAAGGCATGAGGGGGAGCGCACATTCATCTGATTGTTCTGACGGCTCCGAAGGACTGGAAGGGGAAGCACACGGCTTTCTGAGGTATGTAAGGTGCTCCTAGTAGTACTTCATGCGGTGGCAGATGTTTTAGGCTGTGCTCGCAAAGGTTGGGTCTGCGCGTAACCACTAGGTGGGTGGGCCTTGACTGCAGAAGATGCTACGCAGTCAGAATGCTGTGACGCGGTGACACCAGGGTGATTCGGCAGTTGCCTCGACGAGGAGATGAAGGGACACGACCAATAAGGATAGTAGATTGTCGGATACCCGTCATCGGCAGCCAGTGGGATGCGGAAAGACTAGAGCTAAAACCAATAGACCATTCACCCTTCACTAACAGGGTACGATGGTTAAGGGGAGAAGTCAAATGGATTTTTAGATTGTTTTCTTTAGGGGCAATCGTTTAGCTCTTGTAGTCTTTACTAGTTAAGGGAGGGGCCGTGGTGGGGCCATAGCCACGGTGAAAACATACCCTAGGAATATCTATAGAGGATCTTAAAGACGGGCCTATACAGATATGGAAAAGCTCCCGATCGAGTTCCGTGTTTCTTGTATTGCCCTGCCATGGAACTTGGTGCACATTAGAAGACGTGCGATTGAGGCATCGAGCTACAATTGAAGATACGTATGGTGGACAGTCTAGATACATGCATGACGGCTCTGGGTGGTGTATCATAGACTTGAGGGCATTACTCCGGTATGAATCCTGATTCGAACAAAGGTGGCAATCCGTACATTTGCATAGCATAGTAATGATAGATATATGTAGAACGTAATATTGTTATCCGTGCGTCACTATGGCGTAGGATGAGGAACTGCGTATACGGTGGAGACAGTGCGAGTGGGGTACCATGGGTCGTACCTTAATATTGGGGGTACCTACATATATATTGTAGGGCCGTCAATTTCGTACACGACCCGAAACACGACTCGTAACCCGCACGAAAAAAACCCGACTCGACCCGACCCATTTATAGACGGGTCAATTTTGGATCAACTCGCTCTGACCCGTTTAATAAACGGGTGGGTTACGGGTTGACCCGTGAACCCGTTTCTGACCCGTCATAACCCGTTTAATATAAAACATACCAAGCCCAAGCCGTATTAAACCATTTTTTATGAAATTAATATGCCCAGCAGAGAGGTATTCTTAAGTGTAAAACCATGTATGTTGCCTTTTTAAGTGTTGTGTTTTTAAGCAATGTATTATTCTATTTCAGTATGCTTTTATTTTGCAAAATGTAGGTGATAAAAGGATTTTTGCGAAATTAAACAGGTCAAAATGGGTCGACCCGACCCGACCCGTTTATAAACGGGTTGGGTACGGGTTGGCATAATATGACCCGTTTATTAAACGGGTTGACCCGACTCGTTTAAAAATTGACCCAAACCCGACTTGACCCGACCCGAACCTGACCTGACCCCAACCTGACCCGACCCGACCCATTGACAGCCCTAATATATTGTATTAGGTTAATCCACTAGGAAGTAAATGGGTGCAACGTGTGTGTAAGCCTTGAGTGTTGTTAACCCAAGTAACCTAATAAATAAGAAAATATGATTGAACGACATATGTAGTTCTACCAAAGTGTATAATTTAAATCCAGTCACCAGAACTTGTGTTCTGCCCCCCTCCTCATAACATACTCGCAGGTTAGATTTGTGGCAGAGACATGATAGCTTTGAATACTGGTTAGGCAGTATTATTAATACGGTAAGGCTATACTTTGAGTATATTATATTTCATCCATTCCGCTGTGAGATGTTTTCTGAGCTCTGACATATTTTATGTCTTTGTCTTTTCTACAGGATACCAGGGCAAACCAACTTGAGTTTCGATAGATTGAAATTTTGAAAAAAAAAACGGTCTATTGGAGTTCGGGTTGTTACAATATCTATCTAGAATATATACATATATATATATATATATGTATGCAGGATTTGTATACAGGATTTAATACTGAAGACTATACAGTTCTAGAGTTCAAAGTGATTTAGGATTTAAAGGAGATTCAAGACTCATGAGTATCAAGATATCAAGAACTCAAAGAGCTCAAGAAAATAAAGTAATTGAGACTAGTTTATGTGTAAGACTCGAAATAGCATTCCGTTTACAAATTCTGTTTTTAAAATTCAAATTCTATTTTTCAAATTTCAAACTCTATTTTCAAAATTCAAATTTTGATTTCAAGTAATTTCAAACTAATTTTCTAAATGATTTCAAATTATTATGATTTCAAATATATTTATTTATAAGTTCAAGGTTTTATAATAATATGTTCATAATATATATATATATATAGTTTTATAGTTTTAAATCATATAACTACATAAATATGTTTATATTATATATCACTATGTTTTTATATGTTTTAATACTTTAGAAACTTCGTTTGAAACATTAGTTTTGATTCAAGTATTTCCAGAATATATATTAGTTTTAACACTTGAAATTTGATTTTAAAAATAAATATACGAGGCATATTTCGACATACACCTATGAGCATGTCGATATATAACTGTCAGATTTTCAATTTTCGAAGGAAGTATCTTTTCACTATTTGAAATGTTTCAGAAACATTGCAACCTTTGGGATACTATAAAAAGGGGTTGATTTCAAATTTTATTCATTCTTTATTCTCCTTCTTCACCCCTTTACTTACCACCATTAATATATATACAATTCTTGATTTTTATACTTATACTCTGTCGATTTCAACAAAATTTATATCATTCTTCTTCTGTTCTCATCTCTATCAACTACTCTCTGTTTGAAGTGCTATTGAAGAGTTCTAGGGCTACTGTAATTGTTTGGGAATTGTTTGGGAAATTGTGTGTTCCTTGTAGCCCTGAAATTAAGGAAAGAGAGCGGTGTTAACCTTGTATCCATGAAATCAAGGGTGGTGGAATCGGTGTTAACCTTGTAGTCATGAAATCAAGGGTGTTGTACTTGGAAATTGATAATAATAAAATTCTACGCAATTCAGCATTGCGTGGGATTGGACATAGAAGTAATCCAAACTAGTATAAAATCTAGTGTGTTCTTTCGTTTTCTGCATTTTAAATTTACTTATTTCTTTGTCTGTGATTGTTTCTGTGTTTATGATCATTTCTGGTGTGATCATTGTGTAATTCATATAGTAATTCAAATTAGTTTAAGATTTCTATAATTTCCTCATAAACACTATTCACTCCCCTCTAGTGTTGATTCTGCCTTAAAATCTGTAACGACCCGGATTTCGCCTGACCCGATCGATCGAAAGATCCACCAAGACCGCTCAAAACCCGAATACGCTAACTTTGGAAATACAACACATCAGAACAAATAACAACAGACTTTTTATTACATCATAATAATGTTACATCAGAGTACAGAATATCAGAGTACATTGAATAAAATACAACGGAAGATTAAATTACAATAAATGTAATACATTGCAGCGGATCAAATATACTAATCACAGCGGAAGGCTATCATGCTCTGGACACAGGTCTAAGCTTCGATCCATTATCCTGCTCAATATATCTACAAAATAAGCTACTCGACTGCCCGTGTGGAAGGGAGGGCACCCGAGTTTGCAAAGTGAAACAAACTACGGGTCAGTCATGGGACTGATGTGAGAAATCTTTATTTAACTTAAATAATAAGGAGGCTAATCACAGGACCACGCCATTATCGAGGAACGAGTTTACTCCATTGGATTGCCAGTGCATAAATAAAGTAAATCGTTAAAAAACAACGCAATGCTTTTTAGAAAAATGAAACCATTATAAGACTCAGGTCCCATCACACAATGCAACGCAAGCCGGAGGATAGAGTTTTACCTTATAATGGTAAAAAATGCTTGATACGATAAAAACGGATTTGATATTATTATTAGTGTATATATCTTTAAAAACATTTCAATCATAATGTATTAATCATAGACGGCATAGCACCCCATCCTACTATGTCGCCATATATAGGTATACAATCAAAACCGCAGGATGTCGTATTGGAGGTTGGATTTTCATCAAGAGTCAAGGCTAGGAACGATCTCCTTATTGATTCGAGACACTCTAGCAATGTCTCAGGATTCGGACGTTGGCGAACCCTTGGATCCTGCAGGGCCGGTCCCCCAATAGTGCAATGGGTTGGATTAATTATGCCTGAACACACGCTTCCCGATCCTATTGGACCTATAAATTGGCCATTGCGGCCAATAAAATCCGAGGCGCCTCAAAATCGATCAACAACATAAGTAAAATATCGGGCCATGTTAAACCCAAACACCACTTCTAGCTAAAAAGAAACGTGCGCACTCCCTGCGTTCCCTTGCTCCGTTTTTTACTCTACCGGGGTGTGAGGCTCGCGAAGCAACGAAATACACAAAGCTATGCCTAAATAGGGTATGCTTTGATCATCATCTACAAGGCTCTGCTTTTCAACAAAATCGTTGATCAATTGCTTCTTGGCATGCCACATTGACAGTCCACACCATGCGATCGATAACTACTAATATATAACCTCTGAGCTCAGGTGTCTCAGAGAAGGGTGTTAAGCAAGAGAATAAATTCTTCGCTCCAACAGATATATATTAAATAGAAACCAATTTACATGGAATGAAATCCAATGTCAGACACACATCCATTTACAAATCTGTTCTGGGTCTGAACGAAACCAGAGGCACCTTATACCACGCATATTCGAACGATCAATAATATGTCCGGACAACTACAACTGGAACGTTTTCAAGGTAGCAACTCCAATCAAAGGCATCAGTAGTCCTCATCCATTCGATGTGAAGATCGCCGGTCTTCAACCACCGTCTTTGTAAAAACCCGTAACTTCACTGGTGAGGAAAGCGCGGATAGTTCGAGAACAACAAATAAAGGAACGCAGACGGAAGAACATTTCATTGTATATTACAACAATTCCATCAGAATACAAGAATATACAGAGTATCAACAAATAAAATACATTCGATAAATATCAGAGATTACAATACATTACATAGCAGCGGAAAATAATACAATACACAACTAGAAGAGATATACGGATACAAAGCTTTACGGATATCACTCCAGCTGTAACTAGGATCCTGTGAATATAAATCTGCAAAACCAAAACTACTAGCTGCCCGTGTCAAAATAAGGGCACCCAGAGTTTCGGTTAAAACAATAAACTCCAGGTCAGTCATGGGACTGGTGTGAGAACTAAAACAGTTATTAATCTTTATTTTAAAGTTAGGTAAATTAAGTGACCACGCCGTATAACACGGAACGGGTTTCCTCCCAAGAATACCAGTGCATAAAACAAACAGCGCAATGCTAAATAAAGAAAAATGAAGCTATTATAAGACCCAGGTCCCATCACACAATGCAACACAAGTCGGAGGATAGGGTTTTCCCTTATAATAGCCAAAGCATATTTGATACATTAAAAACAAATCATTAGATACTATTATAAGTGTATAGTGTCCAAAACAATTTCAATCATAAATATCAATCATAGACGGCATGGGTACCATATATCATGTCACCATACTAGGCTCTACAATCAAAACCGCACAGTCACGTATTGGAAGTTGGATTTCCATCTGTGAACCGAGGCAAAAGATAGTCCTCTACCGAATTCGAGACTCTCTAGCCCAAGCCTCAGGCAAGTACTCTATTAAGCCTTAGGAGCCACAGGGCCAGTCCACCGATGTGGATTAAAATGCCTGAACACTGCGTTTCCCCGCCCTATGGGGTGTAAATGAGCCAACGAATGACTCCATCGGTTCGATAACGACCGATATATCCGAGGCGCCTCGCAACAGCAACAACCACATAAGTCAAACTCGTCCGGGCATGTAAAACCACTGACGCCACTTCTAGCTAGAAAGAGACGCATGCCCTCCCCGGATCCTTCTCCCGTTTCTGGTTCACAATCGGGGTGTGAGGCTTGCGAATCCACGCTACACAAAGCTATGCCACACAGGTCGTGCTTTGATCATCACCACAAGACTTTGCTTTTCAACAGAAGCCTTGATCAATTGCCACTTAGGCACGCCACATAGGCAATTCACTCCATGCGTTTGATATCCATCAATATATAACCCCTGAGCTCGTACATCTCAGAGAAGGGCGTTAAGCAAGAGAATAAATTCTCTGCCGCCAAACAGATATATATTTAATAGAAATCAATCACACAGAATAAAATCCAATGTCAGACACACAGTCCATTTACAAGTCCGTTCTGGGTCTGAACGAAACCGGAGGCACCTTGTACCTCACTTATCCATCGATCTCCAAGTACGTCTGGACGACCAGTAACTGATTACCTCCTCTTGGGTGTACGGCCCAATCAAGATCATCAGTAATCACCCAAACGACGTGAAGACCTCCGGTCTTCAACCACCGTCTTCATCTTCGACACCACGTCGAATCAGTTATTCAGAATGGGATAAACCCGGTCTTTCTGAACCACTCGCGTATATAATAAACACGTGTTACACAAACACAACATACGCCTCATTCCAATTCAGAATATTCTTTTATTCAAATATTCTTATACTTTGGGAAAGGTTCCCATTAATTTTATCAAAGATAAATTCTTTAAATTTATTCTTTAATCTTCTTTTGAATATCAATTCAAACTAGTCGGGATTAGCGAACCACACCGAAGTAATCATTTATTTTATTTCCCAATCCCAACCTATTCATCCCATGAAGTAAAACTGTTCATACTTCACATCTAACACCACGGTGTTATCGGTAAATTCAATTACCATTTCACGTTCAAATCTAATTAAAGATTTAACTATCGCCTGGAGCAAAACTGGTGATACTCAATTCCCGACCTTTTCAATCTAATTAAAGATTCATTAAAACCCCACTTAGTTTTAATCTTCACAGAAATCAATATCCTGTCTTTAACTGGGTTAAAGAACCAATATCGTTTAAAACACGGTTCACTATAAACCCAAAATCACATTCCATTAATTATTGGGTTAAATAACAAGTGTTATTTAAAACACCGTTCACGATAAACCCAAAAATCAATTTCAAATTCAACTCCAATTAAATACCATTTAATTGGTACACTTCATTAAATCTAAATAAAAAGATTTAATCTTTTTTTTCTCTCAACTGGCTTTAAGAACAGTGTTAATGAAGACACCATTCACGACAAAGCCAAATCACATTTGATATTAAATACAAGGCTCTGAATAGAAAATATATCGGCTTATATTCAATATCAAATTCTACGACCAACAAATATCGTATTGGAAATAACGATATTAATATATCTTTCAAATTCTCATAACAATATCTGTATCATCACGAAATCCAACATCGAAATATTCCGAAGACAATTTCGATTCAAATCCATTTCCACTTCAATTATTGGAAATTCTGGTTACTTTTAAAAACCCTTTTCAAATTCAATTAATTTATTTAAAAATAAACAGAATTATAATTATAGTTCAAAACTAGTTCATTTCGATAAAAATCTATTTTTATCCTTCAAATATGGAGTTTTCCATCCCGATTCTTCACAAATCATTTCTTATGATTTTACACTAATTATTAATATTTTTAATAATTTTATCAAGGCCCGTGCGGTCGATTTCCATCAACGGCCATCGAACTGCACTTACATCGACCTTTTCCAAATTTGATTTGGACATAATTCCAAATCCAACCATTAGATTTCAAACTTCCAATATTCATTAGAAAGCTCTTTTTGATACGAACCCAACGATTCCGGTTTAAGGAGAATCCGATGGTCGGATCTCCCGCAATGTCCATTTGAAGTCAATGGTCGAAATTCACGAACTACCGCAGCGCGGTGCGTTCTATTCAGACCATTATATATATAATATATATATATATTATATATATTTCATCGATTTCCTTTCAAAACGTATTATATAAATCGTTTTAAATTCGTTTTCAAAACGATTTCAACTTCTTTTCAAATTCAAATCAAAAATTGAATTTTTCCTTATAGATTCGTTTTAATTTCATTTCAAATCAATTTCAATTCAATTTCAATTAAATTCGAATTTCAATTCATTTCAATTTAATTCAAATTCATTTTCTATTCAATTCAATTCGAATTCATTTTCTATTCAATTCAATTTCAATTCGATTTGAATTCTATTCAATTCAATTTCTAAAATATTCGATTATTAAAATCACTTTTCAAATTCAATTAAAAATGAATAAAATCGATATAAATATCTTTCACGTCAAAATGGCGTCAATCCAATCAACACGGCTTCATATATTTCTATTTTCCAACATTTTATTTCAAATATCTCTTTTCAAATATCTCTTTTCAAATATTTTATTCAAATAGTTCTCTTCAAATATTCTATTTCAAAACTGGAATGAGGCCCAATCAATTACCATAGATTTTATTTCTATGGACTTCCATACAACGAATGTATATATCAACAACGACAAATAATCAACCATCATCCAAAGCGCATTCTACACTGTATAAGCATCAAATATAAATATTCAACGCTTATAAAAGTCTGTCAATCAATCGATTGACATACAACTAATTATTGGGATTAGTGTACGTCATATATCATCCCAATACCCGTGTGGGGTTTCAAACAATCAAACACAGATTTTATTTGTGCAGTTGGGCGATGTGTAAAATTTATCGTCCCAATCAATATCAGTGAAATCAGTGTATATAAACAAATCATCTGATTTGTTTATAAATATTTATTTTATATACACGTTAAATTTTTTATTTTTAACTATAAAATATTTTATTTCATTTCACATCACATCACACAATCAACTACACATTAAAATCAAACAAACAAGCATACAAGGCATCCATGGTCTGTGGACGACGGGTGTCGGGTGCTACTAAACACCATCTGCATCCTAGTATATATTTTAACTAGAAAATTAAATTAAAAGTGAGAAGTTCTCACAGAGGGTTCCACTCCGCCGTGCTTTGCTTTTGAACTGCTGAATCGTCTGGATTTGATTGAAATTCCAATTCAGTCCTTTTTCACGCTGTTCAAAATAAAAATTATATTTTTATTACTTCATTCAATAAATAAAAATCATATTTTTATTTCTACTTCGTATATTTTTACAACGCTTATTTCCATATAAAAATTATATTTTTATATTGCTTCTTATATAAAGATTGAATTTTTATTATTATAACTATATAAAATTATATTTTTAACACGCCACTAGTATAAAAATTATATTTTTAACCTTTCTATATTATAAAAATATCGTCTTTCAAAGATTAAAAATCACTACTTTATCTCGTTAAAAATCCGTTCTTTTATAATTTAAAAATCCGATCTTTCTCCTTACAAAAATATAATCTTTTCAAATCAAAAATCATATATATATATCTATATAAAATTTCAGTTTTTTTTAGCTAAACAAAACCAAACAATAATAATAATAATAAATCTGTTTTTAAAAATAAAAAGTTAAAAACTTACTGTGTTTTTACTCGGAGGAGGGTTGCTGATGCTCGCGGGCTCGAAGGGGGTGGCAACGTCGTTCTCAGTGGGTTTAGGGTTATGGAGGGTTCGGGGCCTGGCTGTTGCGAAGGAGGGAGGTGCGAAAGGAAGAAGACGGAGGGGTAGAAGAGGGAGAGGAGAGAGTCGCGAGGGGGGAGGAGATGAACGGGAGGAGGGCGGTGGTTGGCGGTGGGGCGCGCCACCAGGAGGCGCGACGGCGCACTCAGAAGGGGGGCTTTGAGATCGAATGGTTTTTTTTATTGAATTAAATGAACGGTGATGGGGGTAAAGGTAAAGAAGAGGAGAGAGAATTTTAAATATTTTATTTTATTTTCCACCAAAAAGTAACTTTTTATTTCGAACATGAAACGAAACCCACCGCCTGTCGCCCATAGCTAATTACCCCCATTCCGAACACAATGGGATATGTATCGCAAGCTGATTCGATCGTTTCGATCAGTTTCCGTCAAAATCAAAATATAACTCTATATATTGAATTTAAACGCACATTTCAATTTACTGAGGCCACATACTAACTAGAAAAATTCCCGAAATATTTTCTAGCTTCGTATTGACGGAACGGTCCTAACAAAACTAATTTCGTCAAATTTTGAGGCCGTTTGAAAAATGGCCATTTTCCAGTCGATTAATATCAACTAAAACTGGTCAAACGCGTTTTTCTTTGCCACGCTCACATATTGATTCGAAAAATTATGAAATTTGAAACCTAGAAATAACTTGACATCGCGGATCCAACAAAAGTGGTTTCGTCGAAAACCGAGGTCGTTTGCAAAATTTCCATTTTTAAGGGCCTGAATTCCATAGCGACTATTCTGAATTTTCAACTGGACATATCTTTTGATTCCCGCTATGAAATTTTGATTTTTCCGATTCGTTGGAAAGATATTCACAACTAGATTCTAAAATTTTTGGTTTCACTAAAATCCGGTTTAATTTGCCCCCGGTACATTCATTTGAATTTTGAAATCGAATTATCGAACTACCGCGCCATTTTCAATTCCTTTTATAATTATATATAATTATTTATATTCTAACGACGATCTATATAAATATATACATTCAAATTCCATTCAAAATAAATTCCTCGTCGTTATTATTTAAAATAATTCATTTTAAATATTCAAAATTTGCTAAAATTGCCAAAATAAAAATTTTAAATTGGCTTAGATTTCCGGGTTATTACAGTCTTCATCTTCGACTTTTTATCGTCGTAGTAATTATTCCGAATGGGTTAAACCCGATCATTCCGAATAACTCACGTATTTTTATAATTAAAAATCAAGTGTTATAAGGATACATCCAACACCTCTTTCCGATCCAGAATATTTAAAATATCCATATTGTTAGGGAAAGGTTCCCATTAATTTTATCAAAGATAAAATCTTTTAAATTTATTCTTAAATCTTATTTTCAAAGATTTGTTAAAATTCCAATTCAGTTTTAATATAAAAAATAACTACTTTACAATTATTCCAATTTAAGAATAAATCTTATTTTTAACTGGGTTAAAGAATCAATGTCATTTAAAACATTGTTCACGATAAACCCAAAATCATTTTCCAATAAATATAAATTTAAATACCAATAATCTTAGTTGAAAGATTTATTCTTTATTTAAAAGAAATTCTTTGTTTTAAAAAAAAAATATTCTTTATATAAAAGATATTCTGTATCGGAAAGCGACTCAATCATTTACCATATAACTTTGGTTATATGGATTTCATACATCGTATGTAAATGACAGTAATAATAAATAATCATCAAACCATCCATTCAACATCCAAAGTGAAGTTCACAACTGTGTGAGCATTAAAATGAAATGATAACGCTCATCGCAGCCTGCCAATCTATCGATTGACATATGAATAAATATTGGGACTAGTGTATATCAATTAACATCCCAATACCCTTGTGGGGTTTTCAGCCAACAACAGTACATATAAATAAATATTTGGTTAATGAATTCAACCAATTTTGATACTACCAACATATTGATAATGATGGACAAAATGATATTTTATTCCTAATGTTGAAAATAAAATATATATTTGACTCGCATAATTTCTTTTACATTTCTAATATATAATAGAATGTAATTCATTTATATGACATTATTGTGGATGACAAATAAAAGATAATTTTTTATTATACTTTATTTGTATATAATTATTCTCAGTTTTAACACATAAAAGAAATAATCTCATTTGTATAAGTTTTTCAATGTATAACCTAACACCTAAAAATGTTTATTTAAATTGCATACAAAGTCTGATGTATGTATTGATATATAATGAAGACACTTAAACATACTTATACATTCTAATGTATATTTTGACCAATAATATGATTCTTATAATTGGATATAAATTCTAATGTAAGTTTGCAAGTAAAAATGATTTTTATATTTGCATATAAATTCTATCGTATGTCATGCAAATAAAGATGATTATTTTATTTGCATATAAATTCTATCTCAACAAAATGTATAAGAAGGGTGATACATTCATTTGCCGAAAATTCTATTTTATCAAAATGCTATTTGTGTTTAATTCTTATTTGACAAAAATGTCCTTTTTTGGTACCAACCAATATAATCCGACAAAATGAATGTTTGATTCAACTAATATAAATTGACAAAAGTGAAAAATTTTGTTTCAACTAATATAATTTGACGAAAGTGATTATTTTGTTCAACTAGTGTAAATTGACAAAAGTGATTATTTTATTTCAACTAATGTAAATTGACAAAAATGAATATTTTGTCTCAACCTTTTTAAAATGACAAAATTAAATAATTTTGTCTCATTCTATTTGAATGATAAAAATGTGTCTTTTTGTATTGCAACAAAAGGACAAATAAACCTTATCTATTGATTTACCCTTTTAATTGAAGCTAAGATGACACTAAAAATATATCTTTTTAATTCTAATCTTTTTAATATAACCTTTGATGAAAATAATAACATTTTGTTAAATTTAACAAAATTTCAACAAAATGTTATTCATTTTATCATAATATTTTTCATTTACTCTAATTTTAAAGTAAAAATGATATTTTAATCCTATTCTTTTATTTATATCTAAAATGTAATAAAAGTGTAACTTCTTAAACTATGCTTTTTATTTGCATCTAAAATGCAAATAAAAATAAAATATTTTAATTTATGATTTATTTGCATCAAAGAATGCAAATAAAAATTCAACTTTTAAACACGATGTTCATTTGAATCCAAGAATGCAAATAAAAATATAACTTTTAAATACGATGTTTATTTGCATCAAAGAATGCAAATAAAAATATAACTTTAAAATACGATGTTTATTTGCATCAAAGAAGGCAAATAAAAATATAACTTTTAAATACGATATTTATTTGCGTCAAAGAAGGCAAATAAAAATATAACTTTTAAATACAATGTTTATTTGCATCAAAGAATGCAAATAAAAATATAACTTTAAAATACAATGTTTATTTGCATCAAAGAATGCAAACACAAATTCAATTTTTTATACGGTGTTTTATTTGCATCAAAGAATGCAAATAAAAAGATAATCTTTTACCTACGATGTTTATTTGCATCTAAATATGCAAATAAAATATAATCTTTATTAAATGTTGTTTATTTTCATCTTAATATACAAATAAAATATAATCTTTATTAAATGTTGTTTATTTGCATCTAAATATGCAAATAAAATAAAATAAAATAAAATCTTTGTTAAATGTTGTTTATTTACATCTAAATTTGCAAATAAAATATAATCTTTATTAAATGTTTTTCTTGCAACTTAATTTACCAACAAAGATGTAACCTTTTAAATCATATTTTTATTTCTATCCACTATACAAATAAAATTTTAATATTCATTCTAGTGTTTTTGCATTAAAATGCAAGAAAAATGTAATTTTGATTCTAATGTTTTGTTTGCATCTGAAATTGCAAACAAAAATATGGTCTTATTTCTAATGGTTTGTTTGCATCTAAAATAGAAAACAAAAATATAGTTTTACATATATCAATGCATATTTGCTTAAGAGAAAGCAAATAAAAGAATATTTTATATTTCAATATATATATATATTTGCAAAATAGAATGCAAATAAAAGAACATTTTATATTTCTATATATATTTTTGTATAAAAGGATGCAAATAAAAGATCAAGTTATATTTCTATGTATATTTGCATAAAAGAATGCAAATAAAAGAACATTTTATATTTCTATATATATTTTTGCATAAAAGGATGTAGATAAAAGATCAAGTTATATTTCTATGTATATCTGCATAAAAGAATGCAAATAAAAGAACATTTTATATTTCTATATATATATTTGCATAAAAGAATGCAAATAAAAGATCAATTTATATTTCTATGTATATTTGCATAAAAGAATGCAAATAAAATTATATATATATATATATATTTGCATAAAAGAATGCAAATAAAAGATCAATTATGTTTTCTATTCCAAATCAATGATTTTACAAAATGATTTATTTTTATCGATTTGGAAATTCTAATCCAAATCAATAACTTTTCAAAATGATTTATTTTTATTCAATACACACAGATCTGTGTTTATACATCACCAATCAACAAATAAATCATCCACAATCACATCACAGCAGATCTAAGAATATACAAACAATAGTTACATAAAAAATTAATTAATTAATTTAAACGAAAGAGAAATCTCACATCTATCGGTTTTCAGAAATCGTTCGTGTTCAAATTTGGCTGAATTTTCAAAGTGCTCTGCTCTTGTCGTGGACAATTCCATCGTGTAGATCTCGGAAAGACGATTCCAACGGATCTGACCTTGTTAAATTCTGATTTCGTATGTGGAAATTATCCGTGTTTAAAGATTAGAATTTAGATTATATAAAAAAAACAAATCAGCCACTACAGAAATGCCACCTCACCACGTTCCCATCTTTCTTCCTCATCGCGTGACTTCTTTCCAGGAAAGCGCCGAACCCATACCTCCTCCCTTTCACTCCAAATCGCACCACCCCTGAAGCGCCGAACCCCGATCAACATCAGCTATCTAGAGCGCCTCAGCTTGCTCCTCCTTCACCGTGAAGTGAGCCCCGTTCGAAGGTCCCTGGTAGCCAGAAAACACCCCTAACCGCCGCGCCTCTGGGTGCTCGAACCGAGAAATTTAGGACGTTAAAACTCGTCTCATCCGTTCAAATTATAGATGACTCCATGCTCTTCAATTTTTGTTTTGGTTTCGTATGAATTATTGCGTAAATGGAGAGAAAAGAAGGATTGAAATCCGGAGTTGTATGGCCATTGATTCATGAAGGTGGCGGCTGGTCTAATAGAGGATTAGGGTTTTGAGGTCTTTGATTAGTGTATTTTATAATATTTTAATGCAAATTTTACAATTAAATCCATACATCTTAAACCAATCTGATTTCAGCCCAATGAAGGATGTTCCTAGGCAAATACCCCCGTTCCGGACGCAATGGGCTAGGTCCCGTCAGCCAAAACGAAAGTTTTCAACGTGTTTTTCTCAATTTAATATATAAATAATTTAATTATTTAATTTGATCGTGCATTTAAATTCATTGGGGCCACATACGGACTTTAAAATTTCCAAAAAAATTATTTCTAGCTATGTTTTGACGATACGGTTTTAATAAGACTAATTTCGTCGAATTCTGAGACCATTTGAAAAATGGTCATTTTCTGATCGATCAGATTTGAGTGAAATTGACAAAACACATTTTCTTTTGCCACGCTCACATATTAATTCAAAATAATTATGAAAATTGAAACCTAGCAATAATTTAACATTTAGAATCCAACAAAAGGGGTTTCGTTGAAAACGGAGGTCGCTTGAAAAATGACTATTTTTAATATTAAAATATATATAAATTCTACAGCGACTATTCTGAAATTTAAGCTGGGCATAACTTTTGATTCCCGCTATGAAATTGCAAATTTTCAGATTCGTTGGAAAGAAATTTTTAAATAGATTCCAATATTTTAGGTTTCTCTAAAATCCGGTTTATTTTGCATCCTGTACATTCGGTCAAAGTTCAAGTTTGACTTTTCAAACTACCGCGCTATTTCTAACTTCTTTTATAATTAAAATTAAAATTTTCGTTCTAACTTTGATTTAAATAAATTTCTTCATCGTTATTATTTAAAATAAATTATTTTTACTATTAAAATTTCTAAAATAAATTTTTTAAATTGGTTCAGAATTTGCGGGTTGTTACAATCTCCCCCACTTAAAATCTTATCGTCCTCGAAAAGGAACGAAGCTAATGGTCGTTAAATTAACCAACTCAACTTTTAATTTTAATCAATTTTCAGTTCAGTTCAATATTAAATTTGATTTAGTTAAATTTATCATTCTTTTATATATTGGTTGAATCAATTATCATTTCAATATTTTAATTAGTTAAACTAATTATCAAACATCACAACCAAAAATCTATTAGGTGATTAACTTTTCAATTATATATAACCTTTATATATAGTCAAAAGATCATATTTTTAGTGCAAATCACAACAATAGACCCCCATCTAGTTTTGGTTCTCACACCAGTCAATGGAAATATATAGATATACCACTTTCGAAACTCGAACATAAATTCTGATGATGTTTTGAACCACCATCAGAACATCTCCGGGCGACTAAAGTGTGATTCTATATCTATCTAGCATATTTGAGGTTTCGAATACACGCTAGCTAGGCGTATATGCAAAATCTTTATATACTCGATTATCCAAAATAAACTAAAATAATATAGTCAAATACGTATAATAAGATTTTAAATTTTCAAAACTAAATTTGTTTGCATTTTTATTTTTTTAAAAAGAATTAATACTCTTTACACTCGTTCTAGGATACTACTGATCCCATCTCTAACGAGTTATTCTTATTGGATATTACTAATCCAATCTCTGATGAGTCTTTTGTTCAGTTCTAACGAGATGTACCCCAAAGATTTGAGCTAACCTGAGCTCTGATACTAACTGTAACGACCCGGATTTCGCCCGACCCGATCGATCGAAAGATTGACCAAGACCGCTCAAAACCCGAATACACTAACTTTGGAAATACAACACATCAGAACAAATAACAACAGACTTTTTATTACATCATAATAATGTTACATCAGAGTACAGAATATCCGAGTACATTGAATAAAATACAACGGAAGATTAAATTACAATAAATGTAATACATTGCGGCGGATCAAATATACTTATCACAGCAGAAGGCTGTCATGCTCTGGACACAACTCTAAGCTTCGATCCAGAATCATGCTCAATATATCTGCAAAATAAGCTACTCGACTGCCCGTGTGGAAGGGAGGGCACCCGAGTTTGCAAAGTGAAACAAACTACGGGTCAGTCATGGGACTGGTGTGAGAAATCTTTATTTAACTTAACTAATAAGGAGGCTAATCACAGGACCACGCCGCTATCGCGGAACGGGTTTACTCCATTGGATTGCCAGTGCATAAATAAAGTAAATCGTTAAAAAACAACGCAATGCTTTTTAGAAAAATGAAACCATTATAAGACTCAGGTCCCATCAAACAATGCTACACAAGCCGGAGGATAGAGTTTTACCTTATAATGGTCAAAAATGCTTGATACGATAAAAACGGATTTGATATTATTATTAGTGTATATATGTTTTAAAAACATTTCAATCATAATGTATTAATCATAGACGGCATAACACCCTATCCTACTATGTCACCATATATAGGTATACAATCAAAACCACATGATGTCGTATTGGAGGTTGGATTTCCATCAATAGTCAAGGCTAGGAACGATCTCCTTACCGATTCGAGACACTCTAGCAATGTCTCAGGATTCGGACGTTGGCGAACCCTTGGATCCTGCAGGGCCGGTCCCCCAATAGTGCAATGGGTTGGATTAGTTATGCCTGAACACACACTTCCCGATCCCATTGGACCTATAAATTGGCCATTGCGGCCAATAAAATCCGAGGTGCCTCAAAATCCATCAACCACATAAGTAAAATGTTGGGCCGTGTTAAACCCAAACACCACTTCTAGCTAGAAAGAAACGTGTGCACTCCCTGTGTTCCCTTGCTCCGTTTTTGACTCTATCGGGGTGTGAGGCTCGCGAATCAACGAAATACACAAAGCTATGCCTAAATAGGCTAGGCTTTTATCATCATCCACAAGGCTATGCTTTTCAACAAAAGCCTTGATCAATTGCATCTTGGTATGCCACATTGACCGTCCACACCATGTGATCGATAACTACTAATATATAACCTCTGAGCTCATGCGTCTCAGAGGAGGGTGTTAAGTAAGAGAATAAATTCTCCGCCACCAACAGATATATATTAAATAGAAACCAATTTACATGGAATGAAATCCAATGTCAGACACACATCCATTTACAAGTCTGTTCTGGGTCTGAACGAAACCGGAGGCACCTTATACCTCACATATCCAAACGGTCAACAATACGTTCGGACAACTACCATTGGAACCATTTCAAGGTAGCAACTCCAATCAAATGCATTAGTAGTCCTCATCCATTCGATGTGAAGATCGCCGGTCTTCAACCACCGTCTTCATCTTCGACTTTTAATCATCGTAGTAATTATTCAGAATGGGTTAAACCCGGTCATTCCGAATAACTCGCGTATTTTTATAATTAAAAATCAAGTGTTATAAGGATACATCCAACGCCTCTTTCCAATCCAGAATATTCTTTAAATAAAATATTCATATTATTAGGGAAAGGTTCCCATTAATTTTATCAAAGATAAAATCTTTTAAATTTATTCTTAAATCTTATTTTCAAAGATTTGTTAAAATTCCAATTCAGTTTTAATATCAAAAATCACTACTTTACAATTATTCCAATTTAAGGAATAAATCTTATTTTTAACTGGGTTAAAGAATTAATGTCATTTAAAACATTATTCATGATAAACCCAAAATCATTTTCCAATAAATATAAATTAAAATACCAATAATCTTAGTTGAAAGATTTATTCTTTATTTAAAAGAAATTCTTTGTTTTAAAAAAAATATTCTTTATATAAAAGATATTCTGAATCGGAAAGCGACACAATCATTTACCATATAACTTTGGTTATATGGATTTCATACATCGTATGTAAATGACACTAATAATAAATAATCATTAAACCATCCATTTAACATCCAAAGTGAAGTTCACAACTGTGTGAGCATTAAAATGAAATGATAACGCTCATCGCAGCCTGTATCGATTGACATACGAATAAATATTGGGACTAGTATATATCAATTAACATCCCAATACCCGTGTGGAGTTTTCAGCCAACAACAATACATATAAATAAATATTTGATTAATGAATTCAACCAACTTTGATACTACCAATATGTTGATAATGATGGACAAAATGATATTTTATTCCTAATGTTGAAAATAAAATATATATTTGACTCGCATAATTTCTTTTACATTTCTAATATATAATTGAATGTAATTTATTTATATGACATTATTAAGGATGACAAATAAAAGATAATTTTTTATTATACTTTATTTGTATATAATTATTCTCAGTTTTAACACATAAAAGAAATAATCTCATTTGTATAAGTTTTTCAAACGTATAACCTAACACCTAAAAATGTTTATTTAAATTGCATACAAAGTCTGATGTATGTATTAACATATAATGATGACACTGAAACATACTTATACATTTTAATGTATATTTTGACCAATAATATGATTCTTATAATTGGATATAAATTCTAATGTAAGTTTGCAAATAAAAATGATTTTTATATTTGCATATAAATTCTATCGTATGTCATGCAAATAAAGATGATTATTTTATTTGCATATAAATTCTATCTCAACAAAATGTATAAGAAGGGTGATACATTCATTTGCCGACAATTCTATTTTATCAAAATGCTATTTGTGTTTAATTCTTAATTGACAAAAATGTCCTTTTTTGTTACCAACCAATATAATCCGACAAAATGAATGTTTGATTCAACTAATATAAATTGACAAAAGTGAATAATTTTGTTCCAACTAATATAATTTGACGAAAGTGATTATTTTGTTCAACTAGTGTAAATTGACAAAAGTGACTATTTTATTTCAACTATTGTAAATTGACAAAAATGAATATTTTGTCTCAACCTTTTTAAAATGGCAAAATTAAATAATTTTGTCTCATTCTATTTGAATGATAAAAATGTGTCATTTTGTATTGCAACAAAAGGACAAATAAACCTTATCTATTGATTTACCCTTTTTATTGAAGCTAAGATGACACTAAAAAAATATCTTTTTAATTCTAATCTTTTTATTATAACCTATGATGAAAATAATAACATTTTGTTAAATTTAACAAAATTTCAACAAAATGTTATTCATTTTATCATAATCTTTTTCATTTACTCTAATTATAAAGTAAAAATGATATTTTAATCCTATTCTTTTATTTATATCTAAAATGTAATAAAAGTGTAACTTCTTGAACTATGCTTTTTATTTACATCTAAAATGCAAGTTAAAATATAATATTTTAATTTATGATTTATTTGCATCAAAGAATGCAAATAAAAATTCGACGTTTAAACACGATGTTCATTTGCATTCAAGAATGCAAATAAAAATATAACTTTTAAATACGATGTTTATTTGCATCAAAGAATGCAAATAAAAATATAACTTTAAAATACGATGTTTATTTGCATCAAAGAATGCAAATAAAAATATAACTTTAAAATACGATGTTTATTTGCATCAAAGAATGCAAATAAAAATATAACTTTTAAATACGATGTTTATTTGCATTAAAGAATGCAAATAAAAATATAACTTTTGAATACGATGTTTATTTGTGAAAGAATGCAAATAAAAATATAACTTTAAAATACAATATTTATTTGCATCAAAGAATGCAAATACAAAGTCAACTTTTTATACCGTGGTTTATTTGCATCAAAGAATTCATATAAAAAGATAATCTTTTACCTATGATGTTTATTTGCATCTAAATATGCAAATAAAATATAATCTTTATTAAATGTTCTTTATTTGCATCTTAATATACAAATAAAATATAATCTTTATTAAATGTTGTTTATTTGCATCTAAAATGCAAATAAAATAAAATCTTTGTTAAATGTTGTTTATTTGCATCTAAATTTGCAAATAAAATATAATCTTTATTAAATGTTTCTCTTGCAACTTAATTTACCAACAAAGATGTAACCTTTTAAATCATATTTTTATTTCTATCTACTATACAAAATAAAAATGTAATATTCATTCTAGTGTTTTTGCATTAAAATGCAAGAAAAATGTAATTTTAATTCTAATGTTTTGTTTGCATCTGAAATTGCAAACAAAAATATGGTCTTACTTCTAATGGTTTGTTTGCATCTAAAATAGCAAATAAAAATATAGTTTTACTTATTTCAATGCATATTTGCATTAGAGAAAGCAAATAAAAGAATATTTTATATTTCAATAAATATATTTGCATAAAAGAATGGAAATAAAAGAATATTTTATATTTCTATATATATTTTTGCATAAAAGGATGCAAATAAAAGATCAAGTTATATTTCTATGTATATTTGCATAAAAGAATGAAAATAAAAGAACATTTTATATTTCTATATATATTTTTGCATAAAAGGATGCAAATAAAAGATCAAGTTATATTTCTATGTATATTTGCATAAAAGAATGCAAATAAAAGAACATTTTATATTTTTATATATATATTTGCATAAAATAATGCAAATAAAAGATCAATTTATATTTTTATGTATATTTGCATAAAAGAATGCAAATAAAAGAACATTTTATATTTATATATATATATATATATATATATATATATATATATATATATATTTGCATATAAGAATGCAAATAAAAGATCAATTTATATTTCTATGTATATTTGCATAAAAGAATGCAAATAAAATTATATTTATATATATATATATATATATTTGCATAAAAGAATGCGAATAAAAGATCAATTATGTTTTCTATTCCAAATCAATGATTTTACAAAATGATTTATGTTTATCGATTTGGAAATTCTAATCCAAATCAATAATTTTTCAAAATAATTTATTTTTATTCAACACACACAGATTTGTGTTTATACATCACCAATCAACAAAAAAATCATCCACAATCACATCACAACAGATCTAAGACATATACAAACAATAGTTACATAGCCAATAAATTAAATAAATTAATTAATTTAAAAGAAAAAGAAATCTCACATCGATCGGTTTTTAGAAATCGTTCATATTCAAATTTGGCTGAATTTTCAAGTGCTCTGTTCTAGTCGTGGATAGTTCCATCGTGTAGATCTCAGAAAGACGATTCCAACGGATCCGACCTTGTTAAATTCTGATTTCGTATGTGGAAGTTATCAATGTTTAAAGATTAGAATTTAGATTATATTAAAAAAAACAAATCAGCCACTATAGAAATGCCACCTTAACACGTTTCCATCTTTCTTCCTCATCGCGTGTCTTCTTTCCAGGAAAGCACCGAACCCATACCTCCTCCCTGTAACACCCCGTATTTTCTGTAAACATAAGAGTTAAAAATCAAGGTATAGTTAATTTTTAGGAGAAGAAATAAGGGAAACGGGTTGCGCCATTGTGTTCGTCTCGGAAAAATACGCGAAATAGAGTCCGAATTTGCGTAAATCGGAGTCCGTATGAAGAAAATATGGACAAACGAAGTTAGGCAGAAAAACCGGAAACATGCCAGAATACACTGGCGCACTTGTGAAGTGCGCCAGTACAAAAATACACTGGCGCTGTAACGACCCAGATTTTTGAACAGTTTATTTAGTATGGTTTTAAATATTGAATCTATAATATAAATGGTATTTTTTGGGTTATCGATTAAATAAATCGAAAATACGATTTTTATTTTGATAGTCATCGAAATACGAAAACTGAAATAATTTAATTCAAAAATAAAACTGAATCGAAACAATTCAGTCAATCATTTTATATTCTATTTTAAAATAAACTATTATCAGGGGATTTAATTGTCTGAAATCAATTTATAGTTTTAATCGAGTTTAATTTAAATCGTTAATCTAACCTATGATTTGTTCTGTACAGTTGAATTAAATTTTAAAACTGGTCCCGTTGAGTTCAGAATATCGTATAATGTTGAAAATATCGGTCGTTGCGACTAGATAGTGGTTTGGGATTCAAATTTAAAGACCGCGATATAGTTTAGTTTTTAATTAAAGAAAAAATCAAATCAATACTTTAATCAGCCGACCTACATATGAAGATCTCGCAGCCTATTTCCTTTCTCGAGCAAAATGTTTTGTCTCCCAACTTCATTACTGAAGCAGACATGATACAATGGCCTTCGTACCTGTTGTCTGCCTTCGCGTCTATATAAAATCGAACCAGTCCCTCTAGCATTTCATGGCAGAAATCGAAGACCTCAAAAGGGAAATGGCGGCCTCGATTCTTTCTTCCCTCTTCTTTCATTTGATATCGCCATTCACCCTATCGATTCTAACCACTATCGAGACCCCAAATTATAACCTCCCAATACCCTGACACTTGACCTCGGCTAAGCGACGCTCGCGATGAGAAGTGGTGCTCCAAGAATGTCGTGACCTGGGAGGTATGAGACGCGGTGCACTTGGGGACATTCGACAGTTCAGCGATCGTTTAGGGTTACGGATTTTGGGGGATTTCGAGCTTCTAACAGTCCTGAGGGTTCAAACGTGAGTACGACGGTGAAGTTGAGGATTCCCTTCAGGTTGATGCCTTCGGTTACAGTCGATTTCAAAGCTCGACTTCGTGACCTAGAAGTGAAAGCATACGGTGTTCGACTTGGATTTTTGGTATGTCGACGGTGGAGGCTGTGAGATCGGTGGATGGACGGGTCAGCAAAAAAAAAAATGGTGGTCAACAAGTAAAGGCTAGGGAGAGGGATTGAGTTCCTGGGGTGAATTCAGAAAAGAAGGGCATAAGGTAATTTTATTTATTTATTTTAAACTTGCCAGATCATTTTAGAAAGAAGAAAAAAGAAAAATAGTTTATTTAATTTAAAGTGTTTAATGGTGATTAAATTAAATGAAATAAAGAAATAAATTATTATCGATATGAATCTTAAATGAGGATAATTTATTTACACGATAACAGATCTCGGTGATGGCTTGACATCGTCTAATACTTCTCAATGGAATTAAAGTGGAATCGGAATAGATCGGGAAAATAAAAATCTCGGTGAGTAAATCTCACTCACCTTTTGAATTATTTTTATTCCATTAAAAATAATTGTTTGTGCTTGTGTGAATGCTTTCTGCTTGTTTTATATATATTAGTTATTAGGCTATTATATATATATATATATATATATATATTGGGTTGATTGATTGGTTGGATTCCCGCAGTCTCATTAGCGGATGCCCGCAGTTTCATAGCGGATGATTACCCTATACGCCCCACGCTATGATTAGTGGATGACCTTCTATACCGCGATATTCTGCCACGAAGCAGAATGGGTATTATTTATGTGCTAACATCTGTGGATGCAGGAAAACAGGTTGGAGGAATCCAACTGGATTCCTCAAAAATATATTATCTGTTTGTTTATTTGTTTGCATATATATATTTTTATATATGATGTGTTAGAAAAATAAATAATTCGTTGCTTTGTGTGTTTTATTACTGGGCTTAAGTAATGATATTTAAAAATATCATGGAAAGAGTATTTGAGATTTAAAGAGAAAATTCTATTTTTAAATAGAATTTGAATTTTTAATGGAAATAAAGTATAAACTTGTTTTTGAAAATAAAACAAGTAGTTTCTTTTTAAACGAAGTTTATAAATAGTTCTTTTATAACGAAGTTATAAGTGAAGTGAAAAGAATTATCATTTGATAATTCAGAAATAGAAACACCAGTGTGAAATTGGAATTTGAAATAAAATTTCAAAACAGGATGTGAAATGAAATTTTTAAATATATATAACTCAAATGAAATTTGAGTATAACATTTGAATTTTAAAAGGGGTTTAAATATTTGATTTTTAAGAGGAGATTGAATATTAGAAATTCAAATAAGAAGTTCAAATAGAATTTGAATAGACGAGATTAGAATGAAAAGTAGAATTTGAATTCAAGGAATTAAATTATAATTTGAATTCGAAGGAATTCGAATAAAGAAATTCAAATAGAGATTTGAATGTAGAATCTCAAAATAGAATTTGAAATATAGGATTTCAAAGAAGAATTGAATAGAATTTGAAATATAGTATTTCAAGGAAGAATTCAAATGTGAAATTTGAATAGAGATATGAATGGAATTTAAATATGAAATTTGAATTGAGATTTGAAATAGAAATTCGAGTATTGAATTTGAACATGGAATTGAATATAGGAATTCAAGTAGAAATTTGAATATGAGATTTCAAAATAGAATTTGAAATAAACTTTGAAAATAGGATTTCAAAGTAGAATCGGAAATAGAATTTCAAATAGGATTTCAAAATAGGAAATCCAAATGGTTTTGAAATGGAATTTGAATTCAAGGGAATTCAAATGGATTTGAATGAAGAAATTCAAATGGCGTTAATAATGAGTTTGAATATTAGAATTCAAATGGGATTGGAGATGAATTTGAATATTAGAATTCAAATGGAAAAGGAAAATGGAATTTGAATATAAGGGATTCAAATTGAATTCAAATAAGATTTAATCTATGGGATTTGAATATGAAATTCAAATGGGTTTTAAACTATGGAATTTTGAATATAGAATTTAAAAAGGAGTTTGAATATTTGAATTCCAATAGAATTCAAATATAGAAATTGGAATGTAGAAGTTAAAATGGAATTTAAAAGTAGAGTTTGAATAAAAGAATTCAAATGAATTCAAGTATTGAATTTGAATATAGGGAATTCAAATAGAAATTCAAGTATTGAATTTGAATATCCAATAGAAAAGGAATTGGGATTTGAAATATAGAATTCAAAAGTGAGATTGGAATTTGAATCAAGGAATTTAAATAGAGTAAAAATGGAATTAAATTCATTTTAAGAAGTTTAAAAAGTATATATATATATATAAATATAATTAAAACGAACTCGCCGCAGCGCTACAGTTCGTAAATTAGCGATTCGAACTTCAATTGAATATACAGAACGCAGTTGAAGTCGGAATTCTTCGAAACAAGAACCGTCAGGACCAGTTTGATAATAGTTTTCTAATGAAAGAGAAAAATCTGAATTTCGTCGTATAGATTTTGAGTTATGTCAAAATCAAATTTTTAGAAAAGCAGCGCCATAAACCATTATAAACCATAATGGATTTTATATATAAATATTGGGATTTTTAAGCAAATAAAAATCCGGATTGCCATTTAAAAATCTAGACTTGAGTTAGAAAATAAATGTGAACTCAAGTGAAGTAAAGAAGATGATTTTTGAAACAATAATCCTATTTTTGATTATTGAATAGAATTAACTAAATCAAAGGAGAATTAGTTAATTGAGTTTGAACTAAAGTCGAACTTTGAAAAGTGAAAATTTGGGATTGTAAATATATATTCGAAATCGAATATAGAACTTAAATTGAAATTTGAATTCAATTGATTGATAAGTAAGTGGAAATATATTTGAAACGTGTTGTATTCAAATATACAAGCGAAATAGGCAAAGAGATAGATAACGAGTTAATTTAACGAGTGGAGTCAAAACGAGTGTATGGGGTTGAAATAAATTGGACAGGTATAAACACACAGGAGACAGGTATGGGATAAAGTGATGAAGATTTAAATTTATGTGCTCGACAATAAGGTACATGTTTAAATTCATATATGGGTTTTATGCGCCGTATCGGCAAGCCGCTTGGCTTTTCCTTTTTCTTTTTGATTGAGGAAGATACCGGGAAGCTATTTGAAATTTCCCGATGCTCCCGATACAGGGGAGGTTATGGCGAAATTTTCCGGAAATTTAAGGAGTTAGAATATTTTTAAGATATTTTGATAATTTGAAATCATTGTATCGGCGTATTAAATTCGATAGTAAAGTGAATATAAAAATCGAATGTTGTAAACAAAAAGGGATAGAGATAAATGATTGGAATCGTTTCCAATTGCAAATAGAGATATTTTCTAATATATAGAAAATAAAAGAAGTTAATGTTTGGAAACGTTTTCCAAATGACATAAGAGGCAAGATGAGTATTGAAAATATTTGGGTAACAAATATTGATAAGGAAATAGAGAAGTGGGTTAATTAATGAATATTAATTAAAGGGCCCAGTGATTTGTTTGATATGTTGGATGAACACTTGTTTTTATTCGATAGTTAAATCACAGACTATCGAAGTTTTGACCATCGTTGTCAATATGGAGAGACCGGTTGGATTATTATCCGTGAACCACTCCGTATCGGCATAAGCGTTGCGAACCAAGTATGCTGAATATATTGAAGACGGAGTAAAGTGCAAGGGCTTTTCTATTAATAGAAATAGTGCCTTCGGTTTCGTTCAGTCCCAGAACGAACGTAAATGGACGAATGTCTGACAGAGTATTTCCAATGATCAAATGGGTTGGTCTGTATGAATGTATATGGTTGCAACGGATTTATCCCTTAGCATAATATCCAGAATATTTGTGCAAACTCAACCAGTGATTAACGGATCTGACAATGTGGCATTCAAAGTGATTGTGCTATCAATGAATGGTAAGTATGCGTAGCCTCAGGCCTCAACAACCAGGAAAGGACAAAAATTGGGCAGGCAGCATGGCTATGTGGGTCGCACCCATTAGGGTGTATAATCACCTATCTAGAGAAATTCCTTTTGTTTCTAAATCTATCGATTCTGCCCATTCGGGAAACGGTGGTTTGAGTCCAACCGTTGGTGATATACATTCGATACACTCAAGCGAAATGAGTGGTCGGTCATGTGTGGGCCAGGTTGCAAGACGTTCTTGTTGAACCCAGGTGTATTCCTCTCTAGAGATACATCATCGGAAGGTGGTTCCATACCTTGTCATGTTGGAAATCCAATCTCCAATAAGCGCCATGCGGTTATTGATTTTTACTATGTATGTGGAGCGTGAGATGCAAGCGTTCTGCTATTTGGTTATTTACTTGATGTAGACATTATTATAATATCACTGGATTTGATATCAAAGTGTTTTGGGTTATAGTAAGGTAAAAACCGTCCATGTTTATGTGTGGGCTGGTCTTAATATTATCTTTTCTTTCGAAAGGATTTTGAAAGTTAAACAAGTGGTTGGAGTTTACTCACACCAGTCCCATGACTGACCCAGAGTTTGTTTTGTTTTGTTTTTCCTAAACTCTTGGGTGCCCAAATTTGTACGGGCAGTCAAGTGTTTCAGGCTTTTACAGATACACTTGGAGGAGCTTGAAGCAGGAGGCTTCAACGTTAGTTATTTCGAGTTACTTCCGCTGAATCAAAAGTTATGTGTACTCTGATGATGGTATGTGTATATGTACAAAACAGATTTGTATTTAAAAGCTTATGTTATAGAATATATTTTATTCGTTCCGCTGTGAGTTGTGATCTTCGTTTTTTTCTTCTATTCTAATATTTCTTTCTTTCTATTCCTCACCCTCTATCTTCTTTCTAATGATGAGTCGTATTTCTGTGTTATTTGGGTTGGACGTGTTGTGTATTTAGTCAACTCAGATAGCACGGATTTGCGGGCCACTACAGTTGGTATCATAGCTTAGGTTGAGCGAACACCTAGGCTTGTGTGGCATGTGCTCATTAGAGATAGGGTCAGTAGTACCCTAGAATGAGTTGAGTATAGATACGAGAGAGCGTATTTGTTAGTTGATATAAAAGTTGTTTTATATTGTGTTGACTAGTCTGTGAGTGGTTTATGAATTCTGGTCGAATCGTGGGACGCCACGAAATCGATAGGAATTTCTAAACACTTGAACAGAAGACTGAACATGATATTTTTACCCGAAATTTCTATTTTGATATAGAAGAAAAAATTTTCTAGAATTATTATATGGATGTGTTGGATGTTGATTTTATAATCAAATGAGATTGTAAACTTAAAATGGTTATTCATAACCAAATAGAATTTGTATATGAATGATATATATACAAGTGAGATGAATTAGAATTGAAATTCAAACCAGAATTTGAAAATTTAATCCTGGGAAGTTTGAGATATTTTTGGAAGTATATTAACAATATAGCTTGGTTTTAAAAGGATTTTAAATGGATTTTGAAATTGTTAAGCACTGAACTCACTTCAGTGGCTGGGAAATAATTCTGATGATGATTGCAACATCATCAGTGTTCATTTCCGAGTTTCTAAGTGATGGATTGCTACCTTAGAAAAAGTTTTTGATGGAAATTTGTTTGAAAGGAAACAAGTGGTTTGAAAATTCAAATGTTTTGAATTTGAAATGAAAATAAATATATTTGTGGGATTTCAAAAGAATTTGAAAAGAAAACCCAGGGATTTGAATTCTGGAATTGAAATTTAACTTGAACAAGTTAAATGGGTCGAAGTGAATGAATTGATTAGAATCAATTTGAATAGGTTTAATGGAATATAGATTGGATATAAATGGATTGATCGTAGATCATTCGAATTAAATGTGTGAAGACCAAAAGTTTTGGTTGAAGTTAATTTGTTAAAATATGAGGAGTTGAGTTTCAACATAAGTGAGATGTGGGAAAGAAAATAGATTTGTATCCTTTTTCCTACCTTAGCAATTTCGAGGACGAAATTATTTTAAGGGGGGAAGAATGTAACGACCCAGATTTTTGAACAGTTTATTTAGTATGGTTTTAAATATTGAATCTATAATATAAATGGTATTTTTTGGGTTATCGATTAAATAAATCGAAAATACGATTTTTATTTTGATAGTCATCGAAATACGAAAACTGAAATAATTTAATTCAAAAATAAAACTGAATCGAAACAATTCAGTCAATCATTTTATATTCTATTTCAAAATAAACTATTATCAGGGGATTTAATTGTCTGAAATCAATTTATAGTTTTAATCGAGTTTAATTTAAATCGTTAATCTAAACTATGATTTGTTCTGTACAGTTGAATTAAATTTTAAAACTGGTCCCGTTGAGTTCAGAATATCGTATAATGTTGAAAATATCGGTCGTTGCGACTAGATAGTGGTTTGGGATTCAAATTTAAAGACCGCGATATAGTTTAGTTTTTAATTAAAGAAAAAATCAAATCAATACTTTAATCAGCCGACCTACATATGAAGATCTCGCAGCCTATTTCCTTTCTCGAGCAAAATGTTTTGTCTCCCAACTTCATTACTGAAGCAGACATGATACAATGGCCTTCGTACCTGTTGTCTGCCTTCGCGTCTATATAAAATCGAACCAGTCCCTCTAGCATTTCATGGCAGAAATCGAAGACCTCAAAAGGGAAATGGCGGCCTCGATTCTTTCTTCCCTCTTCTTTCATTTGATATCGCCATTCACCCTATCGATTTTAACCACTATCGAGACCCCAAATTACAACCTCCCAATACCCTGACACTTGACCTCGGCTAAGCGACGCTCGCGATGAGAAGTGGTGCTCCAAGAATGTCGTGACCTGGGAGGTATGAGACGCGGTGCACTTGGGGACATTCGACAGTTCAGCGATCGTTTAGGGTTACGGATTTTGGGGGATTTCGAGCTTCTAACAGTCCTGAGGGTTCAAACGTGAGTACGACGGTGAAGTTGAGGATTCCCTTCAGGTTGATGCCTTCGGTTACAGTCGATTTCAAAGCTCGACTTCGTGACCTAGAAGTGAAAGCATACGGTGTTCGACTTGGATTTTTGGTATGTCGACGATGGAGGCTGTGAGATCGGTGGATGGACGGGTCAGCAAAAAAAAAATGGTGGTCAACAAGTAAAGGCTAGGGAGAGGGATTGAGTTCCTGGGGTGAATTCAGAAAAGAAGGGCATAAGGTAATTTTATTTATTTATTTTAAACTTGCCAGATCATTTTAGAAAGAAGAAAAAAGAAAAATAGTTTATTTAATTTAAAGTGTTTAATGGTGATTAAATTAAATGAAATAAAGAAATAAATTATTATCGATATGAATCTTAAATGAGGATAATTTATTTACACGATAACAGATCTCGGTGATGGCTTGACATCGTCTAATACTTCTCAATGGAATTAAAGTGGAATCGGAATAGATCGGGAAAATAAAAATCTCGGTGAGTAAATCTCACTCACCTTTTGAATTATTTTTATTCCATTAAAAATAATTGTTTGTGCTTGTGTGAATGCTTTCTGCTTGTTTTATATATATTAGTTATTAGGCTATTATATATATATATATATATATATATATATATTGGGTTGATTGATTGGTTGGATTCCCGCAGTCTCATTAGCGGATGCCCGCAGTTTCATAGCGGATGATTACCCTATACGCCCCACGCTATGATTATTGGATGACCTTCTATACCGCGATATTCTGCCACGAAGCAGAATGGGTATTATTTATGTGCTAACATCTGTGGATGCAGGAAAACAGGTTGGAGGAATCCAACTGGATTCCTCAAAAATATATTATCTGTTTGTTTATTTGTTTGCATATATATATTTTTATATATGATGTGTTAGAAAAATAAATAATTCGTTGCTTTGTGTGTTTTATTACTGGGCTTAAGTAATGATATTTAAAAATATCATGGAAAGAGTATTTGAGATTTAAAGAGAAAATTCTATTTTTAAATAGAATTTGAATTTTTAATGGAAATAAAGTATAAACTTGTTTTTGAAAATAAAACAAGTAGTTTCTTTTTAAACGAAGTTTATAAATAGTTCTTTTATAACGAAGTTATAAGTGAAGTGAAAAGAATTATCATTTGATAATTCAGAAATAGAAACACCAGTGTGAAATTGGAATTTGAAATAAAATTTCAAAACAGGATGTGAAATGAAATTTTTAAATATATATAACTCAAATGAAATTTGAGTATAACATTTGAATTTTAAAAGGGGTTTAAATATTTGATTTTTAAGAGGAGATTGAATATTAGAAATTCAAATAAGAAGTTCAAATAGAATTTGAATAGACGAGATTAGAATGAAAAGTAGAATTTGAATTCAAGGAATTAAATTATAATTTGAATTCGAAGGAATTCGAATAAAGAAATTCAAATAGAGATTTGAATGTAGAATCTCAAAATAGAATTTGAAATATAGGATTTCAAAGAAGAATTGAATAGAATTTGAAATATAGTATTTCAAGGAAGAATTCAAATGTGAAATTTGAATAGAGATATGAATGGAATTTAAATATGAAATTTGAATTGAGATTTGAAATAGAAATTCGAGTATTGAATTTGAACATGGAATTGAATATAGGAATTCAAGTAGAAATTTGAATATGAGATTTCAAAATAGAATTTGAAATAAACTTTGAAAATAGGATTTCAAAGTAGAATCGGAAATAGAATTTCAAATAGGATTTCAAAATAGGAAATCCAAATGGTTTTGAAATGGAATTTGAATTCAAGGGAATTCAAATGGATTTGAATGAAGAAATTCAAATGGTGTTAATAATGAGTTTGAATATTAGAATTCAAATGGGATTGGAGATGAATTTGAATATTAGAATTCAAATGGAAAAGGAAAATGGAATTTGAATATAAGGGATTCAAATTGAATTCAAATAAGATTTAATCTATGGGATTTGAATATGAAATTCAAATGGGTTTTAAACTATGGAATTTTGAATATAGAATTTAAAAAGGAGTTTGAATATTTGAATTCCAATAGAATTCAAATATAGAAATTGGAATGTAGAAGTTAAAATGGAATTTAAAAGTAGAGTTTGAATAAAAGAATTCAAATGAATTCAAGTATTGAATTTGAATATAGGGAATTCAAATAGAAATTCAAGTATTGAATTTGAATATCCAATAGAAAAGGAATTGGGATTTGAAATATAGAATTCAAAAGTGAGATTGGAATTTGAATCAAGGAATTTAAATAGAGTAAAAATGGAATTAAATTCATTTTAAGAAGTTTAAAAAGTATATATATATAAATATAATTAAAACGAACTCGCCGCAGCGCTGCAGTTCGTAAATTAGCGATTCGAACTTCAATTGAATATACAGAACGCAGTTGAAGTCGGAATTCTTCGAAACAAGAATCGTCAGGACCAGTTTGATAATAGTTTTCTAATGAAAGAGAAAAATCTGAATTTCGTCGTATAGATTTTGAGTTATGTCAAAATCAAATTTTTAGAAAAGCAGCGCCATAAACCATTATAAACCATAATGGATTTTATATATAAATATTGGGATTTTTAAGCAAATAAAAATCCGGATTGCCATTTAAAAATCTAGACTTGAGTTAGAAAATAAATGTGAACTCAAGTGAAGTAAAGAAGATGATTTTTGAAACAATAATCCTATTTTTGATTATTGAATAGAATTAACTAAATCAAAGGAGAATTAGTTAATTGAGTTTGAACTAAAGTCGAACTTTGAAAAGTGAAAATTTGGGATTGTAAATATATATTCGAAATCGAATATAGAACTTAAATTGAAATTTGAATTCAATTGATTGATAAGTAAGTGGAAATATATTTGAAACGTGTTGTATTCAAATATACAAGCGAAATAGGCAAAGAGATAGATAACGAGTTAATTTAACGAGTGGAGTCAAAACGAGTGTATGGGGTTGAAATAAATTGGACAGGTATAAACACACAGGAGACAGGTATGGGATAAAGTGATGAAGATTTAAATTTATGTGCTCGACAATAAGGTACATGTTTAAATTCATATATGGGTTTTATGCGCCGTATCGGCAAGCCGCTTGGCTTTTCCTTTTTCTTTTTGATTGAGGAAGATACCGGGAAGCTATTTGAAATTTCCCGATGCTCCCGATACAGGGGAGGTTATGGCGAAATTTTCCGGAAATTTAAGGAGTTAGAATATTTTTAAGATATTTTGATAATTTGAAATCATTGTATCGGCGTATTAAATTCGATAGTAAAGTGAATATAAAAATCGAATGTTGTAAACAAAAAGGGATAGAGATAAATGATTGGAATCGTTTCCAATTGCAAATAGAGATATTTTCTAATATATAGAAAATAAAAGAAGTTAATGTTTGGAAACGTTTTCCAAATGACATAAGAGGCAAGATGAGTATTGAAAATATTTGGGTAACAAATATTGATAAGGAAATGGAGAAGTGGGTTAATTAATGAATATTAATTAAAGGGCCCAGTGATTTGTTTGATATGTTGGATGAACACTTGTTTTTATTCGATAGTTAAATCACAGACTATCGAAGTTTTGACCATCGTTGTCAATATGGAGAGACCGGTTGGATTATTATCCGTGAACCACTCCGTATCGGCATAAGCGTTGCGAACCAAGTATGCTGAATATATTGAAGACGGAGTAAAGTGCAAGGGCTTTTCTATTAATAGAAATAGTGCCTTCGGTTTCGTTCAGTCCCAGAACGAACGTAAATGGACGAATGTCTGACAGAGTATTTCCAATGATCAAATGGGTTGGTCTGTATGAATGTATATGGTTGCAACGGATTTATCCCTTAGCATAATATCCAGAATATTTGTGCAAACTCAACCAGTGATTAACGGATCTGACAATGTGGCATTCAAAGTGATTGTGCTATCAATGAATGGTAAGTATGCGTAGCCTCAGGCCTCAACAACCAGGAAAGGACAAAAATCGGGCAGGCAGCATGGCTATGTGGGTCGCACCCATTAGGGTGTATAATCACCTATCTAGAGAAATTCCTTTTGTTTCTAAATCTATCGATTCTGCCCATTCGGGAAACGGTGGTTTGAGTCCAACCGTTGGTGATATACATTCGATACACTCAAGCGAAATGAGTGGTCGGTCATGTGTGGGCCGGGTTGCAAGACGTTCTTGTTGAACCCAGGTGTATTCCTCTCTAGAGATACATCATCGGAAGGTGGTTCCATACCTTGTCATGTTGGAAATCCAATCTCCAATAAGCGCCATGCGGTTATTGATTTTTACTATGTATGTGGAGCGTGAGATGCAAGCGTTCTGCTATTTGGTTATTTACTTGATGTAGACATTATTATAATATCACTGGATTTGATATCAAAGTGTTTTGGGTTATAGTAAGGTAAAAACCGTCCATGTTTATGTGTGGGCTGGTCTTAATATTATCTTTTCTTTCGAAAGGATTTTGAAAGTTAAACAAGTGGTTGGAGTTTACTCACACCAGTCCCATGACTGACCCAGAGTTTGTTTTGTTTTGTTTTTCCTAAACTCTTGGGTGCCCAAATTTGTACGGGCAGTCAAGTGTTTCAGGCTTTTACAGATACACTTGGAGGAGCTTGAAGCAGGAGGCTTCAACGTTAGTTATTTCGAGTTACTTCCGCTGAATCAAAAGTTATGTGTACTCTGATGATGGTATGTGTATATGTACAAAACAGATTTGTATTTAAAAGCTTATGTTATAGAATATATTTTATTCGTTCCGCTGTGAGTTGTGATCTTCGTTTTTTCTTCTATTCTAATATTTCTTTCTTTCTATTCCTCACCCTCTATCTTCTTTCTAATGATGAGTCGTATTTCTGTGTTATTTGGGTTGGACGTGTTGTGTATTTAGTCAACTCAGATAGCACGGATTTGCGGGCCACTACAGGCGCACCTGCCAAGTGCGCCCATACAAATCCAGCACCGAATTCTGGAGTGTTCTGAGGTGACATGTCTTCTTTTGAGTGGCTGGATGATGTGTATTCGAGCTGTGCGATTCTGATGACTTCTGGACTGATCTGAAGGCTCTAAATCACCCTATCCTACTATAAATACATCCCTAACCTAAACCTAAGTCTCTAACACAATTCTCTAGCCTCCATTGCTCTCTTCTTCTAATTAAAAATAAAAATGGCGTCGCTACTCTGCTAGAATCAAAACTAGAAGTCAATCAACATCATCCTAAATTCAAATTTGAGATAAAAGCTTCTGCAACAATTCTGTAACAACTAAAGTTCTTTCTTTAATCCAATCAAGGCAAGTACAGTTATTTTCTGCTATAAACATTAATTATAATTCTGATATGCTTTTAAATCTGAATCTGAGATTGTATATCTGTCAGATCTGTTTTTCTGTGACTGTTCTGTATCCCTTTCTGCTTCCTTTCCGTTTCTATAGCCAGGCTACCACGAGCCTGTGCCTAATCTCATAAGAGATTAACGTATGAACGCAAATTTTGGGATAAATAATGAATGATGCGAAATTTGACGAGACTGAATTGAACATATGACTTTAGATCTGAGGCATAAAATATATTGACATATGACTTGGGATTGGATGCATGAATTTGACTGTAAACATATAATTTATATATGTTGTATGCATAGTGTACGTTGTAATCTAGATCTGTAACTAATTAGAGAAATGAACATATGTTATTTAGATCTGTAATTAATTAGAAAAATAAGCATATGTTATAAACTAGTTTTAGACCTATGCATATTCTGTGATAAAAGAAGAAGAGGAACCACTGTAAGATTACATATGATTTGAGACTTTGGACAAAATGCATATAAAAGTCAAGATCTGATTTTTAGAAGATATGATTTAAAGATTTAGATTGTTGGGTATAGTTTGCATAATGATTCATGACTTAAAAAGAAGAAGATATGGAAACTTAGGTGTAAAGATTTACATTAATTAGGATATCTATTATTGTGATTACACCTAAATAGGGATTTTTGGATATATGGCATGCATTGAAATTAATGGTTATATTTGGTATAATTTATATGTGAATCTACTGTAAAATGCTAGTTTAACAAAAATTGGAACATATGTTATATGGCAAATTATGTCCATATTCTGCGCTTATGCAAACATGGAGTATATGTTGTGAATCATGACAATTATGTAGGCATATGAATTTAGGCCAATTTATGATTAGGCAAGGCATGTAAACAGAACCTTTAGAAATATTAAATTTGCTAAATCTGCTAATTTGCCAAGTTGCCTAAACTGCTAGTTTTGTTATATTGCCTAGACTGCTAATTAGATTGAAATGCCTAATCTGTTAAATTTGTCGGTTGAAATGCCTAACCTGTTATATGCCAAAATCTGCTAAGTTGCTAAATCTGTTAAATCCGTTAAGTCATATAAAATCTGTTATCTGCTAAAATCTGTTACCTGCTGTGTTGATATAATCATCCTGTTATTGATATAATCTGAATTGGCATATATATTGGGCGTGCGCATAAACGGTAAATTATTAATTAATTGGCCACAAAAGATAAATGTGACTAACTCGAGGTTAGAATGAGTTTGCGGCGTAATTCTGCCCGGAACCGCCCGGCACATCCAGTAGCCGCAAACAATAGGTTCTAATGTGAGAAGTTAGTCATAACCTGCTTAAGACACGAGGTTAGGTCTGGCTTGTGGCAGAAGTCTGCTCGGAACCGCCCGGCCCATCCAGCGGCCACAAGCTAGCGACCTAATGTGAGAGGTCTGGGCATTAATAATTAATTAATGCAAATCTAAGATAAGAATGACGTCTAAAACGTATTGGGGGAAAATAGGGTTAAACCAACTGGATTAATAGGTGTAGTAAACCCGTCCATGAATCTGTAGGCCCAATACAAAGTTAGACAAATCTGAAAAATCTGTACATCTGATCTGTTAGTCTGAAAACTTGTTAACTTAATCTGTGAACTAGTAAATCTGAATTCTGTATGCCTGAACTTGTAAACAAGTTAATCTGAGATCTGTTAGTCTGGGGACACAAGGTTAGGAGGGGAATTACTTGTGTCATCTGTTGTTTGGGACCCATATTAGTCAGTAACCCTTTCTGGTATCAAAACTTTGACCCAACAGTAGGTAGGGTCCGGGCACGCTTACTGAACTAATTATAAGTGGTTCATTCTGATAATGGCGAGGGGTGTTGATGGTGCGTTCCAACCGGGTCATGTGCGTGCATGGATCCCGGTCTGCCTCTGAGGATGTAAGACGCCGTGACATCTGTAAATAGGTCTGTGCCAATTGGTTGTCACTTTAGGGAGTGATACACCCTACTGTGGGGCCGACACAGGATATTTATGTATTAGGGAGCCGGTCGCTTGGGGTAGGGTTTTAGGGTACGCTTAGTTCTGTCTGTTTCTGTTGGTACCGTCTGTTTCTGTTGGGTGGTAACACCTGTCTGTTTCTGTATGGTACCGTCTGTTCGGGTGGTAAAGGCCCATTACTAGTGTACACCTAATTCTACATTCTGTTTCCGTAGGGATAAATCTGTTTCTGCTTCTGTCTGTTTCTGATCGGGTAGTAAAGGCCCATTATTAGCATTCTGTTTCTGTTAAAGTATTCTGTACCCGTTCCTGCTTCAATTTAGACATTAGGGTGACACCTAATTCTGCTATACTAGTATTAGTGCAGAGAAGTGTAAAACAATAGTTTATGTCATTCTGTTTTTCTGTTATATCTGCTACACCTGTTACAGTTATCTCACATCCAGTTTTATGTTCATATCATATTATTATTATCTGTTCATATGCTGAAAGTCACTGGACTTGCCAGACTTTTTGTCTGACCCTTGTTGTTTCGCCTCCTTTCTTCCGTTTCCCCCCAGGTTATCCAAGGAGGGAATACTTTAGCTTGATCCGGATTTCCCTTTGCTTGAAGTGCTTAAAGTATGGCTTGGCTCTGTATAGCTTCCGTTCCATGGGGATTATGATTTTAAACCATGCATTTTGAAGGCTTTTGTACAAGACTGATATTTTGTACTTGAATTCTGAAATTTGAAAGGATGTAACCATATTAATTTTTGTTTCCACTGTAATAAAGTTAAAAAAAATTCAAATACTGTTTTACATGTCTTGTAAGTTTCTGTTCTGTTTACTAAAATGCTCCACCAAAGTTAAGGCATTCCCTTTGTGAGTGACCTTAACGGAGGTGGGGTGTTACACTTGGTATGAGAGCTGAAGGTTACCAGATTGGGTAAAGTTTTTGAGAACTATTTTCAAAAAAAAAAGGTTTTGGAAGGAAGTATTTTCAAAAATAAAGCTTATTTTGAAAAACATGATCCCCAAGAGCCATATATCTTTCTTTCAGTCCTTTTTGTATTGAACCTTTCCTTTTTCGTTCCAGCATGTCTGAAGCATCTGAGATACCAGAGGGTGTTCATGTACCCGGTTGGTTTCGTCAATATCTTGAGGCTAGGACCGCCGCTGCAGGTCCAGCAAATGATCCCCCTCCTCCACCCCCTCCTCGTGCAATTGCTTTCTCAAAGATCTGTAGAGATTTTAGGGCCATGGGTGGGAAGGATTTCAAAGGAACTGAATCATTCGTAGAAGCAAGGAATTGGCTCAAAGAAACTGAGGATCTATTCGTTATCTTCGTGGTGGACGATAGGCAGAAGGTACAGTTGGCAGTATGGCTGCTCAAAGACGAAGCTTCCTACTGGTGGGAAGTCACTAACGCCAAGAGGCCGGTTGAGACATGGATGGATTTCAGAACAAGGTTTGAGACAATTTTCCTCTCGCAAGCTGAACGAAGTTTGCAATTGGAAAAGTTCTTATCTCTTAAGCAAGGAAGTATGACGGTTAAGGAATACGTCAACCAGTTCAACCAACTGGCTAGGTTCGGATTGGATTTAGTCAACACTCAGCATAAAAAGGCTCTCCGCTTTGTTAAAGGATTGAACGAGCCACTGCACAGCCTAGCCATGACCCATGTACCCATGGGGGCAACTTACGAGAAATTGGTGGATATGGCACTACTGCACGAGGAAGACAAGGGCCCGAAAGAGACAAAGAAGGAAGAACCACAGAATAAGAAAGCGGGGCCCAAAAAGGAAACACAAAAGAAGGATGAAAAGTCTGAAGATAAGAAGGGGAAAAAGTGCTTTACTTGTGGGAGCTCGACTCATCTGAACAAGGATTGCAGAAAAAGGAAGGGCGCTTGCTTCAACTGTGGGGAGATGAGACACTTCACTAGGGACTGCCCGAAGAGACGAGGACAAGGAGGGCAGGCGAACACTCTTGAGGCTAGTGGCTAGGATAGAAATAGGAAAATTTCTATAGTAGGTTTAATTTCTTTATCTGATTATGGAGTTAAGACTTTTTCTGATTCTGGTATTTTGATTTTGTAATCGATACTCTGCACTTTAATACTAGTATTATTTCTGAATTCCACTGTAGACTCAGACCCATAAGGGTTATGGCTCATCTGTTTGAGATTGGGGTTTGAGGGATATCTGTGTTAGGCGTCAAGTATGACGCATACATTCTGAGTTTTCGTGGGGTATGATTTTATCATGCTTAGCTTCCTAAGAATCATTAGGGAACCTGATCTGTACCAGTAGTCTGTAAATATCTAAATACTTTTGATAGGATTTCCAGTTTTGACATTGTCTAAAGAAGGTAATCCTTTGGGTGTCAATTTGATGTTGGTTTCGGTCTTTGGGGCCGATACTTAGGACCCATGTCTAATGGGAACCAAATTTTCATTCTATCTGTACTTGCTTCCATCATTCGACTGTATCCTATCGATCGAATCTTCGAACTTTAGGTAGAAACTAATGGGTGTAAACATGTGTTTGAGACATGTTATGTTTGATGGTTGCAAGTGGATGCAAGTGGTTGCTAGTGGTTGCCCGTGGATGCATATACACACACTAGGCACTAGATCGGCTCGAAAACACTCTCATACTGCATATGGATGTGTGAGCATTTTTCAATTCTTGTGGATGCAAAATGGTTGATTCAGCACATGGATGTTGCATTTGAGTGAATAATTGTGCACTCATATAGAAATAATATATATCATTAGGATTCTATTGCATACATGTTGGACTCATGGCACTGACATAATTCGCATTAAGGAGGTCAACTGAATCAGTAGACCGCCTGATCCTTGCATTAGATAAGGAGCATATACACACACTTTTGCATATGTTCATACAACATTAGAAGTTTTCTAAGGACAATGGATGCTTGTGGATGATGGTTGAGTAGATGGGTGATTGGATGGTAGGACACATTCTTCTTAGCTTGAAGATTTCGGGGACGAAATCCTCTAAAGAGGGGAGAATGTAACACCCCGTATTTTCTGTAAACATAAGAGTTAAAAATCAAGGTATAATTAATTTTTAGGAGAAGAAATAAGGGAAACGGGTTGCGCCATTGTGTTCGTCTCGGAAAAATACGCGAAATAGAGTCCGAAATTGATTAAATCGGAGTCCGTATGAAGAAGATATGGACGAACGAAGTTAGGCAGAAAAACCGGAAACATGCCAGAATACACTGGCGCACTTGTGAAGTGCGCCAGTACAAAAATACACTGGCGCACCTGCCAAGTGCGCCCATACAAATCCAGCACCGAATTCTGGAGTGTTCTGAGGTGACGTGTCTTCTTTTGAGTGGCTGGATGATGTGTATTCGAGCTGTGCGATTCTGATGACTTCTGGACTGATCTGAAGGCTCTAAATCACCCTATCCTCCTATAAATACATCCCTAACCTAAACCTAAGTCTCTAACACAATTCTCTAGCCTCCATTGCTCTCTTCTTCTAATTAAAAATAAAAATGGCGTCGCTACTCTGCTAGAATCAAAACTAGAAGTCAATCAACATCATCCTAAATTCAAATTTGAGATAAAAGCTTCTGCAACAATTCTGTAACAACTAAAGTTCTTTCTTTAATCCAATCAAGGCAAGTACAGTTATTTTCTGCTATAAACATTAATTATAATTCTGATATGCTTTTAAATCTGAATCTGAGATTGTATATCTGTCAGATCTGTTTTTCTGTGACTGTTCTGTATCCCTTTCTGCTTCCTTTCCGTTTCTATAGCCAGGCTACCACGAGCCTGTGCCTAATCTCATAAGAGATTAACGTATGAACGCAAATTTTGGGATAAATAATGAATGATGCGAAATTTGACGAGACTGAATTGAACATATGACTTTAGATCTGAGGCATAAAATATATTGACATATGACTTGGGATTGGATGCATGAATTTGACTGTAAACATATAATTTATATATGTTGTATGCATAGTGTACGTTGTAATCTAGATCTGTAACTAATTAGAGAAATGAACATATGTTATTTAGATCTGTAATTAATTAGAAAAATAAGCATATGTTATAAACTAGTTTTAGACCTATGCATATTCTGTGATAAAAGAAGAAGAGGAACCACTGTAAGATTACATATGATTTGAGACTTTGGACAAAATGCATATAAAAGTCAAGATCTAATTTTTAGAAGATATGATTTAAAGATTTAGATTGTTGGGTATAGTTTGCATAATGATTCATGACTTAAAAAGAAGAAGATATGGAAACTTAGGTGTAAAGATTTACATTAATTAGGATATCTATTATTGTGATTACACCTAAATAGGGATTTTTGGATATATGGCATGCATTGAAATTAATGGTTATATTTGGTATAATTTATATGTGAATCTACTGTAAAATGCTAGTTTAACAAAAATTGGAACATATGTTATATGGCAAATTATGTCTATATTCTGCGCTTATGCAAACATGGAGTATATGTTGTGAATCATGACAATTATGTAGGCATATGAATTTAGGCCAATTTATGATTAGGCAAGGCATGTAAACAGAACCTTTAGAAATATTAAATTTGCTAAATCTGCTAATTTGCCAAGTTGCCTAAACTGCTAGTTTTGTTATATTGCCTAGACTGCTAATTAGATTGAAACGCCTAATCTGTTAAATTTGTCGGTTGAAATGCCTAACCTGTTATATGCCAAAATCTGCTAAGTTGCTAAATCTGTTAAATCCGTTAAGTCATATAAAATCTGTTATCTGCTAAAATCTGTTATCTGCTGTGTTGATATAATCATCCTGTTATTGATATAATCTGAATTGGCATATATATTGGGCGTGCGCATAAACGGTAAATTATTAATTAATTGGCCACAAAAGATAAACGTGACTAACTCGAGGTTAGAATGAGTTTGCGGCGTAATTCTGCCCGGAACCGCCCGGCACATCCAGTAGCCGCAAACAATAGGTTCTAATGTGAGAAGTTAGTCATAACCTGCTTAAGACACGAGGTTAGGTCTGGCTTGTGGCAGAAGTCTGCCCGGAACCGCCCGGCCCATCCAGCGGCCACAAGCTAGCGACCTAATGTGAGAGGTCTGGGCATTAATAATTAATTAATGCAAATCTAAGATAAGAATGACGTCTAAAACGTATTGGGGGAAAATAGGGTTAAACCAACTGGATTAATAGGTGTAGTAACCCGTCCATGAATCTGTAGGCCCAATACAAAGTTAGACAAATCTGAAAAATCTGTACATCTGATCTGTTAGTCTGAAAACTTGTTAACTTAATCTGTGAACTAGTAAATCTGAATTCTGTATGCCTGAACTTGTAAACAAGTTAATCTGAGATCTGTTAGTCTGGGGACACAAGGTTAGGAGGGGAATTACTTGTGTCATCTGTTGTTTGGGACCCATATTAGTCAGTAACCCTTTCTGGTATCAAAACTTTGACCCAACAGTAGGTAGGGTCCGGGCACGCTTACTGAACTAATTATAAGTGGTTCATTCTGATAATGGCGAGGGGTGTTGATGGTGCGTTCCAACCGGGTCATGTGCGTGCATGGATCTCGGTCTGCCTCTGAGGATGTAAGACGCCGTGACATCTGTAAATAGGTCTGTGCCAATTGGTTGTCACTTTAGGGAGTGATACACCCTACTGTGGGGCCGACACAGGATATTTATGTATTAGGGAGCCGGTCGCTTGGGGTAGGGTTTTAGGGTACGCTTAGTTCTGTCTGTTTCTGTTGGTACCGTCTGTTTCTGTTGGGTGGTAACACTTGTCTGTTTCTGTGTGGTACCGTCTGTTCGGGTGGTAAAGGCCCATTACTAGTGTACACCTAATTCTACATTCTGTTTCCGTAGGGATAAATCTGTTTCTGCTTCTGTCTGTTTCTGATCGGGTAGTAAAGGCCCATTATTAGCATTCTGTTTCTGTTAAAGTATTCTGTACCCGTTCCTGCTTCAATTTAGACATTAGGGTGACACATAATTCTGCTATACTAGTATTAGTGCAGAGAAGTGTAAAACAATAGTTTATGTCATTCTGTTTTTCTGTTATATCTGCTACACCTGTTACAGTTATCTCACATCCAGTTTTATGTTCATATCATATTATTATTATCTGTTCATATGCTGAAAGTCACTGGACTTGCCAGACTTTTTGTCTGACCCTTGTTGTTTCGCCTCCTTTCTTCCGTTTCCCCCCCAGGTTATCCAAGGAGGGAATACTTTAGCTTGATCCGGATTTCCCTTTGCTTGAAGGGCTTAAAGTATGGCTTGGCTCTGTATAGCTTCCGTTCCATGGGGATTATGATTTTAAAACATGCATTTTGAAGGATTTTGTACAAGACTGATATTTTGTACTTGAATTCTGAAATTTGAAAGGATGTAACCATATTAATTTTTGTTTCCGCTGTAATAAAGTTAAAAAAATTTCAAATACTGTTTTACATGTCTTGTAAGTTTCTGTTCTGTTTACTAAAATGCTCCACCAAAGTTAAGGCATTCCCTTTGTGAGTGTGCTTAACGGAGGTGGGGTGTTACACTCCCTTTCACTCCAAATCGCATCACCCCTGAAGCGCCGAACCCTGATCAACATCAGCCACCTGAAGCGCCTCATCTTTCTCCTCCTTCACCGTTAAGGGCACCCCGTTCGAAGGTCCCTGGTGGCCAGAAAACACCCCTAACCGCCGCGCCTCTGGGTGTGCGAACCGAGAAATCTAGGACGTTAAAACTCATCTCATCCGTTTAGATTGTAGATGACTCCATGCTCTTCAATTTTTGTTTTGGTTTCATATGATTTTATTGCATAAATGGAGAGAAAAGAAGGATTGAAATTCGAAGTTGTATGGCCATTGATTCATGAAGGTGGCGGCTCGTCTAATAGAGGATTAGGGTTTTGTGGTCTTTGCTTAGTGTATTTTATAATATTTTAATGTAAACTTTACAATTAAATCCATACATCTTAAACCAATCTGATTTCAGCCCAATGAAGGATGTTCCTAAGCAAATACCCCCGTTCCGGACGTAATGGGCTAGGTCCCATCAGCCCTAATGAAAGTTTTCAACGTGTTTTTCTCAATTTAATATATAAATAATTATATTATTTAATTTGATCGTGCATTTAAATTCACCGGGGCCACATACGGACTCTAAAAATTCCATAAAAATTATTTCTAGCTATGTTTTGACGATACGGTTCTAATAAGACTAATTTCGTCGAATTCTGAGACCGTTTGAAAAATGGTCATTTTCTGGTCGATCAGATTTGACTGAAATTGACAAAATACGTTTTCTATTGCCACGCTCACATATTAATTCGAAAAAATTATGAAAACTGAAACCTAGCAATAATTTGACATTCCAAATCCAATAAAAGTGGTTTCGTCGAAAACGGAGGTCGTTTGAAAAATAGCAATTTTTAATATTAAAAAATATATAAATTCTACAGCGACTATTCTAAAATTCAAACTGGGCATAACTTTTGATTCCCGCTATGAAATTGCAATTTTTCAGATTCATTGGAAAGATATTTTTAAATAGATTCCAATATTTTTGGTTTCACTAAAATCTGGTTTATTTTGCATCCTGTACATTCGGTCAAAGTTCAAGTTTGACTTTTCAAACTACCGCGCTATTTCTAACTTCTTTTATAATTAAAATTAAAATTTTCGTTCTAACTTCGATTTAGATAAATTTTTTCATCGTTATTATTTAAAATAAATTATTTTTACTATTAAAATTTCTAAAATAAAATTTTTAAATTGGTTCAGAATTTGCGGGTTATTACAAAATCCGTATTCCGCATCCTTAACAATTGGTATTAGAGCATAGATCTTCAAAAAGTTCATAATCTGATTTTTGAAAATATTAAATGGAAAATTGTAAAATGATTTATAACATTAGCCTTAATTCATGCATTGCGTCAATGTTAGAAGAGTTAACATCCAATTATGTTGAAAAATCAAGTGATATACTAAATTTGTCCAATACAGGAAAAGATTTGTTACATGGCTATTGGAAATTCAAATTCTGAAAATATGTGTTACATGGCTGTTGAGAATTCAAATTCTAATGGACAAATGATGGAGATCAAAAAGGACAAATGGATATTGGATAGTGTCTGTTCAAGATATATGATGGGAAATCCAGAATTACTGAATAATTTAATTTACGAAAATGGTGGAATGGTCAACTTTGGTGATAACATAAAATGATATATAGTTGGCATCGGCAATGTCGGTAATTCTGAGACTCCTACTATTTCTGATGTTTTATTAGTTAGGAATTTAAAACATAACCTACTATGTAAGTCAACTTTGCGATAAAGACTATAAAATTAATTTTGAAAAAGATAAACGCTTTATAGAAGATAGGAATTCAAAAATAATATTCGAAGGAGATAAAAATAAAAATATCTATATATTAAGTATGAAAATATCCAGCGATTGTTTATGTCTTATGGCTAATAAAAGTGACCCTTGGATTTGGCATAAGAGATTCGATGATATAAATTTCAAATACATTTCTAAGATTTCAAAATTAGATTCAATTAGGGGATTACCCAAAATGAAATTTATGGAAAATAATTTATACGATGCATGTCAATTCGGAAAACCAAAAAGAAGTTCATTTAAATCAAAAGAGGAAATTACAACTTCGAAACCATTAGAGTTAATTCATATGGATCTATTTGGTCCATCCTAAACTCAATCAATAAATCACAACAGATATGTTTACGTAACAATTGATGATTTTTTTAGATTTACTTGGCCTTTGTTTCTTAAAAATAAAAGTGATGTTTTTGATCAATTTAAAACCTTTGCTAAAAGAATTCAAAATTTATTATCTTTAAAAATCAAAACAATACATAGTGACCAAGATGTAGAGTTCGAAAAGGAAAATTTTGAAAAATTTTGTAATAAAAAGGGGATAACCCATAATTTTTCCTTCCCCAGAACCCCTTAACAAAACGGAGTAGTTGAACGTAAAAATAGTCAATTTAAGAATGTGCTAGAACCATGTTATCAGATAGTAATTTACTAAGGAATTTTTGGGCTGAGGCAGTTCTAATAGCTTGTTATATTTTAAATAGAATTTTAATAAAACCTTTTACCCATAAAACACCAATTGAACTTTTATACAATGAAAAGCCAAAAGTATCATATTTTAAAATATTTGGAAGTAAATGTTTTATTCTTAATACTAAAGAAAATTTAGATAAATTCGACTCGAAATCTGATAAAGGAATATTTATTGGATACTCAGATAGAAGTAAAGCATACAGAGTTTTTAATTTAAGAAATAATACCATTGAAGAAACATTAAATGTATCCTTTGACGACATAAAAATATAACAAAACATAATGAAGATAAAAGTGAAAATGAGTTTGATGAAACAAATAATGAAGATGATCAACCAAATAAAAGATTTAGATTATTAAGAGATAACCCTGTAGAAAATATCTTAGGAGATATTGAATTTGTTGTTAAAACTAGAGACCAATTAAATAATATGAGTAATTAAGCTTTTATTTCAACTATTAAAGCTAAGAATCCAAAGGAAGCATCATCCGACGATTCATGGATCCTTGTTGTGCAAGAGGAATTAAATAAATTTACCTGGAATGATGTATGGGAAATTGTTCCTAGACCAGAGAATAAAATTGTGACTGGAACTAAATGGGTTTATAAAAATAAAATGAATGAACATGGTGAAGTCATAAGAAATAAAGAATGGTTAGTTGCATAAGGTTAAAGTCAAGAAGAGGGAATAGATTATGATGAAACCTTTGCCTTCGTAGCAAGATTAGAAGCAATTAGAAGCCTATTAGCTTTCGCTAACCATAATAATTTCAAATTATTTCAAATGGATATTAAAAGTGCCTTTCTAAACAGATATTTTAAAGAAGATGTATATATAGAGCAACCTCCTCATTTTAAAGACGAAATTTTTCCAAACCACGTATATAAATTTAAGAAAGTGTTATATGGATTAAAACAAGCCCCTAGAGCCTAGTATGATAGATTAAGAAATTATTTATTACAATCTAATTTTAAGATTGGTAAAATAGATAATACACTTATTATTAAGAGAAATAAAAACGATATTCAATTAACATACGTTGATGATATAATATTTGGATCAACCAATAACCAAATAAATAAAGAATTGAAGCAGAATATGTCATTTCTTAGGACATTCACCAGTCTCTTGGTTTAGTAAAAAGCAAAATACAGTATCCTTGTCAACAATTGAAGTAGAATATATCTCTAGCTTTGGCTTGTTCACAAGTAATATATATATACATATATATATATATATATATATATATGCAACAAACTCTAAATGATTTTGGATTAAAAATAAATAAATCACCAATATACTGTGATAATACAAACGCTATAAATATATCTAAAAATCCAGCTCATTATTCAAGAACTAAACATATAGATATAAGACATCATTTTCTAAGAGATAATGTTAGTAATGAGAAAATTTCACTTGGATTCATGAAAACTTAAAAACAAATAGCAGATATATAAATAAAACCTTTTAATGAAGCAACATTCACTAAATTTAGAAGAGAATTAGGCATTTGTTCTTTAAGTGAAATAGAATAATTAAATTATAAAATAAATGACAAAAATATGAAAAATAAAATAAAATTATATATATGTCGACATGTGCAAAGTAGTATGTTGACACATAACTGCCAGAATTTTTAAAATTAATTCCCATAAAAAGGTAGTTACAAAATCCATTTAAACTTCTTATTTCGAATTTTTTTCTTCATCTTCTCATTTCATTTCTGGAAAAAAAATCTAAACCAAATAGAGCAATGGCCTCCATTAATTATGATAATCAAATCAATCCCAAATTGTCCGTCGGACCATCCGAAGGTCCGTTTCAGTGCACTACGCTCACTCGTGTGATGAAATTAGAGGAGAAAATGGAGAATGTACTACAAATGCTCACTGAAATCCAAGTTTTAAAAATAAGGATGAATAAAGAGCACGTGAAACAAGGAAGAATCATGCGAAATCTACCAAAATTGGTTATGGATAACCACATTAATCTGATTATCGTCGAAGAAGATAATCAAATAGTGGAAGAGGAAGAAGAGGAAGAAATGGTCGAAGAGAAAGAAGAAGAAGCACAAAATAAAGGCATGGAGAAGGACAACCAAGTCATATGCGTAGGCAAATATGTTTCGATAGAGAAGGGAGTGTAGTTGTGTAAAGCAGGGAATTCTGTCTCCATTATCCACATTGCCCAATTCACAAATCACCAATCGTTAAGAATCATTAAACATTTAAGTTTCTCGTTTATTCGCAAAATACGATGTAATATGTACAATCCGTGTATTTGTAGACGTTTTAATGTTTGGTTTGTAAAACATTGTTTGAATTATAGTTTATTTGATATTTATGTTTAATGCTTTCTTATTTAACAGTATAGATTTAAAATTATGGAATAAGTAATTAGAAATAGGTATTATAGCATTGTTCTAGGAGGAGTATAATTTAGTTTAATATTATAATCTTAAGATATATATGTGTGTGTGTGTGTGTAGACTTAGGGGGAGTCATAAATATCTTAGTAAATTAGGGTTATTTATATAAATTTAAGGGTAGTATAATTAGGAAGTCTTTTTGTTGATGACAAAGGGGGAGAAATTATAAAATAGGGATTAGTTAGGCTTACTTTAAAGGGGAGTATTCGAAGAATCAGATCAACAAGTATTAACAGGTATAAATATTTTATAAATCATGGTTGTCATCATCAAAAAGGGGGAGATTATTGAAGAATGGAGTTTTGATGACAACAACCTTATTTCAATTATAATTATTAATTGATTACAAAATATATACTAACATGCCTATCTAGAATACACACACACGCACACACACACACACATATATATATATGTATATATGTGTGTGTATATATATATATATATATATATATGCACGTGGGATTTGTATACATGATTTAATACAGAAGACTGTGTAGTTTCAGGGTTCCAAGTGATTCAGGATTCAAAGGAGATTCAAGCCTCATGAGTATCAAGATATCAAGAATTCAAAGAGCTCAAGAATATATAGGACTCTAAAAAGTACTCCATTTTAAAATTCTGTTTTCAAAATTCAAATTCTGTTTTTAAAATTTCAAACTCTGTTTTCAAAATTCAAATTCTAATTTCTAGTTATTTCAAACTAATTTTCTAAATGATTTCAAATTATTATGATTTCAAATTTATTTATTTATGAGTTTATGGTTTTATAATAATATGTTCATAATATATATAGTTTTATAGTTTTAAATCATATAACTTTATAAATATGTTTACATTATATATCACTATGTTTTTATACTTTAGAAACTTCATTGAAACATTAGTTTTGATCCAAGAATTTCCAGAATATATATATTAGTTTTAACATTTGAAATTTGATTTTAAAAATAAATATACAAGGCATATGTCAACATACACATATGAGCATGCCGACATATAATTGCCATATTTTTAATTTTCAAAGGAAGTTTCTTTTCACTATTTGAAATATTTCAGAAACGTTGCTACATTTAGGACACTATAAAAAGGGGTGATTTCGAATTTTTAATCATTCTTTCTTATCCTTCTTCACCCCTTTACTTACCACCATTAATATACATAAAAATATTGATTTCTACACTTATACTTTGCCGATTTCAACAAAATTTAAATCATTCTTCTTCTCTTCTCATTCTCTATCAACTACTCTCTGTTTGAAGTGCTATTGAAGAGTTCTAGCGCTATTGTAATTGTGTGGGAAATGTTGTGTTCCTTATAGCCCTTAAATCAAGAAAAAGGAGCAGTGTTAACCTTGTATCAGTGAAATCATGGGTGGTGGAATCAGTGTTAACATTGTAGCTATGAAATCAAGGGTGTTTACTTGGATATTGATAATAATAAAACTCTGTGAAATCCAGCATTGCGTGGGAATCGACGTAGGAGTAATCCGAACCAATATAAAATCTAGTATGCTCTTTCCTTTTTTGCATTTACTATTTACTTATTTCTGTATCTGTGATTGTTTCTGTGTTTGTAATCATTTCTGGTTTGATAAGCATTGTGCGATTCATATAGTAATTCAAGTTAGTTTAAGGGCTACATCCTTAAAATTAAACTTATTTAAGCTCACATCCTCCCATTTTAAAACGTATAAATCGCATCCTTATTTTTAAAATGCGGCAGTTATTTTTCTAGAAATGTCCTCTTTCACATTAACGATGTAATTAACGTGCGATAATTATGTAATATAGATCACTTTAATTTCTCCAGAATATAAATTTTTATGTCCACGGCGGCGCTGTCATAGATCTAATTTTTTACTTTGGAATTTTTCGATCTAATATTCAATTTACATGGAACTTGTTCAGAGATTTGATTAGATCGATCATCGTTTTAAATAATGGATGTTTCTTCTTCAAGGTAATTTATACTTTTTATTAAAAAAAAATTGTATACGGGTATCATTTTTTTTGATTTTTTTGATTGATTATTCTGATGTTCTATTTATTCTCCAGTTTTGTCGATGGATAATGTAGTTATTGTATAAAGTTTTATTATTGTTATTGATCGTACAACGGTATTTATGAATTTCTCAATAGAATTGATCTTCTATTCTGAATACGTGTATAAAAGTATGCAAATATTGTGAATAGTAGCATATAAGTATGCAACTACTGTTAGAACACGTGCATACTGGTTTGCATCTATTCTGGAAAATTGCGTATAAGTATGCATATATTCTGTATATATGCATACAAATATGCAAATCATTTGAATATTTGTTTGTATGCATGTCTGATGAAAAGTTGCATACAAATATACGTATATTCTTAATATACGCATATTAAAAGTGTATGCATTTATTCTGAATAAAAGTACATGAAACTATTCTAAATAGCTGCATGCAATTATGCAGGTATTGTTCATATATGCGTACATGTATGCATGTATTTATAATAATTTAAAGATGTTTATGTAATTTTATTTGATTATTGCAGAGGCTTATTAATGTTGATTTTTTTTCTTTGTATAATAGTGTTTCTGCTGATATTGGTGCTGTTGAAGTTTGGGAATGATAGTTGTTCTATTCATCTTAATTTTGATAGTTCTGTTGCTCTCGTGAGAGATGCTGTTTGTGGTAAATGGACTGATTTAAGTCCATTGTCATTTGAATTATATCACTTCAGAGATGGTTTCAGAAGGAGTACCGAAAGTAATTCTAGTCTTCAATCTATTCTTTTGTTGGCTGCACATAATCATAAGGATTATTTGGTTATTTACGTTGACATCAATCATAGTAGTTCTTCAGTTGCTTATGGTAGCGATTCTTCTTTTGGTAGTGATTCGTCTTTTGTTAGTACTGATGATTCATACAATCAGTTTAGGCAATTGTTGAGAAGTGATTTGAGTCAACTGGTTTTCTCTGGTGTTGGTCAACAATTTTCTGGAGTTGTTACTGAATTTAGACTTTATGTGATGATGTATAGTATGAAGACTAGATACAAGCTTAATTTGGTTAAAAACGACAAGGAAAGAGTTACGGTTTTTTACTCTAAGCAAAATTGTAGCTTCAGGATTCATGCTTCTCTTAAGTTTAATCTTCCTGGATATTTTGTTGTAAAGAGAATTCAACCTGAACATACTTGTGGTGCCGGAATTCATGACATACACAATCCTGTTGTATCCAATAAATTGATTAAGTTGTTGGTTTGTGATCATATTCAAGCTAATCTGTTAATGAAGACGAAGGACATTATTAACTTGATATAAACTGAGTATAATGTTATTTTGAAGTATTATTATGCTTATAGTGAAAAGAGGTTGGCATTAGAAGATTTATATGGAAGCGATGTAATGTCCTATCATCATTGGCAGTCGTTTTGTCGTGTTGTTGTTACTACTAATCCTGGGTGTAAAGTTATTTTGGACTGTAATGATGATACACGTCAATTTGAGAGGGTTTTATTGGATTTGAAGCTTGTGCATATGGATTTCAATATTGTCAGCCTTTAATTTTTTTTATGCTACTTTTATAAAGGGAAGAGCTCAAGGGTGCTTAATGAATGCTACTAGTAAAAATGGAAATGAAGGTATGTTGTTTTACAGTTTATTTTGCATCGATAACAACAATTATTATGGTTTTATGCATACATGTATGCAATTTTTTTGAATATATGCATGTATGTATGCAATTATTTTGACAAATGCATACAAGTATGATAAACTTTTGAATATATGCATTCAATTATGCTTCTTATGGTTATATTTGTGTGTAAGAATGAAAAAATTATAAATAAATGCATACAAGTATTCAGAATATCTGCATACAAGTATGCAAATATTCGAAATATTTGCACAGAGGTATGCAAATATCAGGATATATGCATACGTGAATGCAATTATTCTGAATGTACAGTGTGTATGCAACCGTTCTGGTTATGTGCATTCGAGTATGCAAATATTTTTAGAATCTGGATGCAAGTGTGCAACTTTGATTAAATATGGAAAAGTAACTCAGAATTGCCTGTATGAATGTAGTTTTACTGTAAATATGTGAAGTAGTGTATAACTACTACTTAATTATTTAGTATTTGTGCATGTTTTATTGCTATTTTTTCTAATTGTTGTTGTTGTTTATTCTATTCTTTAGTCAAAAAAAATTCATAGGATTTTTCCTACAGCAATTGTTATTGTGTCTGGAGAAGATGAAAACAATTGGATTTGGTATTGTAAACAACTAAAAAGTTTCTTAAAGATGATAGTAGAAATTTTGTTTTTATTTCTGATCGTCATCCTGGTATTCTTGTTGCTATTCCAAAGGTGTTTCCAAATTCAGTTCATGGATCTTGTCATTATCATTTGACTAACAACCTAAAGATTTGTAATAACCCGAAAATCCGAGCCAATTTAAAATTTTTATATTGGCTATTTTAGTGAATTTTGATTATTTAAAATGAATTATTTTAAATAATAATAACGAGAAATTTAGTTTGAATGGAATTAGAACGTATATATTTATATACGTCGTCGTTAGAATATAAATATTTATTTATAATTATAAAAGGAATTGAAAATGGCGCGGTAGTTCGATAATTCAATTTCAAAATTCAATTGAACATGCCGGGTGCAAAATAAACTGGATTTTAGCGAAACCAAAAATATTTGAATCTATTTGAGAATATCTTTCCAACGAATCCGAAAGATTGAAATTTCATAGCGGAAATCAAAAGATATGTCCAGTTGAAATTTCAGAATAGTCGCTATGGAATTTCGGCCCTTGAAAATGGTCATTTTGCAAACGACCTCGGATTTCGACGAAACCACTTTTGTTGGATCTGTGATGTCTAGTTATTGCTAGGTTTCAAATTTCATAATTTTTCGAATCAATATGTGAGCATGGCAAAGGAAAACGCGTTTGACCACTTTCAGTTGATTTTAATCGACTGGAAAATGGTCATTTTTCAAACGGTCTCAGAATTCGATGAAACTAATTTTGTTAGAACCGTATCGTCAATACGAAGCTAGAAAATATTTTTCTGGAATTTTTCAAGTTAGTATGTGACCTTGGTAAATCGAAATGCGCGTTCAAATTCAATATATAGATTTATATTTTAAATTTAACGGAAACTGATCGAAATAGTCGAATCAGCTTACGATACATATCCCATTGTGTTCGGAATGGGGGTATTTCCCTAGAGACGACAATTGGTGGGTTTGTTTTCGAGTTGAAAACAAAAAGTTACTTTTTAAAGAGATAAAATAATAAAATAATAATAATATATACTTCTTTTCATATACCTCCTCCTTCTTTATCTCCCTCACATTCTCCCCGTTCAGATCTCGATTAAGAAAAAAAAACCACGTCCAATTCCATCTCGCCAGAGCCGCCATCCGACGCCGGACCCCGCCCCTTCTTCCCCAGCGCCGCCTCCCTCTATTCCGGTCCCTTCTCTCTCCGACTAGAAGCCGCCCCTTCCCCAAAATCGAGACCCCGAGGCCCGGCGCAGCCCTCGAAGAACGTCACTCCACCCCACAACCTCCGCCCTGGCACCCCTCCGGCGAACGGTGAACCCCACTCCCACCTCCAACCCCAACTCGCAGCGAGCCCTTTCCCCCTTCAGTCGAACACTGTAAGCTCTTCTTTCTTTTTTATTTCATTTTTGTTTTTATTTCTTTCTTATTGATATATAAGGCAAAGAATTTATTTTCAGTTTTAAGATAATAAAAATAGAATTTTTATATTATTTTTAAATAAAGGTTTGATTTTTATACGTTCAAAAATAGGATTTTTGTCTATGAAAACAATTAATAAAGAGGCGATTTTTATTGTTTGAATGGGTAATAAAAATATAATTTTTATATAGTATAAGTAATAAAAATATGATTTTTATATAGTGGCAATAATAAAAATACGATTTTTATATTATATAGATAGTAAAAATATAATCTTTATATGTGTAGCGAAATAAAAATCTGATCTTTATTATATATATGTTGAAATAAAAATGTGATTTTTTTAGCGATGATATAAAAATTCGATCTTTATATATGAAATAGAAAAATAAAAATATAATTTTTATATAGAATAAGCGTTGTATAAATATATAAAGCAGAAATAAAAATATGATTTTTATTTATTGAAAGAAGTAATAAAAATATAATTTTTATATGAACAGCGTGAAAAGAACCGCATTGGAATTTCAAGCAGATCCAGACGGTTCAGCAGTTCAAAAGCAAAGCACGGCGGAGTGGAACCCTCGGTGAGAACTTCTCACCTTTTAATTTTGTTTTCTAGTTAATAATATATACTAGGATGCAGACAGTGTTTAGTAGCACCCGACACCCATCATCCACAGACCATGGACGGCTTGTATGCTTGTTTGTTTGATTTTGATGTGTAGTTGATTGTGTGATGTGATGTGAAATGGAATAAAATATTTATATAGTTAAAAATATTTTATAGTTAAAAATAGAATTTTAACGTGCATATGAAATGAAGTAAATTAATATAAACAAATCGAACGATTTGTTTATATACACACATTTAACTGATATTGATTGGGACGATAAATTTTACACATCGCCCAACCACACAAATAAAATCTGTGTTTGATTGTTTGAAACTCCACACGGGTATTGGGATGATATATGACATACACTAATCCCAATAATTAGTTGTATGTCGATCGATTGATTGACAAACTGTTATAAGCGTTAAATATTTATATTTGATGCTTATACAGTGTAGAATGCACTTTGGATGATGGTTGATTATTTGTCATTGTTGATTTATGCATGTGTTGTAGAAAATCCATATAATCAACATTATATGGTAATTGATTGGGCCTCATTCCAGTTTTGAAAAAGAAATATTTGAAAAGAAATATTAGAAAAGAAATATTTGGAAAGAAATATTTGAAATAGAAATATTTGAAAAGAAATATTTGAAATAGAAATATTTGAAAAAGAAATATTTGAAATAGAATATTTGAAAATAGAAATATATGAAGCCGTGTTGATTAGATTGACGCCATTTTGACGCGAACGATATTTATATCGATTTTATTCATTTTTCAATGAATATCGAAAGTGATTTCAAAATCTGATAAATTGAATAGAAATGAATTCGAATTGAATCTGAATAGAATTGAATTCGAATTGAATTTGAATAGAAATGAATTCGAATTGAAATTGAATAGAAATGAATTCGAATTAAATTGAAATGAATTGAAATTCGAATTAAATTGAAATTGAATTGAAATCGTTTTGAAATGAAATTAAAACGAATTTATATTGGAATATTCAATTTTGATTAGAAATTGAATATGATGTTGAAATCGTTTCAAAAAGGAATTTAAAACGATTTATAAAATATGTTTTAAAAGGAAATCGATGAAGTATATATTATATATATTATATATATAATATATGGCCTGAAAAGAACGCGTCGCGCCGCGGCAGTTCGTGAATTTCGACCATTGACTTCGAATGGATATTACGGGAGATCCGACCGTCGGATTCTCCTAAAACCGGAACCGTTGGGTTCGTATCGAAAAGAGCTTTCTAATGAATATTAGAAATTATAAATCTAACGGTTGGATTTGGAATTATATCCAAATAAAATTTGGAAAAGGTCGCTGTAAGTGCAGTTCGATGGCCGTTGATGGAAATCGACTGTACGGGCCTTGATAAAATTATTAAAAATAGAAATAATTTGTGTAAAATCATAAGAAATGATTTGTGAAGAATTGGGATGAAAAACTCCATATTTGAAAAGATAAAAATAGATTTTTATCGAAATGAACTAGTTTTGAACTAGAATAATAATTTATTTATTTTTTTAAAAATAAATATAGTGGATTTGAAATGGTTTTGAAAATAACCAGAACTTCCAATAAATAAATTGGAATGGATTTGAATCGAAATTGTCTTTGGAATATTTCGATGTTGGATTTTGTGATTATACAGATATTGTTATGGAAATTTGAAAGATATATATATCGTTATTCCCAATACGATATTTGTTGGTCGTAGAATTTGTATTGAATATAAGCCGATATATTTTCTATTCAGAGCCTTGTATTTAATATCAAATGTAATTTGAGTTTGTCGTGAATGGTGTCTTCATTAACACTGTTCTTAAGCCCAGTTGAGAAAAAGATTAAATCTTTTTATTTAGATTTAATGAAGTGTACCAATTAAATAATATTTAATTGGAATTGAATTGAATTGATTTTTGGGTTTATCATGAACAGTGTTTTAAATAACACTTGTTCTTTAACCCGATAATTAATGGAATGTGATTTTGGGTTTATCGTGAACCATGTTTTAAATAACACTTGTTCTTTAACCCGATAATTAATGGAATGTGATTTTGGGTTTATCGTGAACTGTGTTTTAAATGACACTGATTCTTTAACCCAGTTAAAGATTAAAACTAAGTGGAGTTTTAATGAATCTTCAATTAGATTGAAAAGATCGAGAATGGAGTATCACTAGTTTTACTCCAGGCGATAGTTAAATCTTTAATTAGGTTTGAACGTGAAATGGTAATTGAAGTTAGCGATAACACTGTGGTGTTAGATATTAAGTATGACCAGTTTTATTTCATGGGATGAATAGGTGGGGATTGGGAAATAAAATAAATGACTACTCCGGTGTGGTTCACTAATTCCGACTAGTTTGAATTGATATTCAAAGAAGATTAAAGAATAAATTTAAAGAATTTATCTTGGATAAAATTAATGGGAACCTTTCCCAAAGTATAAGAATATTTGAATAAAAGAATATTCTGAATTGGAACGAGGTGTATGTGTGTTTGTGTAACCCTTGTTTATTATATACGCGAGTTATTCAAACAGACTGGGTTTACCCCATTCTGAATAACTGATTCGACGTGGTGTCGAAGATGAAGACGGTGATTGAAGACTGGAGGTCTTCACGTCGTTTGGATAATTACTGATGATCTTGATTGGGCCGTAACCCAAGAGGAGGGAATCAGTTAGTGATCGTCCAGACGTACTTGGAGATCGATGGATATGCGGGGTACTAGGTGCCTCCGGTTTCGTTCAGACCCAGAACGAACTTGTAAACGGACTGTGTGTCTGACATTGGATTTCAATCTGTGTGATTGATTTCTATTAAAAATATATCTGTTTGGCAACGGAGAATTTATTCTCTTGCTTAAAGCTCTTCTCTGAGACGTACGAGCTCAAGGGTTATATATTGGTGGATATCAAACTCATGGAGTGAATCGCCTGTGTGGCATGCCTAAATGGCAATTGAACATGGCTTCTGTTGAAAAGCTGAGTCTTGTGGTTGATGATCAAAGCACGACCTGTGTGGCATAGCTTTGTGTAATGTTGATTCGCGAGCCTCACACCCCGGTTGTGAACCAGAAACGGGAGAGGACCTAAGGGAGGACATGCGTTTCTTTCTAGCCAGAAGTGGCGTCAGTGGTTTTACACGCCCTGACGAGTTTGACTTATGTGGTTGTTGCTGTTGCAAGGCGCCTCTGATATATCGGTGACTACGTGAAGCCGATAGAGTCATTTGTTGGCTCATTTACGCCCCAAAGGGCGGGGAAACGCAGTGTTCAGGCATTTTAATCCACATCGGTGGACCGGCCCTGACGATCCAAGGGTCACTCGAGCTCTGATCCTGAGGCTCGGGCTAGACAGTCTCGAATCGGCAGAAGACGATCCCTGGCCTCGGTTCACAGATGGAAATCCAATTCCCAAATACGTGATTTTGCGGTTTTAATTGTAGAACTAGTATGGCGACATGATATATGGTACCCATGCCATCTATGATTGATACTTATGATTTGAAGTTGTTTTATATACTATGCACTTATAATAGTATCAAATGATTTGTTTTAAACGTACTAAGCATGTTTGGCTATTATAAGGGAAAACCCTATCCCCCGGCTTGCGTTGCATTGTGTGATAGGACCCGGGTCTTATAATAGCTTCATTTTTCCAAAAAGCATTGCTCTGTTTTGTTATATGCACTGGTATTCTTGGGAGGAAACTCGTTCCGTGTTATACGGCGTGGTCCCTTGATATATCTGATTTAAAATAAAGATTAATAACTGTTTTACTTCTCACACCAGTCACATGACTGACCTGGAGTTTATTGTTTTAACCTAAACTCTGGGTGCCCTTATTTTGACATGGGCAGCTAGAAATTTTGGTTTTGCAGATTTATATTCACAGGATCCTGATTTACAGCTGGAACGATACTCGGAAAGCTCTGTATCCGTGTATTACTTCTAGTTGTGTATTGTATTATTTTCCACTACTATGTAATTTATTGTAATCTCTGATATTTATCGAATGTATTTTATTTTTTATACTCTGTATATTCTTGTATTCTGATGAAGTTGTTGTAATTAACAATGAAATGTTCTTATGTCTGCGTTCTAATTTGTCGTGTTCTCAAAAAAATCAGGCGTTTCGAATGGTCTTGGTCGGTTTAGCGACTGATTCAGATCGAGCGAAATTCTTTTTCGTTACAGTTGGTATCAGAGCTTTGGTTTACAAAGCTCAGAGAACAAGGCACATTAGAACCATACGAAAGAATTCATCAGATATTGGATTAGTAATATCCAATGGGAATGACTCGTTAGAGATGGGATCAGTGGTATCCTAGAACGGATGTGAAGAGTATATTTTTAAAATGAAAACAATTTTGTTTTGAAAATTTAATTCAATTATTCATATTTGAATATTTATTTATATTGATTTGGACTATCCAGTATATAAAGATTTTGCGTATACGTCTGATCCGCGTGTATTCAAAGTTTTAATACATTGGATAGATATAGAATCACATTCTAGACACCCGTGGATGATTCTGATGATGGTGCATCATCATCAGTATTCATATTCGTGTTTTAAAGGTGTGATATCTATATATTTCCATTAGACTGGTGTGAGAACCAAAACTAGATAGGTTTATTGTTGTGAATTGGCATCAAAAACATGATTTTCTGTATATGTATCAAAGTTATGAATTTGAAACGTTAATCAACTAATTGATTGATGGTTGTGTTGTTTGTTTATTTGTTTGATAAATTTGAACCATATAGCCAATTTGAATCAATTAGTGAATTGCATTGAAAATTAGTCGCATTGGCTTGCATATACATGTACTTACATTGAACAGGTCATAGCAAGGAGGCTAGAGCAGAAGAATAAAATTGTTTGCCCGACAAATAGGTACATGTTTACCATAATTTACTGTTTTGTTTGGGTGATGATGATTTTATGAGCCGATTGGCTTTTTCTTTTTCTTTTGGATTGAAGCACGCCATGGGAGGCTATATGAAATATCCCGAAGTCCCAGGTGCAGGGGAGGTTATGGCCAAATTTTTCGAAAATTTAGGGTGTTAGCCAAATTTTTGAAAAATTTGAAAAGTTCTTAGAAACTGAAAGTTGAAGAACTTAAGCCGTAAAGAAAATACTGGAAGTTGAGTTGGTATGTTAAAACAACTTTCGGCTTCGTTCCTTTTCGGGGACGAAAAGTTTTAAGTGGGGGAGATTGTAATAACCCGAAAATCCGAGCCAATTTAAAATTTTTATTTTGGCAATTTTAGTGAATTTTGATTATTTAAAATGAATTATTTTAAATAATAAAGGCGAAAAATTTAGTTTGAATGGAATTTGAACGTATATATTTACATACGTCGTCGTTAGAATATAAATATTTATTTATAATTATAAAAGGAATTGAAAATGGCGCGGTAGTTCGAAATTCGATTTCAAAATTCAATTGAACATACCGAGTGCAAAATAAATCGGATTTTAGCAAAACCAAAAATATTTGAATCTATTTGAGAATATCTTTCCAACGAATCCAAAAGATTGAAATTTCATAGCGGAAATCAAAAGATATGTCCAGTTGAAAATTTAGAACAGTTGCTATGGAATTTCGGCCCTTGAAAATGGCCATTTTGCAAATGACCTCGGATTTCGACGAAACCACTTTTGTTGGATCCGTGATGTCTAGTTATCGCTAGGTTTTTAATTTCATAATTTTTCGAATCAATATGTGAGCATGGCAAAGGAAAACGCGTTTGACCACTTTCAGTTGATTTTAATCGACTGGAAAATGGCCATTTTTCAAACTGTCTCAGAATTTGATGAAACTAGTTTTGTTAGGACCGTATCGTCAATACGAAGCTAGAAAATATTTTTCTGGAATTTTTCAAGTTAGTATGTGACCCCGGTAAATCGAAATGCGCGTTCAAATTCAATATATAGATTTATATTTTAAATTTAATGGAAACTGATCGAAACAGTCGAATCAGCTTACGATACATATCCCATTGTGTTCGGAATGGGGGTATTACTCTAGAGACGTCAGTCGGTAGGTTTGTTTTCGAGTTGAAAATAAAAAGTTACTTTATAAAGAGATAAAATAATAATATATATTTCTTTTCATATACCCCCTCCTTCTTCATCTCCCTCACATTCTCCCCGTTCAGATCTCGATTAAGAAAAAAAACCATGCCCGATTCCATCTCGACAGAGCCGCCATCCAACGCCGGACCCCGCCCCTTCTTCCCCAGCGCCGCCTCCCTCTATTCCGGTCCCTTCTCTCTCCGACTAGAAGCCGCCCCTTCCCCAAAATCGAGACCCCGAGGCCCGACGCAGCCCTTGAAGAACGTCGCTCCAACCCACAACCTCCGCCCTGGCACCCCTCCGGCGAACGGTGAACCCCACTCCCACCTCCAACCCCAGCTCGCAGCGAGCCCTTTCTCCCTTCAGTCGAACACTGTAAGCTCTTCTTTCTTTTTTATTTCATTTTTTTTATTTCTTTCTTATTGATATATAAGGCAAAGAATTTATTTTCAGTTTTAAGATAATAAAAATAGAATTTTTATATTATTTTCAAATAAAGATTTGATTTTTATACGTTCAAAAATAGGATTTTTGTCTATGAAAACAACGAATAAAGAGGCGATTTTTATTGTTTGAATGGGTAATAAAAATATGATTTTTATATTGTATAAGTAATAAAAATATGATTTTTATATAGTGGCAATAATAAAAATACGATTTTTATATTATATAGATAGTAAAAATATAATCTTTATATGTGTAGCGAAATAAAAATCTGATCTTTATTATATATATGTTGAAATAAAAATGTGATTTTTTTAGCGATGGTATAAAAATACGATCTTTATATATGAAATAGAAAAATAAAAATATAATTTTTATATAGAATAAGCGTTGTATAAATATATAAAGTAGAAATAAAAATATGATTTTTATTTATTAAAAGAAGTAATAAAAATATAATTTTTATATGAACAGCGTGAAAAGAACTACATTGGAATTTCAAGCAGATCTAGACAGTTCAGCAGTTCAAAAGCAAAGCACGGCGGAGTGGAACCCTCGATGAGAACTTTTCACCTTTTAATTTTGTTTTCTAGTTAATAATATATACTAGGATGCAGACGGTGTTTAGTAGCACCCGACACCCGTCGTCCACAGACCATGGACGGCTTGTATGCTTTTTTGTTTGATTTTGATGTGTAGTTGATTGTGTGATGTGATGTGAAATGGAATAAAATATTTATATAGTTAAAAATATTTTATAGTTAAAAATAGAATTTTAACGTGCATATGAAATGAAGTAAATTAATATAAACAAATCGAATGATTTGTTTATATACACACATTTGACTGATATTGATTGGGACGATAAATTTTACACATCGCCCAACTGCACAAATAAAATCTGTGTTTGATTGTTTGAAACTCCACACGGGTATTGGGATGATATATGACATACACTAATCCCAATAATTAGTTATATGTCGATCGATTGATTGACAAACTGTTATAAGCGTTAAATATTTATATTTGATGCTTATACAGTGTAGAATGCACTTTGGATGATGGTTGATTATTTGTCATTGTTGATTTATACATGTGTTGTAGAAAATCCATATAATCAACATTATATGGTAATTGATTGGGCCTCATTCCAGTTTTGAAAAAGAAATATTTGAAAAGAAATATTTGAAAAGAAATATTTGGAAAGAAATATTTGAAATAGAAATATTTGAAAAGAAATATTTGAAATAGAAATATTTGAAAAAGAAATATTTGAAATAGAATATTTGAAAATAGAAATATATGAAGCCGTGTTGATTAGATTGACGCCATTTTGACGCGAACGATATTTATATCGATTTTATTCATTTTTCAATGAATATCGAAAGTGATTTCAAAATCTGATAAATTAAATAGAAATGAATTCGAATTGAATTTGAATTGAATTGAATTCGAATTGAATTCGAATAGAAATGAATTCGAATTGAAATTGAATAGAAATGAATTCGAATTAAATTGAAATGAATTGAAATTCGAATTAAATTGAAATTGAATTGAAATCGTTTTGAAATGAAATTAAAACGAATTTATATTGGAATATTCAATTTTGATTAGAAATTGAATATGATGTTGAAATCGTTTCGAAAAGTAATTTAAAACGATTTATAAAATACGTTTTAAAAGGAAATCGATGAAGTATATATTATATATATTAAATATATAATATATGGCCTGAATAGAACGCGTCGCGCCGCGGTAGTTCGCGAATTTCGACCATTGACTTCGAATGGATATTACGGGAGATCCGACCGTCGGATTCTCCTAAAACCGGAACCATTGGGTTCGTATCGAAAAGAGCTTTCTAATGAATATTAGAAATTAGAAATCTAACGGTTGGATTTGGAATTATGTCCAAATCAAATTTGGAAAAGGTCGTTGTAAGTGCAGTTCGATGGCTGTTGATGGAAATCGACTGTACGGGCCTTGATAAAATTATTAAAAATAGAAATAATTTGTGTAAAATCATAAGAAATGATTTGTGAAGAATTGGGATGAAAAACTCCATATTTAAAAAGATAAAAATAGATTTTTATCGAAATGAACTAGTTTTGAACTAGAATAATAATTAATTTATTTTTTAAAAAATAAATAAAGTGGATTTGAAATGGTTTTGAAAATAACCAGAACTTTCAATAATTAAATTGGAATAGATTTGAATCGAAATTGTCTTTGGAATATTTCGATGTTGGATTTCGTGATTATACATATATTGTTATGGAAATTTGAAAGATATATATATCGTTATTCCCAATACGATATTTGTTGGTCGTAGAATTTGATATTGACTATAAGCCGATATATTTTCTATTCAGAGCCTTGTATTTAATATCAAATGTGATTTGGGTTTGTCGTGAATGGTGTCTTCATTAACACTGTTCTTAAGCCCAGTTGAGAAAAAGATTAAATCTTTTTATTTAGATTTAATGAAGTGTACCAATTAAATAATATTTAATTGGAATTGAATTGAATTGATTTTTGGGTTTATCGTGAATAGTGTTTTAAATAACACTTGTTCTTTAACCCGATAATTAATGGAATGTGATTTAGGATTTATCATGAACCATGTTTTAAATAACACTTGTTCTTTAACCCGATAATTAATGGAATGTGATTCCGGGTTTATCGTGAACCGTGTTTTAAATGACACTGATTCTTTAACCCAGTTAAAGATTAAAACTAAGTGGAGTTTTAATGAATCTTCAATTAGATTGAAAAGATCGAGAATGGAGTATCACCAGTTTTACTCTAGGCGATAGTTAAATCTTTAATTAGATTTGATCGTGAAATGGTAACTGAAGTTACCGATAACACTGTGGTGTTAGATATGAAGTATGACCAGTTTTACTTCATGGGATGAATAGGTGGGGATTGTGAAATAAAATAAATGATTACTCCGGTATGGTTCGCTAATTCCGACTAGTTTGAATTGATATTCAAAGAAGATTAAAGAATAAATTTAAAGAATTTATCTTGGATAAAATTAATGGGAACCTTTCCCAAAGTATAAGAATATTTGAATAAAAGAATGTTCTAAATTGGAACGAGGCGTATGTGTGTTTGTGTAACCCTTGTTTATTATATACGCGAGTTATTCAGAAAGACCGGGTTTACCCCATTCTGAATAACTGATTCGACGTGGTGTCGAAGATGAAGACGGTGGTTGAAGACCGGAGGTCTTCACGTCGTTTGGATAATTATTGATGATCTTGATTGGGTTGTATACCCAAGAGGAGGGAATCAGTTAGTGATCGTCCAGACGTACTTGGAGATCGTTGGATATGCGGGGTACTAGGTGCCTCAGGTTTCATTCAGACCCAGAACGAACTTGTAAATGGACTGTGTGTCTGACATTGGATTTCAATCTGTGTGATTGATTTCTATTAAATATATATCTGTTTGGCGGCGGAGAATTTATTCTCTTGCTTAACGCTCTTCTCTGAGACATACGAGCTCAGGGGTTATATATTGATGGATATCAAATGCATAGAGTGAATTGCCTATGTGGCATGCCTTAGTGGCAATTGAACATGGCTTCGGTTGAAAAGCAGAGTCTTGTGGTTGATGATCAAAGCACGGCCTAAGTGGCATAGCTTTGTGTAACGTTGATTCGCGAGCCTCACACCCCGGTTGTGAACCAGAAACGGGAGAGGACCTCAGGGAGGACATGCGTTTCTTTCTAGCTAGAAGTGGCGTCAGTGGTTTTACACGCCCTGACGAGTTTGACTTATGTGGTTGTTGCTGTTGCGAGGCGCCTAGGACATATCGGTGACTATGTGAAGCCGATAGAGTCATTTGTTGGCTCATTTACGCCCCAAAGGGCGGGGAAACACAGTGTTCAGGCATTTTAATCCACATCGATGGACCGGCTTTGACGATCCAAGGGTCACTCGAGCTCTGATCCTGAGGCTCGGGCTAGACAGTCTCGAATCGGCAGAGGACGATACCTGGCCTTGGTTCACTGATGGAAATCCATTTACCAAATACGTGATTTTACGGTTTTAATTGTAGAACTAATATGGCGACATGATATATGGTACCCATGCCGTCTATGATTGATACTTATGATTTGAAGTTGTTTTATACACTATGCACTTATAATAGTATCAAATAATTTGTTTTAAACGTACTAAGCATGTTTGGCTATTATAAGGGAAAACCATATCCCCCGGCTTGCGTTGCATTGTGTGATAGGACCTGGGTCTTATAATAGCTTCATTTTTCCAAAAAGCATTGCGCTGTTTTGTTATATGCACTAGTATTCTTAGGAGGAAACCCGTTCCGTTTTATACGGCGTTGTCCCTTGATATATCTGATTTAAAATAAAGATTAATAACTGTTTTTGTTCTCACACCAGTCACATGACTGACCTGGAGTTTATTGTTTTAACCTAAACTCTGGATGCCCTTATTTTGACACGGGCAGCTAGTAGTTTTGGTTTTGCAGATTTATATTCACGGGATCCTGAATTACAGCTGGAACGATACTCGGAAAGCTCTGTATCCGTGTATTACTTCTAGTTGTGTATTGTATTATTTTCCGCTGCTATGTAATTTATTGTAATCTCTGATATTTATCGAATGTATTTTATTTGTTTATACTCTGTATATTCTTGTATTCTGATGAAGTTGTTGTAATTAACAATGAAATGTTCTTATGTCTGCGTTCTAATTTGTCGTGTTCTCAAAACAATCAGGCATTTCGAACGGTCTTGGTCGGTTTAGCGACTAATTCGGATCGAGCGAAATTCTTTTTCGTTACAAGATTGCTCTAAAATATCAATTTTCCAAATCAAATAAGAAGTTGTTGTTGGATATGTTTGCATGAGTTGCTTACGCATACAATTTGACTGATTTTAATGCTACATTGAAGTATTGTAGAGATGTTGGTGGATCGACTATGGCAAACTTTTTGGGTGGAATTCCTTTTGAGAAGTTTACTAACGTATTTTTTCTTGTTGTTGTTACGGTAAAATGTCATCAAATTATTCAGAAATTTTTAACAAGTGGGTTTTGGAGGAAAGACATTTACCAATTAATGCTTTTTTGGATAAAATTAGATTGAAGTTAATGAAACTTATGTCTGATTTTTGTGAAGTTGCTTCTACTTGGAATAGCGTTTTATGTCCTGTTAATGAAACTTGGTTAAGGAGTCTTCATTTGGAAGGGGCTTCGTGGTTTGTTATCAAATCTAGTGATTATGCTTTTGAAGTTCATTCTCCCATCTATCAATTTGTTGATTTTTATACTCGGGCTTGTTCTTGTAACGTATGGCAAATTAATGGTTTTCCTTGTGCATGCCGTTAGATGTATTTTAAGTTGTGAAAAGTTGAATGTGTATGACTACATTGAAGATTATTTCAAAGTTGGTTATTTTCGATTATCTTATTCTCATCCAATCAATCCTATCATAAACTTAATAGGTGAAGATGTTTATATTGAAGTTGCAATTATAGCTCGTCCAAAAGGTAGAAGAATGCCTGATCGTCCATCGTCATCTAAAAGATTGAAATCTGCAGGTGAATTTACAAAAGACTACCAAGTGGTTTGTGCAAGAAGTTGGGTCATAACAAAAGGACGTGTTCTTATAAGACTATTAGATGTGTTTTTGTATTTTTTTAATACTTGTTTATACTGTTTAATGTTAATAATTGTTGTTAACATTTCTTTGATGGTTTTAGTTAAGTTCGGTATTTTGATGTTGATTTCTGTGAGGTTTGCAGTTATTTTTTTCATCTTCTATGTATGCAAATATTCTGTAAAATTGCATACATGAATACAATTATTCTTAATATTTGTATAACTCAAGTATGCAACTATCTTGCATAGATGCATACAAGTATGAAAATTTCGTCGTAACAGAATACAGGTATGCAAGTACCCTGCACATCTAGATATTAGCAAACTGCTATGCTTCATTGTTGCATAGAAGTATGCAACTATTGATATTATTTGCATGCACATATGCAAATGTTCCGCACATACGCATAATCTCTTTTAACTTTGAATATTTGTTCCTATTTTTTCTGTTGAATTCTTTTATTTAATCTGCCTATTCTCTAGTTTTAATTTTGTAATCTATTTCTTAAATATTTTGCAGTATTGTTCATACAGTAAGTATTTTAAAAAACACCGGCAACATCGTCTATTTGATTAATACTGCAAATATTTGCAGTTACTTAAGCAATTATCTAGAAAAAATGCATAAATGTATGAAAGTATTCAAAATAAGTTCACATGGAAAATATTTAGAGCATTTGCATATACGCATGCAACTGACAAGAATACTTTCATATAAGTACGAAAATATTCCAAATATTTTTGTTATTCAAATAAGCAAATTTCTTAATATTTTCACATAAGTATGCAAGTATTATGAATAACTATACACAAGTAAGCAACATTTCATAATATATTTTAAAATCAAAAGAACTTAATTTGAACATAAAATTCCATAGTAATTCAGTTTAGCAACTACATAATCATGTCTGAGTAGTTCGGAAACATAATATCAATCAACATATTTACAACAAATGTACACATAATCTTTCCCAGTTTTAATTAGTCAAATTTGCATTTGATAGAAGATAGTTTTGTGTGAAGTTATCCATTGGAGTCCAACTATATGGTTTGCAATTGAGTATTTCGTAAGCAAGAACAGCTCATTGTAGATAAACAACTTCAAGGGTGTAAATTTCATCTCTTTTATCGGGTTCTGTGTTATCACTTCGTTGCTTCATAATATTCATAATAAACATTGCACAATCGACTCTGCAAAAATTGTAAAACATCATTAATTAGTCTGAATAATTGTTTTTGGTATGAAACTATTCTTAATATCTGCATATAACCATGCAACAATTTTCAATAAATGCATATGAGTATGTAGGTATTATGAATCTATTTACTTACTTATGGCCTTGTTATGGGAAATCTGACAGTTTAATTGGATTGTGCTTCTAGTAATGCTTTTTTGAAAAAAATTCACAAATGCATTTATGTGACTTCTCTGTTCAAAAAAAAAACACATATTTATATACATTAAATTGTTGCTAATATTTTTATTTTGCATAGCGAGTGGGGTTGAATGGCCTCTACCATATTTTATTAAGCACTAAAAGAAAACACCAAAACTATAAGATTCAAGAATTACATCTAATGATAGAAAGGACCATTACGTGTTTAGGAGTCAAAACACCATTAAACACCCTAGCATTCCTTTCCATCCACAATAAATATAAAGTCTTCTTAAGAATCATCAAAAGAAAACATCCATTCATACTCTTCCATCGCGTTGCTTTGTAAATGATGAACCATTCTTCAGCAGAGCTAATCGCAAGAACATGTAATCCAAAATGATGAAGTACATGAGACCAGACAAAACGTGAAAACTCACACTCAAAAAATAAATGGGGGATAGTTTCAGCATGAGCTCCACAAAACTTGCACTCATCATCATCAATGATCCCTAACAGTTTCCACTTGCTCCTTGTGTGCATCGCATTCATTAAAACTCTCCACATAAATAAGTTCTCTTTTGGAACTGAGTTTGACATCCAAATCCTGGAATGCCAAGGAAATAAGACACTAGTCGACGTCAGGCATTCATGCACTAATTTAACTGAGTGTATAATACCATTCCATGCAACATGAAGTCTAAGTGAGGGTAGAGCAAAATTTTGTATCCTAGACCAAACAGAACATATCATAGCAGAGCTACTGTGAGATAAGCAGATCAAGCCATCATTTAACATACTTGCCATAGAAACATTGTCATTGATACCAGTCCTTCGTCGACCATTATTATCAATAATATCCTAGAGGATTATACCATTAGCAAGCCATGGCTTATACCAGAAAGATACCTAATGAGCATGTTTCAAACCACACCGAAAGAAAGGAAGAAATCTGTCTTTGTGTTTCAATAAGTTTCTCCAAGACCAGCTACAATCTACCGGTGTCATCATAGTCCAAAAGTGTAATTCATTAATCAAATTAGTTCTACACCATGTAGCATAGAGATTGGAGTCCAAACAAACAATCTTATCAACTCTAGCAGAAAGTGCAGCCCTATTCCATTCCTTCAGATTCATAATACCCAACCCACCACTTTCAGTACAACAGCACAATTTCTTGAATGATATCGGTATGAGCTTCTTAGAATAAGGATTACCATGCCACAAGAAATGATTCAAGTCAGTGTTAATCATGTCGGCAATCTGGCAGAGCAGAATAAACAATCTAGCATAAAAAATACACATGGAAATAGCTAGTGATTAAATAATTACTAACCTACCAGCCAACGAAAACTTAGCAATAAGCCATGAAGAAATTTTAGCAATGGGTCTTTCAAAAAGCGGTAAACACTGGGAAGCCTTTAAACTGGAAGAATACAGTGGAGAACCAAGGTAGACTTCATCTTCATACATATGAGATAGACCTAAAAATTATACCAGAATTCTTTTGTTTCTTCAGTCACTCCAGCACATTTAATCCTGGACTTACTCCTATTAATTGACAAACCAGAAAGCATTCTGTAAGCCTCAAGTACATCAAGAACCCCAATAACAGACTTAGAATTCGGCTTTGTGAAGAGTAAGAGATCATCTGCGCACAGTAGAGATGATATGTTTGAGGTTTTGCAATAAGGATAATAATCAATACTCTTTGATATCATTGCATTGGTGTTGATGATTGTAAAAAAAGCTCCATAACACAAACAAATAAGTATGGAGAAATCAGATCCCCCTGCCGTAATCCCTGTTTAGCTTTGAAGTATCCAAAAGTGGAGCCATTTATACTTAGAGAAATATTCATAGTAGAAATACAAGTATAAATCCAACACAAAAATGGAACAAGAAAATTCATTTTAAACAGAATAAAGATAATAGAATCCCATCTCACAGTGTCGTATGCTTTCTGGATGTCATGTTTTAAAACACATCTTGGAGAAACTGACGCTCTGTCGTACCCTTTCATCAGCTCAGTCACTAGTAAAATGTTATCTGCGATGTCTCTCTTTGGAAGAAAAGCGCTTTGGTTTGGAGAAATGATATTAATAATATCACTTTTCAGGCGGTTAGCAATGATCTTTGCTATACATTTGTAGATTATATTGCAGCATGCTATGGGTCTAAATTGAGATACAAATGAAGGCATGTCCACTTTTGGAATTAATGCAAGCCTAGTAGAGGTTACACCACTTAACATTTTACTGTGCATAAAGAATTTTTTAATAGCCTTAATAACGTCACTGCCAACCACATACCAACATACCTTAAAGAAGTGAACGTTAAATCCATACGGGCTTGGGGAACTAGAGGACTTCATAGAACGAGTAGCTAGAGTAATGTCTTCAGAAGAGATTTCATTAATGAGTTTATCTTTCATTTCATTAGTAATGCTTGGAAAAGTGATATGAGAAAATGAATCCAAACGAATAGGGGAATTTGCATTATTCCAAGAATGGATGAGAAGTAATCCAGGAAGGTGTAAAGACCCGCAAATTCCCGCCCTTTGAATCGACCATAAACCACACAGGTCTGATCCAAAAAGTGGAAACCTACGAATACTTTAACTTTGGGCATACAACACATTACAACAGATAACAGAAGACTTTTATAACACTATAATAAATGTTACATCAGAGTACATAATATACATATCAGAGTACATTGGAATATAATTACAGCGGAAGATAAAAACAAAAAATGTAATATACTGCAACAGAAGAACACAGCGGAAGACTCTCTATCTCTGGACACAGCTTTAAGCTTCAACCCAGAATCCTGCTTAATATATCTGCAAAAATAGCTACTCGACAGCCCGTGTGGAAAATATGGGCACCCGAGTTTGCCAGTGGACAAACTACAGGTCAGTCATGGGACTGGTGTGAGAATTCTACTTAACATATATAATATAATAAGGCTAATCACAGGACCTCGACACTTTCGCGGAACAGGTTTTCTCCTATGGATTGCCAGTGCATGACTAAAGTAAATCGTCAAAATAACGCAATGCTTTTTAGAAAAATGAAACCATTATAAGACCCAAGTCCCATCACACAATGCAACGCAAACCGGAGGATAGGGTTTTACCTTATAATGATCAAAAGATGCTTGATACGATAAACACGGTATTATATAATAATAGTGTGCAACCAATTTGAAATACATCAAAGTAAATGTATTAATCCTAGACGGCATGAGTACCCCATCCCACTATGTCGTCATATATAGGTATACAATCAAAACCGCGTGATGTCGTATTGGAAATTTGGGTTTCCATCTGAGTCAAGGCTAGGGAGGAGATCCTTACCGATTCGAGACACTCTAGCAAATGCCCCAGGATTGGTACTCTGTCCAACCCTTGGATCCTGCAGGGCCGGTCCATACGTTAACGCTTAATGGATTGGCAATTCCTGAACACATGCTCCCCGGTTCTTTTGGACCTATAATACGGCCAGTGGCGACCGCATAAACCGAGGCCTCGAAAAATCCAACAACCACAATGAATAAATGCCAGTGCTGGTAGGTCCCTGGCACCACTCTAGCTAGAGAGAAACGTGTGCACTCCCTGCGTTCCCTTATCCCGTTTTAGACTCTACCGGGCTGTGAGGCTCGCGAAGTCACGATATACACAAAGCTATGCCTAAATAGACTGTGCTTTGATCATCAACCACAAGGCCTGCTTTTCAACAAAGCCTTGATCGATTGCATCTTAGCATGCCACATTGTCAGACTCTACCATATCATTGATCATCTACCAATATATATAACCTCTAAGCTCATACGTCTTAGAGAAGGGGGTTAAGTGAAGAATAAATTCTCCACCACCAAACAGAAATATATAATCAGTAGCGTTCAACAAATACAGTAGAAAAGAATACAATGTCAGACACGCAATCCATTATCAAGTCCGCTCTGGGTCTGAGCGAAACAACGTGTCCGTCGATCTCCAAATACGTTTGGACGATCATTACCAAATACCTTGCCTTGGAATGTACTGTCCCAATTCAAGATACTAGTCATCATCATCCCAACGATGTGAAAACCTTCGGTCTTCTACCACGGTCTTCATCTTCGACTCTTGATCGTCGTGATGATTATTCAGAATGGGTTAAATCCGGTCTTTCTGAATAACTCGCGTATTTTGTGATTAAAAATCAAATATTGGAAAATCACACATTATGTCATATTCCGACCCCGAATATTCTTTTAATAAGATATTCATATTAAAAGATTTTCATAAATTTTATCAAAGATAAATTAATAAATTAAATCATAAATCTTCCTTAAAAGATTTATTAAGAATTCTGAATTTGATTTAATATCAAAAATCATTTTCACAGATCATTTATTTTAAAGGATAAATCTTCTTTTAAACGGGTTAAAGAACTCGTGTCATTTAAAACACAGTTCACGATAAACCCACAAATCAATTTCCAAAATATAGAATTCCATAGAAATCAATCAGTACATAATCGATATAAATTTCTGTATCGGACTAACAATATACATGGAATAACGGCAAAGCCTCTTAAATTCCATATATAATATCGGTCTTCTATTACAGAAGCCCATCTCGATTATTACCAATAGAATTTCCACTTAATTCCAATTTAATATATATTAAATTGGAAAACTAGATTTTTAGAAAATGCTTTTGTTAAATCTATGAATAGATTTATAAATTCCAAATAATAATTTCGATGTAAATTGGATTAAAGGACAAATGTCATTTAAAAGCACCGTCCACGATAAATCCACTTCACATCTCAATGTATCTCATATCATGAAATATAATTGCAAATTCCAATAATCTTAATTAAAGGATTTCCCTTTAAATATTAATTCGTTATAAAAAAAATTAAAATAATCATTAAAATACTCTTTATACAAAAGATTCTAATTGGAAAGTATTCTTCATATTACATATTCTTATCTTTTACACATATTCTTTATCTTAAAAATATATTTAACTAAAATATCCTTTTTATGAAAATGTATCCTTTATAAAAAGAATTTCTAGTGTAAGAATATTCTAATTTAAAAGATCATCTAAATCGAAATGCGACTCAATCATTTACCATATAATTTGGATTATATGGATTTCACACACATCATATATATGACAATAACAATATAATCATCAAATCATCCATTTCATCCAAAGTGTAAATTCCACTGCGTAAGCGTTAAAATTAAATAATAACGCTCATCGCAGCCTGTCGATCTAACGATCAACACACAACTAAATATTGGGATTAGTGTATGCTAAATTTTCATCCCAACACCCGTGTGGGGTTTCATCCAACAAACAAATAATTAATTCATTTGTGCACTTGGGCGATGTGTAAAAATAATCGACCCAATCACATAAACAAGTCAGGTAACTTGTCTATGGCAGTGGAATACTCAATATACAACACGACGAGAAAAATGTCTCTTTATTTCTATTCTTTTTATTGCATGTAAAATGTCAATAAAGATGAATTCTTTATTTCTATTCTTTTATCGCATCTAAAATGACGATAAAAATATAATCTTTATTTCAATTCCTTTCATTGTAAATAAATGAAAAGAAAAATGTAATCTTTTAATTCCATTTGTAATAGGGAATACAAATAATAACAAAAATATTACTTTTCGTTTCAAGCTTTATTTGCAATAGAGAATGCAAATAAAGATTCAACTTTTTAATTTGATGTTTATTTACAATGAGGAATGTAAATAAAAGTTGTGACTTTTCATTTCATATTTTATTTGCATTAAGGATTGCAAATGAAAATGTATCTTTTTATTCTCATGTTTTATTTGCGTTCAGTAAAGCAAATAAAAATGTAATATTTAATTTTTAGTTTTATTTACATCAAGAAATGTAAATAAAAGAACAACTTCTAATTTTTATGTTTACTTACATCAAGTGAAGTAAATAAATAAAAATATAGCTTTTATTTACATGTTTTGTTCGCATTTAAGACATGCAACATAAATGTAACATTTGTTTGTAATAAATTTGTTTGCATCTAAATTTGTAAACAAAAATGTAATTTTCCTTTTTTGTTTGTTTGTTTGCAACTAAAGTTGCCAACCAAAAAATGTAATTTTTATCTCCTTGTTTTATTTGCATGTTGGAATGCAAATAAAAACGTATATTCTATCTTCTACGTTTCGTGTGCATTGTAGAATGCAAACAAAAATATAATTTTTATTTATTGTTTACATTGTGAAATGTAAACAAAAATTTTTTGTTAATGGTTTGCTCACATTGTGAATGCGAACAAAAATGTAAACCTTATTTTTGATGTTTCGTTCGCATTGTGAATGCAAACAAAATATAAATCTTATTTTTAAAGGTTTTGTTCGCATTGTGAATGCCAACAAAAATGTAAATCTTATTTTTAATGTTTTGTTCGCATTGTGAATGCGAACAAAAATGTTAATTTTTTTTTATTTTAATATTTTGTTTGTATTGTGAATGCAAACAAAAAGGCCAATTTCATTTATTTCATGTTATATTAACATTGAAGAACATAAATAAAAGTTAACTTATTTCCTATGTTAGATTTGCATTAGTGAATGCAAAACAAAGAACAAATTTTGTTTTAATGCATAATTGCATTTGTGAGTGCAATTAAAAGAGCAAAATTATTTTCAGTGCATATTTGTATTTGTGAATACAAATAAAAAAAAAAATGAACTTTTGTTTTCAATGTTTTATTTGTATTTGAGGATACAAATAGAATAACATATTTCATTTTAATGGTTTATTTGTATAAGTAAGTACAAATAAAAGGGACAAACTTTATTTTCTATGTTCACTTGTATTTGTGAATACAAATAAAAAGAACAGATTATTTTTCAATGTTTTATTTGTATATGTGAATACAAATAAAAGAACAAATTATATTTCAATGAACAAAATTTGAACAAAAATGCAATCTTATTTTATAAACTCTTCATTTCAACAAAATGAAAATAAAGATATAATCTTTTTATTCTAATCTTTACGATGAAAACCAAATCACATTAAAAATGTAATTTTTAATGTAAAATCTTTCTATTGAAAACAATGAACACATAAAAATAAAACCTTTTACGTTGCTTCTTTTTATGAAAACACTATTTCATTAAAAATGAAATTTTTAATGTTGCTTCTTTTTATGAAAACACTATTTCATTAAAAATGAAATTTTTATGTTGCTTCTTTTTATGAAAACACTAATTAAAAATGAAATTTTTATGTTGCTTCTTTTATTGAACATCAAATTGACAAATAAATTATGACTTTCGATTGAAAACTATTTTTACATAAAAAAAATGAAATCTTTTGTTTTCATTCTTTTTAATGACACAACCTCATATTAAAATATATTCTTTTTATTCATTCTTTTTAATGTAGACAAATTAAAATAAGAATGGATTTATCGCTCAATTTCTTTTGTAAATTCAACAAATAAAAATAAGCTTTCATTGTCGTTCAAGTTCTTATTATAATATTAACAAATAAAAATGAGTTTTTATTTGTCGATCAAATTCTTATGATAATATCAACAAATAAAATGAGTTTCTATTTGTCGATCTAATTCTATCATTCACCTCAGAATAATGAAAATAATATTTTGATATCATAAATTAAATTATTTCCATTAGATCTGAATAAATATGATTTAAACTAAATAAAATATGTTTTAGATCTAATTTTAGATCTAATTTTCTAACTGCAAATAATTCCAACAAAATATAAAAATTCCAATGCAAATTTATCATAACATGAACCACAAAACATACAACAAGCGAACAATCAACCATTCAAACATCACAGAACATTTCAAATCTGAATTTATGTGATAATATAGTCATTTTTAATGCAAGAAAATAATTAATAATTAATTAGATAATTAAAATTAGAATTCTCACTTTGAATTTTGGCCAAAATTCGACTGTCTCCGTTTCAGCTGCGGCCTGCGCCACCGCGAAGCTCTCAGAAAGACGAGTCCAACGCAACAAACGGTTCGTAAAACGAACCACGTATGAGAGAGTTATGAATTTTTAAAGATTGGAAAATAAAAATATTAAGTAATAAAATAATATTAAAATATTAGGATCGGACCTTTCTTCCTCATTGAAACGTGACCACCGAACCCATGCTTCACCTTTCCTCCTTCTACACGCCCCTCTCTCCGTTTATCTTAGCACCGATCAGATTGCACCACATCGAAGCTCATGCCAACACCTACTAGCACCACCAACCCCTTGCCGCTCGGCCTCTCCAATCATCTCGAAAACACCAAAAGACGCAGCCTGTTCTCGGCCAGAATTCGCGAAAACCGTGCACCAAAACCCGATCTTGACCGTATGGATTGAAAGGTCTTTGAATTCTCTTCGATTTGATATATTATGCGTCGATTTTCGTTGAGCGGATCAAAAGTTATAAGCATTTGAAAATCAAACGATTTCAGCCATTGAAAAATCTGGGTGGCGGCCGGCTAGGGTTCCAGCCCGAATTTCTGTATAATATTTTAATATTAAATTTCGAAATTTGTGCTAAAAAGGTGGATTTTTGGACTTTCTCGGATTTGGGCCTGCTTACTGTCGATCTTAACGTTTTGAGGCCTTCTGAACGCGATGGGCTATGTCCCGGGCTCCAATTCTGATGTTTGTACGTTTTTTTTTCGTTTTTAATTGAAAAATACAATATTAAATAAATATTTAAATTCTAACGTACATTTAAATATGCCGGGGCCACATACAATCTCTAAAAATTCTAAAAAAAAAATATTTTTAGCTTTCTTATGACGATACGAATCCAAAAAAATTATTTTCGTCGAATTCTGAGACTGTTCAAAAAATGGCTATTTTTAAGGCGTTTAAATTTAACTGAAATAGTCAAAACACATTTTCTTTTCCCACGCTCACATATTAATTCGAAAAATTCTGAAAATTGAAACCTAGCAATAATTTGACATTCCGGTTCCAACAAAAGTGGTTTCGTCGAAAACTGAGGTCGTTTGAAAAATGACTATTTTTAAGGCCAATATATTTAATATTAAAAATATATTTTTAAACAAATAAATCCCGAAACTCAAAATATATAAGTGTTTACTGTTTTTCAATGTAGAAACATCATTCTGAACTCAATGGAAGTGGTTTCGAGTTCAAATTCCTTCGTATGCAAAAAGTAGCATTTTGACCTTTATAAATTTCATAGCGACCTTTCTAAATATTGAATTGGCCATAACTTTTGATTTCCGCTATGAAATTTCAATTTTTCGGATTCTTTTGAAAGATATTTTTAAATAGATTCTAATATTTTTGGTTTCACTAAAATCCGTTAAATTTTGCATCCAGTACGGTCAGTCAAAGTTCAAGTTTGACTTTTTAAACTACTGCGCTATTTCTAACTCTTTTGTTAATTAAAATTAAATCATTCATGCTAACTTCGATTTAAATCAAATTTGTGAACATTATTATTTAAATAAATTATTTTATATTGTCAAAATTCATTAAAATTTTCTAAAATAAAAATTTTAAATTGGTCCTGATTTTTGCGGGTTGTTACAATCGCCCCCACTTAAAAACTTTTCGTCCTCGAAAAGGAACGTAGCTAAAAATTGTAAAATTAACTATCTTAATTTTAAATTTTAATGGTTAATTATCTTTTCAAAATATATAAAAATTACATTTCAAAGAATAGATTATAAATATCAAAAATACGTTAATTATAAATTCGTAACTCTTAACTCGTTCTAGGGCATTACTAACCCCATCTCTAACGTGTTTACTCATTCTAGGATACTGCTGATCCTATCTCTAATGAGTATTCTTATTGGACATTACTAATCCAATCTCTGATGAGTCTTTTGTTCAGTTCTAACGAGTTGTACCCCAAAGGTTTGAGCTAACCAGAGCTCTGATACCAACTGTAAAGACCCGCAAATTACCGCCCTTTGAATCGACCGTAAACCACACAGGTCTGATCCAAAAAGTGGAAACCTACGAATACTTTAACTTTGGGCATACAACACATTACAACAGATAACAGAAGACTTTTATAACACTATAATAAATGTTACATCAGAGTACAGAATATACATATCAGAGTACATTGGAATACAATTACAGCGGAAGATTAATACAAAAAATGTAATATACTGCAACAGAAGAACACAGCGGAAGACTCTCTATCTCTGGACACAGCTTTAAGCTTCAACCCAGAATCCTGCTTAATATATCTGCAAAAATAGCTACTCGACTGCCCGTGTGGAAAATATGGGCACCCGAGTTTGCCAGTGGACAAACTACAGGTCAGTCATGGGACTAGTGTGAGAATTCTACTTAACCTATATAATATAATAAGGCTAATCACAGGACCTCGCCACTTTCGCGGAACAGGTTTTCTCCTATGGATTGCCAGTGCATGACTAAAGTAAATCGTCAAAATAACGCAATGCTTTTTAGAAAAATGAAACCATTATAAGACCCAAGTCCCATCACACAATGCAACGCAAACCGGAGGATAGGGTTTTACCTTATAATGATCAAAAGATGCTTGATACGATAAACACGGTATTATATAATAATAGTGTGCAACCAATTTGAAATACATCAAAGTAAATGTATTAATCCTAGACGGCATGAGTACCCCATCCCACTATGTCGCCATATATAGGTATACAATCAAAACCGCGTGATGTCGTATTAGAAATTTGGGTTTCCATCTGAGTCAAGGCTAGGGAGGAGATCCTTACCGATTCGAGACACTCTAGCAAATGCCCCAGGATTGGTACTCTGTCCAACCCTTAGATCCTGCAGGGCCGGTCCATACGTTAACGCTTAATGGATTGGAAAGTCCTGAACACACGCTCCCCGGTCCTTTTGGACCTATAATACGGCCAGTGGCGACCGCATAAACCGAGGCCTCGAAAAATCCAACAACCACAATGAATAATTGCCAACGCTGGTAGGTCCCTGGCACCACTCTAGCTAGAGAGAAACGTGTGCACTCCCTACGTTCCCTTCTCCCGTTTTAGACTCTACCGGGCTGTGAGGCTCGCGAAGTCATGATATACCCAAAGCTATGCCTAAATAGACTGTGCTTTGATCATCAACCACAAGGCCTGCTTTTCAACAAAGCCTTGATCGATTGCATCTTAGCATGCCACATTGTCAGACTCTATCATTGATCATCTACCAATATATATATAACCTCTAAGCTCATACGTCTTAGAGAAGGGGGTTAAGTGAAGAATAAATTCTCCACCACCAAACAGAAATATATAATCAGTAGTGTTCAACAAATACAGTAGAAAAGAATACAATGTCAGACACGCAATCCATTTACAAATCCGCTCTGGGTCTGAGCGAAACAACGTGTCCGTCGATCTCCAAATACGTTTGGACGATCATTACCAAATACCTTGCCTTGGAATGTACTGTCCCAATTCAAGATACCAGTCATCATCATCCCAACGATGTGAAAACCTTCGGTCTTCTACCACCGTCTTCATCTTCGACTCTTGATCGTCGTGATGATTATTCAGAATGGGTTAAACCCGGTCTTTCTGAATAACTCGCGTATTTTGTGATTAAAAATCAAATATTGGAAAATCACACATTATGTCACATTCCGACCCCGAATATTCTTTTAATAAGATATTCATATTAAAAGATTTTCATAAATTTTATCAAAGATAAATTAATAAATTAAATCATAAATCTTCCTTAAAAGATTTATTAAGAATTCTGAATTTGATTTAATATCAAAAATCAATTTCATAGATCATTTATTTTAAAGGATAAATCTTCTTTTAAACGGGTTAAAGAACTCGTGTCATTTAAAACACAGTTCACGATAAACCCACAAATCAATTTCCAAAATATGGAATTCCATAGAAATCAATCAGTACATAATCGATATAAATTTCTGTATCGGACTAACAATATACATGGAATAACGGCAAAGCCTCTTAAATTCCATATATAATATCGGTCTTCTATTACAGAAGCCCATCTCGATTATTACCAATAGAATTTCCACTTAATTCCAATTTAATATATATTAAATTGGAAAACTAGATTTTTAGAAAATGCTTTTGTTAAATCTATGAATAGATTTATAAATTCCAAATAATAATTTCGATGTAAATTGGATTAAAGGACAAATGTCATTTAAAAGCACCGTCCACGATAAATCCACTTCACATCTCAATGTATCTCATATCATGAAATATAATTGCAAATTCCAATAATCTTAATTAAAGAATTTCCCTTTAAATATTAATTCGTTATAAAAAAAATTTAAAATAATCATTAAAATACTCTTTATACAAAAGATTCTAATTGGAAAGTATTCTTCATATTACATATTCTTATCTTTTACACATATTCTTTATCTTAAAAATATATTTAACTAAAATATCCTTTTTATGAAAATATATCCTTTATAAAAAGAATTTCTAGTGTAAGAATATTCTTATTTAAAAGATCATCTGAATCGAAATGCGACTCAATTATTTACCATATAATTTGGATTATATGGATTTCACACACATCATATATATGACAATAACAATATAATCATCAAATCATCCATTTCATCCAAAGTGTAAATTACACTGCGTAAGCGTTAAAATTAAATAATAACGCTCATCGCAGCCTGTCGATCTAACGATCAACACACAACTAAATATTGGGATTAGTGTATGCTAAATTTTCATCCCAACACCCGTGTGGGGTTTCATCCAACAAACAAATAATTAATTCATTTGTGCACTTGGGCGATGTGTAAAAATAATCGACCCAATCACATAAACAAGTCAGGTAACTTGTCTATGGCAGTGGAATACTCAATATACAACATGACGAGAAAAATGTCTCTTTATTTCTATTCTTTTTATTGCATGTAAAATGTCAATAAAGATGAATTCTTTATTTCTATTCTTTTATCGCATCTAAAATTACGATAAAAATATAATCTTTATTTCAATTCCTTTCATTGTAAATAAATGAAAAGAAAAATGTAATCTTTTAATTCCATTTGTAATAGGGAATACAAATAATAACAAAAATATTACTTTTCGTTTCAAGCTTTATTTGCAATAGAGAATGCAAATAAAGATTCAACTTTTTAATTTTATGTTTATTTACAACGAGGAATGTAAATAAAAGTTGTGACTTTTCATTTCATATTTTATTTGCATTAAGGATTGCAAATGAAAATGTATCTTTTTATTCTCATGTTTTATTTGCGTTCAGTAAAGCAAATAAAAATGTAATATTTAATTTTTAGTTTTATTTACATTAAGAAATGTAAATAAAAGAACAACTTCTAATTTTTATGTTTACTTACATCAAGTGAAGTAAATAAATAAAAATATAGCTTTTATTTACATGTTTTGTTCGCATTTAAGACATGCAACATAAATGTAACATTTGTTTGTAATAAATTTGTTTGCATCTAAATTTGTAAACAAAAATGTAATTTTCCCTTTTTTTTTGTTTGTTTGCAACTAAAGTTGCCAACCAAAAATGTAATTTTTATCTCCTTGTTTTATTTGCATGTTGGAATGCAAATAAAAACGTATATTCTATCTTCTACGTTTCGTGTGCATTGTAGAACGCAAACAAAAATATAATTTTTATTTTTATTTATTGTTTACATTGTGAAATGTAAAGAAAAATTTATTGTTAATGGTTTGCTAACATTGTGAATGCGAACAAAAATGTAAACCTTATTTTTGATGTTTCGTTCGCATTGTGAATGCAAACAAAATATAAATCTTATTTTTAAAGGTTTTGTTCGCATTGTGAATGCCAACAAAAATGTAAATCTTATTTTTAATGTTTTGTTCGCATTGTAAATGCGAACAAAAATGTTAATTTTTTTTTATTTTAATATTTTGTTTGTATTGTGAATGCAAACAAAAAGGCCAATTTTATTTATTTCATGTTATATTAACATTGAAGAACATAAATAAAAGTTAAATTATTTCCTGTGCTAGATTTGCATTAGTGAATGCAAAACAAAGAACAAATTTTGTTTTAATGCATAATTGCATTTGTGAGTGCAATTAAAAGAGCAAATTTATTTTCAGTGCATATTTGTATTTGTGAATACAAATAAAAAAAAATGAACTTTTGTTTTCAATGTTTTATTTGTATTCGAGGATACAAATAGAATAACATATTTCATTTTAATGGTTTATTTGTATATGTAAGTACAAATAAAAGGGACAAACTTTATTTTCTATGTTCACTTGTATTTGTGAATACAAATAAAAAGAACATATTATTTTTCAATGTTTTATTTGTATATGTGAATACAAATAAAAGAACAAATTATATTTCAATGAACAAAATTTCAACAAAAATGCAATCTTATTTTATAAACTCTTCATTTCAACAAAATGAAAATAAAGATATAATCTTTTTATTCTAATCTTTACGATGAAACCCAAATCACATTAAAAATGTAATTTTTAATGTAAAATCTTTCTATTGAAAATTATGAACACATAAAAATAAAACCTTTTACGTTGCTTCTTTTTATGAAAACACTATTTCATTAAAAATGAAATTTTTAATGTTGCTTCTTTTTATGAAAACACTATTTCATTAAAAATGAAATTTTTATGTTGCTTCTTTTTATGAAAACACTATTTCATTAAAAATGAAATTTTTATGTTGCTTCTTTTATTGAACATCAAATTGACAAATAAATTATGACTTTTGATTGAAAACTATTTTTACATAAAAAAAATGAAATCTTTTGTTTTCATTCTTTTTAATGACACAACCTCATATTAAAATATATTCTTTTTATTCATTCTTTTTAATGTAGACAAATTAAAATAAGAATGGATTTATCGCTCAATTTCTTTTGTAAATTCAACAAATAAAAATAAGCTTTCATTGTCGTTCAAGTTCTTATTATAATATTAACAAATAAAAATGAGTTTTTAGTTGTCGATCAAATTCTTATGATAATATCAACAAATAAAATGAGTTTCTATTTGTCGATCTAATTCTATCATTCACCTCAGAATAATGAAAATAATATTTTGATATCATAAATTAAATTATTTCCACTAGATCTGAATAAATATTATTTAAACTAAACAAAATATGTTTTAGATCTAATTTTAGATCTAATTTTCTAACTGCAAATAATTCCAACAAAATATAAAAATTCCAATGCAAATTTATCATAACATGAACCACAAAACATACAACAAGTGAACAATCAACCATTCAAACATCACAGAACATTTCAGATCTGAATTTATGTGATAATATAGTCATTTTTAATGCAAGAAAATAATTAATAATTAATAATTAATTAGATAATTAAAATTAGAATTCTCACTTTGAATTTTGGCCAAAATTCAACTGTCCCTGTTTCAGCTGCGGTCTGCGCCACCGCGAAGCTCTCAGAAAGACGAGTCCAACGCAACAAACGGTTCGTAAAACGGACCTCGTATGAGAGAGTTATGAATTTTTAAAAAATTGGAAAATAAAAATATTAAATAATAAAATAATATTAAAATATTAGGATCGGACCTTTCTTCCTCATTGAAACGTGACCGCCGAACCCATGCTTCACCTTTCCTCCTTATACACGCCCCTCTCTTTGTTCATCTTAGCACCGATCAGATTGCACCACATCGAAGCTCATGCCAACACCTACTAGCACCACCAACCCCTTGCCGCTCGGCCTCTCCAATCACCTCGAAAACACCAAAAGACGCAGCCTGTTCTCGGCCAGAATTCGCGAAAACCGTGCACCAAAACCCGATCTTGACCGTATGGATTGAAAGGTCTTTGAATTCTCTTCGATTTGATATATTATGCGTCGATTTTCGTTGAGCGGATCAAAAGTTATAAGCATTTGAAAATCAAACGATTTCAGCCATTGAAAAATCTGGGTGGCGGCTGGCTAGGGTTTCAGCCCGAATTTCTGTATAATATTTTAATACTAAATTTCGAAATTTGTGCTAAAAAGGTGGATTTTTGGACTTTCTCGGATTTGGGCCTGCTTACTGTCGATCTTAACGTTTTGAGGCCTTCTGAACGCGATGGGCTATGTCGCGGGCTCCAATTCTGATGTTTGTACGTTTTTTTTTTCGTTTTTAATTGAAAAATACAATATTAAATAAATATTTAAATTCTAACGTACATTTAAATATGCCGGGGCCACATACGATCTCTAAAAATTCTAAAAAAAATATATTTTTAGCTTTCTTATGACGATACGAATCCAACAAAATTATTTTCGTCGAATTCTGAGACTGTTCAAAAATGGCTATTTTTAAGGCGTTTAAATTTAACTGAAATAGTCAAAACACATTTTCTTTTCCCACGCTGACATATTAATTCGAAAAATTCTGAAAATTGAAACCTAGCAATAATTTGACATTCCGGTTCCAACAAAAGTGATTTCGTCGAAAACCGAGGTCGTTTGAAAAATGACTATTTTTAAGGCCAATATATTTAATATTAAAAATATATTTTTAAACAAATAAATCCCGAAACTCAAAATATATAAGTGTTTACTGTTTTTCAATGTAGAAACATCATTCTGAACTCAATGGAAGTGGTTTCGAGTTCAAATTCCTTCGTATGCAAAAAGTAGCATTTTGACCTTTATAAATTTCATAGCGACCTTTCTAAATATTGAATTGGTCATAACTTTTGATTTCCGCTATGAAATTTCAATTTTTTGGATTCGTTTGAAAGATATTTTTAAATAGATTCTAGTATTTTTGGTTTCATTAAAATCCGTTAAATTTTGCATCCTGTACGGTCAGTCAAAGTTCAAGTTTGACTTTTCAAACTACTGCGCTATTTCTAACTCTTTTGTTAATTAAAATTAAACCATTCATGCTAACTTCAATTTAAATCAAATTTGTGATCATTATTATTTAAATAAATTATTTTATATTGTCAAAATTCATTAAAATTTTCTAAAATAAAAATTTTAAATTGGTCCTGATTTTTGCGGGTTGTTACAGAAGGCAACATGGATAGCTTCAGGATCAGAGCATACATCGCCATTCATATCAAGTATTGAGGTGATATTGGTAGATAATTGATGAATCTTCAATGATTTATGAAATGTTGAATTATTTTTATCCCCATGAGTTTTCCATTTGTCTTTTAACTTCTGTTTAGCATTATGAGATTCAGAAATTATTGTTTTGGACAAATCAGAAGTAAGCTTCTTTTCGCTAAGAGAAAGGGATTCCATAAGTGATCCATCACGACAATCCAGTATTGTTTTTTGCACCTGAAATAATTGTTCACGTATAGCTTTAGACTGGCTAGCACCATCACCAAAATTTAATCTAGCCCAAGACCTAAGGACACCTTTTAAATTTTTTAGTTTCTCCCGCAAAACTAACATTAGGTTACCATAAAAATTACTTTTCCAACTATCAGAGATAGTAGATAAAAAATTCGGGTGGTTAGCCCAATTGTTAAAAAAATGAAAAAGAGGATTGCTTTCTCAAGATGCTCTTGCCCCAGTCCAGCACTAAAGGGGAATGGTCTGATAGGGATGGGGGAGGAATGCCGGAGCATAAGGTAGGCCAAGCAGTAACCGCACTGAAGTTCTGATAGGATCTGTCAAGCTTACAAAAGGTCCTAGTACCAATTCTTGAAGAATTTTTCCAGGTAAACTCAGCACCAGTGGATGGGATGGGAATTAGATTGGAGTCAAAAATGGCATTGTTAAGAGGTCTTGTTTGTCTGAATGTGAGAGGGGATCCCCCGAGCTTATCAGAGATAATTGCATACAGTTCCAATCACCAAAGCATATCCATGGAAGATTATCAAGGAAAGGTTGCTTATTGGCAACATTATTATCAGCATACACTACAGTTAAGAAAGAGAAGGAAGTAGGAATATGTGTAATTTCAAGGTGTATAAACTGTCTATGAACCGTAAGAGGTTTAAGGGAGAAAGTAGGAGGATTCCAAAGTATAAGCAATCTACCAAACAAAGCCTGCGCAAGATTATGGATAAGTTCCATGTTGGATGGATATTATGAGTGGCTTGACTAGTGGAGAAGTGGTTTAATATTGTTTCGGCAACGGCCATAAGATGGATGTTAAAAGATGTAATGAGATTTAAGATTTCAAGTTGCTTCGAAAGGGGATTTGCACCCCTTATATTCCAAAATGCGATTTTGTCAATCATAAAGATGATCGAGAGGTTGCTGCTTTGATTTTTACACCAAAGGAAGAACTATTGAGAGTTTGTAGAGAAGGAAAATTGAGAACATCTTGTTCAAGAGAATATTCTAGGGTATTATCAAGATCAATAGCAGTGGAAGCAAGTTTCTTTAGTCTACCCCTGCTTCGCTTGGCAACCCTGTTTCTTGGCAATGGAAATGTTGGAGGCTTAGGAATTTTTGGCTTAGAGGAGGAAGAAGTGACAAGATGGATTTGAGAGGGAGATGAGGCTACAAGATTAATGTCTCTGAATAAATGATTGGGTAGCAAAAGAGAATTGTAAGGGGACACTGATTGGATAGGATTAGTATGGGCCGAGAGATTGTTACATGGCGAAGTATGCTCATCTGAAGTCATTGAATCACCATGCACAGGTGATACGTGATGCACAAGAGAAGATGCACTAGTTTGTGCATCATCACAAGAAACAACATTAACATCAGGATTGTTGCTAAAATCATCGAAAGGGTTATTGATACAGAGAGTGCCATGTGGTACAGGTGATAAAATTTTGCGTTGCACTGTTTTAGAAGAAGTGTCAATTGTAGATTTGTGTATATGAGGGGATTTGGCTTGTGTAGTAAAAGTGAATAGGGATTTATGACTGTTTTGATTATTCAAACTGCTATCATAATTCTCTAAATTTTCAGCCTCAACTATCTCATTGATATCCATATTTGAAGATGGGTTATCAACATCAATAAGATCGATTGCATTCATGCCATTACCACCTATCACATTTGCATTACCATTTAATGATTTATTAGTAGTCACATTTTCTTTTGTCACTTTTCTCCAAAAAAAAATTGCTATTTCTACTCCTCTTCCTATAAACTACTGTAAAGCCATTTATACCATCTTGTCTTGTTACTTCATTACCATTATCATAAATCTCATCTTCTTGAATATATTCAGCTTCAGCAACATTCTTACCCTTATCAACAACCTTCTGTACCTTATGTTTCGCACAATGATTTGTGGCATGTTCAAATATATTGCAACTCGTACAGTTAAGAGGCTTCCACGTATATTCAACTTGAATATCAGGGCAAGTATCATCGCCAACCACTAAGAAATCAGGTAACTCTCTATCTGGACTCACTTCCACTAGGCATGTGACGACCCAAACTTCCCAGTAAAGGAAAGCCTGGATGGCTTTGAGAACAACACACATCAGAAAGCAAACTGAAGAACATTTTATTGCTGGTTACAACAATTACATCAGAGTACAAGAATGTAACAGAGTATGAATACTTATTACAGAATTAGAAATACAATAATATCAGAGTTTTAAATTACATTTAAATAGCAGCGGAAAAATATTACAAATATACAACTGAAAGGAATACACGGATACAGAGCTTTCCGAATACCGCTTCAGCTGTAAGCCAGGATCCTGTAAATATATCTGCAAAAAGCTACTCGACTGCCCGTATGGAAAATATAGGCACCCGAGTTTGCCAGTGAAACAAACTACAGGTCAGTCATGGGACTGGTATGAGAAATCTTAACTTAACTATCTAATAATAAGGCTAATCACAGGACCATGCCGCTAACGCGGTACGGGTTTACTCCATTGGATTGCCAGTGCATAAAATAACGTAAATCGTTAAACAACACAATGCTTTTTAGAAAAATGAAACCATTATAAGACCCAAGTCCCATCACACAATGCAACGCAAACCGGAGGATAGGGTTTTACCTTATAATGGTCAAAAGATGCTTGATACGATAAAACAGATTTAATATTCGTGTGTATATGTTTTAATAAAACATTTCAATCATAAATATCAATCATAGACGGCATGGGTACCATATATCATGTCGTCAGACTAGTTCTACATTCAAAACCGCAAGGTCGTATCGGAAATTGGATTTCCATCATGAGTCGAGGCTAGGGGCAAGATCCTCTCCGATTCGATACACTCTAGCAAATGCCTCAGGATCAAACCTCTGGGCAACCCTTGGAGCGGTAGGGCCGGTCCCTGCCTATCGGCAGTGGATTGGTTATGCCTAAACACACGTTTCCTGGTTCCTTTGAACCTATAATATGACCACTATCGGCCTATAAAAATCCGAGGCGCCTCAAAATCCATCATCCACATAAGTAAAATGCCAGCCAGTTTAAGCACTGACACTACCACTAGCTAGAAAGAAAAGTGTGCACTCCCTACGGTCCATATCCCGTTTTTGACTCATACCGGGGTGTAAGGCTCGCGAAGTCACGATATACACAAAGCTATGCCGTAATAGGCTATGCTTTGATCATCCCACAAGGCCCTGCTTTTCAACAAAAGCCTTGATCATTTGCATCTTGGCCTACCACATTGACAATTCACGCCATGCGATCAATCACTATTAATATATACCAGGGTGTTAAGTAGAGAATAAATTCTCCACCACCAAATAGACATACATTAATAGAAATCGATTAATTTCACATGGAACGAAATCCAATGTCAGACACGCATCCATTTACTAGCTTATGCTCTAGGTCTGACCGAAAACCAAATCCGAACAATCAACAATAGTCTGGATGGCTACCACTGAAGCCCCTTCAAGGTAGCTACTCCCATCATAGGCATCAGTAGCAACACATCCATTAAATGTGACGATCGTCGGTCTTCAATCACCGTCTTCAACTTCGACTCTTCATCGCCGTAGTGATTATTCGGAATGGGTTAAAACCCGGTCTTCCCGAATAACTCGCGTAATTTTTATAATTAAAAATCAAGCGCTATAAAAACACATCCAACGCCTCATTCCGATTTAGAATATTCTTCTAAATGAAATATTCACATTATCTTATCAAAGATAAATTTTTTTCTTTTATTCTTAAATCTTTCTTTTAAAGATTTATTAAAACCCCAATTTGGTTTTAAATATCAAAAATCATTATTCAATGATTATTTAAATTTAAGAAATAAATCTTATTCTTAACTGGGTTAAAGATCTAATGTCATTTAAAACATAGTTCACGGTAAACCCAAAATCGTCTTCCATAAAATATGGAATCTTCACAAAAAACAAATCAATATATAATCGTTATAAATTCCTGTATCCAACCAATAATATAAATGGAATAACGACAAGGCCTCTTAAATTCCATATGTAGTATCAGTATTCTTTTATAGAAGCTTATCTCGGTTATTATTAATTCGAATTCCATTCAACTCCAATTTAATATATTAAATTGGAAAACTTTACTTTTGGAAAATTCCCATTTAAATCTTAAATAAAAATTCACAAATTCCAAATCATATTCTTACCGTTAATTGAGTTAAAGAATATATGTCGTTTAAAAACATTGTTCACAATAAACTCAATTCACAAATCATTTTTATTCCAATTACAATATATAGTTTGAAACTCTAGTAATCTTAATTTAAAGATTTGTTCTTTTCAACTGGGTTTAAGAAAGGTGTTATTGAAGACGCCATTCATGACACCCCAAAATCCAATTTATTTACTTGATTTCAAATTAAATACTAATAAGATGGGCAAACTTCATTAAATATTAATCTAAAGTTTTAAAGGTTTGCTCTAGTTGATAACTAATTCACTTTAATAAAAATATGTTTTAAGCTTTCAAAATATTGTTTATTTAAAAGAAAATCTGAATCGGAATGCGACTCAATCAAGTACCATACAATTTCAGTTGTATGGATTTCATATATTTCACATATTAAATCAATAATAACAAGCAATCATTGACAACCAACTCACATCCAGAGTGAAGTTTATAACTGTGTGAGCATTAGAATAAATATATAGTGCTCATCACAGACTGTCAATCCATCGATTAACAGAAAATCAAATATTGGGACTTGTGTATGTCAATCATCATCCTAACACCCGTGTGGGGTTTTCATCCAATACAGTTCATAAAAATAAATGGTTGGTTAAAGGATTTAACCAACTTAATTCCACTAACATGTTCTAGATAATAAACTAACATGTTCTTTTATTCCTAATGCCGAATAAAATATAATTTATTTGTATGACATTATTACGGGTGACAAATAAAAGATGATCTTCTATTTTCTTTATTTGTATGCAAGTTTATATCTTAAATTTTAACACATAAAGGAAATAACCTTATGTGTATGTGTTCCAATGTATAACCTAACCTATAAAAGTGTTTATTTGCATTGCATACAAACTCTAATGTATTAACATATAAAGATATCACTTTACTTACTTATACATTCTAATGTATATTTTGACCAATAATGTGATTCTTATAGTTGGCTATAATTTCTAATATAAGTTTGGAAATAAAAAAAATGATTTTTTTATTTGCTTATGAATTCTACTACATTTTATACAAATAACAATAAATATTATTTTTGCATATAATTTATATTTCAACAAAATGTATAAAAAGTGATACCTCCATTTTGTTGACAATCCTATTTTATCAAACGAACATTTTTGTGGTAATACAAACCTATTTAACAAAATGCTATTTGTGTTTAACTCTTTTTATAGATCACAAAAAAAGTAATTTTTATTGTGTCCAATTCTGATTTACAAAAATGTAAATTATGTTTCTAACTATTATATTTTGACAAAAGTGCCACCTTTATTTCTACGGATACATTTTGATAACAACGACAAGATCGTTTCAACTTTTATAATTTAACAAAAGCAACGATTTAGTTTTAACTTTTATAATTTGATAAAAGTGTATATTTGTCCCACCATTCTAATTTGACGAAAATGAATGCTTTAATTCCAATTACACTAATTGGCAAAAATGGATGTTTTGTTCATTTCTTTTTGCAACTAAATCGACAAATAAAATGTTACCTTTAAGTCTATTCTTTTTATCTCATAAAATACAAAATAAAAAGTAAAATTCATTCTAACTATTTCGTTTGCATCTAAAATTGCAAACAAAATGCAACTCTTTATTCTAATTAACTTTTTCTAACAAAAATAAACTTTTTATTTTAATTAACAATTTATAGCAAAAATATGTTTTAACCTAATTCATTGTAATGTAAACCAAAATGAGTATTTCTATTTCGTTCTTTTTAGAATGTCAAAAATGTCTCTTTTATTCTAATTTTTTTTTAGGTGACAAACATTGTAATTTTGTCTAATTCCTTTCAATGTACAAACCTGATAATTTTGACAAATTCATTCTAATGTACAAAATAAGATAATTTTGTCAAATTCCTTTCAATGTAACAAACTATGATACTTTTGTCTTCATTCTTTTAAAGTAAAAAAAAATGCTACTTTTACTTTAATCCTATTTAATGATCAAAATGTAATCTTCCTTCATAACGACAAATTGTGTATTTTTATTTCGTTCTTGTTTTTATGTGACAAAAATGCCTACTTCTAATCCATTCATTTAATTTATAAACATATACATTTTAAATTCATTCTCCTTAATGTATAAAGACATACATTTTCAAATCATTCTTTTTAATGTATGAAAAATATACATTTTCGATTCATTCTTTTGAATGTATACAAAAATATTCAATTCCCATTCATTCTTTTGAATGTATAAAAATATGATGTCCAATATTAATCTCAATAACATGTTTAACATAAAAATGAATATTTTATTTCACTAATCCTGTTTTGACCAAAAATGTTAATTTAATATCACTAATCATGTTTTGACCAAAAATGTTATTTTCTCGTTAACAAAAAGATTATTTTTGTTCGCTAATCAAGTTTTGCAAAAATGTTGATTCTTTATTCACTAATCAAATTTGACAAAAATGTTGATTCTTTATTCACTAATCAAATTTGACAAAAATGTTGATTCTTTATTCATTAATCAAATTTGACAAAAATGTTAATTCTTTACTAATGTTGCATGTCACAAATAAAAATGTGATTTTCATTGTCTATTCTCACATTTTACATAAAAATGTAATTTTGAATTCTAATATCACATTTTACATAAATGAAATTTTTTCTTTCTTTTCTTCTAATGTGATAATTTACCCACAAAAGATATTTTGCTATTCTAATATTACAATTTAATCATAAAAGATATGTCAACTTAATCATAATTGATATCTTTCTATTCTAACAAAATATGACAATTCAATTTGTCAATTCTAAATTAACAAAATATGACAATTTTTAACATGAACGATGTTTTATTTCTAATTTGTCAATCCTACCTTAAACGATGCTTCTATTCTAATTAAACAATTCTAATCAAAACAGTGTTTTATTCTAATTAAACAATCCTAATCAAAACGGTGTTTTATTTTAACTAAACAATTCAATACACAAAATTCTAACAAACATGAATACATATTCACAATCAATCGTTCATCACAATCAAAGCACAATCAATATTTAAGTGAATATATACATACAAAACGAATTTCATACAAAATAAATACAACAAAATAATTAATTAATTTAAATTTTAAAAATAGAAATCTCACATCGTTCTTATTTCAGATCTGAAATTTGGTCACAATTGGATCTGCTCGGTTTCAACTCTAGTCAGCTCCATGCTGTAGTGCTCGGAAATACGATCGCAACACAATCAGTTTCGCTGCATTTCATTTTGATATGAAGGAGTTATGATATTTTAAACATTTGGAAATTTAAATGATTATTTAAACAAAAATTAGATTAACCTTAATTATTCACTACTCCTTCAACATCTCGTTATCCTCTGTAAACATTGAACCCATTACCGCCCGTCCTCTCTCCTCCTCCCTGCCACGTCGGACCTCCTGCGCCTGATCGGAGTCCACCACATCGAAGCTCTGAACCCCCTCGTTCGTTGCTGGTCACGGTGCCCAGCTCGCACGTGCCACGACCCTCGAATTCCCCTCCAAGCACCACTACTTCTCGGTCCAATTCCGACCTCCATGCGCCACTAGGAACGATCATCGCCGTATAAAATTAAACATCACAGTTTGGTTATGGAGTTGAGTTTTAATTCGAGAGGATTTGGGAGAATTTAGTGGATTAAAATCGGATGATGGTGGCCATTGGTTTGAAACATACGGCGACCGAACTAATGGGAATTAGGGTTCTGTACAATACCCCGTATTTATACCGTATTTTCAGTGTATTCTATATTTATTTAATTATCTAATTCAAACAAAAAGTCCGTTAACCTATACGAACTCCAAACCGAACCCAACGAGTGTCGCCCCTAGCTAATAACCCCCATCCCGGACACAATGGAACATGTTTCGTAACCCAATTCGGCTGTTACGATATGTTTTTCTTTAAATTTAATATATAAATCAATTTATATTAAATTCAAACGTACATTTTAAATTACCGGTGCCACATACGGACTCTAAAAATTACAGAAAAATTATATTTAGCTTTGTTATGCCGATACAGTTTTAACGAGGTTAATTTCGTTGAATTCTAAGACTGTTTGAAAAATGGTCATTTTCAAGTCGATTAAATTTGACTGAAATTGACAAAACACATTTTCTTCTGCCACGCTCACACATTAATTCGAAAAATTATGAAAATTGTAACCTAGCAATAATTTGACATTCCGGTTCCAACAAAAGTGGTTTCATCGAAAACCGAGGTCGTTTGCCAAATGGCTATTTTCAAGGCCTATATATTATATTAAAATATATAAATTCTACAACGACTTTTCTAAATTTTAAATTGGGCATAACTTTCAAATTATAAAGTGAAATTTCAGTTTTTCAGATTCGTTAGAAAGATATCGTTAAACAGATTTAAATGTTACTTGTTTCGCTCAATTCAGATTTATTTTTAATCCTGTACAGTCAATCAAAGTTCAAATTCAAATTTTCAAACTGCAGCGCTGTTTTAAACTCCTTTTATAATTAAATTGAATTTATTCGTTTTATAATAAATTTTTAGTCGTTCTTATTCAAAATAGATTATTTTAAATATTAAAAATCCATTAAAATTTCTAAAATAAAAATTTTAAATTGGCCCCAAAATTCCGGGTTGTTACAATCGCCCCCACTTAAAATCTTTTCGTCCTCGAAAAGGAACGAAGCTAAAAGTTATTTAATTGACTAACTTAATTAAATTTTTATTTATTGGTCTCAATAATTTTGTTAGTTAAATTAATTATCATTTCTATACTTTTATTAGTTACACTAATAATCAAACATCACACCCAGCAATCAATTAGGTGATTAACTTTCCAAATATATATAACTTTTATATATAATCAAAAATCATATTTTTAGTGCAAATCACAGCAATGTGTACTAACTAAGTTTTGGTTCTCATACCAGTCAATAGAAATATATAGATATACCACTTTCGAAACACGAACATAATTTCTGATGATGTTTCGAACCACCATCAGAACATCTCCGGGCGACTAGAGTGTGATTCTATATCCATCCAGTATATTAAAACTTCGAATATCCGTTAATTACTCGTATATCCAAAATCTTTATATACTTGATTGTCCACATTAAAATATAATATACTCAAATACGTATTTTTAGATAAAATTTCAAAACTAAATTTTGGTTTCATTTTAAAGAAAATAATACTCTTTACACTCGTTCTACCCCATCTCTAACGAGTTATTCTCATTGGATATTACTAATCCAATCTCTGATGTATTCTTTCATTTGGTTCTAATGTATCTTGTTCTCGAGCTCTGTAAACCAAAGCTCTGATACCAACTGAAACGACCCAAACTTCCCCGTAAAGGAAAGCCTGAATTGCTTTGAGAACAACACACATCAGAACGCAAACTGAAGAACATTTTATTGCTGATTACAACAATTACATCAGAGTACAAGAATGTAACAGAGTATGAATACTTATTACTAAAATAGAAATACAATAATATCAGAGTTTTAAATTACATTTAAATAGCAGCGGAAAAATATTACAAACATACAACTGAAAGGAATACACGGATACAAAGCTTTCTGAATACCGCTTCAGCTGTAAGCCAGGATCCTGTAAATATATCTGCAAAAAGCTACTTGACTGCCCGTGTGGAAAATATGGGCACCCGAGTTTGCCAGTGAAACAAACTACATGTCAGTCATGGGACTGGTATGAGAATTCTTAACTTAACTATCTAATAATAAGGCTAATCACAGGACCACGCCGCTAATGCGGAACGGGTTTACTCCATTGGATTGCTAGTGCATAAAATAAAGTAAAATGTTAAACAACGCAATGCTTTTTAGAAAAATGAAACCATTATGAGACCCAAGTCCCATCACACAATGCAACGCAAACCAGAGGATAGGGTTTTACCTTATAATGGTCAAAAGATGCTTGATACGGTAAAATGGATTTAGTATTAGTGTGTATAAGTTTTAATAAAAATATTTCAAATATAAATGTATCAATCCTAGACGGCGTGGGTACCATATATCATGTCGCCATACTAGTTCTACAATCAAAACCGCAAGGTCGTATTGGAAATTGGATTTCCATCATGAGTCGAGGCTAGGGGCAAGCTGCTCTCCGATTCGAGGCACTCTACCAAATGCCTCAGGAACACACCTATGGGCAACCCTTGGAGCAGTAGGGGCGGTCCCTGCCTATCGGCAGTGGATTGGTTATGCCTGAACACACGTTTCCCGGTTCCTTTGAACCTATAGTATGACCACTAACGGCCTATAAAAATCCGAGGCGCCTCAAAATCCATCATCCACATAAGTAAAATGTCAGCCAGTTTAAGCACTGACACTACCACTAGCTAGAAAGAAACGTGTGCACTCCCTACAGTCCATATCCCGTTTTTGACTCATACCGGGGTGTGAGGCTCGCGAAGTCACGATATACACAAAGCTATGCCGTAATAGGCTATGCTTTGATCATCCCACAAGGCCCTGCTTTTCAACAAAAAGCCTTGATCATTTGCATCTTGGCATGCCACATTGACAATTCATGCCATGCGATCAATCACTATTAATACATACCAGGGTGTTAAGTAGAGAATAAATTGTCCACCACCAAACAGACATACATTAATAGAAATCGATTTAATTCACATGGAACGAAATCCAATGTCAGACATGCATCCATTTACGAGCTTATGCTCTAGGTCTGAGCGAAAACCAAATTCGAACAATCAATAATAGTCTGGACGGCTACCACTGAAGCCCCTTCAAGGTAGCTACTCCCATCATGGGCATCAGTAGCAACACATCCATTCGATGTGACGATCGTCGGTCTTCAATCACCGTCTTCAACTTTGACTCTTCATCGCCATAGTGATTATTCAGAATGGGTTAAACCCGGTCTTCCTGAATAACTCGCGTAATTTTTATAATTAAAAATCAAACGCTATAAAAACAAATCCAACGCCTCATTCCGATTTAGAATATTCTTCTAAATAAAATATTCACATTATCTTATCAAAGATAATTTTTTTATTCTTAAATCTTTCTTTTAAAGATTTATTAAAACCCCAATTTGGTTTTAAATATCAAAAATCATTATTCGATGATTATTTGAATTTAAGAAATAAATCTTATTCTTAACTGGGTTAAAGATCTAATGTCATTTAAAACATAGTTCACGGTAAACCCAAAATCATCTTCCATAAAATATGGAATCTTCACAGAAATCAAATGTGACGAAAAGGAATTTCGCTCGGTCCGAACCAGTCGCTAAACCGACCCAGACCGCTCGAAACGCCCGATCATTTTGAGAACAGGACAAAATAGAACGCAGACGAAAGAACATTTCATTGTATATTACAACAATGCATCAGATTACAAGAATATACATAGTATAAATGAATATTACACAGAAATATCAGAGATTTAAATTACATTTAAATACATAGCAGCGGAAAATAATACAATACACAACTAGAAGAGAAATACGGATACAAAGCTTTCCGGATATCATTCCAGCTGTAAACCAGGATCCTGTGAATATAAATCTGCAAAACCAAAACTACTAGCTGCCCGGGGTCAAAATAGGGGCACCCAGAGTTTAGGTTAAAACAATAAACTTCAGGTCAGTCATGTGACTGGTGTGAGAACTAAAACAGTTATTATTCTTTATTTTTAAAGTTAGGTAAATCAAGGGACCACGCCGTATAACACGGAACGGGTTTCCTCCCAAGAATACCAGTGCATAAAACAAACAGCGCAATGCTAAATAAAGAAAAATGAAGCTATTATAAGACCCAGGTCCTATCACACAATGCAACGCAAGCCGGGGGATAGGGTTTTCCCTTATAACAGCCAAAGAATGTTTGATACGTTTAAAACAAATCATTTGATACTATTATAAGTGCATAGTGTATAAAACAACTTCAAATCATAAGTATCAATCATAGGCGGCATGGGTACCAAATATCATGTCGCCATATATAGGTTTACAAATAAAACCGCAAAGTCACGTATTTGGAAATTGGATTTCCATCTATGAACCGAGGCAAAAGATAGTCCTCAACCGATTCGAGACTCTCTAGCCCGAGCCTCAGGAACAGCCGCAACTGCCCCCTGGATCCTCAGGGCCGGTCCACCGATGTGGATTATTATGCCTGAACACTACGTCTCCCCACCCTATGGGGTGTAAGTCTGGTCCGTCTGCCGACCAGAATGCATCGGCCGAAACCGATATAACCGAGGCGCCTCGCAACAGCAACAACCACATAAGTCAAACTTGTCAGGGCGTGTAAAACCACTGACGCCACTTCTAGCTAGAAAGAAACGCATGCCCTCCCTGACGTCCTCTCCCGTTTTTGGTTCATACCGGGTGTGAAACTCGCGAAGTAAACGTTACATAAAGCTACGCCACAAAGGCCGTGCTTTGATCATCACCACAAGACTTTGCTTTTCAACAGAAGCCTTGATCAATTGCCACTTGGGCATGCCACACAGGCAATTTACTCCATGCATTTGATATCCATCAATATATAACCTCTGAGCTCGTACGTCTTAGAGAAGGGCGTTAAGCAAGAGAATAAATTCTCCACCGCCAAACAGATATATATTTAATAGAGATCAATCACAAAGACTAAAATCCAATGTCAGACACACAGTCCATTTACAAGTCCGTTCTGGGTCTGAACGAAACCGGAGGCACCTAGTACCCCGCATATCCATCGATCTCCAAGTACGTCTGGACGATCACCAACTGTTTCCATCTTCTTGGGTGTACATCCCAATCAAGATCATCAGTAATCACCCAAACGACGTGAAGACCTCCGGTCTTCGACCATCGTCTTCATCTTCGACTTATCGTCGTATCAGTTATTCAGAATGGGATAAACCCGGTCTTTCCGAATAACTCGCGTATATTTTAAATAAGTGTTACACAAACACAACATACGCCTCATTCCAATTCATCAGTCACTAACCGTAAATTAATCAAGAGAATAATTCCCCAAATATTAACCCCAAAGGCCGAAACCAACATCAGATCAAAATCCAGGAAACTATTCTGCTTAGCTAACCGACAGTTAGTTTCTAAATTTCACATTTATAGGGAAAGGTTCCCATTAATTTTATCAAAGATAAATTCCTTGAATTTATTCTTTAATCATCTTTTGAATTTCGATTCAACTAGTCGGAATTAACGGACCTTACCGAAGTAATCCTTTGTTTTAATTTCCCAATCCCAACCTATTCATCCCATGAAGTAAAACTGGTTATACTTCATAACTAACACCACGGTGTTATCGGTAAATTCAATTACCATTTCACGTTCAAATCTAATTAAAGATTTAACTAACGCCTGGAGAAAAACTGGTGATACACCATTTCGATTATTTCAATCTCATTAAAGATTCATTAAAACTCCACTTAGTTTTAATCGTTAACTGGGTTAAAGAATCAGTGTCATTTAAAACACGGTTCACGATAAACCCAAAATCACATTCCATTAATTATCGGGTTAAAGAACGAGTGTTATTTAAAACACTGCTCACGATAAACCCAAAAATCAATTCGAATTCAATTCCAATTAAATATTATTTAATTGGTACACTTCATTAAATCAAAATAAAAAGATTTAATCTTTCCTCAACTGGGTTCAAGAACAGTGTTAATGAAGACACCATTCACGACAAACCCAAATCACATTTGATATTAAATACAAGGCTCTGAATAGAAAATATCCCGGCTTATATTCAATATCAAATTCTACGACCAACAAATATCGTATTGGAAATAACGATATATATATCTATATCTTTCAAATTTCCATAACAACATCTATATAGTCACGAAATCCAACATCGAAATATTCCGAAGACAATTTCGATTCAAATCCATTCCAATGCAATCATTGGAAATTCTGGTTATTTTCAAAACCATTTCAAATTCAATCTATTTATTTAAAAATAAATAGAATTATAATTCCAGTTCAAAACTAGTTCATTTCGATAAAAATTTATTTTTATCTTTTCAAATATGGAGTTTTTCATCCCAATTCTTTCTAAATCATTTCTTATGATTTTACACTAATTATTACTATTTTTAATAATTTTATCAAGGCCTGTACAGTCGATTTCCATCGACGGCTATCGAACTACACTTACAGCGACCTTTTTCAAATTTGATTTGGACATAATTCCAAATCCAACCGTTAGATTTCAAATTTCTAATATTCGTTAGAAAGCTCTTTTCGATACGAACCCAACGGTTCCGGTTTTAGGAGAATCCGATTGTCGGATCTCCCGTAATATCCGTTCGAAGTCAATGGTCGAAATTCGCGAACTGCCGTGCGGCGGCGCGTTCTATTCAGGCCATTATATTATATATATAATATATATAATATATACTTTGTCGATTTCAATTCAAAACGTGCTTTATAAATCGTTTTAAATTCATTTTCAAAACGGTTTCAACTTCATATTCAATTTCAAATCAAAATTGAATATTCCAATTTAAATTCATTTTAAAATTGATTTCAATTTGATTTCAATTCAAATTGATTTCTAATTCAATTTCAGTTTGTTTTCAATTCAATTCAATTTCAATTCGAATTCATTTATATTCAATTTCAATTCGAATTCATTTATATTCAATTTCAATTCGAATTCATTTATATTCAATTTCAATTCGAATTCATTTATATTCAATTTCAATTCGAATTCATTTATATTCAATTTCAATTCGAATTCATTTATATTCAATTTCAATTCGAATTCATTTATATTCAATTTCAATTCGAATTCATTTATATTCAATTTCAATTCGAATTCATTTATATTCAATTTCAATTCGAATTCATTTATATTCAATTCTTTCTAAAATAACAGATTTTGAAATCACTTTCGATATTCATTAAAAATGAATAAAATCGATATAAATATCGTTCACGTCAAAATGGCGTCAATCTAATCAATACGGCTTCATATATTGATATTTTCAAATATTCTACTTCGAATATTTCTTTTTCAAATATTTCTATTTTAAACTGGAATGAGGCCCAATCAATTACCATATAATGTTAATTATATGGATTTTCTACAACACATGTATATATCAACAACGATGAATAATCAACCATCATCCAAAGTGCATTCTACACTGTATAAGTATCAAATATAAATATCTAACGCTTATAACAGTCTGTCAATCAATCGATCGACATACAGCTAGTTATTGGGACTAGTGTATGTCATATATCATCCCAATACCCGTGTGAGGTTTCAAACAATCAAACACAGATTTTTATTTGTGCAGTTGGGCGATGTGTAAAATTTTATCGTCCCAATCAATGTCCTTCAAATAGGTGTACATAAACAAACCGTCCGGTTTGTAAATTGAATATTTATTTATTCACATTCACGTTAAAAATTATATTTTTAACGACAAAACATTTTATTCAACCTATGAAAATATTCTATTCAGTTCATTTATTAAATAAAATGATTTCTTTATTTTTCTAACTTATTTTAAAAAAATTCGGCGGCATAACGGCACGATACTAGAAATGGGACGAGGCCTAGCCTTATCCCCGGTCTAGTGAAGGCCCACGCCATTCACACATCAATCAAATCAATTTCATTTCACCAAGCAATTCAAATTTCAATCAAATAATCTAACTAATTTTCGCAATCAAACAAACAAGTCCATGGTCTGTGGATGATTGTGTCGGGTGCTACTAAGCACCGTCTGCATCCTAGCATATATATATATATATAACTAGAAAAAGAAATTGAAAGGTGAGAAATTCTCACTTTTAGCTATCCAATCATCTTGACACTTCTTTGATAGAAATCTTCATCGTTATCGCATTTTTGTTATCTTCGCTGCTCGTAGTCACTACATATATAAAAATCACATTTTTACTTCGCTGTTCAATATATAAAAATCGAATTTTTACTATGCTGTTCAATATATATAAAAATCGAATTTTTACTATGCTGTTCAATATACATAAAAATCGAATTTTTACTATGCTGTGAAAATTATATATTAAAAATCGAATTTTTACTATGCTGTGAAAATTGTATATATATATATCAAAGATTATATCTTTTACAACGTCTTTTAAGCATAAAAGATTATATCTTTACTTAGCTACACGAATAAAAATAATATTTTTAACTTGCTACTCTAATAAAAATAATATCTTTACTTGCTACCATGATAGAAATAATATTTTTATCCCTCCTACTATATAAAGATTATATTTTTAATTCTCTACCTAAACAAAAATCATATTTTTATATCATCTAGATAGTAAAGACTATATTTTTAATACTTTAAAAATATAAAAATCATATTTTTATAAATAAAAGTATAATCCTTTCAATTTCAAAAATCAAATCTTTTATAGTTTAAGGATCTAATCTTTGCTAAAAAAAATTACATCCTCGTTAAATGAAAAAAATTACTTCTTTAATTTCAGTTTAAAAGAACAGTTTTTAAAACCATACTAGTTTAATTTCTAAACTAATTACATAAAAGAAAGTAAAAATAAAACAAAATCAAAATAGAAAGGAGACTTACAGGGGGGTGCGCCATCGCTCAGGCGAAGAAGGGGGAGGTCGGCTTGGCAGTGGGGTCCATCCAGAGGCGGTGCGGCTTTAGCAGAAAGGGGGGCGTCGGTGGGCGGGCGATGGTCTCGGGTTGGTGGGGTTCGAACGTCGACAGTGCGAGAAGGAAGAAGGAGAGGAGGGGTGGCGCTGCGAGACCAGGGGAGTGCGGTGCCGTCGACGAGATGCGGCGACGGGGTGGGGTGGCGATGGGTGTCGGTCGCCATCGATTGGAAGCAGCGGGTTTTTTTTTCTTTCTGATTGAACTAAATCTAAAAGGGGGGGGGGGGGGCAAAGCGGGTTAAAGGGGAGGGAGAGAGAAAGGATATAATATAATATATTTTATTTTATTTTGCAAAAAGTTGACTTCCACATACGACCTCGAAACGAGGCCCACCGCCTGTCGTCTATAACGTTTTACCCCCATTCCGAACACAATGGGATATGTATCGTAGGCTGGTTCGGCTGTTACAATCAGTTTCCGTTAAATTTACATTTAAATCACTATATTGAATTTTAAAGGTACATTTCAAATTACCGGGGTCACATACTAACTCGAAAAATTCCAGAAAAATATTTTCTAGCTTTGTATTGACAATACGGTCCTAACAAAACTAGTTTTGCCGAATTCTGAGACCGTTTGAAAAATGGCCAATTTCCAGTCGATTAAAATCAACTGAAACTGGTCAAACGCGTTTTCCTTTGCCACGCTCACATATTGATTCGAAAAATTACGAAAATTGAAATCTAGCAATAATTTGACATCACAGACCCAACAAAAGTGGTTTCGTCGAAATCCGAGGTCGCTTGCAAAATTCCCATTTTTAAGGGCCTGAATTCCATAGCGACTATTCAGAATTTTCAACTGGACATATCTTTTGATTCCCGTTATGAAATTTTGATTTTTCGGATTCGTTGGAAAGATATTATCAATTAGATGCTATTATTTTTGGTTTCACTAAAATCCGGATTGTTTTGCACCCGGTACATTCAATTGAAGTTTGAAATCGAATTATCGAACTACCGCGCCATTTTCAATTCCTTTTATAATTATATATAATTATTTATATTCTAACGACGACGTATATAATATATACAATCGAATTCTATTCAAAATAAATTTCTCGTCGATATTATTTAAAATAATCTATTTTAAATAATCAAAATTCGCTAAAATTGCCGATATAAAAATTTTAAACTGGCCCAGATTTTCGGGTTGTTACATCAAATCAATATATAATCGTTATAAATTCCTGTATCCAACCAATAATATAAATGGAATAACGGCAAGGCCTCTTAAATTCCATATGTAGTATTAGTCTTCTTTTACAGAAGCTTATCTCGGTTATTACTAATTCGAATTCCATTCAACTCCAATTTAATATATTAAATTGGAAAACTTTACTTTTGGAAAATTCTCATTTAAATCTTAAATAAAAATTCACAAATTCCAAATCATATTCTTACCGTTAATTGAGTTAAAGAACAGATGTCGTTTAAAAACATTGTTCACGATAAACTCAATTCGCAAATCATTTTTATTCCAATTACAATATATAGTTTGAAACTCTAGTAATCTTAATTTAAAGATTTGTTCTTTTCAACTGGGTTTAAGAAAGGTGTTATTGAAGACGCCATTCATGACACCCCAAAATCCAATTTATTTACTTGATTTCAAATTAAATACTAATAAGATGGGCAAACTTCATTAAATATTAATCTAAAGTTTTAAAGGTTTGCTCTAGTTGATAACTAATTCACTTTAATAAAAATATGTTTTGAGCTTTCAAAATATTGTTTATTTAAAAGAAAATCTGAATCGGAATGCGACTCAATCAAGTACCATACAATTTCAGTTGTATGGATTTCATATATTTCACATATTAAATCAATAATAACAAGCAATCATCGACATCCAACTCACATCCAGAGTGAAGTTTATAACTGTGTGAGCATTAGAACAAATATATAGTGCTCATCACAGACTGTCAATCCATCGATTGACAGAAAATCAAATATTGGGACTTGTGTATGTCAATCATCATCCCAACACCCGTGTGGGGTTTTCAGCCAATATAGTTCATAAAAATAAATGGTTGGTTAAAGGATTTAACCAACTTAATTCCACTAACATGTTCTTGATAATAAACTAACATGTTCTTTTATTCCTAATACCAAATAAGATATAATTTATTTGTATGACATTATTATGGGGTGACAAATAAAAGATGATCTTCTATTTTCTTTATTTGTATGCAAGTTTCTATCTTAAATTTTAACACATAAAGGAAATAACCTTATGTGTATGTGTTCCAATGTATAACCTAACCTATAAAAGTGTTTATTTGCATTGCATACAAACTCTAATGTATTAACATATAAAGATATCACTTTACTTACCTATACATTCTAATGTATATTTTGACCAATAATGTGATTCTTATAGTTGGCTATAATTTCTAATATAAGTTTGGAAATAAAAAAAAATGATTTTTTTTTATTTGCTTATGAATTCTACTACATTTTATACAAATAACAATAATTATTATTTTTGCATATAATTTATATTTCAACAAAATGTATAAAAAGTGATACCTCCATTTTGTTGACAATCCTATTTTATCAAACGAACATTTTTGTGGTAACACAAACCTATTTAACAAAATGCTATTTGTGTTTAACTCTTTTTATAGATCACAAAAAATGTAATTTTTATTGTGTCCAATTTTGATTTACAAAAATGTAAATTATGTTTCTAAATATTATATTTTGACAAAAGTGTCACCTTTATTTCTACGGATACATTTTGATAACAGCGACAAGATCGTTTCAACTTTTATAATTTAACAAAAGCAACGATTTAGTTTTAACTTTTATAATTTGATAAAAGTGTATATTTGCCCCACCATTCTAATTTGACGAAAATGAATGCTTTAATTCCAACTACACTAATTGGCAAAAATGGATGTTTTGTTCATTTCTTTATATTGAAACTAAATCGACAAATAAAATATTACCTTTAAGTCTATTCTTTTTATCTCATAAAATACAAAATAAAAAGTAAAATTCATTCTAACTATTTCGTTTGCATCTAAAATTGCAAACAAAATGCAACTGTTTATTCTAATTAACCTTTTCTAACAAAAATAAACTTTTTATTTTAATTAACAATTTATAGCAAAAACTATGTTTTAACCTAATTCATTGTAATGTAAACCAAAATGAGTATTTCTATTTCGTTCTTTTTAGAATGTCAAAAATGTCTCTTTTATTCTATTTTTTTTTTTAAGTTGACAAACATTGTAATTTTTTCTAATTCCTTTCAACGTACAAGCCTGATAATTTTGACAAATTCATTCTAATGTACAAAATATGATAATTTTGTCAAATTCCTTTCAATGTAACAAACTATGATACTTTTGTCTTCATTTTTTTAAAGTAAACAAAAATGCTACTTTTACTTTAATCCTATTTAATGATCAAAATGTAATCTTCCTTCATAACGACAAATTGTGTATTTTTATTTCGTTCTTGTTTTATGTGACAAAAATGTCTACTTCTAATCCATTCTTTTCATGTATAAACATATACATTTTAAATTCATTCTCCTTAATGTATAAAAACATACATTTTCAATTCATTCTTTTTTAATGTATGAAAAATATACATTTTCGATTCATTCTTTTGAATGTATAAAAAAAATATTCAATTCCCATTCATTCTTTTGAATGTATAGAAATATGATGTCCATTATTAATCTCAATTAAATGTTTAACATAAAAATGAATATTTTATTTCACTAATCCTGTTTTGACCAAAAATGTTAATTTAATATCACTAATCATGTTTTGACCATAAATGTTATTTTCTTGTTAATCATTCTTTTAACAAAAAGATTATTTTTGTTCGCTAATCAAGTTTTGCAAAAATGTTGATTCTTTATTCACTAATCGAATCTGACAAAAATGTTGATTCTTTATTCACTAATCAAATTTGACAAAAATGTTGATTCTTTATTCACTAATCAAATTTGACAAAAATGTTGATTCTTTACTAATGTTGCATGTCACAAATAAAAATGTGATTTTCATTGTCTATTCTCACATTTTACATAAAAATGTAATTTTGAATTCTAATATCACATTTTACATAAATGAAATTTTTTCTTTCTTTTCTTCTAATGTGATAATTTACCCACAAAGGATATTTTGCTATTCTAATATGACAATTTAATCATAAAAGATATGACAACTTAATTATAATTGATATCTTTCTATTCTAACAAAATATGACAATTCAATTTGTCAATTCTAAATTAACAAAATATTACAATTTTAACATGAGCGATGTTTTATTTCTAATTTGTCAATCCTACCTTAAACGGTGCTTCTATTCTAATTAAACAATTCTAATCAAAATGGTGTTTTATTCTAATTAAACAATTCTAATCAAAACGGCGTTTTATTTTAACTAAACAATTCAATACACAAAATTCTAACAAACATGAATGCACATTCACAATCAATCGTTCATCACAATCACAGCACAATCAATATATAAATGAATATATACATACAAAATGAATTTCATACTGAATAAATACAATAAAATAATTAATTAATTTAAATTTTAAAAATAGAAATCTCACATCGTTCTTATTTCAGATCTGAAATTTGGTCACAATTGGATCTGCTCGGTTTCAACTCTAGTCAGCTCCATGCTGTAGTGCTCGGAAATACGATCGCAACACAATCAGTTTCGCTGCATTTCGTTTTGATATGAAGGAGTTATGCTATTTTAAACATTTGGAAATTTAAATGATTATTTAAACAAAAATTAGATTAACCTTAATTAATCACTACTCCTTCAACATCTCGTTATCCTCTGTAAACATTGAACCCATCACCGCCCGTCCTCTCTCCTCCTCCCTGCCACGTCGGACCTCCTGTGCCTGATCGGAGTCCACCACATCGAAGCTCTGAACCCCTTCGTCCGTCACTGGTCACGATGCCCAGCTCGCATGTGCCACGGCCCTCGAATTCCCCTCCAAGCGCCACTACTTCTCGGTCCAATTCCGACCTCCATGCGCCACCAGGAACGATCATTGCCGTATAGAATTAAACATCACAGTTTGTTCTTCTATTTGGTTATGGAGTTGAGTTTTAATTCGAGAGGATTTGGTAGAATTTAGTGGATTAAAATCGGATGATGGTGGCCATTGGTTTGAAACATACGGCGACCGAACTAATGGGAATTAGGGTTCTGTACAATACCCCGTATTTATACCGTATTTTCAGTGTATTCTATATTTATTTAATTATCTAATTCAAACAAAAAGTCCGTTAACCTATACAAACTCCAAACCGAACCCAACGAGTGTCGCCCCTAGCTAATAACCCCCATCCCGGACACAATGGAACATGTTTCGTAACCCAATTCGGCTGTTACGATATGTTTTTCTTTAAATTTAATATATAAATCAATTTATACTAAATTTAAACGTACATTTTAAATTACCGGGGCCACATACTGACTCTAAAAATTACAGAAAAATTATATTTAGCTTTGTTAAGCCGATACGGTTCTAACGAGACTAATTTCATTGAATTTTGAGACTGTTTGAAAAATGGCCATTTTCAAGTCGATTAAATTTGACTAAAACTGACAAAACACATTTTCTTCAGCCACGCTCACACATTAATTCGAAAAATTATGAAAATTGAAACCTAGCAATAATTTGACATTCCGGTTCCAACAAAAGTGGTTTCGTCGAAAACCGAGGTCGTTTGCCAAATGGCTATTTTCAAGGCCTATATATTATATTAAAATATATAAATTCTACAGCGACTTTTCTACATTTTAAACTGGGCATAAACTTTCAAATTATAAAGTGAAATTTCAGTTTTTCAGATTTGTTAGAAATATATGGTTAAACAGTGTAACGACCATGGGATTTTCGACTCCGAAAATCGACACAAAACCCAGCGTCGACTGTTCAGACATCGAAAATACCGGATCATTAATAGAAAGAAATAATAGGATGAGAAAGATAAGATAGAACTAATAGAATAGAAGAAGAAGAAGTAGGAGAACACAACTGAGTAGAATCAGAGTAAACACGAATCTCACAGCGGGACGAATATATTATATAACATAACCTTGAAATACAAAACTGTATTGTATATTCATACCATTATCAGAGTACAATACATCATATCACAGCGGAAATAATCTCTAACTAACTAATGGTGAAGCCTTCTGTTTCCAGCTCCTCCAAGTGAATCTGCAAAGCCTGAAACACTTGACTGCCCATACAAATTTGGGTACCCAAGAGTTTTGGGAAAACAAACAAAATAAACTCTGGGTCAGTCATGGGACTGGTGTGAGTAAATTCCAACCATATGGTTTAACTTTCAAAATCCTTTTGAAACCAAAAAGATAATAGTAAGACCAGCCCACACATAAACATGGACGGTTTTTACCTTACTATAACCCAAAACACTTTGATATCAAATCCAGTGATATTATAATAATGTCTAATCAAGTAAATAACCAAATAGAAGAACGCTTGCATCTCACGCTCTACATACATAGTATAAAATCAAAAACCGCAGGGCGCTTATTGGAGATTGGATTCCAACTATGACAAGGTATGGGACCACCTTCCGATGATGTATCTCTAGAGGCGAATACACTGGGTTCAACAAGAACGTCTTGCAACCCGGCCCACACATGACCGACCACTCATTTCGCTTGAGTGTATCGAATGTATATCACCAACGGTTGGGCTCAAACCACCGTTCCCGAATGGGCAGAATCGATAGATTTAGAAACAAAAGGAATTTCTCTAGATAGGTGATTATACACCCTAATGGGAGCGACCCACATAGCCATGCTGCCAGCCCGATTTTTGTCATTTCCCGGTTGTGAAGCTTGAGGCTACATCTATCTTTTAGAACATCTGGCCACCATTCACTTTGAATGCCACATCGTCAAACCCATCAAATCACTAGTTAATCTTCCCAAAATTATTACGGGTATAAAAGCTAAGAGAAACGAATTTCTCCGCCACCAGACGTAATACCTTGAAAAGACCGTCTTATGTGACCGTTAGGAATACTCTGTCAGACATTCGTCCATACAAGTTGTCCTGTGACTGGACAAACAGAAAACACCATTCTGGAACAGGGCGACCCTTGCATTTCACTCCGTCTTCAATTGTCTTCAGCATAATCAAAATTCGTAGCGCTTATGCCTATACGGAGTGGTTCTCGAATAATAAATCCAACCGGTCTCCCCGTATCGACAACGATAGTCAAAACACTTCGATAGTCGGTTATTTAACTATCGAAGTAAAAACACATCCATAACTAACATCACACAATCACGAGCACTTTTATTTAACATTCGTTTCATTATTCGAATTCCCATATCTTACCCGATATTTCTCAAACCCGTTTTGCCCTTCCCATTTCTTGGAAAACATTTTCAATTCCCATTTTAACTACTTAATCTACAACATTAGCTTTTTAAAACTTTATTCACCTTGAAACGTGAATATTTATTTCTTATAGGGATTTGCCTTTGTTAAATCAATATAAACATAGTTTTTTATAAGTAAATACCATTATCAGTTAAAATCCCATCCAGTTAATTTCTAAATCCATTTTTCCCTTCATGCCTCCTAGAACATTATCAAATATTATAAACTCTTATTTTCCCTTATTTCAGAAAATATGTGTTATTAACTTTTGGAAAACATTCCCATCCCTATAATATTTCTTATTTTCAATACTCTAGAAATATATATTATTAACATTAGAAAGTATTTCCATTTTCGATTTTAACCATTAAACAGTGATCATCTTTAGACATGAATATTATTCCTTTATAGAAACATGTCTCGTTTATCAAAGTTAAATCCTTACTTTTATTTATTTACACCATTAGAGGTTAAAACTCATCTTGTTATGTTTTACTTTCCACCCCATAATTTTCCTAAGGAGTAGTGTTATATACAAAAACCACGCTTAAGCTTGGTTAATAGCGCTAACTTAACGTTATAGTTCAAAGCTGGTCATACGCTGTAATATTCCCTTTTATAACTAATCTCGACATACAATCACGCTTCAACCTTGTCAACAGCGTTTATTTTATTGCTATAGCTCACAGACTTGTAAAACGCTACTATATTCCACTTTATAATTGATCTCAACACTTCTTTTCGTTACGACAATCTTGACATCTTTTCCCGTTACAAAATCTTGACCTCTCTTTACGTTACAAAATCTTGACATCCCTATAACATTTTAAATGAGATCCACTTAAGAAACAATTATTTGATTAAAGATAAATAACTAATATTTTAATTTATAAAATGAACTATAAGGTACCAGTTTATAATAGAATTTACATTACAGTTTTAAAGCTTTGCTTTAACTATATAAAAATTTAATAATCGACTTCGTTGATTCGCCTAACGGCCCATCAACTTCTTGCAAAACGATGTGTTTATGTCGACTGTGGCCACTTTCTAAATCGATATCATTTATTAAATCAAAACAAATGTTAAATTTTCATTCAACATGGTTCAAACAATGCATATATAAAACAATCAAACAGTACAGATAAATATCTAGGAATCCGGTTGGATTCCCCCAACCGGTTTCCGCATCCACAGATGTTAGTCAAATCAGTATCCAACCAACGATGTGTACATATGCAACGATATATATCCATTTCAACCAATTTAACTCTAATTTGCCTAAACAACCGTTTTGTCACACAGTATTTAAAATATAATTAAAATATTTTAAATAAAACAGAGTTAGTGAATTTACTCACCTTGGCGCGTTAACCGTTAAATAACGATTTGCATCAGTCGATTAAACTCGGCGTTCACTTCTGCCATAAATTCAATGACGTCCCAATGGTTCCAATCCAGTTTCAGTGCGTAGTCTATGTCTATTCAATCCAACATGACCGACCGCTTGTCAATCAATATTCCATCGGCGCATCTTCCCTTTTTGAACACCTCAGACCTTTTAATTGAAATTTCTATCTTCTAAACACCCTCTTTTCTCTTCTCTTTTGATTTTGGGCTTTATAAAATATATCGGCCCACATCTTGTTCATTGAAATCCACATCCGCACTCAAAATATAATTAATCTTCACAAATTAATCTCCAGGCACCGCTTTAAGAATCACACACGGTCCACACTTCATGTCTCACGAACGCAACATCATAAAACCCCTTCTTCTTTTTCTCTTTTCAATATACACGGGTTTCACTATAAAAACCAGGTCCAAGCTCAATAGGAGAAAAGCCCATTCATATTTGTCTTCATCACACTCCAGCTTTCTTTCAAAACGAAAATCCCATCTTTGCTGATTAAAAACCACGAACTACTACTCCTATACTTCACAGTATACTTTGTCTCATAGCCTTATTTCCAATGCAATCCCCTTCACACGTCCGTACTCTATTTCTTCTTTACAAAAGATGCACACTTCAGTTAAACAGAATTCCACTGTTTTTCCCCCACATTCGAACACTTCCATTTTCAGAAAAAAAAACTTCTCCTCTACTGTTAATGTACTCCCACCATTTCAATTAATGCACACGTTCTGACCCCGACGTCCAAAATGCACCGGATTCTCCTTCCCATTTTGTTTTGTTTTTCTACTACAGTAGAATATGTACACCTTACCAATGAATTCCCGTCCCTTTTGAACATAACCCTCCCCTCCATTCACGTATACACCTCACGCCATGCAGTACCCAACGTGCCCACACTCCAACATGTTGAACCCTTCACGTCATCCCAATTTCCTGTACACGTCCCACTCCCCTCAAGCATCTCTCTCCTCCTTTAAATTCCTTTAACACTATATTTTAAAACTTCATCCCCAACGCATATTTTATTTTCATTGTGAATAATTTATTCTCCTCCCCTGCTAAACCGCATGCTTCACAAACCACACATGCCATCAGTATTTTCCTTCTCTCCCATTTGCATCACCGCGAGATCCTTTTTACCATTTCGAACCAACTCTTGTTAACAAGACTTCTTAAAATTTGTTCATATTATACGCCCATTTCTCCTTATTCCTGAACCTTGTTGCGTTTTGCTTTTCTTTTTAGTTTTTAGTTGTCTGAAGAGAAATAAAAGGAGATTGAATATTGGTTTTTGTTTTGTGGGAAGGGCGTATTATCAGCAGAAGAAAATAATGAAAATGGTCGCGTATATATAGAATATAAGGCTTGGCACCCAAGTAATAACATATAGGTTTGCTGTGCAAATCATAGAGTAGCTGTTTGATTTTTGAAAATACAGGTGTGCTTTGATTTAATAATGCCTGCTTACTGTATGTGAAAATGTTTTTGAAAAGATTGAACAGCAAGATGGATGTGTACATGTCGGAGAAGAAAGGAAACGTCCCTTTCTTTCAGTACAAAATAGGTGCAACATGTTCTGATTAAGGCAGGTGCTAGGTCTTATGCCTTCATTTAATATCCATGTGCGTTTACTGTGATGAAGTTTCATTCTAGTTGTAGCTGTTAAATTTTGTAAACATAGAGTAATAGGTTTGCTCATTTTCTTGTGTTGTTTAGTTAAGGCATCTGTGCCATATTCCATGTTACAAAGAGGATTCACAAGTATTTTAAAATCACCATCACACGCTAAGTCAGGCTAACCATCTCATCCTCCAAAAAGAAACTCACTAGTTTATAGGCTTCTAGCAAAGTTGGCAGAACAAGCTAGAGCATGGCATATGGAAACGAAGCCTATACAAGATATGAAATCTACGGGTCCATGTGACTTTATTTGTAGTGCTTTGATTTTTGTGCCATAACATGATACCTGTCACCGACAAAAGATACACAGAAAGAACATGGTGGCAGTCCTATGTGCTAAACTTAGCTGTGAGAACCGGTCTGTGTGTATGTCCCTTTTAGGCATGTTCTTAGGGAGGTGGTACCTTACGTACAACAATGTATATGTTTAAGGTAGGATAGTTCGGCTTCTAAGATTTGATTGGAAGGCTAGGTATATATATACACGTAAAAATGTGTGTTTGGCTTAACCAAAATTTCGCTTCCGTACTAACTGCTATGGACAGATATAAAAATACCATTGTGTCCAGTGATGTGTCGTGATCCCGAAAATATAATAATACCGGTAGATTAACTCATATTGTGAAACCCCAAAATATCGATATAGGGTGCAAAATACTCCAAATAAAAAGTTGCATATTTAATTAATTAAAAATTACAGTAAAATTATAAAAATTAAATTATCACTATGTCTCAAAAGAGCCTTGTCCAAATTCGTATCCGATATGTAGTTATATCGAATAAACCGTTACGGTCGATAACCGATTCTATAGCGACCTTTTTGAATTATTGATTTGGATATATCTCGCAATCTATAACACGAAATCTTGGTTTTTCACTTCCATTAGAAAATTGTAGTTCAACAGATTTGACCGTTTCTTGTTTCGTAGAAATCCGGTTTATAACGGGTCCTGTACACTCAGTTGAAGTTCAAAACGTTAAATTACGAACTGCAGCGTCGTTCTGAGCTCGATTATATTTAATATATATTTTCATACGTTCAACTTTGTTTTAATTAATATATAAATCCACAAATTCAATATTTAAACTGATTTAAATATTCAAATACAACCTGATAAAATGCGGGACATCATTCCTTCCCCTTAAAATAATTTCGTCCTCGAAATTGCTAAGATGAGGAAAATGCTATAATTTTTGTTGTAAACAAATTGAAATCTTTTTGGTTTACTTCATAATTTCAGTTTCAACTGAACTGATCAAAATATTAGTTCCCTTCTTCGTAACGAAAATTTTCAAAATTCTGAAAATTTTCTAACATTTTAATTTTCGGAGAATTTCGTCAATCTCTCCGCTGCACGGTTCATTCAGTACTACTGCAACACGCCACTCTGGGCCTTCCCCCTTTATTGAGCATCCAACTTTCTCGCTTTCATTTGCAATCCATTCAGCATACGAAATGCATCTCCAACTGATCTCCATTCAATTTATTCTCAATCAACCATTCTCTTACATCCCAGCTCAAATTTCTTTTTCAAACTCCAGTTCAATTCCAATTCCAAATAATCAAATTTCCCAACCAAGTTAAGTTCCATTCCCAATCTCAATTTACAGCTCAACCACTTTGCCAAGTCAAATCCTTATTCCAGTATGATTTCCACTTACTTGGATTCAGTTCAGTTAAATTTCTATTTATTTACTTCATAAGTAAATTTTAAATTTTAGAATTCAAATTTCTGGGGTTTTTTATTTCAAATCAGTTCGAAACCATATATATTTATATTCATAACACAGTAATTCAAAACATTTGAATTTCCAAACAACTTATTTCAAACAAAATCTTTTGGTAGTAATCCATCACTTCGCAACTCGAAAATGAACACCGATAATGCCGCGGTTCATCATCGGAATTATTTCCCAGCCATGAAAGTGAGTTCAATACTATATCATTTTCAAACCTCATATTCAAATACTTTTATTTGAAATTACTTCAAAAATATCTTTTCGAAACTTGGATAATATTTCAAAATTTCCCCAGGATCTTAAAATTCCATATATTTAATTCAAATTTCATTTACAAACATTTTCATGTTTCAGAATTTTTATTCCAATTCTGGTTTAAAATTTCAGATTCAGTTCATCTGATTTTACATATTATATTTATAAAATATTTCGATTGGTTATTTATATAACCAATTCAATTATAAATCTTATTCGATCATAAGTTCACCCAACACATTCAATATATACTAGATAATTCCAATATATATGTTTTCTTTATATCAAAATATATTTCGAGTAAAATTATCTCATTTACTCTCTTTCAAAACAATACTATGTCGAAATTCTCTATCCAAGCGTTTATAAATCCCTATGGACCTCGTCAGCTAAACGCGTCGATCTGGAATTTATATACCACTCATCAGATCAATCAACACAATATAAAACAGTTTTTATATAAATTTACAAATACGCGCTCACATATATACACTAAAACTCAATCTAGAGTATTACTAACTCCATCTCTATTGAGTCACGCCACAGAGCCAAGGTAATCACTTAACCTTCAGCTCTGATACCACTGTAACGACCACGGGATTTTCGACTCCGAAAATCGACACAAAACCCAGCGTCGACTGTTCAGACATCGAAAATACCGGATCATTAATAGAAAGAAATAAGAGGATGAGAAAGATAAGATAGAACTAATAGAATAGAAGAAGAAGAAGTAGGAGAACACAACTGAGTAGAATCAGAGTAAACACGAATCTCACAGCGGGACGAATATATTATATAACATAACTTTGAAATACAAAACTGTATTGTATATTCATACCATTATCAGAGTACAATACATCATATCACAACGGAAATAATCTCTAACTAACTAATGGTGAAACCCTCTGTTTCCAGCTCCTCCAAGTGAATCTGCAAAGCCTGAAACACTTGACTGCCCATACAAATTTGGGCACCCAAGAGTTTAGGGAAAACAAACAAAATAAACTCTGGGTCAGTCATGGGACTGGTGTGAGTAAATTCCAACCATACGGTTTAACTTTGAAAATCCTTTTGAAACCAAAAAGATAATAGTAAGACCAGCCCACACATAAACATGGACGGTTTTTACCTTACTATAACCCAAAACACTTTGATATCAAATCCAGTGATATTATAATAATGTCTAATCAGGTAAATAACCAAATAGAAGAACGCTTGCATCTCACGCTCTACATACATAGTATAAAATCAAAAACCGCAGGGCGCTTATTGGAGATTGGATTCCAACTATGACAAGGTATGGGACCACCTTCCGATGATGTATCTCTAGAGGCGAATACACTGGGTTCAACAAGAACGTCTTGCAACCCGGCCCACACATGACCGACCACTCATTTCGCATGAGTGTATCGAATGTATATCACCAACGGTTGGGCTCAAACCACCGTTCCCGAATGGGCAGAATCGATAGATTTAGAAACAAAAGGAATTTCTCTAGATAGGTGATTATACACCCTAATGGGAGAGACCCACATAGCCATGCTGCCTGCCCGATTTTTGTCATTTCCCGGTTGTGAAGCTTGAGGCTACGTCTATCTTTTAGAACATCTGGCCACCATTCACTTTGAATGCCACATCGTCAAACCCATCAAATCACTAGTTAATCTTCCCAAAATTATTACGGGTATAAAAGCTAAGAGAAACGAATTTCTCCGCCACCAGACGTAATACCTTGAAAAGACCGTCTTATGTGACCGTTAGGAATACTCTGTCAGACATTCGTCCATACAAGTTGTCCTGTGACTGGACAAACAGAAAACACCATTCTGGAACAGGACGACCCTTGCATTTCACTCCGTCTTCAATTGTCTTCAGCATAATCAAAATTCGCAGCGCTTATGCCTATACGGAATGGTTCTCGAATAATAAATCCAACCGGTCTCCCCGTATCGACAACGATGGTCAAAACACTTCGATAGTCGGTTATTTAACTATCGAAGTAAAAACACATCCATAACTGACATCACACAATCACGAGCACTTTTATTTAACATTCGTTTCATTATTCGAATTCCCATATCTTACCCGATATTTCTTAAACCCGTTTTTCCCTTCCCATTTTTTGGAAAACATTTTCAATTCCCATTTTAACTACTTAATCTACAACATTAGCTTTTTAAAACTTTATTCACCTTGAAACGTGAATATTTATTTCTTATAGGGATTTGCCTTTGTTAAATCAATATAAATATAGTTTTTATAAGCAAATACCATTATCAGTTAAAATCCCATCCAGTTAATTTCTAAATCCGTTTTCCCTTCACACCTCCTGGAACATTATCAAATATTATAAACTCTTATTTTCCCTTAATTCAGAAAATATGTGTTATTAACTTTTGGAAAACATTCGCATCCCTATAATATTTCTTATTTTCAATACTCTAGAAACATATATTATTAACATTGGAAAGTATTTCCATTTTCGATTTTAACCATTAAACAGTGATCACCTTTAAACATGAATATTATTCCTTTACAGAAACATGTCTCGTTTATCAAAGTTAAATCCTTACTTTTATTTATTTACACCATTAGAGGTTAAAACTCATCTTGTTATGTTTTACTTTCCACCCCATAAATTTCCTAAGGAGTAGTGTTATATACAAAAACCACGCTTAAGCTTGGTTAACAGCGCTAACTTGACGTTATAGTTCAAAGCTGGTCATACGCTGTAATATTCCCTTTTATAACTAATCTCGACATACAATCACGCTTCAACCTTGTCAACAGCGTTTATTTTATTGCTATAGCTCACAGACTTGTAAAACGCTACTATATTCCACTTTATAATTGATCTCAACACTTCTTTTCGTTACGACAATCTTGACATCTTTTCCCGTTACAAAATCTTGACCTCTCTTTACGTTACAAAATCTTGACATCCCTATAACATTTTAAATGAGATCCACTTAAGAAACAATTATTTGATTAAAGATAAATAACTAATATTTTACTTTATAAAATGAACTATAAGGTACCAGTTTATAACAGAATTTACATTACAGTTTTAAAGCTTTGCTTTAACTATATAAAAATTTAATAATCGACTTCGTTGATTCGCCTAACGGCCCATCAACTTCTTGCAAAACGATGTGTTTATGTCGACTGTGGCCACTTTCTAAATCGATATCATTTATTAAATCAAAACAAATGTTAAATTTTCGTTCAACATGGTTCAAACAATGCATATATAAAACAAATAAATAGTACAGATAAATATCTAGGAATCCGGTTGGATTCCACCAACCGGTTTCCGCATCCACAGATGTTAGTCAAATCAGTATCCAACCAACGATGTGTACATATGCAACGATATATATCTATTTCAACCAATTTAACTGTAATTTGCCTAAACAACCGTCACACAGTATTTAAAATATAATTAAAATATTTTAAATAAAACAGAGTTAGTGAATTTACTCACCTTGGCGCGTTAACCGTTAAATAACGATTTGCGTCATTCGATTAAACTCGGCGTTCACTTCTGCCATAAATTCAATGACGTCCCAATGGTTCCAATCCAGTTTCAGTGTGTAGTCTGTGTCTATTCAATCCAACACGACCGACCGCTCGTCAATCAATATTCCGTCGGCGCATCTTCCCTTTTTGAACACCTCAGACCTTTTAATTGAAATTTCTATCTTCTAAACACCCTCTTTTCTCTTCTCTTTTGATTTTGGGCTTTATAAAATATATCGGCCCACATCTTGTTCATTGAAATCCACATCCGCACTCAACATATAATTCATCTTCAGCAATTAATCTCCAGGCACCGCTTTCAGAATCACACACGGTCCACACTTCATGTCTCACGAACGCAACAGCATAAAACCCCTTCTTCTTTTTCTCTTTTCAATATACACGGGTTTCACTATAAAAGCCAGGTCCAAGCTCAATAGGAGAAAAGCCCATTCATATTTGTCTTCATCACACTCCAGCTTCCTTTCAAAATGAAAATCCCATCTTTGCTGATTAAAAACCACGAACTACTACTCCTATACTTCACAGTATACTTTGTCTCATGGCCTTATTTCCAATGCAATCCCCTTCACATGTCCGTACTCTATTTCTTCTTTACAAAAGATGCACACTTCAGTTAAACAGAATTCCACTGTTTTTCCCACATTCGAACACTTCCATTTTCAGAAAAAAAACTTCTCCTCTACTGTTAATGTACTCCCACCATTTCAATTAATGCACACGTTCTGACCCCGACGTCCAAAATGCACCGGATTCTCCTTCCCATTTTGTTTTGTTTTTCTACTACAGTAGAATATGTACACCTTACCAAGGAATTCCCGTCCCTTTTGAACATAACCCTCCCCTCCATTCACGTATACACCTCACGCCATGCAGTACCCAACGTGCCCACACTCCAACATGTTGAACCCTTCACGTCATCCCAATTTCCTGTACACGTCCCACTCCCCTCAAGCATCTCTCTCCTCCTTTAAATTCCTTTAACACTATATTTTAAAACTTCATCCCCAACGCATATTTTATTTTCGTTGTGAATAATTTATTCTCCTCCCCTGCTAAATCGCATGCTTCACAAACCACACATGCCATCAGTATTTTCCTTCTCTCCCATTTGCATCACCGCGAGATCCTTTTTACCATTTCGAACCAACTCTTGTTAACAAGACTTCTTAAATTTTGTTCATATTATACGCCCATTTCTCCTTATTCCTGAACCCTGTTGCATTTTGCTTTTCTTTTTAGTTTTTAATTGTCTGAAGAGAAATAAAAGGAGATTGAATATTGGTTTTTGTTTTGTGGGAAGGGTGTATTATCAGCAGAAGAAAACAATGAAAATGGTCGCGTATATATAGAATATAAGGCTTGGCACCCACGTAATATGTAACACCCCACGCCCGCTATGGTCACTCACTAAGGGAATGCCATAGCATCGGTGGAGTATTTTAGTGAATATAGAACAGAAAAATTACAACAAGACAGATATAAGTAGTACTTGAAAATTTTAAAAACATCTTCCCATAACAGCGGAAATAAACATGTCTGGTTACATCATAAAACCACAATAAAAGTCAAGTACAATATCCATCAAAATAAAGAAGTACATAATCCCACTCTCTCATACAATAGCCAGGACAAAAGAAAAGATAACTGGGTAACTGGAGCTTTACATCTATCCAAGCTCCTAAAGACTGGAACAGCAATCTGATCAAGCTCCACTACCGCTAGGATCCACCGTAGGACCTGAGGGTTAGAAAAAGATAAAAGCAACGGGGTCAGACATAAGTCTGAGTGAGTCCTATAACTTTAACAATACAATCCTTAAAGTAACCAGAGAAGACATAAACTTGACCTACGGTAATATCTGGGGATGAATGGCTACACTAAGCAGCTTGGTAGACTTAGGATAAACTATGATAACCGTAAAGACGCATCTACCCACCCAAGGATAATTACTAACTGCACCACACCAGTCATTCCTACTTAAAGGTTGATCCCTCCCAAGGACTTAGAAAATTTCCCCAGTAGTTTCTTGTACTCCTAGCCACTACATAGGTGCCGTATGCCCCTATCTCCACTAGGTGTACTTAGTAATTTTACCCAGTAGTTTCGTGTACCCCTACATAGGTGCCGTCTGCCCCTATCTTTACTAGGTGTACCCACTACTCCCCAGCGATCGACTCCCTACCGTAGATACCCGTGCTGGTCCCACAGTGGGGTGTATCACTCCCCTAAAGTGGCTACCTGATAATATCAACGGTGCACGGCTTTATATCTACACGATGTAACAACGACTTATCTACCAGCCCGGGCCCACACACGCATATGAAACCCGTTGGACTTGCGTTGCCACCGCTAACCCGTTTTGGCCTCTTATAATCAAGCCCAATATGCGTGTCCCGTCACTCGACATGGGTCGAGCCCACAAAGATACGTTTGGGATATTGGTTGAAATGGGCCCCCACAAGCTACCCACCTAAGCTTGTCACTTATCTAGTGTATCCCACTTAACCCTTTTATAATGTTTAATTACATGTTTCACTTGGTTAAGTATTCTAATCGTATTTTCTATTGCCACCCAAGGCAACCCACTAGATTCCACATGCCACCCAAGGCAACCATTAAATTTCCACATGCCACCCAAGGCACCCACTTAACCCCTCATGTCCCACCACATGCTAATATGGTTAAGTGTTTCTTAATTAATTAAGACCGTGATCCCCCATAAAGACCTCCCACATTAGACTGGCTGTTATGACCGCCTGGTTAAGCCGGTAGGGTCCGGGCAGTCTTACGTCATAACAGAGTCTAACCTCGTGTCTTTACTTTAATCACGTATTTAATTTATGGCTAAGACCTCTCACATTGGGCTGACATTTGTAGCAACTGGTTAAGCCGGTTGGGTCCGGGCAGTTTTACACTACAAATGAGTCCAACCTCGTGTCTTAGTCGATTAATTACACCTAATTAATCACCCCTATATTAATTATCCCTAATTAATATCAAGTTTTCCATAACATGGGTAGACCTAACTCAATAGGTAAATTCCCATGGGGTAGACCTAACTCAATAGGTGAATTCCCACTTATGGTAATTTATTTTTATGGTATGTTTAATCATACCCAATCATACTTTCATTAACATATTTACCAACCCCATCGTTCCCCACGTAAATCGTTCTCATGACATAGAAAAGGGGAAGATCCATTACAAATATCATGGGTTTAGCATATAACTTAGTCATGGGTTAAGAGGATGTCAACTTGCATATATGAGCACATATTAACCCAACTACATTTAACCCAAACTTGCATATTATCATACACATGATTTGCATAACATGTTGCATATGAGCTTGCATATTATCATACACATATCTTTCATAACATGTTGAACTTGCATATAAGCTTTCTCATAACTTGCATAACATGTTAAACATGCATTTAAGCATACACATAACTTGCATAAGCATTCACATACTTGCATAAGCATTCACATACTTGCATAAGCATTCATATACTTGCATAAGCATTCACATACTTGCATAAGCATTCATAACTTGCATATCATGTTAAACTTGCATTTAAACATATACACAACTTGCATATGAACTTGCATATCAACCTACACATAACTTACATAACATCATACACATGACTTGCATAACTCACTTTGTTAAACATGCATAAATCCACTTGTTAAATATGCATAAACCCACATATTAAACATGCATAAACCCACTTATTAAACATGCATAAACCAACTTGTTAAGCATGCATAAACCAACTTATCAAACATGCATAAACTTCACTTATTAATTATGCATAAACATAGAAAAACATAGAGTAGCATATCATTACAAATGATTCAAACTCACTAATCCGCATCTAAGACCATAAGTCTCATTACACCCAATCTACTTACTTTAACAATTGATGTTAAAGTGATAGAAACTCACCAAAACCAAGATTAGCAAACTTATGAAGTGGAATTAGTTGCTAAATATGAAGATGGTGATGATTAGAGATTGATTAGAGAGTGATTAGCTTGCAACTTCCTTCATAAACAAGTGGAGGCTCCTTCTAAGATTTAATTTGGCGGCATGAGGCCATCATTTCTATTTTTAGTATGGATTAGGGTAGGTTTAGGGTGTATTTATAGATTAGGAGAGTGTTTTAGGCCCTTAGATTAACCCTAAATTAGATTAGGTCCGTTAGATTTAGGAAATCTCTAGAACCCAGCCCAGCCCTAGCCAGAAAACCAGATCTGGTGCACCCAAGCACCCTGGTTCGACACGCCGTGTCGACAGGCAAGTCTACAGGCAAGTCGACTCCCCCTGTCGACATGGTCAAGGCGGGAATTCTCCCGCCTGGCCCCGCTGGTTCTAATTTGAAATCTGAATTTAAATTTCTAAATCTGTTTTTAATTTGAATTTTCTGCAAACTTCTTTGGGCCATAACCGGGCCATACGGACTCCGATTCTCGAAAACTCGGACTCTATTTCGCGTATTTTTCCGAGACGAACGCAATGACGCAGCCTGTTACCCCCAATTCCCACATCTGAGATTATTTATCCTATGATTAGAGAATTTTAGTATTAGCTAAAATTCGGGGTGTTACATTCTCCCCTCCTTAAAGGATTTCGTCCCCGAAATCTCTAAGCTAAGGAGAATGCATATCCTACCATCCAAACAACCATCTACTCAATCCATCAAAACACGGGCATCCATTGTCCTTAAAACAATTTCTAATGATGTATGAGCATATGCAAAAAGTGTGTGTATATGTTCCCTATCTAATGTATGAACATATGCAAACCATGATAGTGCCATGCGTCCATTATGTATGCGAGAGAATCCTATCGACACATACAATATCTACATGAGTGCACAATCATTCACCAAAATGCATCATCCATATGATAACACAATCATTATACATCCATAAATATAGCTTTCTACACACAATTTTATGCAATATGCAATATGAAGTGATTGAGCCGATCTAGTGCCTAAAGTGTGTGTACATGCATCCACGAGCAACCACTAGCAACCACTTGCATCCACTTGCATCCATCAACCATAACATGTCTCAAACACATGTTTCAACCATAGGTTTACCCTATCTAAAGGTCAATCAATACTAACGAGAGGATATACTAAAGATAAGATAAGTACTAGACAACGATAGAGGAGAAAGTAAAGACATACCCTCAAAAAGAAATGGGTACAATGAACGCATCTTTGCTTCCGTCTCCCAAGTTGCGTTGCTCTCATCTCCTCCCCATTGCACTTTGACTAGCTGAACCTCTCGATTCCTCAATTTCCTAGTCTCTGACTCAAGGATGCGAGTAGGAGCTCGTCGAATCGTCGCATCACGTTCTACCTCTACATCTCTAAGCAAGCTCGGCTCTACCACCTCTGCTGTCTCATGTAAGCACTTCCTCAGATGTGATACATGGAATACATCATGAACACCACTAAGTCTGTCGGGCAACTCTACCCTATATGCCATCCGTCCAATCCTTTCCTTAATAGGAAACGACCCAACAAACCTCGGTGCTAACTTCCCAACGGATCCAAAGCGAACAACATTTCTCAACGGAGATACTTTGACAAAAACCATGTCCCCAACCTCAAACTCAAGATCCGTCCTTCTCTTGTCCGCATAAGATTTTTGCCTATCCTGCGCTGCTTTCATCCTTCTTCGAATCAAGTCAATCTTCTCAGAAGTCTCCCTAACCATATCAGGCCCAAGCAAGATCTTATCCGTAGATTCCCACCAACATGTAGGTGATCGACAAGGCCTTCCATAGAGAGCTTCGAAAGGAGCCATACCAATACTGGACTGAAAGCTGTTATTATATGCGAACTCCACCAATGGAAGATGCTCTTCCCATGTACCTCCAAAATCTAAGATACAAAGCCTCAAAAGGTCTTCTAGAACACGATTCACCCTCTCAGTCTGGCCGTCTGTCTGAGGATGATATGCGGTGCTCAGACACAATTGAGTCCCCACTGCTTCTTGCAAACTCCTCCAGAACTCGCTAGTGAAGATAGGATCTCGATCACTCACTATGCTAGAGGGTACTCCATGCAATCGAACTATCTCTCGCAGATATACTGAAGCTAGCCATGGAGCGGTCCTCTTGCTCTTCACAGGTATGAAATGGGCGCTCTTAGTAAGTCTGTCTACCACCACCCAAATTCCTGTATTACCCTTCCTCGATCTGGGTAACCCGTCAATAAAATCCATCGAGACGCTATCCCACTTCCATTGCGGAACTTCCAATGGGTGAAGCAACCCACCAGGTTTCTTTTGCTCCGCCTTCACTTGTTGGCACACCAAGCATCGAGCGACATACTCGGCCACATCTTTCTTCATACCGGCCCAGAAGAAAACCCTCTTCATGTCTCGGTACATCTTGTCCCCACCGGGATGAATAGTCATCCTAGAACGGTGTGCATCATCAAGAATAACCTTCCTCAAACCCTCGTCTTGCGGTACACAAAGTCTACCGTCTCTACGCAAGCACCCCCTATCGTCTAGGGTGTACCTACTCAAATGGCTGGACGACTCCCCCCTGATGAGCTTCTCCACCAACTCGACCAACTGTGGGTCGTCCCTCTGTGCTTCTCCAATCCGCCCCAAAAGAGTAGGTCTAACCTCCAAGGATGCTAGCAAACCGGGAACATAATCAATGGAAGGTCTGAAATCAAACATCGAGATAAATTCCAAGCTTCGTCGTTCTACGAACAATGAACTCAAGGACAACCTCTTCCTGCTCAAGGCGTCCGCCACCACATTACCCTTGCCAGGGGTATACGCTATCTCGAAATCATAGGATGCTAAGAATTCCATCCACCTTTGCTGTCTCAGATTCAAATCTTTCTGAGAAAACAAGTACTTCAATGATTTGTGGTCAGTAAACAATTCGAATCTCTCACCAAGAAGATAATGGCGCCAAATCTTAAGCGCAAAAACAATAGCGGCCAACTCTAGATCGTGGGTAGGGTAATTCTTCTCATGTGCCCTCAACTGCCTTCCACCATAGGCTATTACCCTTCCCTCTTGCATTAAGACTGTGCCAAGTCCTATCCCACAAGCATCGGTATAAACAACAAATGGCTTGCTCCCATCTGGCAACACTAAAACTGGAGCAGTGGTTAAAGCTCTCTTTAACCTTCGGAACGCATCATCACAATCCACGTCCCATGCGAAAACAAGATTCTTCTTCGTTAAGCGGGTTAATGGGGCTGATATCTTAGCGAAGTCTTTAATAAACTTCCTATAATAACCCGCCAACCCCAAGAAACTTCTTACTTCGGTAGCATTTTTCGGAACCTTCCAATCCTGAATTGATACTACCTTCGCGGGATCCACAGCTATCCCTTCCTTGGAGACCACGTGCCCCAAGAACCGCACCTCTTTCCTCCAGAAGTGACATCTAGAGAATTTAGCCTTAAGGCTATGTGCTCGAAGAGTCTTCAATACCTCCCCAAGATGTAGGGCATGCTCTTCTTCATTCTTAGAAAATACTAAGATATCATCCACAAAGACCACCACGAATTTATTAAGGAACTCCCTGAACACCAATATACTGAAGCTAGCCATGGAGCGGTCCTCTTGCTCTTCACAGGTATGAAATGGGCGCTCTTAGTAAGTCTGTCTACCACCACCCAAATTCCTGTATTACCCTTCCTCGATCTGGGTAACCCGTCAATAAAATCCATCGAGACGCTATCCCACTTCCATTGCGGAACTTCCAATGGGTGAAGCAACCCACCAGGTTTCTTTTGCTCCGCCTTCACTTGTTGGCACACCAAGCATCGAGCGACATACTCGGCCACATCTTTCTTCATACCGGCCCAGAAGAAAACCCTCTTCATGTCTCGGTACATCTTGTCCCCACCGGGATGAATAGTCATCCTAGAACGGTGTGCATCATCAAGAATAACCTTCCTCAAACCCTCGTCTTGCGGTACACAAAGTCTACCGTCTCTACGCAAGCACCCCCTATCGTCTAGGGTGTACCTACTCAAATGGCTGGACGACTCCCCCCTGATGAGCTTCTCCACCAACTCGACCAACTGTGGGTCGTCCCTCTGTGCTTCTCCAATCCGCCCCAAAAGAGTAGGTCTAACCTCCAAGGATGCTAGCAAACCGGGAACATAATCAATGGAAGGTCTGAAATCAAACATCGAGATAAATTCCAAGCTTCGTCGTTCCACGAACAATGGACTCAAGGACAACCTCTTCCTGCTCAAGGCGTCCGCCACCACATTACCCTTGCCAGGGGTATACGCTATCTCGAAATCATAGGATGCTAAGAATTCCATCCACCTTTGCTGTCTCAGATTCAAATCTTTCTGAGAAAACAAGTACTTCAATGATTTGTGGTCAGTAAACAATTCGAATCTCTCACCAAGAAGATAATGGCGCCAAATCTTAAGCGCAAAAACAATAGCGGCCAACTCTAGATCGTGGGTAGGGTAATTCTTCTCATGTGCCCTCAACTGCCTTCCACCATAGGCTATTACCCTTCCCTCTTGCATTAAGACTGCGCCAAGTCCTGTCCTACAAGCATCGGTATAAACAACAAATGGCTTGCTCCCATCTGGCAACACTAAAACTGGAGCAGTGGTTAAAGCTCTCTTTAACCTTCGGAACGCATCATCACAATCCACGTCCCATGCGAAAACAAGATTCTTCTTCGTTAAGCGGGTTAATGGGGCTGATATCTTAGCGAAGTCTTTAATAAACTTCCTATAATAACCCGCCAACCCCAAGAAACTTCTTACTTCGGTAGCATTTTTCGGAACCTTCCAATCCTGAATTGATACTACCTTCGCGGGATCCACAGCTATCCCTTCCTTGGAGACCACGTGCCCCAAGAACCGCACCTCTTTCCTCCAGAAGTGACATTTAGAGAATTTAGCCTTAAGGCTATGTGCTCGAAGAGTCTTCAATACCTCCCCAAGATGTAGGGCATGCTCTTCTTCATTCTTAGAAAATACTAAGATATCATCCACAAAGACCACCACGAATTTATTAAGGAACTCCCTGAACACCCTACTCATCAAATCAACAAAGTATGCAGGGGCGTTCGTCAACCCAAATGGCATCACCAGCCACTCATAGAAACCATCTGGAGTCCTAAAGGCAGTCTTGTCTATGCTATCCTCAGCCACCCTCAACTGATGAAACCCCGTGGCTAAGTCCAACTGAGAAAATACTGAAGCGCCAACCAACTGATCGAAAAGATCATCAATCCTCGGCAATGGGTGTCTATTCTTCTTTGTGAGCTTGTTGAGTTCTCTATAGTCTACACAAAGTCTGAGGGACCCATCCGCCTTTGTAGCAAATACTACTGGAGCACCCCACTCCGATATACTTCGCCTTATGAACCCCTTCTCAAGCAACTCCCCTACTTGCTTATGGAGTTCCCTCCTCTCACGAGGAGCCATGTGGCGCACTGGTAAAGATACCGGTTTAGCATTATCCACCAGATATATTCGGAAGTCAATCTCCCGTTTCGGAGGTAAGCCCTTCACCTCCTCAAACACATCCGGATATTCCCGAACCACTCTAACAGATTGCAAACTCTCGACCGAAGCGTCAAGCGATTCAAGATAACTTAGCATAACAGAGTCCCTGGGATTACAAGAAATCTCGAGAGTGTTACCCAAACGGGTCATGAGCCTAACAACTCTCCTTTCGCAATCAAGAACGGCACCATTACTGAATAACCAGTCCATGCCCAAAATCAACCCATAGCCCGTGAAGCCCAACACAAAAGCATCACATCTAAACTCAATGCTAAGTATTGAAATCTTCAAACCCAAACATATCATGGACAAATAAGTGGAGCCCCCAATCGGGTTTGAAACAACCAAGGGATCATCTACCAGACTGGTGTCTAAGTGCAGTGACTCAACTAATGATGATGAGATAAACGAATGCGATGCGCCTGAATCAAACAATGTACGGACAGGATGATCAAATAGAAAAACCAGACTTTCAACGGAGATAGTTCTACCTCTCTCCTGAATCGGTGGAACCGCGAGAGCCTGTACTTGCCCCCTAGCCTGACTCGGTGCCATAAGAGCTTGCACCTGTGCTCCTGAGGTAGATCCCGTCCTTTGCCCCTTCTTAGGGCAATCCTTCACTAAATGCCCTGCTTCGCCACAGTGGAAGCAGCCAGTCTTCTTCTTCTTACGACAATCCTTGCTTAGGTGGCCAGGTGTCCCACAATTGAAACACTTCTTCTTCTTTCCCTTGCCACCGTTGCCTTTCCCACCTTTGCTTTGTTGTTGTTGTTGAGGTCTCTTTTGATCTCCCTTCTTCTCGGGTGCCCTATTAGCATTGGGACCCTTCTCTTCTTCATACATGAGTGCCATGTCAACTAGCTTCTCAAAGGTGGCCCCCATAGGGATATGAGTCATAGCCAACCCATGCATTGGTTCATTCAAGCCTTTCACGAACCTCAAAGCCTTCTTCTCCAGTGTATTCACCATATCTAGGCCAAACCTTGCCAATTGATTAAACTTATTGACATATTCCTTCACCGAGAGATTTCCTTGCTTTAGAGTCAAGAATCTTTCCATATACAAGTTTTCCTCCGCCCTTGAGAGAAACTTTGCCACAAATCTTTGCTTAAAATCCGCCCAAGAGTCAACGGGGCGTTCTCCATTAGTGACCTCCCACCAGAATGAGGCCTCTCCCTTCATTAACCAAGCAGCTAACTTGACTTTCTTCCCTTCTTCCATCTCAAAGATATCTATCAACTCTTCCACCTCCTTAAGCCAATCTCTAGCCTCCACAAAAGTTTCAGATCCTTGAAAAGGTTTCCCTCCCATAGCTTTGAATTCCTTGCAAGTCTTAGCAAAAGTATCCGTGCGAGGAGGAGGGGGAGGAGGAAGATCGGGTGCTACGGTTGGTGGAGGAACATTTGCTGGGCCCGCAGTGGTGGCCCTAGCCTCCATCAATCTCCTATACCATGCTGGTACCGTCACACCCCCCGGAAAGTTAAGATCTTCAGCCATGCTGAAACGAAAAAGGAAAGATTCAAAACGGAGAATTCGAAGGATATAGATATGGCTGTTGGGGATTATGCTTTTCTTTCAAAAACCTTTCTCTTTAAAGACATGTTTTTGAAAATATCTCTTCCAAAAATGTTTTAGAAAAAATATTTTTTCTAAAAAATTTTTATCTGTTCCGGTAACCTTTGCTCTGATACCACGTGTAACACCCCACGCCCGCTATGGTCACTCACTAAGGGAATGCCATAGCATCGGTGGAGTATTTTAGTGAATATAGAACAGAAAAATTACAACAAGACAGATATAAGTAGTACTTGAAAATTTTAAAAACATCTTCCCATAACAGCGGAAATAAACATGTCTGGTTACATCATAAAACCACAATAAAAGTCAAGTACAATATCCATCAAAATAAAGAAGTACATAATCCCACTCTCTCATACAATAGCCAGGACAAAAGAAAAGATAACTGGGTAACTGGAGCTTTACATCTATCCAAGCTCCTAAAGACTGGAACAGCAATCTGATCAAGCTCCACTACCGCTAGGATCAACCGTAGGACCTGAGGGTTAGAAAAAGATAAAAGCAACGGGGTCAGACATAAGTCTGAGTGAGTCCTATAACTTTAACAATACAATCCTTAAAGTAACCAGAGAAGACATAAACTTGACCTACGGTAATATCTGGGGATGAATGGCTACACTAAGCAGCTTGGTAGACTTAGGATAAACTAAGATAACCGTAAAGACGCATCTACCCACCCAAGGATAATTACTAACTGCACCACACCAGTCATTCCTACTTAAAGGTTGATCCCTCCCAAGGACTTAGAAAATTTCCCCAGTAGTTTCTTGTACTCCTAGCCACTACATAGGTGCCGTCTGCCCCTATCTCCACTAGGTGTACTTAGTAATTTTACCCAGTAGTTTCGTGTACCCCTACATAGGTGCCGTCTGCCCCTATCTTTACTAGGTGTACCCACTACTCCCCAGCGATCGGCTCCCTACCGTAGATACCCGTGCTGGTCCCACAGTGGGGTGTATCACTCCCCTAAAGTGGCTACCTGATAATATCAATGGTGCACGACTTTATATCTACACGATGCAACAACGGATTATCTACCAGCCCGGGCCCACACACGCATATGAAACCCGTTGGACTTGCGTTGCCACCGCTAACCCGTTTTGGCCTCTTATAATCAAGCCCAATATGCGTGTCCCGTCACTCGACATGGGTCGAGCCCACAAAGATACGTTTGGGATATTGGTTGAAATGGGCCCCCACAAGCTACCCACCTAAGCTTGTCACTTATCTAGTGTATCCCACTTAACCCTTTTATCATGTTTAATTACATGTTTCACTTGGTTAAGTATTCTAATCGTATTTTCTATTGCCACCCAAGGCAACCCACTAGATTCCACATGCCACCCAAGGCAACCATTAAATTTCCACATGCCACCCAAGGCACCCACTTAACCCCTCATGTCCCACCACATGCTAATATGGTTAAGTGTTTCTTAATTAATTAAGACCGTGATCCCCCATAAAGACCTCCCACATTAGACTGGCTGTTATGACCGCCTGGTTAAGCCGGTAGGGTCCGGGCAGTCTTACGTCATAACAGAGTCTAACCTCGTGTCTTTACTTTAATCACGTATTTAATTTATGGCTAAGACCTCTCACATTGGGCTGACATTTGTAGCAACTGGTTAAGCCGGTTGGGTCCGGGCAGTTTTACACTACAAATGAGTCCAACCTCGTGTCTTAGTCGATTAAATACACCTAATTAATCACCCCCATATTAATTATCCCTAATTAATATCAAGTTTTCCATAACATGGGTAGACCTAACTCAATAGGTAAATTCCCATGGGGTAGACCTAACTCAATAGGTAAATTCCCACTTATGGTAATTTATTTTTATGGTATGTTTAATCGTACCCAATCATACTTTCATTAACATATTTACCAACCCCATCGTTCCCCACGTAAATCGTTCTCATGACATAGAAAAGGGGAAGATCCATTACAAATATCATGGGTTTAGCATATAACTTAGTCATGGGTTAAGAGGATGTCAACTTTCATATATGAGCACATATTAACCCAACTACATTTAACCCAAACTTGCATATTATCATACACATGATTTGCATAACATGTTGCATATGAGCTTGCATATTATCATACACATATCTTTCATAACATGTTGAACTTGCATATAAGCTTTCTCATAACTTGCATAACATGTTAAACATGCATTTAAGCATACACATAACTTGCATAAGCATTCACATACTTGCATAAGCATTCACATACTTGCATAAGCATTCATATACTTGCATAAGCATTCACATACTTGCATAAGCGTTCATAACTTGCATATCATGTTAAACTTGCATTTAAACATATACACAACTTGCATATGAACTTGCATATCAACCTACACATAACTTACATAACATCATACACATGACTTGCATATGAACTTGCATAACTCACTTTGTTAAACATGCATAAATCCACTTGTTAAATATGCATAAACCCACATATTAAACATGCATAAACCCACTTATTAAACATGCATAAACCAACTTGTTAAGCATGCATAAACCAACTTATCAAACATGCATAAACTTCACTTATTAATTATGCATAAACATAGAAAAACATAGAGTAGCATATCATTACAAATGATTCAAACTCACTAATCCGCATCTAAGACCATAAGTCTCATTACACCCAATCTACTTACTTTAACAATTGATGTTAAAGTGATAGAAACTCACCAAAACCAAGATTAGCAAACTTATGAAGTGGAATTAGTTGCTAAATATGAAGATGGTGATGATTAGAGAGTGATTAGCTTGCAACTTCCTTCATAAACAAGTGGAGGCTCCTTCTAAGATTTAATTTGGCGGCATGAGGCCATCATTTCTATTTTTAGTATGGATTAGGGTAGGTTTAGGGTGTATTTATAGATTAGGAGAGTGTTTTAGGCCCTTAGATTAACCCTAAATTAGATTAGGTCCGTTAGATTTAGGAAATCTCTAGAACCCAGCCCAGCCCTAGCCAGAAAACCAGATCTGGTGCACCCAAGCACCCTGGTTCGACACGCCGTGTCGACAGGCAAGTCGACAGGCAAGTCGACTCCCCCTGTCGACAGGCCTGTCGACATCCCTGTCGACATGGTCAAGGCGGGAATTCTCCCGCCTGGCCCCGCTGGTTCTAATTTGAAATCTGAATTTAAATTTCTAAATCTGTTTTTAACTTTGAATTTTCTGCAAACTTCTTTGGGCCATAACCGGGCCATACGGACTCCGATTCTCGAAAACTCGGACTCTATTTAGCGTATTTTTCCGAGACGAACGCAATGACGCAGCCCGTTACCCCCAATTCCCACATCTGAGATTATTTATCCTATGATTAGAGAATTTTAGTATTAGCTAAAATTCGGGGTGTTACATAATAACATATAGGTTTGCTGTGCAAATCATAGAGTAGCTGTTTGATTTTTGAAAATACAGGTGTGCTTTGATTTAATAATGCCTGCTTACTGTATGTGAAAATGTTTCTGAAAAGATTGAACAGCAAGATGGATGTGTACATGTCAGAGAAGAAAGGAAACATCCCTTTCTTTCAGTACAAAATAGGTGCAACATGTTCTGATTAAGGCAGGTGCTAGGTCTTATGCCTTCATTTAATATCCATGTGCGTTTACTGTGATGAAGTTTCATTCTAGTTGTAGCTGTTAAATTTTGAAAACATAGAGTAATAGGTTTGCTCATTTTCTTGTGTTGTTTAGTTAAGGCATCTGTGCCATATTCCATGTTACAAAGAGGATTCAAAAGTATTTTAAAATCACCATCACACGCTAAGTCAGGCTAACCATCTCATCCTCCAAAAAGAAACTCACTGGTTTATAGGCTTCTAGCAAAGTTGGCAGAACAAGCTAGAGCATGGCATATGGAAATGAAGCCTATACAAGATATGAAATCTACGGGTCCATGTGACTTTATTTGTAGTGCTTTGATTTTTGTGCCATAACATGATACCTGTCACCGACAAAAGATACACAGAAAGAACATGGTGGCAGTCCTATGTGCTAAACTTAGCTGTGAGAACCAGTCTGTGTGTATGTCCCTTTTAGGCATGTTCTTAGGGAGGTGGTACCTTACGTACAGCAATGTATATGTTTAAGGTAGGATAGTTCGGCTTCTAAGATTTGATTGGAAGGCTAGGTATATATATACACGTAAAAATGTGTGTTTGGCTTAACCAAAATTTCGCTTTCGTACTAACTGCTATGGACAGATATAAAAATACCATTGTGTCCAGTGATGTGTCATGATCCCGAAAATATAATAATACCGGTAGATTAACTCATATTGTGAAACCCCAAAATATCGATATAGGGTGCAAAATACTCCAAATAAAAAGTTGCATATTTAATTAATTAAAAATTACAGTAAAATTATAAAAATTAAATTATCACTATGTCTCAAAAGAGCCTTGTCAAAATTCGTATCCGATATGTAGTTATATCGAATAAACCGTTACGGTCGATAACCGATTCTATAGCGACCTTTTTGAATTATTGATTTGGATATATCTCGCAATCTATAACACGAAATCTTGGTTTTTCACTTCCATTAGAAAAATGTAGTTCAACAGATTTGACCGTTTCTTGTTTCGCAGAAATCCGGTTTATAACGGGTCCTGTACACTCAGTTGAAGTTCAAAACGTTAAATTACGAACTGCAGCGTCGTTCTGAGCTCGATTATATTTACTATATATTTTCATACGTTCAACTTTGTTTTAATTAATATATAAATCCACGAATTCAATATTTAAACTGATTTAAATATTCAAATACAACCCGATAAAATGCGGGACATTACAAACAGATTTAAATATTTCTTGTTTCGCTCAATTCTGACTTATTTTGAATCCTGTACAGTCAATCAAAGTTCAAATTCAAATTTTCAAACTACAGCGCTGTTTTAAACTCCTTTTATAATTAAATTGAATTTATTCACTTTAAAATAAATTTTTAGTCGTTCTTATTCAAAATAGATTATTTTAAATATTAAAAATCCATTAAAATTTCTAAAATAAAAAATTTAAATTGGCCCCAAAATTCCGGGTTGTTACAATGCACTTAGTATATTCAAACCTCTTAATCTTCTCCATATTTTCGTCATAACATAATACTTTCCCGATGTGACAAGCAATCCAATTGATTCCTAATAATGACCATAACATGATAAGTATATAGTAAAAGTGTATCCAAATGGGTACAGTTCTAACAACAGCTTGAGCCTATGGAAATGAGGGAGTCCAATTAGATATCACAAACATATATCCTCTAATGAACATTGGGTATTTTTTTAAGCACTGTAAGCTTATCCTCAAGGTTTACGAATTTGAAAAAATAGTTTTGTTTGTTGTAAAACATTTTGTACCCACCTCGTAGCTTCCAAACTCTCTTGATATGTTGTTTAAAGACCATATAATTCACATTCCCAGCCAAAAAAGATCCAACAAGACAATCTGTCCAATATTTAGTGCCTTCATCCAAAACAACCTTCGACGATGGAACTGTTTACCAGAGTATTTGACATCAAAATGGACAGGGACATAGGATCCTGCATTTCTAGGTTTAGAGGAAAAGAGGGACGAAAACTTCACAGCAGGGGAAGAAGAGATTGGAGGAGGGATAGGAGGATGAACAAATGGAAGAGGAGGTAAAGGAGATAGAGGGATTGGGCAAGGGTCAGGCGAGGAACAGGGAATCAGAGGAGAATGAGGAGAAGCAGCAGAGACATGACAAGGAACGGCGGTGTCAACGGTAGGAGAGGGTAAGGAGGCTGCTGGACGTGACGCAATGTCACCATGAGAAGACATGCGTGGTACCAAATACATGAAAAAGTACTAGTTTTATTTTGTTGGTAATATTTTTTATACCAATATACATACCATTTTCCTGGCTAATCTTTGGTGGCGTACTTCATGACGTGGTTTATTGGAGTCATAAAGAATCCATCTTCTGTCTTCTTTTACAAATTCTAAAAATGGAAAATGCTTTTCACAGTGGATAGAAATGAATTTTTTTGTGCAAAATTCATATTCTTCTTCCACTGGTTTATCCACCAACCCTTTAACTTTCCCCATCGATTCATTCATTAGAAATACCTGTAATTGTTCGTTTTAGTCACAAAATTTATAATGTTATAAGGAAATTCGTGTTCAAAACAAATAAATACTTACAGAAGCATTGGTTTTGATGCATAGAATTTCCGGATGGTCTTTTCGTATCTCATGTGCAAAACAGTCAATTATATGTTAAAATTAGTAGATTGTATTTGTTACTGATAGCCGAATACATGCTGATATTTTAAAATAATGATGGAATTGTCGTAACTATATTATTAATTAAATCTGCTGATACCAGTGCATCTATGAATTTTCCAAGTATTAAATCAGGCCATTGAACTCCAACAACGCATATGTAATCATTACCATTTAAGTAAGCGCTTTTGCTGCAAATTTTAGAAATCCACTTAACGAATATATAGAATTATAGTGCTAGTAGTTTATGCAAGTAACCTGATTAATTGGATATATGTATGCATGTTTAGAGAATATTTGCATATATGTATGCAACTGTTAAAATTAATTGCATAATAATTATACAACTAAAAATAATATTTGTATATAAGTATGCAAGTATTTTAAATGCTTACATAATTTTATGCAAATATTCTTACTATATGGTTTCATCTTTGCAACTATAATGAATATCTACATACGAATATGCAATTATTTTGAATATCAACATACATTTATACATATTTTCTGAATACTTGCAAAACAACAATGCATCATTTCTTATCATTTTCATACATTTATGCAGATATTTTCAATTTGTTTCTTTATATCAAGCAATATTTGAATTCAATATAAAATTTTCAAAAATCATTTAAAATTTTCAGTAATTTTACCTTAGGCCAGTCATTGTAACAAATTCTTCCATTTGATTGACATGATGCTCCTCTAGGTCCTGCACATTTTTATACTTTCTAATTATCAAATTTGATCCTACACGTGTTTCTTTCGGTCTTGGTTCATTGTCGTAGTCATCTACATCCAATGTTTATGTTTGTTTCAATTTTCTTTTGCCTGTAGCAGAGAATAATATCTCGTATATCAACAATCTACTAATGGAAACTAGATATTTGGAACATTATTTCCATCAAAAATTATTATTATTTTTTACCTTTTAGCTTTTTTTAAAGTTTTATTTTTCTTCTTTTCCCGCTCCTTCTTCTCGTCCTCATCATGCTCCTTGTCTTGCTCTGTTTCATTCTCCACATCCTTGGCTTTCTCCTTCTTTTTTTTTCTTTACTAGCCTCATCACTTTTATCATCATCAGTCCTCTCACCGTTATCTATTTTCATATTATTAGTCTCATCAATATCTTAATATATGCACACAAGCATACAACTATGCATAATAGTTGCACACAAGCATGCAACTATTCTGAATAGATCCACACAATTGTGCAAATATTCTGAATAGATGCACACAAGCATGCAATATTTCTTAATAGATGCACCCGTGCATGCAATAAATTTGAAAATATGCAAAGAAGCGTGCAACTATTTTTTTATACTGTATTGCTTAAAACTGAATATTGTGTACATTACTACCATCAAAAACTATTATTTTTTTATACCTTTTTTCTTCTCTAAACTTTGACATTCTTGCATGTTTTCCTTCCCTTCTGTCCCGTCTAATGCCCCTTATTATTATGTTGCTCCTTTTTCGGCTCTTTCTGCTCCTGCTCTTCCTGTTCCTTCTCATGCTCCTTTTCCTTCTGCTTTTCAATCTCCAGATACTCCTTTCCATGCTCAATAACCTTAGAAGCTTCATCGCCTTTTTCATTTTCACTCTTCTCCTTGGAATCTAACATTAGTCTTAAAACAAATTGCTATAGCACCTTCTTCTTATTCTTGTCCTTGTCCTGGTTATCTTTCTTCTTAAGCTACTTATCCTGTCCCTTCTCCTTCTCCTGCTCTTTTCGGTTTTCTAGCATTATCACTATCATTTTATCCCTCCTCAACAACATTATCAACAACTACATTTCCAACAACTCATGAACTGCCGTCAACAACTTCATTATCATCATTATTCTTCATCTCATTATCTACTTCCATGTTATCAATCTTGTCTTCACCTTTGTCTTCATCCAGGCCTTTGACATTATCAACTTTATCATTTTTGTCCTCATTTTTCTCAACCTGGTCATCCTTCTTCTCATCGCCTTCTTCCTCTACACTTTCAGTTTCCTCACTACCTTGATCAACATTCATTTCATCATGCTCTTGGTCTTCATCCTCTCCACTTTCATCGTTATCTTCATTGTCCATATTAATCTCACCTTCATTATCTTTTAATCTAAGTTGTTCTTCTACGGTATCTTCAGATGATATATCAGCCTTGAGTTCATCAATTCTTTTTTTTTAACCTTAAATTCTCCTCTTTAAGTTTCCTATTCTCCAATTTTAATTCTGTTATTAATTCCTTGAATTTTTGTTCCCATTTTTTTATAAAAAGCTTCGTATTCTTCGTCCTTATCGACAACTTGTTTAAGCAATTTCATTTCCTTTTCTGTAGATCTTGAAAACAAAAGCAACAAGCCCTATTTAATTAATACTTCAAATAGTTGCACTTATGTATGCAACTGTCTGGAAAATCTTCATATATGCATGGATGTATACGGAAAATACGCAAAAGTGTTCAGATATTCAGAATATTTTGGATATATGTATGCAACAATTAAAATACTTGCATAGAATTATGCAGTTATTCATATTTTTATTTCACTTCAAATATTCAACATCTCAAATTATTTGCACATAAGTAAACAAGTATTCTAAATATTTGCACACTAGTAAGCAACATTTTTAAATCCATGTAACTGTTCCCAATATTTGTAGATATGTATGCAAATATTTTTAAGATTTGCATACATTCATGCAACATTCTGCAAAACTTAGTATGACAATTAAGAATGATATAGATTTATTTGTCTCTTATAGTGTTTTTTTAGGAAGACAGGTGTGTAGCGTGATGCTACACAATCGGTTACACATATATATAGCTATAAATATAATCTAATTGACAGGCCCAACCAGTGGCAATAAAATCCGGGACATATAGGTCCTTACAGTAAGCCCAGATGTATCACATAATATGAACATAGGCAAACATAGCATACGAGTACACTACCAAAATAATGCATAGCAGTGCGGTAATAACCCAAGCTCAGCTTCAGTAAGGGAATAAATAACTACTGCCATGTGTCCTAGGAGATGGTGGCCTTGGAAGAGAGAGCCTGAAGCGAGCATGTCTGGTCGCGTCTGTCCATAGTTCAAAAAGATGCAGAATGTGATAACATGTTCCCATCAAGAGCCTCTTAGGTCTGCTGATGACACGAGCATTCCGTTCTAACCATACAGTGTAGGAGAAGAAAGCCATAAGGGAATCAAGCTTCGGGTCAGGGGGTTATATTGCCAATATTCAAAGAATGAACAAAAAGAGGGGATGAAATCGAGTAGAAACGAGCTGATTGCAGCCCATACTGCGAAAGAGAAATCACATTCAAAGAAAAAATGAGAGAGGGATTCATTCTGTTGATTGCAAAGCACACAAATGGGATCGACATTAATGTTGAAGCGACAGAGCCTATCCTTGGTGTTAATACGATTATGAATCAAGTACCACTGAAAGAGGATAACATGAGGAGGAAGATGACATTTCCATATGCGTGAGAAGGAGAAGTTGTGGCCTGGGTGGGTCAGAAATTTATAACAGGCTGCAACGGTGAATTTATTTGAAGGGCCCATAGCCCATGTGTAAGTATCAAGCCCACAGGTTAAATGCAATGAATTTAGGACCTGCCCAATAGAAAATAGTTCATTAAGTGTGTGAATCCCAAAAAGTGATGAAGGGAAAAATCCCATTAGGCCGAGCTCAAAAGCCTCAGCGACTCTTAAGTGGCTAGATTGATTTAATGAGGCTAAATTTGGGAATATAAGAGAGATGGGAAGTTGTTCCTTCCAAATATCCAACCAAAATAAACAAGATTCCTCATTCTTCAACATCACATGAAAAAGAGTTTTGACTCGATTGAGGGTCGTTAAAATGCCAGACCAAAATGGCAAAGGTCTAGGTGCTGAGGGGAAGTGGAGAACAAGAAATGGGTTTGAGTTATAGTGACGCAACAAAATCCTATCTTTCCATATGAAGTGCCCTGGAGATAGAATACGCCATAGCCATTTTGCAAGCAACGCAAGGTTATAAGAGGCAAGGTCGAGGACTCCAAGGCCACCATGATCTTTATGAAGGAAAACTGTTTGCCAATTAACTAAACTTTTGATGTTTCCACCATTCCATAAGAAAGAGCTACAAATTGAATCAATTTTGCTGACAACCCAGGTATGGAGCTTGTGGAAGGACATCCAAAAAGAAGGCATGGATGAGAAAACATATTTGACAAGGATGAGATGGCCAACTGAGGATAAAGAATTTCTTTCCATCTTGCAAGCTTGGATCCAATCCTAGATATGAAGGGGAGCCAATCAGATCTGAGGAGTTTGGTAGGGCAAAGTGGGATGCCAAGGTAAGATATTGGGAATGAATCCAGCTTACAGTTTAAGCATGTGGCAATAATGGGGCCAAGGCTACTGGAGTTATCCAACATGATGATAGAAATTTTACTGAAGTTAATGGAGAGTTCCGACACAATTTCAAACATGTAGAGTATGACTTTAAGGCAGTGGATATTCGAGCGGGTGGGAGAAGAAAACAATATAGCATCATCTGCAAATTGTAAACTGGAGGTGCATAGATATGAGTTTGGGAGGGAAATGTTGAAGAAAATGTTGTGAGAAACTGATTATTTAACCATCTGATTGAAGACATCCGCAATTAGCACAAACATAAGGGGGAGAGGGGGTCTACTTATCTTAAACCCCTCCTTGATTTGATCTTACCCCCAGTTTCACGGATGATTGATACTGTGGAGAAGCTTGTGTCCAGAACTTGTTTGATCCAATTACACCACTTTGTAGGGAAACCTCTATGTGACATAAGTGCAAGTATGTAATTCCAATTGACTAAATCAAAAGCTTTCGAGAAGTCAAGTTTAAGTAGAACTCCAACGTTAGAAGAAGTGTGACTAAAAGAGATGACTTCTTGAGTGGCAACTACACAATCTAATATGTTTCTTCCCAAATTGAATACGAATTGCTCACTACCAAAAAAATGGAGCAATGATGGCTTGGAGTCTATTAGCTAATACTTTGGTGATGATTTTGAAAGTGGTATTGAGGAGACTAATGGGTCTAAAAGAAGGGAGAGTATTTGCTCTAGAGCACATCGGGAGGAGGATGATATTTCTGTAGTTTAATTACTGACGGATTTGAGTGGAATTCTGAACACTTCTCAAATTTATCAGATTTTATGGTGGGCCAAAAACGTTTGAAAAAGGCTGGGCCAAAGCCATCCGGCCCAGGAGCTTTGTCATCAGCCATGTCTTTAAGGGCTTTCCAAATTTCATCTTTAGAAAATGGTTGATCAATGACAATGGGAGAGGGGTTAGTGTAAAGATTGTGCCAATCAATCACTAAAGGAGAAGGGGATGATGTGCCAAGAAGATCATGATAGTAGTTAGTGAATAACTGACAGAATTCATTTGGGTCATTAGTGGTGGAGTAGTTGTGAACTATCTCAGATATAAAGGAAGCTCGATGATGACCATTAGCCATATGATGAAATAATGCAGTATTTTTGTCCCCCTCTTCAATCCATTTTGTCTTTGAGTGTCATTTCCATCCAATTTCTTCCTATTTGATGAGTCTGTCTAATTCTTTCTCAAGTTCTTTCAGGGTTTGACGTTCAACATCAGAGAGAGGACGGGATTCTTCAATAATATTGAGGTTTATAATGGCGTCCTAAGTAGATGAAATTCGGGTTTTGAGTGAGTTCCAGACATTTTTAGCCCAAGGACGAATTAGCTTACGCAAAGAGTTTGCAAACCATCCTTTCCATAGTAGAATGAAGCTCAGTTGGTTGCATCCAAATTTGTTTCTAGAAATTGTCAAAAGAAGGTTCTAGAAGCCAGAGTCTCTCAAACCTGAATGGTCTTTTGAGAGTGCTTCCCGAATTAGTGTCTAATAATAGTGGACAATCATCGGAAATGGTTGTGGATAAGCCGTCGACCAAAGAAAGAGGGAAGAGATCATCCTAGACTAGGTTAAAGAAGAAACGGTCTAATTTAGCCAACGAAGGTTCCTCCCTTCTACTTGACCATTTAAAGAGATGGTTGTTAGTATGAAGTTCAATTAGATAGAATGATTGAATGAAAGAGTTAAATGTGTCAAAATCATATGAGGCATTGCCTGAGTTACGCTCAACAGCAGAGCGAATGGTATTGATGTCACCCCTTATAATCCAAGGGCCAATAATTTGTTGGGATAATTCTTGGCAGAATTCCCAAACTTCAATTCTTCCTTGTAAATTGTTCGGTGCATAAACGTTGGTGAAGTGAAAAATTGGGTTAGAATGAAGGTGACGAAGGGACACTGTAAGACTGATGTATGAGTAAGAGTTTGACAAAGTGACCACATGTGATCGTTCCATGTTGTTATTAAACCTCCGTGTGTGTCAATAGCATCCACGTGTGACCAACCAGATAAGTGGGGACCGCACAATTGACGAATAAGAGAGTTAAGTAGATTAGAAATTTTTGTTTCTTGTAAGAATAAAACATCAATATCAAGTGGGGAGATAATTAGATTGACAACGTGGTTATTTGTGGGGTCCCCCAACCCTTTAACATTCCATGAGACTATCTTCATTTAGAGTGGTTAGTACGCTGATGTTCAACGGTTTGCATGGCAGAATAATGTTTATCATGCTGACTCACACCCATGCAATTTGCCAATTTTTTATTTAACCCTTTATTAGCTGATGAAAAAACAACGGGTTCAAAATAACTACCATATGTGCCTGGAGGAAGAGAGTGTGCCCGAATTATTCTGGCGCTCCTTCTGATTGCCGCCAAAGTGATATGCGGCAAAGTTGAATCTTGGTCATCCTAGTGCTCTTGTTCCTACTGTGGGGGCCACTATTGATGCAAAGGGACAGAAAGATCCATATCCGTCAGTGGATCCCATCGTTGCACAACATTGTCTTCATTATACTGAGCGAATATGGCAAAGGAGGCATCGTGCTGTTGTTCTGCATAAGCCACTGGAACCATCATAGCTGCTTGCTCTGATATAGCATCATACCTGTTTTCTTCAACGTGCTCGTCGTTTTGGGATAGAGTTTAGAATATGTAGCCTTCTAGCTCGTAATCCATACTAAGAAGGCGTGTTTCTGGGAGCTTACAAGGATGAGCATGTGTTCATCGTTCAATATGAAGCTTGACTGCATGGTTGTTGAGGTGGGCTACATAGGTGCAAGGGGTTGAGATGACTTCGTAAAATTGCATTTTAACATAGAGAAAGCGATGATCCACAAAAGACCAATCGTACATGTCTTCCTGAATGAGATGACCCATCGGCTTCACATCTTCTCGAATAGCCTCTGAGCTGTTTCTCAGAAATTCCTGGAAACCACTAATTTTTGCCCATGTTTCAGGCTCAAGGGAGGGTTCAGGGGTTTCTTTGTGAATGGCGGCTTGTTGAAGAAGGACGGAACCACCTTCTTTGGACAAGATTTTTTGGTATAGTGCGTGGTTTTTTGTGTCGGAATCAGGGAAGTTGATAAGGAAGTGTTGTCTAAGGTATGTCAGATCGGCCATTCATCTTTGCCAAAGAATAATTTAAGAGCATGAAGAGTGTTTCAATGGACAATAGCCCATCGATGATGGTGGCAGTGAGGTGGAGGTAAGCGTCAACCATTTCAAGGAGGAGAGGAAATTCTTGACTATAATTTGAGGAAAGATTTTTGTCTGGAAGAGGGAGGGGTTTAGCTTTGAAATGGGGATTAAAAGCTAAGTTAAAGTGATGATGGCGATTAGAGTTGTAAAGGGATAGGTGGGTATATTTTGAAATTTCTGACTGGGTGCTTCGCGGCTGTTTGGCATTCGTGCTGGCTTTGCACTTGCATTGGGAGGGTACGACAGGTCAATTGTTTGGTATGAAAGGTTGCATTTCTTTTATCAGGACATCATGAGCTTCGTGACCAAAAAGTGAGCATTTATAGCATATTGTTGTGTTCTTGCAGTATTTTGCCATGTGGCTTCTGTCTGTGCACCGAAGGCATCAATGTTCAAATTTCAAATGCTCATCATGGCTTGAGCTAATTTGAACGTTAGCAGAAGACGTCACCTTTAAGTGGGAAGTTTAGCGAGGATCGGAGGGAGCCTCGGTGGTGTTGCCACAATCTGGGCATATTACTTGGGGAGTGATCGGTGTTACGGCGGCGGTTGCGGTTGATCTTGGGATAAGCGTGGTTCTTGAGTGACAATTGCAACTTCTGGGTCAGAATGAAGATAACGAACAGTAACAGAGGCGGTGCCACCTTGAGATGAATGATATTTCTGTGGGATGAACTCAATTGATGGAAAAGGAGGAGGATTAGGGGGAGAAACGCGAAGCTGAGATTGAGATTGGGATGATGATTACGAGGACGCCATTTTTGAGAGTTTTTTGAACTTGAGTTTTTTTGTCTCTTACAGTGTTGTATGTGAAATTCAGTAGCATTGATGGCTTCAGTATTGTTATGTCCCGTAAAACCCCGTAATTCAGATAATATTAATATTCACAAATTAAAGAATAACTAATCTCAGACGTGAGAATTGTGGGAAACGGGTTGCGCCATTGTGTTCGTCTCGGAATTCTAGTTGAAATAGAGTCCGAGTTTGTGTGATTTGGACTTCGTATGAAGAAGTTATGGCCATCGGAAGTTTCTAAAAATTTAAAACAGCTAGCAGAAAATTTAAAATTCAAAATTCGAAGTCAAACAGGCTAGGCGGGAAATTTCCCGCCCAGCGCCCCAGGTCGACTGGGGAGTCGACCGGGCAGTCGACACCCCAGGGGGAGTCGACTGGGCAGTCGACACCCCAGGGACCAGGTCGACTGCGCAGTCGACCTGCGTGTCGACCTGGTCTGGCGGCTAGGGTTTCTGGCTGACCTTTTTTAATTGGTTAATGATCCATTAGGGTTTCTGACCTAATCTGGTTGGCTAGGATTAATTTTGAGATAATCTGATGGTCTAAAATAAAACCTAACTCTATAAATACCTAGGTAGTCTCTCATCCTAATTCATAAGAAAAATAGAATAGTTACCGTCATACCGTCGCCATGGAAATCAATGGAGCCGCCGCCAACTAAGAAAGAAGAAAAGCAAATTCAATTCTAATTCTCTCAAGCCTAAAGCAAAGCAAAACTCTCTCTTTTCTTCTCTAAATTGTGAGTATGATGATCTTAACCAGATTATTATCATTTTAATTAGGTTGAGTTATGAATGGATTATGAGTAGATGATGTGAATTATCATATATGTTGTTGTAAACCCCTTTTTCTATCATGTATATTGTAAATCCAATGTTATGTGATGATGATACCTTATTGTTGTAAATCATGCTATGATGATGTTATGTATGTTGAAAGTTTCTATGCTAAGTTGTGATAAATCATACATGTTAAAATGGCCATGATGTTACCATCTATGCTAGTTAGTTCATATTAATTAAATCATCATGTTTGGGCTATGTTGATCTATATGACAAGTTACATATGCAAGTTAGATTGATTAGAAAAGCTATGAACATAGGCCATGACATCTATTATGACATCTAGAATTATGCTATGATATATGTGATATCCTATGCTAGTTCACACCATCATTATGTTGCCTAAAAACCCCATATGCAAGTTTATGTATAGATTTGGGCTATGATCATATCATGTAAATTGAGACATTTAACAAGTTGACACCTTTTGATTCTTAACATGTGTAGTTTATGCAAGTTTCACCCCTATTATGATTAGATTTATTTTAATTGTCTGTATGTTGTGATAATTTATCTTTGTGCTATGTGTTAGACTATTCAAGTCTAGCCTATATTATGCGTTGGATAAGCGAACGTATAAACTTGGGGTAGGGGTAATATTAAGGATTTAATATTAAAAAGTTTGGGTGCAATTGTTATGATTTTGCATGCCATAAGTGGATGGCCATAATTGAGTCAATTATGGACATCATTAAAAGTTGACTTAATTAATAATTTGAATAGGGAATTATTAAAACTGGGGTAAAAGATTTTAAGTGTTAGTCAATGCTTAGGACACGAGGTTGGACTTGTTTGTGACGTAAACCTGCCCGGACCCGCCCGACAAATCCAGTGGTGACAAATGTCAGCCCAATGTGAGAGGTCCTAGGCCTAAACTAAAGCATAACGGTTGTAAAGACACGAGGTTAGACTCTTTTATGGTGTAAGACTGCCCGGACCCGCCCGGCAAATCCAGCTGCCATAAATGTCAGTCTAATGTGAGAGGTCTTTATGAGGTTATGGCCTGAATGAATTAAGAAATACTTAACCAGATAAACATGTAAAGTGGGACATGGGGGTTAAGTAGATGCCTTGGGTGGCACGAGGAATCTAGGGGGTGCCCTTAGTGGCATGTCAAATATGAGTAGTAAGACTTAACCAAACACACATGTAAATGAACATGACTAAGAGGGTTAAGTGGGATATACTAGTGACAAGCTTAGGTGGGTAGCTTGTGGGGGCCCATTTCGAACAGTATCCCAAACGTATCTTTGTGGGCTCGACCCAAGTCGAGGACGGGACACGCATGCTGGGTTTGACTGTAAGAGGCCAAAACGGGGAGCGGTGGCAACGCAAGTCCAACGGGTTTCATATGCGTGTGTGGACCCGAGCTGTTAGATAAGAAGTTGTTGCATCGTGTAGGTATAAACCGTGCATTCTCAAGTTGTATCGGGTTGCCACTTTAGGGGAGTGATACACCCCACTGTGGGGCCAGCACGAGTATCTACGAGTAGAGAGCCGATCAAAAGTGGGTAGTGGGGTACACCTAGTGGAGATAGGGGCAGACGACACCTATGTAGTCAGCTAGGGGTACGCAAGGCTATTTATAAAGTTTCTGTGTGAGGCAAGTGGGACCAAACTTTAGGGTGACTGGTGCGGTGCAGTGTTGTAATGTGCGGTGCAGTGTAGTAATTATTCGTTAGTAATTAGGTGTGCCTTTACCGTTACCTTTAACGTTATCTTTCACGTTATCTTTATCTGCTTTCCGTACCCAATAGTTCATAGACATTTACTTGTCTTCTAGCTTATGCCTTAGTCTAGTTATCTTGGTAATAGTATTGTTAGAATTATCATACTCGCCAGACTTTATGTCTGAACCCCTCTATTTCTATCCTTTTTCCCCCTCCAGGTCCCCAGGTTGGGCCCAACTCTAGTGGAGTTTGATTGAATTGCTTCATCTCTCTTTGGAAAGCTTGGACCGTTGAAGTAAAGTCCAGTTGTTATCTTTTTAATGGCTATTTATGTAATGGGATTATGTATTTTGTTTTTATGAAGATGGATATTGTACTTGGTTATGATATATGGCTTTATGATGCAACAAACATGTTTAATTTCCGCTACAATAAAATGAAGTTTTAGATTTCCAAGTACTATTTACTATCTATCTTATTGTAATTTTTCTGTTCTATATTCACTTATAACCTCCATGGAAGTTAATGCATTCCCTTTGTGAGTGACATTAATGGACGTGGGGTGTTACACGTGGTATCAGAGCTTAAGGTTACCAAAACAGATAAAAATACTTTAGAAAAATAGTTATTTTTAGAAGAAGTGTTTTCAAAAACATGTTTTAATGAGAAATTTAAAGAGAAAAGTTTTTAAGAAAACATAATCCCCAAATAGCCATATATCTTTATCTTTCGAATTCTCCATTTTGAATCTTTCCTTTTTCGTTTCAGCATGGTTGTAGATCTTAATCTACCCGACGGTGTAGCGATACCAGGATGGTATAGGAGGTTGTTAGAGGCTAGGGCCGCTGCGGGTCCAGCCAATGGTGTTTGATTATATGCAAGTTCATATATGACATGTTATGCAAGTTTGGTGTTTGATTATATGCAAGTAACATGTGCAAGTTTACACCTTTGTATGATATGCATACATATGCAAGTTTACCCCTTTGTATGTCATGCATATATATGCATGTTTACCCCTTTTTATGATATGAGTAACATATGCAAGTTCATCCCTTTTTAGACCTATGACATGTATGCAAGTTTATCCCTTTATGATAGGTCTATGACATGAACATCTATGCAAGTTACCCTCTTTATGACATATGTGATTCATGCAAGTTTGGGTTGATTATTTATGCTAGTTGGGTTTGATGCTATGGTCATATATGCAAGTTGACACCTTTAAAACCCATGTTGATGCCAATGTTATGCTAAGTTGAACCCATTGTATTTGTGATGAATCTTCCCTTTTAAGTATGTCATGTTAGCGTATTACGTGGGGAACGATGGGGTTAATATTCATGTTAACAAAATTGTGGTGAAATTGGTATGATGTTGCATACCATAAGTGGATGGACATAATTGAGTCAATTATGTACACCATTAAATTGGAATTAATTAGGGAAAATTAATTCAAAATATGGGGGTGATTAATTAGGTGTAATTAATCGACTAAGACACGAGGTTGGACCCTTTTGTAGCATAAGACTGCCCGGACCCGACCGGCAAATCCAGGGCTACAAATGATTGGCCCAATGTGAGAGGTCTTAGGCATAAACTAAATACGTGACAAGTGTAAAGACACGAGGTTAGACTCTGTTATGGCGTAAGGCTGCCCGGACCCGACCGGCAAATCCAGCTGCCATAAAAGACAGTCTAATGTGAGAGGTCTTTACAAAGGTTACGGTCTTAATCAATTAAGAAACACTTAACCAGATAAGCATGTAGTGGGGCATGAGGGGTTAAGTGGGTGCCTTGGGTGGCATGTGGAAATCTAGTGGTTGCCTTGGGTGGCAATAGAAAATACGATTAGAATACTTAACCAAAGTGGAAACATGTAATTAAACATGATTAAAGGGTTAAGTGGGATACACTAGAGGGAGCAAGCTTAGGTGGGTAGCTTGTGGGGGCCTATTTCAACCAGTAACCCATATGTATCTTTGTGGGCTCGACCCATGTCGAGGACGGGACACGCGTACTGGGCTTGACTATAAGAGGACAAAACGGGTTAGCGGTGGCAACGCAAGTCCAACGGGTTTCATATGCGTGTGTGGACCCAGGCTGGTAGGTAAGACGTTGTTGCATCGTGTAGGTATAAGCCGTGCACCGTTGGTTGTATCGGGTTGCCACTTTGGGGAGTGATACTCCCCACTATGGGGCCAGCACGGGTATCTACGTTAGGGAGCCGATCGCTTGGGGAGTAGTGGGTACACCTAGTGGAGATAGGGGCAGACGGCACCTATGTAGTCAGCTAGGGGTACACGAAACTACTAGTTAAATTTTCTAAGTCCTTGGGTGGGATCAACCTTTAAGTTAGGAATGACTGGTGTGGTGCAGTGTAGTAATTATCCTTGGGTGGGTAGATGCGTCTTTACCGTTATCTTCGTTCTTCCTATGTCTAGTTGGCTGCTTAGTGTAGTCATTTATCCCCAGTCATTACCGTACCAAGTTTATATCATACCCTAATTACTTTAATGATTGTATTGTTAAAGTTATTGGACTCGCTCAGACTTATGTCTGACCCCGTTGTTTTTATCTTTTTCCCCCTCACCCTCAGGATGGGCCTAGCACTAGTGGGCTTTGATCAGATTGCTTTATCTATCTTTTGGAGCTTGGACCGTTGATGTAAAGCTCAACTTATCTTCTCTATTATGGCTATTAGTTGTGTAGTGGGATTATGTACTTTTGTTTTTATCAGGATGGATATTTAGTACTTGACTCTTGTTTTAGTTGGTTTTGGTATTGTAACCAAACATGTTTATCTTCTGCTGCAATGAAATGATGTTTTAGATTTTCAAGTATTATGTATATCTGTCTTGTTGTAATTTTTCTGTTCTATATTCACTTAAAATACTCCACCGAAGTTAAGGCATTCCCTTAGTGAGTGACCTTAGCGGGTGTGGGATGTTACACGTGTTATCAGAGCTGAAGGTTACCAGAACAGATAAAATTTTTAGAAAAACTATTTTTCTAAAAACATTTTTGGAAGAAGTATTTTCAAAAACATGTCTTTTAAGAGAAAAGTTTTTTAAAGAAAAGCATAATCCCCAATAGCCATATCTTTATCTTTCGAATTCTCCATTTTGAATCTTTCCTTTTTCGTTTCAGCATGGCTGAAGATCTTAACTTTCCGGAGGGTGTGACGATACCAATATGGTATAGGAGATTGATGGAGGCTAGGGCCGCCGCTGCGGGTCTAGCAAATGTTCCTCCACCACCAGTTGCACCCGATCTTCCTCCCCCTCCTCCTCCTCGCGCGGATACTTTTGCTAAGACTTGCAAGGAATTTAAGGCTATGGGAGGGAAACCTTTTCAAGGATCAGAAACTTTTGTGGAAGCTAGGGATTGGCTTAAGGAAACGGAAGAGTTGATAGACATCTTTGAGATGGAAGAAGGAAAGAAAGTCAAGTTAGCTGCTTGGTTAATGAAGGGAGAGGCCTCGTTCTGGTGGGAGGTCACTAATGGAGAACGCCTAGTTGACTCTTGGGCGGATTTCAGACAAAGTTTTGTGGCAAAGTTTCTCTCAAGGGCGGAAGAAAATCTGTATATGGAAAGGTTCTTGACTCTAAAGCAAGGAAACCTGTCAGTGAAGGAATATGTCAACAAGTTTAATCAGCTAGCAAGATTTGGCATAGACATGGTGAATACACCGGAGAAGAAGGCTTTGAGGTTCGTTAAGGACTTGAATGAACCGATGCATGGATTGGATATGACTCACATCCCTATGGGGGCCACTTTTGAGAAGCTAGTAGATATGGCACTCATGCATGAGGAAGAGAAGGGTCCCAATGCTAATAAGGTACCCGAGAAGAAAGGAGATCAGAAGAGACCTCAACAGCAACAGCAAAACAAGGGTGGGAAAGGCAACAGTGGCAAGGGAAAGAAGAAGTGCTTCAACTGTGGGACACCAGGCCACCTCAGCAAAGATTGTCGGAAGAAGAAGAAGACTGGCTGCTTCCACTGTGGCGAAGCAGGGCATCTAGTGAAGGACTGCCCTAAGAAGGGGCAGAGGACGGGATCTACCTCAGGAGGACAGGTGCAAGCTCTTATGGCACCAGGTCAGGCAAGGGGGCAAGTTCAGGCTCTCGCGGTTCCACCGATTCAGGATAGAGGTAGAACTATTTCCGTTGAGAGTCTGGTTTTTCTGTTTGATCATCTTGTCCGTACTTTATTCGACTCTGGCGCATCGCATTCGTTTATCTCATCATCATTAGTTGAGTCACTGCACTTAGACACCAGTCTAGTAGATGATCCCTTGGTTGTTTCAAACCCAATTGGGGGCTCCACTTATTTGTCCATGATATGTTTGGGTTTGAAGATTTCCATACATAGCATTGAGTTTAGATGTGATGCTTTTGTTTTGGGCTTCACGGGCTATGGGTTAATTTTGGGCATGAAATGGTTATCCAGTAATGGTGTCGTTCTTGATTGCGAAAGGAGAGTTATTAGGCTCATGACCCGCTTGGGGAACACTCTCGAGATCTCTTGTAATCCCATGAATTCTGTTATGCTAAGTTATCTGGAATCGCTTGACGCTTCGGTCGAGAGTTTGCGATCTGTTAGAGTGGTCCGGGAATACTTGGATGTGTTTGAGGAGGTGAAGGGCTTACCTCTGAAGCGGGAGATAGACTTCCGAATATATCTGTAGACAATGCTAAACCAGTATCTTTGCCAGTGCGCCACATGGCTCCTCGTGAGAGGAGGGAACTCAATAAGCAAGTAGGAGTTGCTTAAGTAGGGGTTCATAAGACGAAGTATATCATAGTGGGGTGCTACAGTGGTTTTTGCCACGAAGGCGGATGGGTTCCTCAGACTTTGTGTAGACTATAAAGAACTCAACAAGCTTACAAAGAAGAATAGACATCCATTGCCGAGGATTGATGATCTCTTTGATCAGTTGGTTGGCGCCTCAGTGTTTTCGCAGTTGGACTTAGCCACGGGGTTTCATCAGTTGAGAGTGGCTGAGGATAGTATAGAGAAGACTGCCTTTAGGACTCCGGATGGTTTCTATGAGTGGCTGGTAATGCCCTTTGGTTTGACGAACGCCCCTGCATACTTTGTTGATTTGATGAGTAGGGTGTTCAGGGAGTACCTTAATAAGTTCGTGGTGGTCTTTGTGGATGACATCTTGGTCTTTTCTAAGGGTGAAGAAGAGCATGCCCTACATCTTAGGGAAGTGTTGGAGACTCTTCGAGCGCATAGCCTTAAGGCTAAATTCTCTAAATGTCACTTTTGGAGGAAGGAGGTGCGGTTCTTAGGGCACGTGGTCTCCAAAGAAGGGATAGCTGTGGATCCCGCAAAGGTAGTGTCCATCCAAGATTGGAAGGTTCCGAAGAATGCTACCGAGGTGAGGAGTTTCTTGGGGTTGCCTGGCTACTATAGGAAGTTTATCAAGGACTTCGCGAAGATATCAGCCCCATTAACTCGCTTGACAAAGAAGAATCTAGTTTTCACATGGGACGTAGATTGTGATGATGTGTTCCAACGGTTAAAGAGAGCTTTAGCCACAGCTCCAGTCTTAGTGCTGCCGGATGGGAATAAGCCATTTGTTGTTTATATCGATGCTTGTGGGAAAGGACTAGGCGCAGTCTTAATGCAAGAGGGAAGGGTAATAGCCTATGGGGGAAGGCAGTTGAGAGCGCATGAGAAAAATGAGAAAAATTACCCTACACATGATCTAGAGTTGGCCGCTATTGTTTTTGCGCTTAAGACTTAGCGCCATTATCTTCTTGGCGAGAGGTTCGAATTGTTCACTGACCACAAATCATTGAAGTACTTGTTTTCTCAAAAGGATTTGAACTTAAGGCAACAAAGGTGGATGGAGTTCTTAGCATCCTATGATTTTGAGATAGCATATACCCCTGGCAAGGGTAATGTGGTGGCAGACTCCTTAAGCAGAAAAAGGTTGTCCTTGAGTCCATTGTTCGTGGAACGACGAAGCTTGGAATTTATCTCGATGTTTGATTTCAGACCTTCCGTTGACTTTATACCCGGTTTGCTAGCATCCTTAGAGGTCAGACCTACTCTTTTGGGACGGGTTGGTGAGGCACAGCGGGACGACCCACAGTTGGTTGAGTTAGTAGAGAAGCTCATAAGGGGGAGTCGTCCAGCCATTTGAGTAGGTACACCCTAGACGATAGGGGGTGGTTGCGTAGAGACGGTAGACTTTGTGTACCGCAAGACGAGGGTTTGAGGAAGGCTATTCTTGATGATGCGCATCGTTCGAAGATGACCATTCATCCCGGTGGGGACAAGATGTACCAAGACATGAAGCGAGTTTTCTTTTGGGCCGGTATGAAGAAAGATTTGGCCGAGTATGTCGCTAGATGCTTGGTGTGCCAACAAGTGAAAGCAGAGCAAAAGAAACCTGGTGGGTTGCTTCACCCATTGGAAGTTCCGCAATGGAAGTGGGATAGCGTCTCGATGGATTTTATTGATGGGTTACCGAGATCGAGGAAGGGTAATACGGGAATTTGGTTGTGGTAGACAGACTTACTAAGAGCGCCCATTTCATACCCGTGAAGAGTAAGATGACTGCTCAATGGCTAGCTTCAGTTTACCTTCGAGAGATAGTTCGGTTGCATGGTGTACCTTCTAGCATAGTGAGCGATCGAGATCCTATCTTCACTAGCGAGTTTTGGAAGAGTTTGCAAGAGGCAGTAGGGACTCAGTTGTGTTTGAGCACCGCATATCATCCTCAGACGGACGGCCAGACCGATAGGGTGAATCGTGTTCTAGAAGACCTTTTGAGGCTATGTATCTTAGATTTTGGAGGTACATGGGAAGATGGGAAGAGCATCTTCCATTGGTGGAGTTCGCGTATAATAACAGCTTTCAGTCTAGTATTGGTATGGCTCCATTCGAAGCTCTTTATGGAAGGCCTTGTCGGTCACCTACATGTTGGTGGGAATCTACGGATAAGATCTTGCTTGGGCCTGATATGGTTAGAGAGACTTCGGAAAAGATTGATTTGATTCGAAGAAGGATGAAAGCGGCGCAAGACAGACAGAAATCTTATACGGATAAGAGGAGAACAGATCTTTAGTTTGATGTTGGAGACATGGTCTTTGTCAAAGTATCTCCATTACGGAATGTTGTTCACTTTGGGTCCGTTGGAAAGTTAGCACCAAGGTTTGTAGGACCGTTTCCTATTAAGGAAAGGATTGGACAGATGGCATATAGAGTGGATTTGCCCGAAAGACTTAGTGGTGTACATGATGTATTCCATGTGTCACATTTGAGGAAGTGCCTACATGAGACCGCAGAGGTGGTAGAGCCGAGCTTGCTTAGAGAAGTGGAGGTAGAGCGTGATGCGACGATTCGACGAGCTCCTACTCGCATCCTTGGGTCGGAGATTAGGAAGTTGAGAAACAAAGAGGTTCAACTAGTCAAAGTGCAATGGGGAGATGATGAGAGCAACGCTACTTGGGAGACAGAAGTGAAGATGCGTTCTTTGTACCCATTCCTTTTTGAGGGTATGTCTTTTAACTTCTCCTTTATTGCTTATCTTGTGCTTATCTTATCTTTAGTATGTCCTCTCGTTAGTACCTTTGACCTGTAGATAGGATAAACCTATGGTTGAAACATGTGTTTGAGACATGTTATGATTGATGGATGCATGTGGATGCAAGTGTTTGCTAGTGGTTGCTCGTGGATGCATATACACACACTTTAGACACTAGATCGGCTCAGTCACTTCATATTGCATATTGCATATAATTATGTGTAGGTAGCTATATTTATGGATGTATAATGGTTGTGTTATCATATGGATGATGCATTTTGGGTGTATGATTGTGCACTCATGTAGAGACAGTATATGTCGATAGGGTTCTTTTGCATATATATTGGATGCATGGCACTATCATGGTTTGCATTAAGGAGGTCAACTGAATCAGTAGACCGCCTGATTTTGCAATAGACAGGGAACATATACACACACTTTTTGCATACGTTCATACATCATTAGAAACTTTAAGGACAATGGATGCCAGTGTTTGATGGTTTAGTAGATGGTTGTTTGGTTGGTAGGATACGTTCTTCTTGACATAGAGATTTCGGGGATGAAATCCTTTAAGTAGGGGAGAATGTAACACCCCGTATGTTGAATAACTTGTTATAATATAAATCAGGGCAGAATTAAATTTTAAGATCTGAATCACGTGAAACGGGCTATGCCATTGCGTTCGTCTCGGAAAAATACGCGAAATAGAGTCCGAGTTTTTGTAAATCGTAGTCCGTATGACCTAGTTATGGCCCATGTAAGATTTCAGAAAATTCTAAGTTCAAAACAGATTTAAATTTCAGGTTCAAAAATTCGAAAATCAGGCCAGGCGGGTTGGGCAGGAAAATTTCCCGCCAGCCACCCCAAGTCGACTAGGGAGTCGACTTGGAGTCGACACAGCAGGACCCAAGTCGACTGCCCAGTCGACTTGGGAGTCGACACAGGTGGCCAGGCAGGTTTGGCCTGGGTGCACTGTTTTGGCTGTTGGGCTGTGTTTTGGGGCTTGTGACGAAATCTGACGGATCTAACTAAATTAGGGTTAATCTAAGGGCCTAAACTACATCCTAAATCTATAAATACACCCTAAGACTACCCTAATCCATACTAAAAATAGATACAACGTCATCATGCCGTCAAAATGCAACTTAGAAGGAGCCTCCACAAATTAGAGAGGAAGATAGCTTCTCAAATCAACTTCTAATCAACTCTAGCAACTAAATCTTCTTCATAGGAGTGCTAATCAACAAGTTGTGAGTTTCTATGCCTTTAGCAAGCAATTGCTAAACTAATTATGATAGGATGTAATGAGGTTATGGTTATGAATGTGGATCAATGCAAGTTATGTTATCATATGCTATGTGCTCATGATGTTAGTTATGCAAGTTTTATGCTATATGTCCATGATGCTAGTTATGCAAGTTTTATGCTATATGTTCATGATGCTAGTTATGCAAATCACTATGATAAACATTGATCCATTATGAAACCATGTTATGCAAGTTTGGTGTTTGATTATATGCAAGTTCTTATATGACATGTTATGCAAGTTTGGTGTTTGATTATATGCAAGTTCATATATGACATGTTATGCAAGTTTGGTGTTTGATTATATGCAAGTAACATGTGCAAGTTTACACCTTTGTATGATATGCATACATATGCAAGTTTACCCCCTTTGTATGTCATGCATATATATGCATGTTTACCCCTTTTTATGATATGAGTAACATATGCAAGTTCATCCCTTTTTAGACCTATGACATGTATGCAAGTTTATCCCTTTATGATAGGTCTATGACATGAACATCTATGCAAGTTACCCTCTTTATGACATATGTGATTCATGCAAGTTTGGGTTGATTATTTATGCTAGTTGGGTTTGATGCTATGGTCATATATGCAAGTTGACACCTTTAAAACCCATGTTGATGCCAATGTTATGCTAAGTTGAACCCATTGTATTTGTGATGAATCTTCCCTTTTAAGTATGTCATGTTAGCGTATTACGTGGGGAACGATGGGGTTAATATTCATGTTAACAAAATTGTGGTGAAATTGGTATGATGTTGCATACCATAAGTGGATGGACATAATTGAGTCAATTATGTACATCATTAAATTTGAATTAATTAGGGAAAATTAATTCAAAATATGGGGGTGATTAATTAGGTGTAATTAATCGACTAAGACACGAGGTTGGACCCTTTTGTAGCATAAGTCTGCCCGGACCCGACCGGCAAATCCAGTGGCTACAAATGATTGGCCCAATGTGAGAGGTCTTAGGCATAAACTAAATATGTGACAAGTGTAAAGACACGAGGTTAGACTCTGTTATGGCGTGAGGCTGCCCGGACCCGACCGACAAATCCAGCTGCCATAAAAGACAGTCTAATGTGAGAGGTCTTTACAAAGGTTACGGTCTTAATCAATTAAGAAACACTTAACCAGATAAGCATGTAGTGGGGTATGAGGGGTTAAGTGGGTGCCTTGGGTGGCATGTGGAAATCTAGTGGTTGCCTTGGGTGGCAATAGAAAATACGATTAGAATACTTAACCAAAGTGGAAACATGTAATTAAACATGATTAAAGGGTTAAGTGGGATACACTAGAGGGAGCAAGCTTAGGTGGGTAGCTTGTGGGGGCCCATTTCAACCAGTAACCCATATGTATCTTTGTGGGCTCGACCCATGTCGAGGACGGGACACGCGTACTGGGCTTGACTATAAGAGGACAAAACGGGTTAGCGGTGGCAACGCAAGTCCAACGGGTTTCATATGCGTGTGTGGACCCGGGCTGGTAGGTAAGACATTGTTGCATCGTGTAGGTATAAGCCGTGCACCGTTGGTTGTATCGGGTTGCCACTTTGGGGAGTGATACTCCCCACTATGGGGCCAGCACGGGTATCTACGTTAGGGAGCCAATCGCTTGGGGAGTAGTGGGTACACCTAGTGGAGATAGGGGCAGACAGCACCTATGTGGTCAGCTAGGGGTACATGAAACTACTAGTTAAATTTTCTAAGTCCTTGGGTGGGATCAACCTTTAAGTTAGGAATGACTGGTGTGGTGCAGTGTAGTAATTATCCTTGGGTGGGTAGATGCGTCTTTACCGTTATCTTCGTTCTTCCTCTGTCTAGTTGGCTACTTAGTGTAGTCATTTATCCCCAGTCGTTACCGTACCAAGTTTATATCATACCCTAATTACTTTAACGATTGTATTATTAAAGTTATAGGACTCGCTCAGACTTATGTCTGACCCCGTTGTTTTTATCTTTTTCCCCCTCAGGTCCTCAGGTTGGGCCTAGCACTAGTGGGCTTTGATCAGATTGATTTATCTATCTTTTGGAGCTAGGACCGTTGATGTAAAGCTCAGCTTATCTTCTCTATTATGGCTATTAGTTGTGTAGTGGGATTATGTACTTTTGTTTTTATCAGGATGGATATTTAGTACTTGACTCTTGTTTTAGTTGGTTTTGGTATTGTAACCAAACATGTTTATCTTCTGCTGCAATGAAATGATGTTTTAGATTTTCAAGTATTATTTATATTTGTCTTGTTGTAATTTTTCTGTTCTATATTCACTTAAAATACTCCACCGAAGTTAAGGCATTCCCTTAGTGAGTGACCTTAGCGGGTGTGGGGTGTTACAGGTTCGAGGCGAAGTTTCTCTCAAGGGCGGAAGAAAATCTATATATGGAAAGGTTCTTGACATTGAAGCAAGGAAGCTCATCAGTGAAAGAATATGTCAATAAATTTAATCAGTTAGCAAGGTTTGGCTTGGACTTTGTGAACACGCCGGAGAAGAAGGCTCTAAGGTTCGTGAATGGCTTGAATGAACCATTGCAAGGGTTGGCTATGACCCACATCCCTATGGGGGCCACCTTTGAGAAGTTAGTAGAAATGGCGCTCATGCATGAGGAGAAAAGCACTAAAGCTGAAAAGGCACCCGAGAAGAAGGGGGATCAGAAGAAACCACAACAGCAAAACAAGAAGGGTGGTAAAGACAATAACGGCAAGGGAAAGAAGAAATGTTTTAACTGTGGAACCCCAGGCCATCTCAGCAAGGATTGCCGAAAAAAAAAGAAGACTGGTTGTTTTCATTGTGGTGATGCGGGACATTTAGTGAAGGATTGCCCAAAGAAGGGGCAAAGGGCAGGAGCTACCTCGGGAGGACAGGTGCAGGCTCTTATGGCACCAGGGCAGGCTAGGGGACAAGTTCAGGCTCTCGCGGTCCCACCGCTGCAAGAACGAGGTAGAACCATTTCTGTTGAAAGCTTAGTTTTTTTGTTTGATCATCCTGTCCGTACTTTATTCGATTCGGGTGCATCGCATTCGTTTATCTCTACATCATTAGTTGAATCACTGCACTTAAACACTAGTTTAGTAGAGGATCCCTTAGTTGTTTCGAATCCAATTGGGGGCTCAGCTTATTTGTCTATGATGTGTTTGGATTTGAAAATTTCCATACTTAGCATTGAATTTAGATGTGATGCTTATGTGTTGGGCTTCACGGGCTATGGGCTAATTTTAGGAATGGATTGGTTATCCAGAAATGGGGTCGTTCTTGATTGTGAAAGGAGAGTAGTTAGGCTCGTGACTCGCCTTGGCAACACTCTCGAAATCTTTTGTAATCCCATAAATTCGGTTATGCTAAGTTATCTAGAATCGCTTGACGCGTCTGAGGAAAATCTATGATCTGTTAGAGTGGTCCGAGAATATTCGGATGTGTTTGAGGAGGTGAAGGGCTTGCCTCCGAAGCGGGAGATAGATTTTCGAATATATCTTGTGGATAATGCGAAACCAATATCTTTGCCAGTAAGCCACATGGCTCCTCGTGAAAGGAGGGAACTCGATAAGCAAGTGAAGGAGTTGCTTGAGAAGGGGTTCATAAGACGAAGTATATCGGAGTGGGGTGCTCCAGTAGTATTTTCCACGAAGGCGGATGGGTCCCTTAGACTTTGTGTGGACTATAGAGAACTTAATAAGCTTACTAAGAAGAACAGACACCCACTGCCGAGGATTGACGATCTCTTCGATCAGTTAGTTGGCTCCTCAGTGTTTTCGCAGTTGGACTTAGCCACTGGGTTCCATCAGTTGAGAGTGGCTGAGGATAGCATTGACAAGACTGCCTTTAGGACTCCGGACGGTTTCTATGAATGGCTAGTGATGCCCTTCGGTTTGACAAACGCCCCTGCATACTTTGTTGATCTGATGAGTAGGGTGTTTAGGGAGTACCTTAACAAATTCGTGGTAGTCTTTGTAGATGACATCTTGATTTCTAAGGATGAAGAAGAGCATGCCCTACATCTTAGGGAAGTGTTGGAGACCCTATGAGCGCATAGCCTTAAGGCTAAATTTTCTAAGTGTCACTTTTGGAGGAAGGAAGTATGGTTCTTAGGACACGTGGTTTCCAAAGAAGGGATAGTTGTGGATCCCGCGAAGGTGGTGGCCATCCAAGATTGGAAGGTCCCTAAAAATGCTACCGAAGTGAGAAGTTTCTTGGGGTTAGCTGGCTACTATAGGAAGTTTATCAAAGACTTCGCAAAGATATCAGCTCCATTGACACGCCTGACGAAGAAGAACCTAGTTTTCACATGGGACGTAGATTGTGATGATGCGTTCCAACGTTTGAAGAGAGCTTTGACTTCAGCCCCAGTCTTAGTATTGCCAGACGGGAGTAAGCCATTTACTGTTTATACTGACGCATGTGGGACAGGACTAGGCGCAGTCTTAATGCAAGAGGGCAGGGTAATAGCCTATGGTGGAAGGCAGTTGAGAGCGCATGAGAAGAATTACCCCACGCATGACCTAGAGTTGGCCGCTATCGTTTTCGCGCTTAAGTCTTGGCGTCATTATCTTCTTGGCGAAAGATTCGAATTATTCACTGACTACAAATCTTTAAAATACTCATTCTCTCAGAAGGACTTGAACTTAAGGCAGCAAAGGTGGATGGAGTTCTTGGCGTCCTACGACTTCGAAATAGCCTATACCCCTGGCAAGGTTAACGTGGTGGCAGAAGCCTTAAGTAGAAAAATATTATCCTTAAGTCCTTTGTTTGTTGAGCAGCGAAGTTTAGAATTCATTTCGATGTTTGACTTTAGACCTTCCGTTGACTTCGTACCCGATTTGCTAGCATCCTTGGAGGTCAGACCAACGCTTTTGGGACGGATTGGCGGGGCACAGCGAGACGACTCGCGGTTAGTTGAGTTAGTAGAAAAACTCAAAGGAGGGGAGTCATCAAGCCATCTCCATAGGTATACCCTAGATGATAAGGGTTGGTAACGTAGGGACGGTAGACTTTGTGTACCAAAAGACGATGACCTAAGGAAGACTATTCTTGACGAAGCACATCATTCGAAGATGACCATTCAACCCGGCGGAGACAAGATGTACAAAGACATGAAGAGAGTTTACTTTTGGGCCGGCATGAAGAAAGACGTGGCCGAGTATGTCGCTAGATGCTTGGTATGCCAACAAGTAAAAGCGGAGCAAAAGAAACCCGGTGGGTTGCTTCACCTGTTGGAGGTTCCACTATGGAAGTGGGAGAGTGTCTCGATGGATTTTGTGGATGGATTACCGCGATCGAGGAAGGGTAATACGGGGATTTGTGTTATAGTAGATAGACTTACTAAGAGTGCCCATTTCATTCCCGTGAAGAGTAAGAGGACTGCTCCATGGTTAGCTTTTGTATATGTCCGAGAAATAGTTCGTTTGCACGGTGTTCCTTCGAGCATAGTGAGCGACCGCGATCCTATTTTCACTAGCGAATTTTGGAGAAGCTTACAAGAGGCGGTAGGGGCTCAGTTATGTTTGAGCACCGCATATCATCCTCAGACGGACGGCCAGACCGAGAGGGTGAATCGCATTCTAGAGGATCTATTGAGGCTATGTATCCTAGACTTTGGGGGTACGTGGGAAGAGCATCTTCCATTGGTGAGGTTCGCATATAATAACAGCTTTCAGCCCAGCATTGGTATGGCACCATTCGAAGCTCTTTATGGACGACCTTGTCGTTCACCTACATGTTGGTGGGAATCTACGGATAAGATCTTACTTGGGCCCGATATGATTAGGGAGACTTCGGAGAAGATCGACTTGATTCGAAGGAGGATGAAAGCAGCGCAAGATAGGCAGAAATCTTATGCGGATAAGAGGAGGACAGATCTCGAGTTTGAAGTTGGGGACATGGTCTTTGTCAAAGTGTCTCCATTGCGAAACGTTGTTCACTTTGGTTCCGTTGGGATATTAGCACCAAGGTTTGTAGGGCCGTTTCTTATTAAGGAGAGGATTGGATGGATGGCGTATAGAGTGGAGATGCCCGAGAGACTTAGTGGTGTACATGACGTATTCCATGTGTCACATTTGAGGAAGTGCTTGCACGAGACCGAGGAAGTGGTAGAGCCGAGCTTGCTTAGAGAGGTGGAGATAGAGCGTGATGCGACGATTCGACGAGCTCCTACGCGCATTCTTGGGTCGGAGATCAAGAGGTTGAGGAATCGAGAGGTCAGACTAGTCAAAGTGCAATGGGGAGATGATGAGAGCAACGCTACTTGGGAGGCGGAAGAGAAGATGCGTTCACGATACCCTTTTCTTTTTGAGGGTATGTCCTTTAACTTCTCCTTTATCGTTTAGCTTGTACTTATCTTATCTTTAGTATATCCTCTCGCTAGTATCTTTGACCTTTATTTAAGATAATCCTATGGTTGAAACATGTGTTTGAGACATGTTATGTATGGTGGGTGCAAAGTGGATGCAAGTGTTTGCTAGTGGTTGCTCGTGGACGCGTATACACACATTATTAAGCACTAGATCGGCTCAGTCACTTCATACTGCATATTGCATATAAATGGCTGTATATAGTAAAATGGATGTATAATGGTTGTGCTATCATATGGATACCGCATTTTGGTGAATGGTTGTGCATGCATGTAGAAATAATATGTATCGATAGGGATATTTTGCATATATAATGGACGCATGGCACAATTATGGTTTGCATTAAGGAGGTCAACTGAATCAGTGGACCGCCTAATTTTGCATTAGACAAGGAACATATACACACACTATGCATTTAAACATAAAAGCATTAGAATTCTATAAGGACAATGGATGCATGTGTTTGATGGTCGAGTAGATGGTTGTTTGGATATTAGGATATACATTCTTCTTAACTTGAAGATTTCGGGGACGAAATCCTTTAAGGAGGGGAGAATGTAACACCCCGTAATTCAGATAATATTAATATTCACAAATTAAAGAACAACTAATCTCAGATGTGAGAATTGTGGGAAATGGGTTGCGCCATTGTGTTCGTCTCGGAATTCTAGTTGAAATAGAGTCCGAGTTTGTGTGATTTGGACTTCGTATGAAGAAGTTATGGCCATCGGAAGTTTCTGAAAATTTAAAACAGCTAGCAGAAAATTTAAAATTCAAAGTCAAACAGGCTAGGCGGGAAATTTCCCGCCCAGCGCCCCAGGTCGACTGGGCAGTCGACACCCCATGGGGGGTCGACTGGGCAGTCGACACCCCAGGGACCAGGTCGACTGCGCAGTCGACCTGGGTGTCGACCTGGTCTGGCGGCTAGGGTTTCTGGCTGACCTGTTTTTAATGGGCTAATGACCCATTAGGGTTTCTGACCTAATCTGGTTAGCTAGGATTAATTCTGAGATAATCTGACGGTCTAAAATAAACCCTAACTCTATAAATACCTAGGTAGTCTCTCACCCTAATTCATAAGAAAAATAGAATAGTTACCGTCATACCGTCGCCATGGAAATCAATGGAGCCGCCGCCAACTAAGAAAGAAGAAAAGCAAATTCAATTCTAATTCTCTCAACCCTAAAGCAAAGCAAAACTCTCTCTTTTCTTCTCTAAATTGTGAGTATGATGATCTTAACAAGATTATTATCATTTTAATTAGGTTGATTTATGAATGGATTATGAGTAGATGATGTGAATTATCATATATGTTGTTGTAAACCCCTTTTGCTATCATGTATATTGTAAATCCAATGTTATGTGATGACGATATCTTATATGTTGTAAATCATGCTATGGTGATGTTATGTATGTTGAAAGTTTCTATGCTAAGTTGTGATAAATCATACATGTTAAAATGGACATGATGTTACCATCTATGCTAGTTAGTTCATATTAATTAAATCATCATGTTTGGGCTATGTTGATCTATATGACAAGTTACATATGCAAGTTAGATTGATTAGAAAAGCTATGAACATAGGCCATGACATCTATTATGACATCTAGAATTATGCTATGATATATGTGATATCCTATGCTAGTTCACACCTTCATTATGTTGCCTAAAAACCCCATATGCAAGTTTATGTATAGATTTGGGCTATGATCATATCATGTAAATTGAGACATTTAACAAGTTGACACCTTTTGATTCTTAACATGTGTAGTTTATGCAAGTTTCACCCCTATTATGATTAGATTTATTTTAATTGTCTGTATGTTGTGATAATTTATCTTTGTGCTATGTGTTAGACTATTCAAGTCTAGCCTATATTATGCGTTGGATAAGCGAACGTATAAACGTGGGGTAGGGGTAATATTAAGGATTTAATATTAAAAAGTTTGGGTGCAATTGATATGATTTTGCATGCCATAAGTGGATGGCCATAATTGAGTCAATTATGGACATCATTAAAAGTTGACTTAATTAATAATTTGAATAGGGAATTATTAAAACTGGGGTAAAAGATTTTAAGTGTTAATCAATGCTTAGGACACGAGGTTGGACTCGTTTGTGACGTAAACCTGCCCGGACCAGCCCGACAAATCCAGTGGTCACAAATGTCAGCCCAATGTGAGAGGTCCTAGGCCTAAAATAAAGCATAACGGTTGTAAAGACACAAGGTTAGACTCTTTTATGGTGTAAGACTGCCTGGATCCGCCCGGCAAATCCAGCTGCCATAAATGCCAGTCTAACGTGAGAGGTCTTTATGAGGTTATGGCCTGAATGAATTAAGAAATACTTAACCAGATAAACATGTAAAGTGGGACATGGGGGTTAAGTAGGTGCCTTGGGTGGCACGAGGAATCTAGTGGGTGCCCTTAGTGGCATGTGAAATACGAGTAGTAAGACTTAACCAAACGCACATGTAAATGAACATGACTAAGAGGGTTAAGTGGGATATACTAGTGACAAGCTTAGGTGGGTAGCTTGTGGGGGCCCATTTCGACCAGTATCCCAAACTTACCTTTGTGGGATCGACCCAAGTCGAGGACGGGACACGCATGCTGGGTTTGACTATAAGAGGCCAAAACGGGGAGCGGTGGCAACGCAAGTCCAACGGGTTTCATATGCGTGTGTGGACCCGGGCTTATAGATAAGACGTTGTTGCATCGTGTAGGTATAAACCGTGCATTCTCAAGTTGTATCGGGTTGCCACTTTAGGGGAGTGATACACCCCATTGTGGGGCCAGCACGGGTATCTACGAGTAGGGAGCCGATCGAAAGTGCGTAGTGGGGTACACCTAGTGGAGATAGGGGCAGACGACACCTATGTAGTCAGTTAGAGGTACGCAAGGCTATTTATAAAGTTTCTGTGTGAGGCAAGTGGGATCAAACTTTAGGGTGACTGGTGCGGTGCAGTGTAGTAATGTGCGGTGCAGTGTAGTAATTATTCGTTAGTAATTAGATGTGCCTTTTACCGTTACCTTTAACGTTATCTTTCACGTTATCTTTATCTGCTTTCCATACCCAATAGTTCATAGACATTTACTTGTCTTCCTGCTTATGCCTTAGTCCAGTTATTTTGGTAATAGTATTGTTAGAATTATCATACTCGCCAGACTTTATTTCTGACCCCCTCTATTTCTATCCTTTTTCCCCCTCTAGGTCCCCAGGTTGGGCCCAGCTCTAATGGAGTTTGATTGAATTGCTTCATCTCTCTTTGGAAAGCTTGGACCGTTGAAGTAAAGTCCAGCTTGTTATCTTTTTAATGGCTATTTATGTAATGGGATTATGTATTTTTTTTTATGAAGATGGATATTGAACTTGGTTATGATCTATGGTTTTATGATGCAACAAACATGTTTAATTTCCGCTGCAATAAAATGAAGTTTTAGATTTCCAAGTACTATTTACTATCTGTCTTGTTGTAATTTTTCTGTTCTGTGTTCACTTATAACCTCCATGAAAGTTAATGCATTCCCTTTGTGAGTGACATTAATGGACGTGGGGTGTTACATGTCCCATTTTCCAGCCAACGAGTATATTTTGTTGTATTCTGGCTGTGATGTTTTTAAAACAAAGGTTTTTTCATAAATCCACCACCGTAAAAATAAATAAATAATTATGAATAAAATGAACAATTATTTAATAAGAAATTTAATATTAATTATACAAATATTACCAAGAATAGTGTCACGCAAGCATTAATCTTGCGTGGTTCTCATGGTATTTGTCCACTTGGCTAAAGAGATGTTGATGTATGGTTTTTGGCCAAGATATTGTTTTGAATTTTTGTTTACACACACAATATGGTACCAGCGTCCAAGGTAAGATGTAGTTTGGGCTGGAAACAAGGAATGTAGCTGCTAAGTAAAGAAGTACAAGTTTTACTGTATCATATCAAGCTTCCGATGACTCTTCTTTGATTATAGAGAAAATCTGTCTCTCCATATTCATTTTGTTTGCTGCAGCTTCATCTTTAAAATGTTTCTCTATGAATGATTTAATTCTTCATCATTTTTATCTTCCTTTTTTAAATGGCCACTGGATTTTATCATCCCTCCTTCCATCGGAGCGGTCAACAACTTTGCAACATCTTCTTCAGTAAATGTTAGTATCAAATCCCCAAACTGAAAGTATTTCGGGTTTTTTTGTAGCCTTTAATTATGATATCTAAAGTGGTAGAATATTTTGTGGTCTCGATAAGGAAATGACACCATCAAATATCATGTTAATAAATTACCAAGAGGCAATTTTTCAAGATATATCGTATGCTCGCCTGTTAATAGCTCATCATCCTTCTATTTCTATATCAAATATATGAAAGACTTCAATTTACTTGTGTAAACTTCTTCTTTTTTTTTGCACTCTTTGGTTGCTTTTCACTTTTCTATTTTTTTGTTATACATACGGAAGTTGTTGGTTGTTGGGTAGTAACTGTTGCATTTTCTTATTCACTTTCTACTGCATCATCTTCTACCACCATAGGTCTCTATATTAAGAGGCACAAGATATTTAAATTACATTATTAAATGCATATGATTATGAAACAATCAGTTTATAACTGTACACTTGCATGCAACAGTTCTTACTAACTACGTAGAATCATTCAACAATCAGGTGACAAATGCACACTTGCATGCAAAAGTACTTACTTAATGCATAGAATCATGCAACAATCCGGTGATAAATGCACACTTACTTGCAACAGTTCTTAATGAATGCATAGATCCATGCAACAATCAGGTAATAATTGCATATTTACATGCAATAAATATATGCATGCATGTGTGCAAAGGTTCTGAATATTTTCATCCTTGTATGAAAATGTTCTGAATATATGCATGTGTGCAATGATTTGAATATACACATTCATATATGAAAATGTACTGAATACATGCATACTTGCATGCAACAATTCTTATAAAATGGATTTATTCAGGTGATAAATGCAGTTATTCAGGTGAAAAATGCAATAGTATTCGGACTTCATGAATACAAAAACCAACTTATAAATGCACATAAGTGTGCAAGTATTCTAAATAGATGCACACCATTGTGCAAATATTCGTCATAGATGCACTCAATCAGTTAACACGTATAGAAAGTCGTTGTTTCAATAAATGCATACATGCATGCAACAATTTTACTGAATGCATAGAATCATGCAACAATCGGGTGATAAATGCACACTTGCATGCAACAGTTCTGATTAAATGCATACAATTATGCAACATTCAGTTGATATTTGCACACTAGCATGCAACAGTTCTAATTGAATGTGTGGAATCATGTAACAACAGCTGATAAATGCATATAATCATGCAACATTTCTGACTAAAATCAAATAATCATGCAACAATTCTTAATAAAAGCATACAATCCCGCAACAAATCTGAATAAAATCACATAATCATGTTACTGTTCTAAATAAGTTCATAATAACATCCAATAATTCTTAATAAAAGCTTTCAGCACTACTACAACTCTGAATAAAAACATACTACGGAAGTTTTGGGCAACCTGCGAAAATTTTTCAACAATTTTGTATAATATTTGTAAAACCTTACCCGTTTACCCTTATTTTAATATATAATATACCTGTATTATCAATTGTGGAAGGTAAAATAAAGAAATAAAAATTATACTTTGTTCTCGCCATTTCATGCAAATTTTCTGATGGAATCGACAACGATTTTACTTATTTTTGTCCGATCGAGAGCAAAATGATGATAATTGGCTGTGAATTTTTAATATTCTTCTTCGATCGAGTGAGGTAATTGAACGATTTGATAACGATTTATGGAATAAGGGTTTTGGAAGGTTTAGAGGATAAAAATGGATTTTTATAAGCTGCGTTTCAAAAATAGCGACGTAATCTATGTTACTTTTACGGCCGAACTTTTTATTAATTTTGAAAGTTAATAAGGATGTGTGCCTAACGCACCCTTCAATAAATTCCTCATAAACACTGTTCACCTCCCTCTAGTGTTGACTCTACCTTAAGATCCGCATTCCGCATCCTTAACATGGATAGCATTGGGAAAGGCTTTTAGCTCTTGGTCATAAGTTTCTGGTCTAGTCTTTAAGTTTTCATAGTGCTCGTTCTTGTGTTTCAGTTACTTATGTTCCAGGAACCGTCACCCCTTTCGGTATTGACATTAAGCAAGTTAGTGTGGATAGGTCTTTTTCTTAGAAGCTTTAGTTTGCTTTTGGTAGATCTTTGGAATTGGTTTTGATCTTCTGGAAGGACGCTCTCAATGCTTTACTTGTTGGTTTTCGAAGTTGCGTCTCAGTGATTATCAAATTTTGGCCTCGATAACTGGCTTTCGGAAGGTTCCTCTTATGTTTCAGCTTCGTGTGCCTTTGACTCCTTCATCTCCTTTTGTATCGTCATTAAGCAAGTTAATACCGATGGCCCTTTCGTCTCCCTTTGCTTCGCTTGATGCTTCCGGTTCCAGGTGGTTTTCCTTTGGGCTTGCTCTTTCATTGGCTAACTTTCGTGTCAGAACTACCTTACCGGTATTCTTCCTTCACATTGGATCTGAGCTTTCTTCTTTAATGATGGTGTCGATTTTGTGCTTTCAAAATGTTCTTCTACACTGGTAGCGTTCCGATACCCCATCACCGGTAGCTTGTTTCAGTGTTGAATTTTGGTAGTATTGTAATAACCCGAAAATCTGGGCCAGTTTAAATTTTTTATTTTAGCGATTTTAGCTGAATTTGAATATTTAAAATAGATTATTTTAAATAAAATCGACGAGAAATTTATTTTGAATAGAATTCGATCGTATATATTATACGCGTCGTCGTTAGAATATAATTATATATATAATTATAAATAGAATTGAAAATGGCGCGGTAGTTCGATAATTCGATTTCAAACTTCAATTGAATGTACCGGGTGCAAAACAATCCGGATTTTAGTGAAACCAAAAATAATGGAATCTAATTGATGATATCTTTCCAACGAATCCGAAAGATCAAAATTTCGTAGCGAGAATCAAAGGATATGTCCAGTTGAAAATTCTGAATAGTCGCTATGGAATTCAGGCCCTTAAAAATGGACATTTTGCAAATGACCTCGGATTTCGACGAAACCACTTTTGTTGGGTCCGTGATGTCAAACTATTGCTAGGTTTCAAATTTCATAATTTTTCGAATCAATATGTGAGCGTGGCAAAGGAAAACGCGTTTGACCAGTTTTAGTTGATTTTAATCGACTGGAAATTGGCCATTTTTCCAACGGTCTCAGAATTCGACGAAACTAGTTTTGTTAGGACCGTATCGTCAATACGAAGCTAGAAAATATTTTTCTGGAATTTTTCTAGTTAGTATGTGGCCCCGGTAATTTGAAATGTACGTTTAAAATTCAATATAGCGATTTAAATGTAAATTAAACGGAAAAGGATTAAAACGATCAAATCAGCTTACGATACATATCCCATTGTGTTCGGAATGGGGGTGAAACGCTATGGGCGACAGTCGGTGGACCTCGTTTCGAGGTCGTATGTGAAAGTCAACTATTTGCAAATAAAATAATTAAAATAAATTAATAATTAAAAAAAATTAAACTCCTCCTTATTCATATCAGCCCCCCCTTTTCTTTCATTCGAATCGAACCCTCAGAAAAAAAAAAAACGAAGGCGACGGAAGACGGAGGAGGCCGCCGCCCAGCCTCCTGGCGCCGCCGCAGGCCAGGCGCCCTCCACCCTCGCCCCGCTCTCGCTTCCCTCCCTCTCCGTTAAGCCCTAGGCCCCCCCCCCAAATCGAAAAGGACCCAAACCCCCACAGCCACGCACCCCCACAGCCACCGAGACCAAACCCTAGCCTCCTCTGCCAGATGCTCCACCGCGACCAGCACTTCCGACGGCCACTGACATGAACCACAGCCCCCTTTTTTTTCGAGCAATGTAAGCCTTCTGGTTTTTTTTTCTTTCTTTGTTTTTTTTTTTGTTTGATTTCTTTCTTCCTCTTTCTGACTATGATTTTTAAGCGCATTAGATTAGGATTCTTATGTTTTTATAATTAAAAGATTTGTTTTATTTATAGAAAGAAAACTGATTTTTGTTGTAGGAAAACTGATTTTTGTTGTAGGATAAAAATTAGATTTTTAGGTAAGTAAAGTGTAATTTTTATTGAACAAAGCTTTGATTTTAAAAATCAAAGAAAGACGATATTTTTAAAACATAAAAGACGATATTTTGAGAGGAGTAGTGAAGTAAAAATATAATTTTTATATAAGGAAGATAATCAAAATATGATTTTTATATTTTTAAAGTAATAAAAATATGATTTTTATATTTTTAAAGTATTAAAAATATGATCTTTATTAAGTAGAAGTAATAGAGATATGATTTTTGTTTATGTAGAGAATTAAAAATATCATCTTTGTATATGTAGCGAAATAAAAATCTGATTTTTATTTTATATACGTTGAAGTAAAGTGATGATTTTTATAATGATGAAATCTTTATTTTTATAAAGGCGAAATCTTTATTTTTATAAAGGCGAAATCTTTATTTTTATAAAGGCGAAAACTTTATTTTTATAAAGGCGAAAACTTTATTTTTGAAAAGGCTAAATCTTTATTTTAGAAAAGGCGAAATCTTTATATGGAAAATAGCGTGATAAAAATATAATTTTTATCTATTTGACATAGTGATAAAAAGTCGATTTTTATATATTGAATAATTGAATGAAAATTCGATTTTTGAATATTTGAAGTGATTGTAAAAATATGACTTTTTAAAATTGAAAGTGAATAAATAAAAATGTGATTTTTATTTCAAAGACAACAAAATATAAAAATGTGTGATTTTTATATATGTAGTGGCTACGGGCAATAAAGATGACGAAGATGCGATAGCGATGAAGATTTCCTGCAAAAGAAGTGCCGTGGAGCTAGGATAGCTATATGTGAGAATTTCTCACCTTTCAATTTCTTTTCTAGTTATATATATATATATATACACTAGGATGCAGACGGTGCTTATTAGAAGCACCCGACACCCGTCCACAGACCATGGACTTGTTTGATTGGTTGTGTAGTTGGTTAGATTATTTGATTTGGATTTGATTGTTTGGTGAATTGAATTGATTTGATTGATGTGTGAATGGCGTGGGCCTTCACTAGACCGGGGATAAGGCTAGGCCTTGTCCCGTTTCTAGTATCGTGCCGTTATGCCGCCGAAATTTTCTAAAATATGTTAGAAAATAAAAATATCATTTTATTGTGTAAATGAATTGAATAGAAATTCATAGGTTGAAATAAAATGTTTTATCATTAAAAATATAATTTTTAATGTGAATGTGAATAAATGAATAGTTATAAACAAATCGGCCGATTTGTTTGTATATACACTGATTTGACTGATATTGATTGGGTCGATAAATTTCACACATCGCCCAACTGCACAAATGAAATCTGTGTTTGATTGTTTGAAACCCCACACGGGTGTTGGGATGAAATTTGAAGTTCACTCATCCTGATTGATTAAATATGTCGATCGATTGATTGACAGGCTGTTATAAGCGTTAGATATCTATATTTGAGGCTTATACAGTGTAGTGCACTTTGGTTGATGGTTGATTATTTTTCAATGCTATTATACATGTGTTGTATGAAAATCCATATAATTAACTTTATATGGTAATTGATTGGGCCTCATTCCAGTATTAAAATAGAAATATTTGAAATAGAAATATTCGAAATGGAATATTTGAAAATATCAATATATGAAGCCGTGTTGATTAGATTGACGCCATTTTGACGTGAACGATATTTATATCGATTTTATTCATTTTAAAATGAATATTGAAAAGTGATTTCGAAATCGACGATTTCGAAATGAATTGAATTGAAAACGATTTCGAAATGAATTGAATTGAAAACGATTTCGAAATGAATTGAATTGAAAACGATTTCGAAATGAATTGAATTGAAAACGATTTCGAAATGAATTGAATTGAAAACGATTTCGAAATGAATTGAATTGAAAACGATTTCGAAATGAATTGAATTGAAAACGATTTCGAAATGAATTGAATTGAAACCGATTTCGAAATGAATTGAATTGAAAACGATTTCGAAATGAATTGAATTGAAAACGATTTCGAAATGAATTGAATTGAAAACGATTTCGAAATGAATTGAATTGAAAACGATTTCGAAATGAATTGAATTGAAAACGATTTCGAAATGAATTGAATTGAAAACGATTTCGAAATGAATTGAATTGAAAACGATTTCGAAATGAATTGAATTGAAAACGATTTCGAAATGAATTGAATTGAAAACGATTTCGAAATGAATTGAAAGTGAATTGAAATGAATTCAAATTGAATTGAAATTTGAATTGAATAGAAATGAATTTTGAAACGAATTTATAAAGAAGAATTCAATTTTACTTTGAATTGAAATGGAAGTTGAAATAGATTTTGAAACGAATTTTAAAACTATTTATATAATTCGTTTTGAATAGAAAATCGACGAAATATATATTATATATATTATATATAATATAATGGTCTGAATAGAACGCGCCGCGCCGCGGTAGTTCGTGAATTTCGACCATTTATTTCAAACGGACATTACGGGAGATCCGACCGTCGGATTCTCCTAAAACCGGAACCGTTGGGTTCGTATCGAAAAGAGCTTTCTAATGAATGTTAGAAATTTGAAATCTAACGGTTGGATTTGGAGATACGTCCAAATCAAATTCGAAAAAGGTCGCTGTAAGTGCAGTTCGATGGCCGTTGATGGAAATCGACTGTACGGGCCTTGATAAAATTATTAAAAATAGTAATAATTTATGTAAAATCATAAGAAATGGTTTAGAAAGAATTGGGATGAAAAACTCCATATTTGAAAAGATAAAAATAGATTTTTATTGAAATGAACTAGTTTTGAACTAGAATTACAATTCTATTTATTTTTAAATAAATAAATTGAATATTGAAATGGTTTTGAAAATAACAGGATTTCCAATAATTGCATTGGAATGGATTTGAATCGAAATTGTCTTTGGAACATTTCGATGTCGAATTTCGTGATTATACAGGTGTTGTTATGGAAATTTGAAAGATATTTATATATCGTTATTTCCAATACGATATTTGTTGGTCGTAGAATTTGATATTGAATATAAGCCGGGATATTTTCTATTCAGAGCCTTGTATTGAATATCAAATGTGATTTGGGTTTGTCGTGAATGGTGTCTTCACTAACACTGTTCTTGAACCCAGTTGAGAAAAGATTAAATCTTTTTATTTAGATTTAATGAAGTGTACCAATTAAATAATATTTAATTGGAATTGAATTGATATTGATTTTTGGGTTTATCGTGGACAGTGTTTTTAAATAACACTCGTCCTTTAACCCGATAATTAATGAAGGTGATTTTGGGTTTATTGTGAACTGTGTTTTTAAATGACACGGATTCTTTAACCCAGTCATAGATTAAAACTAAGTGGAGTTTTAATGAATCTTTAATTAGATTGAAATAATCGAAGTGGAGTATCACCAGTTTTGCTCCAGGCGATAGTTAAATCTTTAATTAGATTTGAACGTGAAATGGTAATTGAATTTACCGATAACACCGTGGTGTTAGATATGAAGTATAACCAGTTTTACTTCATGGGATGAATAGGTTGGGATTGGGAAATTAAAACAAATAATTACTTCGGTAAGGTTCGTTAATCCCGACTAGTTTGAATTGATATTCAAAAATAGATTATAGAATAAATTCAAGAAATTTATCTTGGATAAAATTAATGGGAACCTTTCCCTATGAATGTGAAATTTAGAAATTGACTGTCGGTTAGCCAAACAGAATGGTTTTCTGGATATTGATCTGATGTTGGTTTCGGCCTTCGGGGTTAATATTTGGGGAATTATTCTCTTGATTAATTTACGGTTAGTGACTAATGAATTGGAATGAGGCGTATGTTGTGTTTGTGTAACACTTTTATAATATATACGCGAGTTATTCGGAAAGACCGGGTTTATCCCATTCTGAATAACTGATACGACGATAAGTCGAAGATGAAGACGATGGTCGAAGACCGGAAGTCTTCACGTCGTTTGGGTAATTACTGATGATCTTGATTGGGCTGTACACCCAAGAAGATGGAAACAGTTAGTGATCGTCCAGACGTACTTGGAGATCGATGGATATGCGGGGTACTAGGTGCCTCCGGTTTCGTTCAGACCCAGAACGGACTTGTAAATGGACTGTGTGTCTGACATTGGATTTTAGTCCTTGTGATTGATCTCTATTAAATATATATCTGTTTGGCGGCGGAGAATTTATTCTCTTGCTTAACGCCCTTCTCTGAGACGTACGAGCTCAGGGGTTATATATTGATGGATATCAAACGCATGGAGTGAATTGCCTGTGTGGCATGCCTAAGTGGCAATTGATCGAGGCTTCTGTTGAAAAGCAAAGTCTTGTGGTGATGATCAAAGCAAGGCCTTTGTGGCGTAGCTTTGTGTAACGTTTACCTCGCGAGTTTCACACTCGGTATGAACCAAAAACGGGAGGGGACCTCAGGGAGGACTTGCGTTTCTTTCTAGCTAAAAGTGGCGTCAGTGGTTTTACACGCCCTGACGAGTTTGACTTATGTGGTTGTTGCTGTTGCGAGGCGCCTCGGATTGATCGGTCGTTCTCGAACCGATGGAGTCATTTAGTTGGCTCGTTTACGCCCCATAGGGCGGAGAGACGTATTGTTCAGGCATAATAATCCACATCAGTGGACCGGCCCTGACGATCCAAGGCCCACCTGAGTCTGGGACCTGAGACATGGGCTAGATTGTCTCGAATCGATTGAGGACTATCTTTTGCCTCGGTTCATAGATGGAAATCCAATTTCCAAATACGTGACATTTGCGGTTTTATTTGTAAACCTATATATGGCGACATAGTGGCATGGGACGCTCATGCCGCCTATGATTGATACTTATGATTTGAAGTTGTTTATACACTATGCACTTATAACAGTATCAAACAATTTGTTTTAAACGTATCAAGCATTCTTTGGCTGTTATAAGGGAAAACCCTATCCTCGGCTGCGTTGCATTGTGTGATGGGACCTGGGTCTTATAACAGCTTCATTTTCCTTTATTTAGCATTGCGCTGTTTGTTTTATGCACTGGTATTCTTGGGAGGAAACCCGTTCCGTGTTATACGGCGTGGTCCCTTGATTTACCTAACTTTCAAATAAAGATTAATAACTGTTTTAGTTCTCACACCAGTCACATGACTGACCTGGAGTTTATTGTTTTAACCTAAACTCTGGGTGCCCTTATTTTGACACGGGCAGCTAGTAGTTTTGGTTTTTGCAGATTTATATTCACAGGATCCTGGTTTATAGCTGGAACGATATCCGGAAAGCTTTGTATCCGTATATCTTCTTCTAGTTGTGTATTGTATTATTTTCCGCTGCTATGTATTTAAATGCAATTTAAATCTCTGATATTTCTGTGTAGTATTCATTTATACTCTGTATATTCTTGTAATCTGGTGCATTGTTGTAATATACAATGAAATGTCCTTTTATATGCGTTCTGTTTTGTCGTGTTCTCAAACGATAGGGCGTTTCGAACGGCCTGGGTCGGTTTAGCGACCGGTTCGGACCGAGCGAAATTCTTTCTCGTTTACATTTGGTATCAGAGCTTTGGTTTTCAAAGCTCGAGAACAAGACACATTAGAACCATACGAAAGAATTCATCAGATATTGGATTAGTAATATCCAATGGAATGACTCGTTAGAGATGGGATCAGTAGTATCCTAGAACGAGTGTGAAGAGTATATTTTTGAAAATGAAAACAAATCTTGTTTTGAAATTTAAAACAATTATTCGTATTTGATTATCTATTTATATTGATGTGGACAATCCAGTATATATAGATTTTGCGTATACGTCTGATCCGCGTGTATTCGAAATTTTAATATACTGGATAGATATAGAATCACGCTCTAGTCGCCCGGGGATGATGCTGATAATTGTGATCACATTATCAGTATTTATATTCGAGTGACGAAAGTAAGATTTCTATATATTTCCTATTGACTGGTGTGAGAACCAAAATTAGATAGGGCCTATTGTTGTGATTTGGCATCAAAATCTAATTTTTGACTATATATCAAAGTTATGCATTTGAAAAGCTAATCAACTAATTGATTGATGTTTGTGTTGTTAGTTTATTTGTTTGCTAATTTTGAACTATTATGCCTAATTGAATCAAATATTGAATTGTATTGAAAATTGGTCGCATCTGCTTGCATATACATGTATATCATTGAACAGGTCATAGCAAGGAGGCTAGAGCCAGAGAATAAAACTTGTTTGCCCGACAAATAGGTACATGTTTACTACATAATTTCCTGTTTTGTTTGGGTGATGATGATTTTGTGAGCCTATTGGCTAGCCGCTTGGCTTTTTCTTTTTCTTTTTGAGATCTGAAGGACCGGGGAAGCTATTTGAAATTCCCCGATGCTCCCGGTGCAGGGGAGGTTATGGCGAAATTTTTCAAAAATTTAGGGTGTTAGCCAAATTTTTGAAATTTTGAAAATTCTCAGAAACTAAAAAGTTGGAGAATGGAAGCCAGATTGAACGTAGAGTTGATTAATCAAACCACTTTCGACTTTGTTCCTTTTCGGGGACGAAAAGTTTTAAGTGGGGGAGATTGTAATAACCCGAAAATCTGGGCCAGTTTAAATTTTTTATTTTAGCGATTTTAGCTGAATTTGAATATTTAAAATAGATTATTTTAAATAAAATCGACGAGAAATTTATTTTGAATAGAATTCGATCGTATATATTATACGCGTCGTCGTTAGAATATAATTATATATATAATTATAAATAGAATTGAAAATGGCGCGGTAGTTCGATAATTCGATTTCAAACTTCAATTGAATGTACCGGGTGCAAAACAATCCGGATTTTAGTGAAACCAAAAATAATGGAATCTAATTGATGATATCTTTCCAATGAATCCGAAAGATCAAAATTTCGTAGCGAGAATCAAAGGATATGTCCAGTTGAAAATTCTGAATAGTCGCTATGGAATTCAGGTCCTTAAAAATGGACATTTTGCAAATAACCTCGGATTTCGACGAAACCACTTTTGTTGGGTCCGTGATGTCAAACTATTGCTAGGTTTCAAATTTCATAATTTTTCGAATCAATATGTGAGCGTGGCGAAGGAAAACGCGTTTGACCAGTTTTAGTTGATTTTAATCGACTGGAAATTGGCCATTTTTCCAACGGTCTCAGAATTCGACGAAACTAGTTTTGTTAGGACCGTATCGTCAATACGAAGCTAGAAAATATTTTTCTGGAATTTTTCTAGTTAGTATGTGGCCCCGGTAATTTGAAATGTACGTTTAAAATTCAATATAGCGATTTAAATGTAAATTAAACGGAAAAGGATTAAAACGATCAAATCAGCTTACGATACATATCCCATTGTGTTCGGAATGGGGGTGAAACGCTATGGGCGACAGTCGGTGGACCTCGTTTCGAGGTCGTATGTGAAAGTCAACTATTTGCAAATAAAATAATTAAAATAAATTAATAATTAAAAAAAATTAAACTCCTCCTTATTCATATCAGCCCCCCCCCCCTTTTCTTTCATTCGAATCGAACCCTCAGAAAAAAAAAAACGAAGGCGACGGAAGACGGAGGAGGCCGCCGCCCAGCCTCCTGGCGCCGCCGCAGGCCAGGCGCCCTCCACCCTCGCCCCGCTCTCGCTTCCCTCCCTCTCCGTTAAGCCCTAGGCCCCCCTCCCCCAAATCGAAAAGGACCCAAACCCCCACAGCCACGCACCCCCACAGCCACCGAGACCAAACCCTAGCCTCCTCTGCCAGATGCTCCACCGCGACCAGCACTTCCGACGGCCACTGACATGAACCACAGCCCCCTTTTTTTTCGAGCAATGTAAGCCTTCTGGTTTTTTTTTCTTTCTTTGTTTTTTTTTTTTGTTTGATTTCTTTCTTCCTCTTTCTGACTATGATTTTTAAGCGCATTAGATTAGGATTCTTATGTTTTTATAATTAAAAGATTTGTTTTATTTATAGAAAGAAAACTGATTTTTGTTGTAGGAAAACTGATTTTTGTTGTAGGATAAAAATTAGATTTTTAGGTAAGTAAAGTGTAATTTTTATTGAACAAAGCTTTGATTTTAAAAATCAAAGAAAGACGATATTTTTAAAACATAAAAGACGATATTTTGAGAGGAGTAGTGAAGTAAAAATATAATTTTTATATAAGGAAGATAATCAAAATATGATTTTTATATTTTTAAAGTAATAAAAATATGATTTTTATATTTTTAAAGTATTAAAAATATGATCTTTATTAAGTAGAAGTAATAGAGATATGATTTTTGTTTATGTAGAGAATTAAAAATATCATCTTTGTATATGTAGCGAAATAAAAATCTGATTTTTATTTTATATACGTTGAAGTAAAGTGATGATTTTTATAATGATGAAATCTTTATTTTTATAAAGGCGAAATCTTTATTTTTATAAAGGCGAAATCTTTATTTTTATAAAGGCGAAAACTTTATTTTTATAAAGGCGAAAACTTTATTTTTGAAAAGGCTAAATCTTTATTTTAGAAAAGGCGAAATCTTTATATGGAAAATAGCGTGATAAAAATATAATTTTTATCTATTTGACATAGTGATAAAAAGTCGATTTTTATATATTGAATAATTGAATGAAAATTCGATTTTTGAATATTTGAAGTGATTGTAAAAATATGACTTTTTAAAATTGAAAGTGAATAAATAAAAATGTGATTTTTATTTCAAAGACAACAAAATATAAAAATGTGTGATTTTTATATATGTAGTGGCTACGGGCAATAAAGATGACGAAGATGCGATAGCGATGAAGATTTCCTGCAAAAGAAGTGCCGTGGAGCTAGGATAGCTATATGTGAGAATTTCTCACCTTTCAATTTCTTTTCTAGTTATATATATATATATATACACTAGGATGCAGACGGTGCTTATTAGAAGCACCCGACACCCGTCCACAGACCATGGACTTGTTTGATTGGTTGTGTAGTTGGTTAGATTATTTGATTTGGATTTGATTGTTTGGTGAATTGAATTGATTTGATTGATGTGTGAATGGCGTGGGCCTTCACTAGACCGGGGATAAGGCTAGGCCTTGTCCCGTTTCTAGTATCGTGCCGTTATGCCGCCGAAATTTTCTAAAATATGTTAGAAAATAAAAATATCATTTTATTGTGTAAATGAATTGAATAGAAATTCATAGGTTGAAATAAAATGTTTTATCATTAAAAATATAATTTTTAACGTGAATGTGAATAAATGAATAGTTATAAACAAATCGGCCGATTTGTTTGTATATACACTGATTTGACTGATATTGATTGGGTCGATAAATTTCACACATCGCCCAACTGCACAAATGAAATCTGTGTTTGATTGTTTGAAACCCCACACGGGTGTTGGGATGAAATTTGAAGTTCACTCATCCTGATTGATTAAATATGTCGATCGATTGATTGACAGGCTGTTATAAGCGTTAGATATCTATATTTGAGGCTTATACAGTGTAGTGCACTTTGGTTGATGGTTGATTATTTTTCAATGCTATTATACATGTGTTGTATGAAAATCCATATAATTAACTTTATATGGTAATTGATTGGGCCTCATTCCAGTTTTAAAATAGAAATATTTGAAATAGAAATATTCGAAATGGAATATTTGAAAATATCAATATATGAAGCCGTGTTGATTAGATTGACGCCATTTTGACGTGAACGATATTTATATCGATTTTATTCATTTTAAAATGAATATTGAAAAGTGATTTCGAAATCGACGATTTCGAAATGAATTGAATTGAAAACGATTTCGAAATGAATTGAATTGAAAACGATTTCGAAATTAATTGTATTGAAAACGATTTCGAAATGAATTGAATTGAAAACGATTTCGAAATGAATTGAATTGAAAACGATTTCGAAATGAATTGAATTGAAAACGATTTCGAAATGAATTGAATTGAAAACGATTTCGAAATGAATTGAATTGAAAACGATTTCGAAATGAATTGAATTGAAAACGATTTCGAAATGAATTGAATTGAAAACGATTTCGAAATGAATTGAATTGAAACCGATTTCGAAATGAATTGAATTGAAAACGATTTCGAAATGAATTGAATTGAAAACGATTTCGAAATGAATTGAATTGAAAACGATTTCGAAATGAATTGAATTGAAAACGATTTCGAAATGAATTGAATTGAAAACGATTTCGAAATGAATTGAATTGAAAACGATTTCGAAATGAATTGAATTGAAAACGATTTCGAAATGAATTGAATTGAAAACGATTTCGAAATGAATTGAATTGAAAACGATTTCGAAATGAATTGAAAGTGAATTGAAATGAATTCAAATTGAATTGAAATTTGAATTGAATAGAAATGAATTTTGAAACGAATTTGTAAAGAAGAATTCAATTTTACTTTGAATTGAAATGGAAGTTGAAATAGATTTTGAAACGAATTTTAAAACTATTTATATAATTCATTTTGAATAGAAAATCGACGAAATATATATTATATATATTATATATATAATATAATGGCCTGAATAGAACGCGCCGCGCCGCGGCAGTTCGTGAATTTCGACCATTTATTTCAAACGGACATTACGGGAGATCCGACCGCCGGATTCTCCTAAAACCGGAACCGTTGGGTTCGTATCGAAAAGAGCTTTCTAATGAATGTTAGAAATTTGAAATCTAACGGTTGGATTTGGAGATACGTCCAAATCAAATTCGAAAAAGGTCGCTGTAAGTGCAGTTCGATGGCCGTTGATGGAAATCGACTGTACGGGCCTTGATAAAATTATTAAAAATAGTAATAATTTATGTAAAATCATAAGAAATGGTTTAGAAAGAATTGGGATGAAAAAATCCATATTTGAAAAGATAAAAATAGATTTTTATTGAAATGAACTAGTTTTGAACTAGAATTACAATTCTATTTATTTTTAAATAAATAAATTGAATATTGAAATGGTTTTGAAAATAACCAGGATTTCCAATAATTGCATTGGAATGGATTTGAATCGAAATTGTCTTTGGAACATTTCGATGTCGAATTTCGTGATTATACAGGTGTTGTTATGGAAATTTGAAAGATATTTATATATCGTTATTTCCAATACGATATTTGTTGGTCGTAGAATTTGATATTGAATATAAGCCGGGATATTTTCTATTCAGAGCCTTGTATTGAATATCAAATGTGATTTGGGTTTGTCGTGAATGGTGTCTTCACTAACACTGTTCTTGAACCCAGTTGAGAAAAGATTAAATCTTTTTATTTAGATTTAATGAAGTGTACCAATTAAATAATATTTAATTGGAATTGAATTGATATTGATTTTTGGGTTTATCGTGGACAGTGTTTTTAAATAACACTCGTCCTTTAACCCGATAATTAATGAAGGTGATTTTGGGTTTATTGTGAACTGTGTTTTTAAATGACACGGATTCTTTAACCCAGTCACAGATTAAAACTAAGTGGAGTTTTAATGAATCTTTAATTAGATTGAAATAATCGAAGTGGAGTATCACCAGTTTTGCTCCAGGCGATAGTTAAATCTTTAATTAGATTTGAACGTGAAATGGTAATTGAATTTACCGATAACACCGTGGTGTTAGATATGAAGTATAACCAGTTTTACTTCATGGGATGAATAGGTTGGGATTGGGAAATTAAAACAAATAATTACTTCGGTAAGGTTCGTTAATCCCGACTAGTTTGAATTGATATTCAAAAATAGATTATAGAATAAATTCAAGAAATTTATCTTGGATAAAATTAATGGGAACCTTTCCCTATGAATGTGAAATTTAGAAATTGACTGTCGGTTAGCCAAACAGAATGGTTTTCTGGATATTGATCTGATGTTGGTTTCGGCCTTCGGGGTTAATATTTGGGGAATTATTCTCTTGATTAATTTACGGTTAGTGACTAATGAATTGGAATGAGGCGTATGTTGTGTTTGTGTAACACTTTTATAATATATACGCGAGTTATTCGGAAAGACCGGGTTTATCCCATTCTGAATAACTGATACGACGATAAGTCGAAGATGAAGACGATGGTCGAAGACCGGAAGTCTTCACGTCGTTTGGGTAATTACTGATGATCTTGATTGGGCTGTACACCCAAGAAGATGGAAACAGTTAATGATCGTCCAGACGTACTTGGAGATCGATGGATATGCGGGGTACTAGGTGCCTCCGGTTTCGTTCAGACCCAGAACGGACTTGTAAATGGACTGTGTGTCTGACATTGGATTTTAGTCCTTGTGATTGATCTCTATTAAATATATATCTGTTTGGCGGCGGAGAATTTATTCTCTTGCTTAACGCCCTTCTCTGAGACGTACGAGCTCAGGGGTTATATATTGATGGATATCAAACGCATGGAGTGAATTGCCTGTGTGGCATGCCTAAGTGGCAATTGATCGAGGCTTCTGTTGAAAAGCAAAGTCTTGTGGTGATGATCAAAGCAAGGCCTTTGTGGCGTAGCTTTGTGTAACGTTTACCTCGCGAGTTTCACACTCGGTATGAACCAAAAACGGGAGGGGACCTCAGGGAGGACTTGCGTTTCTTTCTAGCTAAAAGTGGCGTCAGTGGTTTTACACGCCCTGACGAGTTTGACTTATGTGGTTGTTGCTGTTGCGAGGCGCCTCGGATTGATCGGTCGTTCTCGAACCGATGGAGTCATTTAGTTGGCTCGTTTACGCCCCATAGGGCGGAGAGACATATTGTTCAGGCATAATAATCCACATCGGTGGACCGGCCCTGACGATCCAAGGCCCACCTGAGTCTGGGACCTGAGACATGGGCTAGATTGTCTCGAATCGGTTGAGGACTATCTTTTGCCTCGGTTCATAGATGTAAATCCAATTTCCAAATATGTGACATTTGCGGTTTTATTTGTAAACCTATATATGGCGACATAGTGGCATGGGACGCTCATGCCGCCTATGATTGATACTTATGATTTGAAGTTGTTTATACACTATGCACTTATAACAGTATCAAACAGTTTGTTTTAAACGTATCAAGCATTCTTTGGCTGTTATAAGGGAAAACCCTATCCTCGGTTGCGTTGCATTGTGTGATGGGACCTGGGTCTTATAACAGCTTCATTTTCCTTTATTTAGCATTGCGCTGTTTGTTTTATGCACTGGTATTCTTGGGAGGAAACCCGTTCCGTGTTATACGGCGTGGTCCCTTGATTTACCTAACTTTCAAATAAAGATTAATAACTGTTTTAGTTCTCACACCAGTCACATGACTGACCTGGAGTTTATTGTTTTAACCTAAACTCTGGGTGCCCTTATTTTGACACGGGCAGCTAGTAGTTTTGGTTTTTGCAGATTTATATTCACAGGATCCTGGTTTATAGCTGGAACGATATCCGGAAAGCTTTGTATCCGTATATCTTCTTTTAGTTGTGTATTGTATTATTTTCCGCTGCTATGTATTTAAATGTAATTTAAATCTCTGATATTTCTGTGTAGTATTCATTTATACTCTGTATATTCTTGTAATCTGGTGCATTGTTGTAATATACAATGAAATGTCCTTTTATATGCGTTCTGTTTTGTCGTGTTCTCAAACGATAGGGCGTTTCGAACGGCCTGGGTCGGTTTAGCGACCGGTTCGGACCGAGCGAAATTCTTTCTCGTCACAAGTAACACCTGTGATTGTGTTTGCATTGAATACGTAGAGGTATTATCAATGAGGAAGGAGGTTCGAGTTGTTCACCGACCATAAATAGTTGAAGCATATCTTTTCACAGAAAGATTTTAACCTTCGCCAACATCGATGGTTAGAATTTTTTTCCTTACATGATTTTAGTAATGCATGTACTCCTAGGATAGGTGATACGGTCGCTGATGCTTTGAGTAAGAGGCATGACAACTAAGGAGCTATGTTACTGGAATGGAAGCGGGTCTGGTATGATGCCGAATTTGATTTTGGGCCTAAATGCGAGTTGGAATCATAAATGTTGGCTAGTTTGACAATCTGACCTACTCCGGTTGAACGGATTGGTTCTACCTAGATACATGATCCTAAATTAGCTGAGATTGTCGCCAATATTGAGAATAGGGTAGTATCCGAAGATACGAAGGTGTACAGACTCAACCGTGATAGTTGGATCCTTAAAGATGGAAGACTATTTGTTCCTCACATTAATGGATTGGAGATAAAGTTCTTTGAAAGCGTCTTCACTCAAGATTTACCATACATCTAATCTTCTTAGAAAGATGTATCGAGATACGAGAAAATCCTATTACTGGGATAGGATGAAGAAAGATGTTGGATGTTTATCTCCGAGTGTGTAACACCCCACGCTTTTTTGATCCTGAATTTTGACAAAAATCAAAATCAGCCAAGCGAGGAAATTATAAATCTAGCACTTGTAAATAAATGAGCATAATCAAAGTACAATAAAACTAAATCACAATGGAAACATGATAGGATAACATGTATTGACTTAGGCAGCCACCTTAAAAGAAATTCACTACATCAATACCGGGCATGAGAGAACAAGAACCAAAAACAAAACTTGAACACTTGCAAACACCTGTCTTCCCAAAACTGAGAATTGTTATCAGGAAGGGGGCCAGAAAAAGAATTCCTTATGAGTAGAAAATTTATAACACTGTCCACAATACACAAATATATCCCGTTTGGTTTCACACAAAATCATATGTCTAATCGGGTCGGTAATTCTAACGTAACCTTGTAAAAAATTACACACGATGACTAACTAACATACCCAAGCAAGCACATCCCAAAGATAACGTTACCGCAATACTGAGATAGAACCTTCACGCATAAGTTTGAAGCCTTTAGACCGCCCTATAAACAAACAACTTAGACGTGGGCTCTTTAAACTGCTCAATAATCAATAATGAGGTGGGATATAACCCATATCTATATATATCTAGCCACTTAAGACCACATTAAAAATATAACGCAAAGGAGAATCTGTGGATCACATAATACCTTACTAAGTGGTTTACAACACATAACTATATATTAGAGGAAACTGGCTACTAAGTCCTATTAATCTAAGGATTCCATTATTCATGCATACTCTGAAACCCTGCGTAAGGCAAGAGATAGTAACTAGCCACTTAATACCTGGTTTAGGTAGGAGCTTGACACCATTAAAGACCCTCCTAGAGGACCCACATGTTACTATCAGTTGGCCTTATTAGATAATCTTCTAGTCACTTAATACTTCTCGTATGATAGGTAAACCCATGGTACCTCCTTAATGGACACTTAATACCTAATCTCAAGGCGGACTCTATCCCAGTCACTTACTACCTAGAGAAAGCGGACCTACTCGGAGATTAACGAACACATACCAAATTAGTTGTTTAATACTTCTTATTTATGGGGAGGCGAGCAACACGATCATTTAGTACCCTTTTAAGGGTGAACCTAACTGTTAATACCTCTAATCACGAAGCAAACTATGCTTACAAATTATTCCCTTTGTGGTTTCTTCTTTCGGAAGGGAGGCAGGCCCTACAACCACTTAATACCTCAACGCTTGAAGTAAGCCTATTTTAGGAAATAATTCTCATTACATAATTTACTATCGACATGGGTTCCTATGGTTAATGATGCCTCACATTAGTTGTACATATATTTGACTGCCAGAAAGTGTATACTTATATAGAATAAGGCAACTAACCTCGCATCATTAACCTACTAAGTCCAACTTTTAATTTTAATTAAAGATATTAATTATAAATTTAAACTAGAATAAGCTAAGGATAATTCCCTATAACTTCCTTTCCTAGAACATTTAATTATTTACTTCCTTGTTGGACTTAGCATTTACTACTACAATTAATTCTCATCAAATCCCCTTTAATTCTATTTATTATTATGATGGTCACACGCCATTTATGACCCTAACGGTCATATTTCCTAAGAAAATGGACACTAAATCAATGTAATTCCTAAATTTTCTCGTGCTATTAATGACCCCAATAGTCATGTTTCTTAAGGAAACCAACAAACTGTTAAATGTCATTTATATCATTCCCATTAGAATTCTAATCTGATTGTTGTACCTCCCAAACATGACTATATTGATTTAATTCCATTGAATTCTTATTTGAATATATATATATATATATATATATATATATATATAAGTTATTTATTTCTCTAGTTTGATTTACAACTCCTATTCCTAATCAAAATTTGAATTGTAATAAAATTAGCATTAATTCTCTATTCAATTCATTCCTCAAAAACGTACATGATTACAATATTATTATTCTATTCATTATCTTTTTTAATTATAACAATCAATACCGAATTTATTGCTACAATGATCATAAATATTTATTTTCATTTATTATGGGAATTATTACCATGTATTTAATCCCACGAAATAGAAACATTTAAATTCGAACACATAACAACAACATTTATTTAATATAATAACGTTATTAGCGTAGGTTTCGACTGAAAAGATTATAATAATTATATACTAATATTTTTAAGGGTAATGTCAACGTAGTTGCTAATTATATTTTATTATCATTATTATTCTTTTATATTTCAGTCTAAGCTAACGACTAGAAAATCCTTTTTTGTGTTTAATCTTGTTTAAGATATAAATTCTCATAAAAATGTTATTTACTATAATCAGTTTAAAGTTTGTCCAAACTATTTAAAAGAAGAAAATTAGCATATTTCAAATCACAAGGAAATAGGTTAATATTTATTTAGAATAGATGTTGCAAACTATGTACAAAAATAAGTGAATTTGCACATCTCTTCTATTTGGTTTTATTGTTTATGTTACTCGTAGTTTTCAAATGACGCCTTTTAACATAAAAAGAGAAAAAGGGCAAATTTAAAATAATCAAATAAAAACCCCAAACAATATCAAACACAAGCAGGTTTATGTTTCTAAAATCAATACTGCACAAATCCAATATTATACCCAAATCCTATGAATCAGGAATAACAACACTACAAAGTTGACACTGTTTTGGGACTGATTTCTAGATTTAGGATGTTTACAACAACCACATACAAGCCAAGATAAATTGTAGGCAAGACAGAAATATTAAACTAGGAGGCCTATAAATCAATATTCAGTTCTCATAATATTATTTTAGATTTGGAATAATAAAAAAATATGATAAATTCTAGGCATACAATTTATATTTAATACAAACAAATTATATAAAATATTATAAATAATGAATATATTTTCCACTCACCTGGAAGCTTTCCAAATCTGAATTTAGACACAGCTTTTTATGCTTACTATTTCCAAATCTCACTGACCTATAATTTGTATACAAAAAGGGTATACATATACCTTTTTAGATTTGTAGATCTAAAAAACAAATTGGAAAAGAAGGAAATTCAAACGAAAAGAATTACCTACTTGTAGAACCAATTTTTTCTCATTAATCTAATTCCAATCTCTCCAATCCTTATTAATTGGATTTGCGTAGATTTATATTCTGAATTTTAGAAGAGGTTGAAGGACTGGGAATGACAATGCTTCGCAGCTACCTCTAGAAAATATGAGAAAAAAGGGGGTTTACCCATTATTTATAGGCATGGGAATGACCCTGAACCGTTAGATTTAATTTATAAAGATTCATCTGTCGATATATAATAAATTATATAGATAAACTCTAGCCACTACTATGAGATCGGTCTGTGGCCGATCCAGCGGTTGACCTGGCATTGGTGGGAGGACAAGATATTTATTACCATTTATATATTTTATTATATTTTATTTATTTACTGTCTGTTTTCGTATTTCATCCGTAACTTTTTCATATGAACTCTGTTCGCGAAGTTATAAAGTTGAAAGTTGACCAAAATTCCATCATGAATTCAATAATGTAAGTTCATGGTAAAATTCCATTGTTTAAGAAAATGAATTTATTTTTCGACCCTAATTAAATAACTAATTTTATTATTGCCAAAATTCCAGGTTGTTACATAGCGCATGGTGTCAATTAGTTAAAGCCAAGCCGAAAAAGTCTAGTGGTTGTTACGGTTGCTAGATATTCCCGAAAAAGTAGGAATAAGTGTCAATGGATTTCGTCTATGGTGTGCCTATTTTTCGAGTAGACTATGATAACACTTGGGTACATCGTCGATCGATTGAGCAAGAATGCCAGATTTATACCCATCAAGTCCAATGCAATGACAATCTAGTTGGCCGAATTGTATGTGAAATAAATTGTGCGATTTTATCGAGTGTTAAAAAAGAATGAGTGATCGAGACCCATTGTTTACCAATGAATTTTGTAAAAGTTTACTAGAAGCCTTAGGGACTGATTTCAAGATTTAGGGTATTTACAATAACCACATATACAAGCCAAGATAAATTGTAGGCAAGATAGGAATATTAAACCAAGAGGCCTGGAAATCCATATTCAATTCATGTTGACACACTTTTTGGTAAAAACTGTCGCACATGAGCGCAAGCACTGAAAACATCGTCAGCGGACATGAAGCAGTTTGACCGAAATCGCATCACAAACAAAGAACGGCCCGAAACTCCTATCAGACGACCTATTTTGGGCCCAAAAATAGCAATTATGGTGCTTTGCACTGTAAAACCTATAGCTCTCTGAATAAGCTTCAGGTTGAGCTTTCGTTTGGCTCAATCGGACTTACGGTTTGGAAGTTATGCCAGTTTCCATAAACTGGTGTAATCTAGCAATCGCTTGGATGAAGTGACAAAACATTAGAAAGTTTGGAATATGGATCGGCTCGTGGGACCCACCTTGGCTCGTGGGACCCCCTTGGCTCGTGGGATCCACCTCAACTTGTGAGCAGGAACCTGGATCGTCCCCCCGGCTCATGGACTAGGGCTCGCCTTCTCCTTCCACTCGTGAAGACCCCTCTGGCTCGTGGAGCTCAGGTGGACCATGACCCTCTTCCATGACCCAATCGTGGACACTTGCTTCACCACTTCAGCTCGCGACCAGACATCGGTTCGTAAAAACCTCACCACGACCCGACCCATTCGCGGCCCGCGATCCGACCACCGAACCAGCTAATACACGCGTAGATCTTGACCTGTTCTCAAGGCTACTCTCGCTCCTACTTTCCCGGATCGGGTGCCACATACCCCATCACGAACCAGTCTTCCCAGAAGCTCTCTTACAGCTATAAATACACCATTTGAAGGCATTTTGAAGGATCTTTTGGCTCTAACTCCTTACGTCTTCCACCATTGCTCTCTGCAAAACATTTTCAGTAGCAAAGGAGCCAAATTCCACACTACAACGCGAGGATTTCATGTATAATCTTCACTTTTCTCACTTCTTTTCGTTGTAAACACGAGGATTTCGTGTATAAACCGAGATAATAGTACTTGTAACTTCTTAGGATTTAAAAAGAGATAAAGTGGACATAGGCTTGGTTTGAGCCGAACCACTATAAAAACTTCGTGTGTCTCCTATTATTTACTATTTTCTGCATTTTTGTGATCTATGATCTTCATTTGGGTGTTAGGCCCAGATTTTGGTCTAACAATTCTCATACGTATGATTCTAGATTTGACAATAATAAAACAAATCTGACAAATTCTAAGCATACAATTCAGATTTAACACAAATGAATTATATATGATATTATAAACAATGAATATATTTATCCCTCATCTTAAAGCTATCCAAATCTGAATCTGAACACAACTTTCAGTTTACATTTTTCAAATCCCACATATCTATAATTCTTTTACAAAGGGGATATACATATATCTATTTAGATTTGTAGATCTAAAAGAGAAATTGAAAAGAAGAAGGAAATTAAGACAAAAGGAATTACCTATTCGTGCAACCAATCATTCTAGTCCTTGTTAATTAGATTTGTGTATCTCTTTATTTATAGGCATAGAAATGACCCTGAATTGTTAGATTTAATCGGACTCTCAGGATCGACAAGGGGTCAATCCAGCGGCTGACCACCTGGGTCGGTTTGGCGGGGGGGGGGGGGACATGGTATTTATTACCCTTTACATATTTTATTCTTTTTTTAATTATTTTTTGTTCGTTTTCGTATTTCATCTGTAACTTTTTCATACGGACTCCATTCGCAAAGTTCTAAAAATTAAAGTTAACCAGAATTCCATCAACGCAGCGGTGTAGATTTCATGGTCAAATTCCATCACTCGCAAAAATGATATTTTTAGAACCTAATTAAATAACAGTTTAATCATTGCTAAATTTCGGGTTGTTGCATTCTTCCCTGCCTAAAAGAAATTTCATCCCAAAATTTTACCAATGACCAAGTCATGGTGTTGGCACCAAATTGTCATAAACTACGCAACCAATTAGCGTACATCTGATCTTGCAACCATACCTGTGCATTTGCACAATATACATCATGAATTGCAAACACAAAATATGTATGCATAATGATTCTAAATCGGATCCTCTGATATGTATGTATTTTATTCTAAAAACATTTTTGGAAATATGATACAAAACATCCTTTAATATACTGATAGTTCTATATGAATGCAACTTTTGAAAACATTTTTCATCCCAAACCCTCACACGACTACGAATAAAAGTGTGAAATAGCCAATTTTTGCATCCAAACTCTACCACCCAACACGTTAGTGCATCTAAATTGTTTTATATTAATTTCTCTTAGGCCAGAAAAAGAAAATCAAAGTGGAGAAATTCTACGTTCTGTTCCACTTAAAAATGTTCCAGTTCTCGTCCTAAAGTGGAATTTTGCCTCAATTTCCCTAATAATAAAAAAAATTCTATTTGTAAACTGCAAAGAAGGCTTAAAACAAGCTCTAAAATCTAAAATGAGTTAAATAACAACTCACGCGCATTGTCGACAAGGTATGGAAACAATGTTTCCACGGCTAAAACAACATTTCTCTCGTTATCGTTAACGTTTTTAAGCGTCGTCGTCCCTAATGCACCGCTAAAATGTGTAAATAAATCATCAAAAATCTTTCTTATGCTTTCCATATGACTCGAAAATCGAAATTTCCACCAAAAATGAATTTCCCCTTCTTAAAATTCATGTAAATTTAGGAATTTCTTTTTGGTACTACTTTACTTTTTCATATGAGATTTGCAAAAAAACTAAGATTTTGGTAACATGAGTTTTACTATCTTTAAACCTTATATTTTGATACAAAATAGGTGTTTAAACATATGTAATTTTCGTACCTCAACCCATGCTTTTTGCATAAATCAAAAGAAAATAAATCAGACCAAATATTAAATTTTAAAAAGATTTTTTTTCGAATGACATTTGCGAAAAGTTTCGAAATATATTATTTGGAAACTTAATTGACTCAGGTCACATTTTGACGTAAAAAGGAAGTCAAGTTAAGTAGAAAAATGCAAAAACCATAACCACACTCAAAACTCAAAATAAATTTTAACTCAAAAGGGAGAAGGTGACAAACAATGAATGTACCTGTGACGAAACGGCGCAAAACTTGCCATTTGCTAAAATTTATCTACTATAGAATTCTATCCTTTCCAACTCTGAAATGACTATTAGTTAGATAAAGAAAATGAGATTTCATTTCTAATTATAGACAAGCGTGAATTACATACCCAATCTCTCCAAAAGATAGAAATCTCATAGCACCATCATGTGATTTAACAAGGACAACAATCACTAATAGTTACTAGCACGTACTACTATAAAGTCAAGAAACAAATGCCTGAAAGAGAAAGGAATAAAGACAACAACAACGCGATTCCAAAACCATGACATATTGCTCCACGGTTGAAGCTTAAACCACTTCCATGACCTTTGACTAGTCATGTTGTAATGACCCGCATTTGCAGAGGTATTATAATTAATTAATTTAATTATATAAATAGTGATATGGTGAATTAAATGGTGGTTTAACTAAATAATGGTGAATATTTAATTCAAAATAAATAAATTAAATAATATATTTAATTTTGAAATAATCAGAATTAGCTAAAATGGCGATATGACGTGAACTGGATCATTTATGATATTTAATTCAGTTTAGAATTGAATTAGAATAACGAATATATTATTTGAATGATAGTTTGAACGTATAATTATATTATAATTAAAATCGAGCTTGATATGGCGCGGTAGTTCGTTAATTGGCAATTTGAACTTCAACTGAATATGCAGAATTCGTTTTAAGCCGGATTTCTATGAAACAAGAAATGTTAGGAGCTGGTGAAATATATTATTCTAGTGGAAGAGAAAAATCTAGATTTCATCGGGTAGAATTTGATTTATGTCCAAATAAAATTTTAGAAAAGTCGCTGTGGAATTTCTTTATAATTTATAAAGGAATCATTTATATTTTTAAAAGGAATTTCATTTTAAATCGAATATCGATTTAATCGGGATTTGAAATATCAAGTTATAAATCCCAGTAGAGCTGTATGGTATTCCACTGTGAGCATATACGATAATACAAATTTATTTGTATTTAATTTAATTATATTTAAATATATTTATATATTTAAAAAGGGTTATTTAGAGCTTTAAAAATAGCCAGTTTTTCAAACGACCTCAGAATTCGAAGAATCTAATTTTGTTGGATCCGCAATATTAAATTATTGCTAGATTTCAATTTCCATGATTTTTGAAGTCAGTATATGGCCGTACAGGATTTTAATGTGAAAAACAGTTGATATTTTGATAGTTAAAAATACGTTGTGTGAGCAAACGGAGCCGGAATTCGACGAAACCAGTTTCATTGGGACCTTAATGTCGAACTGTAGCTGCAGGTCCATTTTCGTGATTTTTGGGTATCGTATGTTGTCACAGGAATTTTTAACAACAAATGAATATAGCGTTTGCTTTAAATGAAATAAAACAATTAATATAAAAATAATATTTTTTCCCTATGAAATATCCTAACTTTTCTAACCCTAAAAACATTCTTCCTTGGTCAAATTTTGTCCTCCGTCGGTTTTTACATTTCTCTGTAAAACATCCACATATGTAAAGTCAAAATAAATCCAAAATAAATTTTATAAATCCTAAATTTTAGATCTTTGGAATTGTCTTGAGATGGGCTTCCACCCTATATCAATTAGATATGGAGCGCACCATTTTCTGGAGTTGGGAAAAAGGACAGCGCACAACCTAAGTGGAGTGATTCGTGATTTCCAAGCATGGATCCGATCTGGGGTTGAAGTGAAGACGATGGTGGCCGTCATGGTGGGGTTCCGATGAGGACGAGTTGGTCAGAAGCAGTGAATCGGGGTGGATGAACGGGATTGGGTTTTAAGGGGTTTCTGGATTTTCGTAGTAGACAGGAGGGAGAAGTAATGAGGAGCGGCTTTGGCAAGGTATAAACGTGGATTTTAAACACCTTAATTAAGGTTATAGGTGCTGATGATTGTAGGGTTGTTTTTTCAAAAGGGAGAGGGGTTCCGCGAGTTATTTGGAATAGAAGGGGATGTGAGTTGTTGGTTGATGATGGTCAACGTGGGTTGGCAAGGCAGTTCGAAATGAACTTTGGTGCTGGAGTGTTCACAGATGTTTTGAGTTTCAGATTTGGGGTATATTGAAGTTGTTGTTTTCTTTAATACGGTGAAGGATTTCGGTAATGGAAAAGGGAGATGCGGGATTTTTTTTGTAGAAGGAGGAGTCGCTGTGTGTGTTTTGGGAAGAAGGAAGGCAGTGGGTCTGTAAATTTCATGCATACAAGTTTGGGCCAGATTTGTCTAAAGCCCAAGAGGAAGAAAAAAGAAGGAAGGATTAAATTAGAATGGTGTATAAGGGGTAGAATGAGATGCTTTGATTTTGGGTCATGGCACTGGAATAAGAAGTCGCCACATTGAGATAGCAAAGAGAAGAGACACTATAGATGGTGGATGAGGTGGTTATCGGGTCGGTTTTCAAAAAGGTGAAACAAAAAATAAGTAATATTTAAGCTTAATTTAATTAAATATATATGCAAATTTGTAAATAATATATCTCGCTCATACCTGGTCATAATTTCGAACTGTCTGATCCATAGGATCGTATGGACGGGAGCAACACAATGGAACTGACTGGAAGTCCATCGTAGCTCATTACAATTTATTGCAAAATAAATTGTCCGTCTGAATCAAGCGATGGTTATCGTTATTAACGATGATCGTCCAATGTGAGTAAAACTCACCAACTCTGAATAGTTCTATTTTTATAACGTTTATTTAGAATTGATAAATGATGACTGATTGCTGTGTGTTAACTGTTGGTTGAGTTGTTTTTGTATTGATTGAAATCATAGATAACAATATATATATATATATAAATCGTTAATCGAATATTGATTCTGTTTTATCAGAATATTTTATATATGTGTTGTTTAACGTCTGTGATGCAGGGGAACAGGTTGGAGGGGTCCAACTGGACTCCTCAATATTTATGATACAGTTCTGTTCATATATTGTAATATATGATGTGATATATAATCTGTTCGATTATGTGTGTTTAAATGATATCGATCATTGTGGTTTGCTATTTTAAATATCATAAAAGACCCTGGGATGTAAATAGAATAAAAGGAATTTTTATAAAATCAATCGATTTTATAAAAGGAAATATTTTGAAAATGAAGTATTTATAAAATCAAAGGATTTTATAAAGGAGAAATTATTTATAAAATAAATAGAAGATTTTAGAATAAAGGAAACGAATAGAATAAAGGAAATAAATAGAATTAAAAAAGGAATATTTAGTTGGAAAATAAATAGGATTTGTAAAAAGGGAATTAACAAGATAGAAAAGAGTTAGTCGATTAAAGTTATCAAATAGAAGTCAATTGAATATAGTTTATTCGAAGAGTTAGTCAAACATAGTTATTCAAGATAAGTTGCCATTTAGCACGACTGCTAGCGTAATTCGCAGGGCTGCAAATAGCCTACGGCGGTCGGATGTTTCCTGAGGGAATCAGGCGTAACCATTGTGATCGCTGCGATCTAGAGTCAAGCGAATGGAGTTAAATTCAATATTAGTTATTCGAATAGGAGTTAAACAAATAGAGTTATTCAGTTAGAGTAAATCAAAATGGAGTTAAACAGAAATTAGAAACTGACTAGAAATTAATAAGTTGAATAGTTTTCTGGGTATCGATCTGATGTTGGTTTCGGCCTTTGGGGTTTATACTTAGGAAGTTATTATTTTGTTAGTTATTAGTTAGAGTCTGATAGATGTGGAAGAATAGTGATACATAATTAAGCCATGGAAATGTTTTCCAGTGTTAATAACGTGTATTTTCTAAACATAGAAAATGAGGAAATATATATATATATATATATATATATATGTTGGATGATTGATCGATATAATTTCCATCTGGAAATAGTATCGTTGTTTGCACACTTATTTTTCTTTGATAGTTAACTCACAGACTATCGAAGTTTTGACCATTTTAACATGTTAATATGGAGAGACCGGTTGGATTATTATCCAAAGAACCACTCTGTATTGGCATAAGCGTTGCGAATCATATATGCCAAAGATAATTGAAGACGGAGTGAAATGCAAGGGCTATTGTATAAATCTTAGATAACAGTGCCTAAGATGGATATACTGAATAGTGCCTTCGGTTTGTCCAGTCCCAGGACAACTTGTATGGACGAAGGTCTGACAGAGTATATCTCGTAGATCACGTAAGTTGATCGTTTCAAACGTATTTACGTTGGTGGCGGAGGAATTCGTTTCTCTTAGCTTATACCCGTGGTATTTTTGTGAAAATCAATTTGTGATTTAGAGGGTATGACGACGTGACATTCTAAGTGAATGAAGATGTGGTATGTGAAAAGATAAGTGTAGCTTCTAGCCTCACATCCGGTAAATGACAGAAAGGCAGGCAGCATGGCTAAGTCGGTCGCATCGAAGTAGGGTGTATAATCACCTATTTAGAGAATATTCATTTGCTTCTTTAATCTATCAATGCTGTCCCATATATATACGGGAACGGTTGCTGATCCCAACCATTGGTGATGTACATTCGATACACTCAAGTGAAATGAGTGGTTGGTCATGTGTGGCTGAGTTGCAAGATGTTCTTGTTGAACTCCAGTGTATCGTTCCTAGAGTACACTGATCGGAAGGTGGTTCCATACCTTGTCATAGTTGGAAATCCATTACCCAATACGTGCTTGCGGTTTCGATTGAATACTATATGCAGAACGTGAGATGAAAGCGTTTCTGCTAGATTGATATCTATTTGTACATAGACATTATTATAATATCCAAAGGTTTTTTATATAAATATATTTTGGATTCTCATAAGGGAAAAACCCGTTCCGTTATACGGCGTGGTCTTATGAGATATCATTTACTTGTTCAAAATGTTTTACTCATACCAGTCCCATGACTGGCCCGGAGTTTATTTTGTTTTGTTTCCCTAAACTCTTGGGTGCCTAAATTTGTACGGGCAGTCAAGTAGTCGGGATTTACAGATATACTTGAAGAGATGGAGCAGGAGGCTTCAAGATCATATAGCTATAGTTTATTTCCGCTGTGTTGTAAGTGCTGTACTATGATAAGTGCTATTGTATACATAACTGTTATATTTCAGAGTTATGATATATATTGTATGTTATTCGTTCCGCTGTGAGATTCGTGTTACTCTGATGATGTAAGTTCTTCTTTTCTTCTTCTATTCTAAGTTTCTATCTTATTTATCCTCACCCTCTAATTTCTTTCATTAATTACCAGGATTTTTCGATGTTTGGTTAGTCGTCATCGTGTTTATGTGGATAACCAAAGTCGCCAAAAATCCGGGTCATTACAGTTGGTATCAGAGCTTAAGTTAAGAATTACCTTGGCTCTGTGGCGTGACTCGGTAGAGATAGGTTAGTAATACCCTAGATTGAGTTTGAGTGTATATATATATGAGTGCGTATTTGTAATTTGATATAAAGTGGTTTTATATTGTGGAGATTCGTTGGTTGAGTTGTTTATGGGTTCTGGTTGATCAGTTTGATCCACTGTATCGGTAGGAGTTTATAAACACTCGAATACGATGGGTCGACACGATATGTTTTGAAAAGAGGGTAAATTAAAATAAGTTTAACCAAGGTATATCTTGATATAGAGAAGATATATATATATATCAAAATTTTAATATAGTGGATATATTGGTTGTTATTATAATCGAGTAAGATTATAAATTAAATGGTTATGTAAATAACCAATCAAAATTCACATAAGTGAAATACGTGAAATCAGATGAGTTAAATCTAAAATTTTAAACCAGAAATTGAATTAAAATTCTGGAAAATTGGATAAGTGTTTGTAAATGGATTTGGATTAAAAATAAGGAAAATTTTAGATCCTGGGAGATTTTTAATTGTTTAAAGCATTGTGAAGGATATTTTGAACTGATTTCAAAATGGAAATATTCAGAAATGGTTTTGAAAAGTGATATAGTATTGAACTCACTTCGATAGCTAGGAAATAACCCTGACGATGAATCACGACATCATCAGTGCTCATTTCCAAGTTGCTAAGTGATGGATTACTACCAAAGAAATTGTTTTTGAATTGTTTGAGAAAAACAAGTTGTTTTGATACTTTGAAATAAATACCTTGATTTTTGATATGGTAAAGTGATTTGAAACTCCCAGGAAAAAGAAAGTTTGAATTTAAAAGCAATTGAATAAAAATTGTGGAGACAAACTGGAATGGAACCCAGTTAGGTGGAATTTGAATTGTAATAGAAAATATCAAGATAAAATGGGATTTGTAACATAGAGATTTTGAAATGATATTGGGTCGGGGAGTTAAGAGTTTGAAATCGAGACTGGAACTCGAATTGGAAATGAAGTTGGACTTGAGTATAAGCCTATGTTTTGATTTGTGGGCAAAAACAGATTGGAAATTGATTAAGATGACATTATTATATGTGGATTGATAACAGGTGTAAGGGAAAAAGTTGATATAGCTGACAAAAAGGTACAAGTCTACATTTGATATAAGCATGAGATTTATGAGCCGAATTGGCAAGCCGCTTGGCTGTTTGATTTTCTTTTGGGTTGGAGATGGCTTAGAGAGGCGAGTTGTGGTTTTACCGATAGGGTTGTACAAAAGAGGTTATGGAGAAATTTTTCAAAAAGTTAAGGCGTTAGAAAATTTTCAGGATTTTTGGAAATTTTCGTTGATAAAAATTAATTAATATTTAATTGAAGTTAAATTGGTTCAGTTGAAACTGAAGTTAAGAAGTGAACAAATAAGTTATAACCAGTTAATAGGGTCGTTCTCTACCTTAGCAATTTCGAGGACGAAATTAATTTAAGTAGGGAAGAATGTAATGACCCGCATTTGCAGAGGTATTATAATTAATTTATTTAATTATATAAATAGTGATATGGTGAATTAAATGGTGGTTTAATTAAATAATGGTGAATATTTAATTTAAAATAAATAAATTAAATAATATATTTAATTCTGAAATAATCAGAATTAGCTGAAATGGCGATATGGTGTGAACTAGATCATCTGTGATATTTAATTCAGTTTAGAATTGAATTAGAATAACGAATATATTATTTGAACGATAGTTTGAACATATAATTATATTATAATTAAAATCGAGCTTGAAATGGCGCGGTAGTTCGTTAATTGGCGATTTGAACATCAACTGAATATGCAGAATTCGTTTTAAGCCGGATTTCTGTGAAACAAGAAATGTTAGGAGCTGGTGAAGTATATTTTTCTAGTGGAAGAGAAAAATCTAGATTTCATTGGGTAGATTTTGATTTACGTCCAAATAAAATTTTAGAAAAGTCGCTGTGGAATTCCTTTATAATTTATAAAGGAATCATTTATATTTTAAATGGAATTTCATTTTAAATCGAATATCGATTTAATCGGGATTTGAAATATCAAGTTATAAATCCCAGTAGAGCTGTATGGTATTCCACTGTGAGTATATACGATAATATAAATTTATTTGTATTTAGTTTAATTATATTAAAATATATTTATATATTTAAAAAGGGTTATTTAGAGCTTTAAAAATAGCCAGTTTTTCAAACGACCCCAGAATTCGAAGAAACTAATTTAGATGGATCTGCAATATTAAATTATTGCTAGATTTCAATTTGCGTGATTTTTGAAGTCAGTATGTGGTCGTACGGGATTTTAATGTGAAAAACAGTCGATATTTTGACAGTTAAAAATACGCTGTGTGAGCAAACGGAGTCGGAATTCGACGAAAACAGTTTCATTGGGACTGTAATGTCGAACTGTAGTTGCATGTCCATTTTCGTGATTTTTGGGTATCGTATGTGGTCACAGGAATTTTTAACAATAAATGAATATAGCATTTGCTTTAAATGAAATAAAATAATTAATATAATAATAATATTTTTTTCCCTATAAAATATCCTAACCTTTCTAACCCTAAAAACGTTCTTCTTGGTCAAATTTTGTCCATCGTCGTTTTTACATTTCTCAGTAAAACATCCACATATGTAAAATCAAAATAAATCCAAAATAAATTCTATAAATCCTAAATTTTAGATCTTTGGAATTGTTTTGAGATGGGCTTCCACCCTATATCAACTAGATAGGGAGCGCACCATTTTCTGGAGTTGGGTAAAAGGATAGCGCGCAACCTAAGTGGAGTGAATCGTGATTTCCAAGCACGGATCCGGTCTGGGGTTGAAGTGAAGACGATGGTGGCCGTCATGGTGGGGTTCCGATGAGGACGAGTTGGTCAGAAGCAGTGAATCGGGGGGGGGGGATGAACAGGATTGGGTTTTAAGGGGTTTCTGGATTTTCGTAGTAGACAGGAGGGAGAAGTAATGAGGAGCGGCTTTGGCAAGGTATAAACGAGGATTTTAAACACCTTAGTTAAGGTTATAGGTATTGATGATTGTAGGGTTGTTTTTCAAAAGGGAGAGGGTTTCCGTGAGTTATTTGGAATAGAAGGGGATGCGAGGTGTTGGTTGATGATGGTCAACGTGGGTTGGCAAGGCAGTTCAAAATGAACTTTGGTGCTAGAGTGTTCACATATGTTTTGAGTTTCAAATTTGGGGTATATTGAAGTTGTTGTTTTCTTTAATACGGTGAAGGATTTCGGTAATGGAAAAAGGAGATGCGGGATTTTTTTGTAGAAGGAGGAGTTGCTGTGTGTGTTTTCGAAAGAAGGAAGGCAGTGGGTCTATAAATTTCACGCATACAAGTTTGGGCCAGATTTGTCTAAAGCACAAGAGGAAGAAAAAAGAAGGAAGGATTAAATCAGAATGGTGTAAAAGGGGTAGAACGAGATGCTTTGATTTTGGGTCATGGCACTGGAATAAGAAGTCGCCACATTGAGATAGCAAAGAGAAGAGACACTATAGATGGTGGACGAGGTGGTTATCGGGCCGGTTTTCAAAAAGGTGAAACAAAAAAATAAGTAATATTTAAGCTTAATTTAATTAAATATATATCCAAATTTGTAAATGATATATCTCACTCATACCTAGTCAGAATTTCGAACTGTCTGATCCATAGGATCGTATGGACGGGAGCAACACAATGGAACTGACTGGAAGTCCATCGAAGCTCATTACAATTTATTGCAAAATAAATTGTCCGTCTGAATCAAGCGATGGTTATCGTTATTAACGATGATCGTCCAATGTGAGTAAAACTCACCAACTCTGAATAATTCTATTTTTATAACGTATATTTAGAATTGATAAATGATGACTGTTTGCTGTGTGTTAACTGTTGGTTGAGTTGTTTGTGTATTGATTGAAATCATAGATAACAATATATATATATATATATAGATATATATAAATCGTTAATCGAATATTGATTCTGTTTTATCAGAATATTTTATATATGTGTTGTTTAACGTTTATGATGCAGGGGAACAGGTTGGAGGGGTCCAACTGGACTCCTCAATATTTATGATAGCGTTCTGTTCATATATTGTAATATATGATGTGATATATAATTTGTTCGACTATGTGTGTTTAAATGATATCGATCATTATGGTTTGCTATTTTAAATATCATAAAAGACCCTGGGATGTAAATAGAATAAAAGGAATTTTTATAAAATCAATCGATTTTATAAAAGGAAATATTTTGAAAATGAAGTATTTATAAAATCAAAGGATTTTATAAAGGAGAAATTATTTATAAAATAAATAGAAGATTTTAGAATAAAGGAAACGAATAGAATAAAGGAAATAAATAGAATTAAAAAAGGAATATTTAGTTGGAAAATAAATAGGATTTGTAAAAAGGGAATTAACGAGATAGAAAAGAGTTAGTCGATTAAAGTTATCAAATAGAAGTCAATTGAATATAGTTTATTCGAAGAGTTAGTCAAACATAGTTATTCAAGATAAGTTGCCATTTAGCACGACTGCTAGCGTAATTCGCAGGGCTGCAGATAGCCTATGGCGGTCGGATGTTTCCTTAGGGAATCAGGCGTAACCATTGTGATCGCTGCGATCTAGAGTCAAGCGAATGGAGTTAAATTCAATATTAGTTATTCGAATAGGAGTTAAACAAATAGAGTTATTCAGTTAGAGTAAATCAAAATGGAGTTAAACAGAAATTAGAAACTGACTAGAGATTAATAAGTTGAATAGTTTTCTGGGTATCGATCTGATGTTGGTTTCGGCCTTCGGGGTTTATACTTAGGAAGTTATTATCTTGTTAGTTACTAGTTAGAGTCTGATAGACATGGAAGAATAGTGATACATAATTAAGCCATGGAAATGTTTTCCAGTGTTAATAACGTATATTTTCTAAACATAGAAAATGAGAATATATATATATATATATGTTGGATGATTGATCGTTATAATTTCCATCTGGAAATAGTATCGTTGTTTGCAAACTTGTTTTTCTTTGATAGTTAACTCACAGACTATCGAAGTTTTGACCATTTTAATGTTGTTAATATGGAGAGATCAGTTGGATTATTATCCAAAGAACCACTCTGTATTGGCATAAGCGTTGCGAATCATATATGCCAAAGATAATTGAAGACGGAGTGAAATGCAAGGGCTATTGTATAAATCTTAGATAACAGTACCTAAGATGGATATACTGAATAGTGCCTTTGGTTTGTTCAGTCCCAGGACAACTTGTATGGACGAAGGTCTGACAGAGTATATCTGGTAGATCACGTAAGTTGATCGTTTCAAACGTATTTACGTTGGTGGCGGAGGAATTCGTTTCTCTTAGCTTATACCCGTGGTATTTTTGGGAAAATCAATTTGTGATTTAGAGGGTATGACGATGTGACATTCTAAGTGAATGAAGATGTGGTATGTGAAAAGATAAGCGTAGCTTCTAGCCTTACATCCGGTAAATGACAGAAATCGGGCAGGCAGCATGGCTAAGTCGGTCGCACCGAAGTAGGGTGTATAATCACCCATCTAGAGAATATTCATTTGCTTCTTTAATCTATCAATGTTGTCCCATATATATATCGGGAACGGTTGCTGGTCCCAACCATTGGTGATGTACATTCGATACACTCAAGCGAAATGAGTGGTCGGTCATGTGTGGCTAAGTTGCAAGATGTTCTTGTTGAACTCCAATGTATCGTTCCTAGAGTACACTGATCGGAAGGTGGTTTCATACCTTGTCATAGTTGGAAATCCATTACCCAATATGTGCTTGCGGTTTCGATTGAATACTATATGTAGAACGTGAGATGAAAGCGTTTCTGCTAGATTGATATCTATTTGTACATAGACATTATTATAATATCAAAAGGTTTTTGATATAAATATATTTTGGATTCTCATAAGGGAAAAACCCGTTCCGTTATACGGCGTGGTCTTATGAGATATCGTTTACTTGTTCAAACTGTTTTAAACTGTTTTACTCATACCAGTCCCATGATTGACCCGGAGTTTATTTTGTTTTGTTTCCCTAAACTCTTGGGTGCCTAAATTTGTACGGGCAGTCAAGTAGTCGGGATTTACAGATATACTTGAAGAGCTGGAGCAGGAGGCTTCAAGATCATATAGCTATTGTTTATTTCCGCTGTGTTGTAAGTGTTGTACTCTGATAAGTGCTATTGTATACATAATTGTTATATTTCAAAGTTATGTTATATGTTGTATGTTATTCGTTCCGCTGTGAGATTCGTGTTACTCTGATGATGCAAGTTCTTCTTTTCTTCTTCTATTCTAAGTTTCTATCTTATCTATCCTCACCCTCTAATTTCTTTCATTAATTACCAGGATTTTTCGATGTTTGGTTAGTCGTCATCGTGTTTATGTCGATAACCAAAGTCGCCAAAAATCTGGGTCATTACACATGTCATGATAGCAAAATGCTCAATCCCTTGTTACAAACACTACTAGTGTTGATGGAGGTTTCTACTTCACAATCCCTTCTAAGAGAGACTTTGCGATGATAAAACAAACCTACCACAAAACTTCTTTTCACGAAGATTCACCTAACATTTTTTAAAGACAAAAATAGGGAGGTGAAAAATATAGAAAGTAACTTCGCACAACAACACAATAAGAAAAATAAGTTGAATCAAAGATGATGCGGTACAAATTGATGGTTATGCCATCGATTAAAGAAAGTTTGATCTCTGCATCATGAGAAAAATCTCATCGTAACTTCCCAATTTCAGAATAATGTGTTGAATAAGTCACACATCTACATAGGCAGTTCGAACATAAATTTCCGAACTCAAAAATTGACATAAAGAATAAGATAACTATTGCAAAAATCTCCAAAGCCAGTCAAACCAAGGATCATTCAAATCTGCATAAACACGTATGCCTCTAAAATCACATCGAGGTTCTCCTCAGAAAGTCCATCCAAAGACAGCTTAATCTTCACCTCTAAAACGACAATTTCCTTCATCAAAATATATTCCAACCATGTATGGAAAAGGTGGATGCAGCACAGATGATAATCCTATCCAAAAACCTCGAAGCAAAGGATCGGTGCAAGTCCAACTGCCACAACTAATTCTCTTAACCTTAAAGTGATGGAACCTTATGCTCACTCCAATTTAACCAAATGGTCTCTCTCTCTCTCTCTCTCAAGATGAGACTCAAATAGCACGAGGAGAACCAAATGGTGCAAGTAGGTATTACGGGCTAAGAAATGATTGAAAAGAAGAAAATTGGGTTCAGATCCTAGAGTACTAGTTGGGTGAGATCTAATGCACAAATTGTCACGCCCCGAGTTGGAAATTGGATTTCCATCATAGGCGGCATAGGCACCATATATTATGTCGCCATACATAGGTTTACAACTAAAACCTAAAAGTCACATATTTGAAATTGGATTTCCGTCATGAGTCATGGCAAGCGATGTACTCCTTACCGATTCGGATCACCTCTAGCAAGATTACCCAGGATCACACCTCTGGGCAACCCTTGGATCCTGCAAGGCCGGTCCAAACCTAACGTTTGTGGACTGGTTATTCTTGAACAATGCGTTTCTTAGTCCTATCGGACCTATCACTTAAGCCTTTTAGTCGTCTCTATATCCAAGGCGCCTCGTTCCATCTTCCATATAAGTAAAAATGTATGGGCTCCATACCATGACACAACTTCTAGCTAGAAAGAAATGTATGCACTCCTTGCACCCCTTATCCCGTTTCTGATTCATACCGAGGTGTGAGGCTTGCAAATTAACATTATACACAAAGCTATGCTACTCAAAGTCGTGCTTTGATCATCATCCACAAGGCCCTGCTTTTCAACAAAAGCCTTGATAATTTGCATCTTAACATGCCACATTGTCAATGCATACCATATCATTGATTTCTGCCAACATATAACCTCTAAGCTCGTACGTCTCAGAGAAGGGTATTAAGCAGGAGAATAAATTCTCCACCACCAAACAGATATATTTTTAGTAGAGATAAACGAATATAACACACAATACAATGTTAAACATAATCCATTTACAAGTTCGTTCTGAGTCTGAACGAAACCGAAGGCACCTTATTCCTCGTCTCATATGTCCAATACAGGAGAGAGACTGTAACGCCCCGGATTTTCGAATAGTTTATTTTAATATTTAATATCGTTTAAATATTGAGTTGAAAATATAAATAGAATTTTATATTGAGTTATCGATTTAATAATCGATTTCAACTTAATATCAAGTATAATGGATACCCGTAATACGAAAACTAATCTAGTTTAATTCATATTTAAAACTGAAAATAGTTCGGATGATTAATACAAAATCCTGTTTAAATTGGAATAATAATATTAATTTATTACCGAAGAATTTATGGTTTCAAATTTAATTTATATCGGTTTAAATTAATATCTTCTCAAGACGATCAAATGGGACATCGGAACCTGTCCCAATGGGTTCAGAGTAGTGAGGTAACCTTAGGAATGTCAGTTGTTGGGTTCAGAAAGGAGTTCAGAATCATAGGGTATTTTAATTAAAGGACACTGGTTCAAAATGAATTAAAATAAAATAATTCGTGGCCTTATTTATTCCACCGTTCACTCAAGAAAAATAGAAGCGTGCCTTATTCTAGGCCATAAGAGAAAAATCAAACGTGGCCCTTTTTTTTTCCATCCGTTCCTTTATAAAATCTCATTAACTTCCCTTTCTCTCCTCATAACATTTCATTCTTTCTTGTAATCGAAAATCAATTCGGTAAATTAGAAGAAGAAAAAAGGAATCAAAGTCGCGTTCTTTGACATAACAGCAGGCGCACAAGGGATCAAGGGCTCGACTATTTGAGCGACGACCTAGGTCTGGGTTCGCAAGCTATTGGAGGCGGGATTGGATCAATCCGAGAGTAGCAGTGGAGTCACGAGGTTAAGGCGCGTGAATGGAAGAAGTTTGAGATCTATTCGACACAAAAGGATGTCGACGACTTCCCTGTAGCCTCGTTGCCATGGTTGCGATTTGTTTAAGTAGTGCGATTTAAGGAGTGGAGAACGGAGCTAACTATATCGGGCTGGATGAAGTCGAGTTCGACTTCGTAGTGGAAAACTGAGAAGATGATGCGATTTTGTGTGTAGTTCGAACTGAGAACTAAAGTGGAAGTCGTGATTACTGGTGATGGCCAGAAGGTGTTGTTCGAACATGGGTGAGGTATACTGTAGTTCGAAATTTGAGTTGGCACTGGGTTTGATGCTTGCGAGATAATGGTTGCAAGGTCAGTCTTGGTTTGCGCGATCTGGGTGGAGTGACGAACTGAGATGTTAAAGAAGTTCGGTCTATTTGTTGTGATGGTGCAAGGTCTGATGATTTGAGGATGCTTACGGAGCTGATTGGTACAACAATATCAATAGCCTTAATGAAGAGAAAGCTAGTTATATCGGTGTTATTTATAATATACCTAAGCTTTCCCTGGGCTCCTAATGTCTGAGAACTTCATAATGTTATGAGCAAGGAGTTCAGAAATTTCTTACGTTGCAACCTTTTTCTTTTACAAAATGGATTATGGTAATTTTCATTTAATTGGTAATTTAGTTCTTTTTATTTTGTTTAAATTGGAATTAGTTTATATAATTAGTTATGTACAAGAAAATTAGTTAGTAAATAAATAAAATTTTAGACTAACGTTTAAGCAACTAATTTAGAATTTGTACACATGGGTAATTAGTTTAATTAAATTCGTATAATTCAATAACTGAAAATTTATGTATATTGTTTACATTGAAAAACAGTGAAATGGAGGAACCACTGTACAATCTACATAATAGACTTCATCGGGTATTCAGCGCAAACAAACACCCTGGTGAGTAAATCTCACTCGAATTTTATATAAATATTTATTTTTATCAGTTAAAAATAATTGTTTGTTGCTTGTTTGGTTGCACTAAAATATTACTGTGGCTATTATAAATATATATTAGTTATTTAGGATTGGTGTTTGTGGCTATTATATATATATTGGTGGTTGGATTCCCGCAGTATCATTAGCGGATGCCCGCGGTATCATTAGCGGATGACCCTATATGCCCCACGCTATGATAGTGGATGATCTTATATACCGTAATATTCTGCCACGAAGCAAAATGGGTATTATTTATGTTGGCTAACGTCTGTGGATGCAGGAAAACAGGTTATAGGAATCCAACTGGATTCCTCAAAAATATATTATCTGATTGTTTGTTTATTTGCACATATACTGTCATATATGATGTGTTAGAAAACCTGAAATTAATAATTGGATGTTTGTGTGTTTAAATACCACTGGGCCTAAATATGGATATTTAAAAATATCATAAAAAGGATATTTGAGATTTAAAAGGAAAATTCTATTTTTCTAAAATAGAATTTGAAATTCGAATAGAATAGAAATATTAACTTGTTTTAAATAATAAAAACAAGTAGTTCATTTATAAACGAAGTTTATATATGAAGTGAAATGAATTATCATTGGGTAATTCAGGAAATATAAATACAAGTGCTAATTTGAAAAGGGAAAATTATTTTTACAAAGTAGAAATATTTATTTCAAATGAAATTTGAAATCGAGACTTATCTAAATATATAAACAAGTAAAATAAATGGGGTTTGTAAATAAAAAGGAAAAATCATAAATTGGATAACATGAATATGAACCCAAGTGAAGTAAATGGAATGATTTCTTAAACGAAAATCATATTTTTGATTGTTGAATAGAATTAACTAAGCAAAAGGAAAATTAGTTAATTAAGTTTAAGATTTGAGTTCAACTTTAAATAAGTAAATTAAACTTGTGAATTCATATTCAAATAGAATATGAAACCTGAGTTTGAAAAGTGGAATTGGATTGGTTTATAAGTAAGTTAAAATATATTTGAACATGTCATATTCAAATATGAAAGTGAAATAGGCAAAAGAGTTGATTAACGAATTAATTAACAAGTTGAGTTAAAACAAGTGTATTAAGTTGGAATGAATTAGAATGAATAGAAATATGTTAAGCAGGTATAGAAATGAAGAAATAGAAGAGTATAAATATAATGCTCGACAAAAAGGTACGTATTTAAATTGAACATGAGATTTTATGCGCCGTATCGGCTAGCCGCTTGGCTTTTTGATTTTCTTTTTGAATGGAGAGGCCTGTGTGGCAAGGTTTTACTTTTTCCTATAACCCCGTACAAAGGAGGTTATGGAGAATTTTTCCAGAAATTTAAGGAGTTCGAATATTTTTAAGAAGATTTGATAAACAAGAAATCGATATATCGATATATATATATATATATATATAATTCGATAATGAAACGAACTTAAAATAGAATATTATAAACGAAAAGAATTTTATAAATAAAATCCTGGGAGAAATACGTTTAAAGTGAACGATGATTTAAAAGCAAATGATTTGCAGATTTAAAAAGATCGTGTTGATAAGAAGTTAATCAAATGGAGTTAAAGAAATAGAGTTAAGCAGAATTAGAAACTGATTGGAAATTAGTAGAGTTGAACGACTTTTTGAGTATCGATGTGATGTTGGTTTCGGCCTTTGGGGTTTATACTTAGGAAGTTGTTCTCTTACTAGTTTACAGTTAGAGTCTGATAGATGTGGAAGAATAGTGATATGTAACTATGCAATGGGAATGTTTTCCAGAGTTAATAACATATATTTTCTTAATATAGAAAATAAGGAAATATGAATATATATATATATATATATATATATATATGTTTGATGATGTGATCGATGATTCCATTTGGAAATAAGATCGTTGTGTGTACACGGACATTTTTCATTCGATAGTTAAATCACCGACTATCAAAGTTTTGACCATTTTAACGTTGTTAATATGGAGAGACCGGTTGGATTATTATCCGAAGAACCACTCTGTATTGGCATAAGCGTTGCGAATCATGTATGCCAAAGATAATTGAAGACGGAGTAAAGTGCAAGGGCTGTTGAATAAATCCTAGGTAGAGATTGCCTAGGATGGATGTACGGAATAGTGCCTTCGGTTTCGTTCAATCCCAGAACGAACGTACATGGACAAATGTCTGACAGAATATTTCCAATGATCGCATTTTGGACTTTACAAATATATATGGTGGCAACAGATTTATTCCTGTAATACCCCATGTCCATTAATGTCACTCACAGAGGGAATGCATCAATGTCCATGAAGCATTATTGTTGTATAGAACAGATAAATTACAAGAATAAATAAATAAAACAACACAGCGGAAGTTAAAACTTATTTTATTGCATCATAACTGAAAACGAGTTTACATAAGTAGTCTCCAAAATCATAACAACAAGATCAATAGTCTTTTCCAAAAACTTCAAAGTACATAAAGAAGCAGGTACTTAAATAACATAAATGCATAAATCCAACTGAGCATAAGCAAAGCCATAAAGATGAGAGAGTCCATAGCGATACATCTACTCTCTTCAAGCAAATGAAAGAAATCCGCTCTAAGCTGTAGCATTCCCTCCTTGCAAACCTGGGGGGAAAAAGGAAGAAAAGAGGTGGAAAGAAAAGGGGGTCAGACATAAAGTCTGGCGCATGCGATAACTTTAACAATATAATTATCAAAATAACAAGATTAAGGCATAAGTTGGAAAATAAGGAAATAACTGTGAACAATTGGGTATGACAGAGCAAACAAGGAAATAAGATGAACAAAGATAACGTTAAAGGCACACCTAAACCACTATAAGATAATTACTATACTGCACCACCACTAGTCACTCTAAAAGTTGATCCCACCTACAGAACTTAATACTGCAAATGGTAGTTTAGTGTACCCCTAGCTACCTCCATATGTACCGTCTGCCCCTATCTCCACTAGGTGTACCCACTACCCCCATTCGATCGGCTCCCTAACTCGTAGATACCCGTGCTGGCCCCACAGTGGGGTGTATCACTCCCCAAAGTGGCAACCCGATACAACCAAAAATACACGGCTTATATCTACATGATGCAACAACGTCTTACCTACCAGCCCGGGCCCACACATGCATATGAACCCGTTGGACTTGCGTTGCCACTGCTAACCCGTTTTGACCTCTTACAATCAAATCCAATACGCGTGTCTCGTCCTCGACTTGGGTCGAGCCCACAGAGATACTTAATGGGTTACTGGTTTGAAAAGGGCCCCCATGCATGGCACAAGCTTTCCACCTAAGCTTGGTCCGCTCCAAGGTGTTCCCCACTTAACCCCATTCTTAATCATGCCTTTTTACATGTTTCAATCTTGGTTAAGTGTATCTAATCATATTTCAAATGCCACCCAAGGCACCTACTAGATTCCACATGCCACCCAAGGCACCCACTTAACCCCCTCATGTCCCACTACATGTTTATCTGGTTAAGTGTTTCTTAATTCATTAAGACCGTAACCTTATAAAGACCTCCCACATTAGACTGACATTTGTGGCAACTGGATTTTCCGGGCGGGTCCAAGTAGTCTTACACCAAAAACGAGCCTAACCTCGTGTCGTTACAATTGTTACGCATATAATTTATGCCTAAGACCTCTCACATTAGACTGGCATTTGTGGCAGCTGGATTTGTCGGGCGGGTCCGGGCAGTCTTACACCACAAACGAGTCTAACCTCGTGTCTTTAGGCGGTTTATTATTACACATAATTAATTATCCCAAATTTGAATTAATTTCCCTATTCAAATTACCAATTAATTACAAATTTAACTATGTCCATAATTAACACCTTAATTATGTCCATCTATTTATGGTATATAAAATTATACCAATTAACATCACATTTAAGGCATTTATGCCAATTCTACATATTAAATCTTTTAATATTATCCCATTGCCCCACGTTGTACGTTCGTTCGTTTTACGTGAAATATACGTTAGACTCGAATAGTCTAACTTATGGAATAAAGAGGAACCATCACAACATGCATAAAATATAAATTAGATCTAATTTATGAACAAAAGTCATAACATGAATTGGCATATAGATCTAAACATAAGGGGTGAACTTGCATGTGTGAATAAGGTGTTTCATCTAAACTTGCATAGACAATGGGTGTCATAGATCTAATCATAAGGTGTAAACTTGCATAGGAAATAGTCAAAAACTTACATTACATGATTCATAGTCCAAACATATATATACTTGCGTATATGACTTATGCAACATAAACTATGGTGTAAACTTGCACCTAAACATGTAAATTAAGATCTACATGTAAACTAGCATATAGAATTTTGTATACTAGCATATAACTCACACATGTCTTAGCCTAAACTTTAGATCCAAGCTTACACATAAAATAGATGTCATGAAACATGTAAAGTGGTATGTGATTCTCATTAACTTGCATATGATCCATATCTAATTTGACATCCAAACTTGCATACATACATATGATTTAACATATGAATTTGCTCCCCAAACATAACCAAACTAGCATATGAAGCATTATTATGAATTGATTGTACATAAGCCAACAATTAACATAGATTTACAACATGGATAATAACATCACAGCTTTACAACATAGATAATAACATCATAGAATTACAACATAGATAATGACATAACTGTCAATAATTCACAACATAACCATATAACCCAAATCATAACTCAATCTAATTAAATTGTTAATTATCTTATTAAAGAAATCGAACTCACAACTCAAAGAAGGTCTTGAGTACTGAAATCTGAGTTCTGAAATTGATTTAGCTCTCCTTTGAAGAAGACAATTCGTTGCGGTTTAGATTAGAATTGAATTGATTAGCTTTTCTTCCTCTCTAATTGGTGGCGGCTATTCTAGGTTGCAAGGTGACAACATGGAGGCCATGATTCTAATTTTTATTTGATTTTAGGGTTTGAGTCTACATGTGTTTTTATAGAGTTTAGGATTAATTTAGGCCATCCGATCAACCTAGAATGAACCATAGCCATTCAGTTAAGATAGGGTGACAAGTCAGCCCTAATGACTCAGCTAAGAGTCAAAAAATCGTCATAAACAAATCTGCCCGGGGGGGGGGGGGTCGACCCCTAAGTCGACCTGTGTGGGTAGGTCGACCTGGCCTTGGCGGGAATTTTCCTGCCTAGCCCATTCTAAGTCTGAAATTTGAATTTTTGAAATATGTTTGAATTTTTTTGAAACTTCCGATCGCCATAACTTCTTCATACGAAGTCCAATTCACGCAAACTCAGACTCTATCTCAACCAGAATTCCGAGACAAACACAATGGCCAACCCGTTTCCCTTAATTCTCGCATTTAAAATTAAATATTCTTTAATTCGTTACTTTAGTGTTAACAGAAATACGGGGTGTTACATTCTCTCCTACTTAAAGGATTTCATCCTCGAAATCTCTAAGCCAAGAAGAACGTATCCTACCATCCAATCATCCATCTACTCAACCATCAACCACTAGCAACCATGGTCCTTAAAATATTTCTAATGCTTTTCATGTACATATGCGTAGTGTGTGTATATGTCCGTATACTAAAGCAAAATCAGGCGGTCTACTGATTCAGTCGACCTCCTTAATGCAAATAATGATAGTGCCATGTATCCATCATGTATGCAAGGAACCCTATACATATCATTACTACATGTGTGCACAACCGTTCATTCAAATGCAACATCCATATGATACACACATTCAATGTACACTCTTTTTACTAAATACAACCATTTATATGCAGTATGCAATATGAAAGTGACTGAGCCGATCTAGTGCCTAAAGTGTGTGTATATGCATCCACGAGCAACCACTAGCAAACACTTGCATCCACATGCATCTACCATACATAACATGTCTCAAACACATGTTTCAACCATAGGACTACTCTAACGAGAGGACATACTAAAGATAGAATAAGTACAAGCTAGGCGATAAAGGAGAAATTAAAAGACATACCCTCGAAAAGAAAAGGGTACAATGAACGCATCTTCTCTTCCATCTCCCAAGTAGCGTCGTTCTCATCATCTCCCTATTGCACTTTGACTAGCTTGACCTCTCGATTCCTCAACTTCTTAATCTCCGACCCAAGAATGCATGTAGGAGCTCGTCGAATCGTCGCATCATGCTCTATCTCCACCTCTCTAAGCAAGTTCGGCTCTACCACTTCTATGGTCTCATGCAAGCACTTCCTCAAATGTGATACATGGAATACGTCGTGTACACCACTAAATCTCTTGGGCAACTCCACTCTATATGAAATCTGTCTAACCCTCTCCTTAATAGGAAACGGCCCTATGAACCTTGGTGCTAACTTCCCAACGGACCCAAAGCGAACAACATTCTGTAATGGAGACACCTTGATAAAGGCCATGTCCCCAATATCAAAATCAAGATCTGTCCTCCTCTTGTCCGCATAAGATTTCTGCCTATCTTGCGCCGTCTTCATCCTCCTTCAAATCAAATTGATCTTTTCCGAAGTCTCTCTAATCATATCGGGCCCAAGTAAGATCTTATCCATAGAATCCCACACACATGTAGGTGAATGACAAGGCCTTCTATAAAGAGCCTCGAAAGGTGCCATGCCAATGCTAGACTGAAAGCTATTATTATACGCGAACTCCACCAAAGGAAGATGCTCTTCTCATGTACCTCCGAAATCTAAAACACATAGCCTCAAAAGGTCCTCTAGAATACGATTCACCCTCTCAGTCTGGCCATCCGTCTGAGGATGTTATGCGGTGCTCAAACATAACTGAGTCCTTACCGCCTCTTGCAAGCTCTTCCAAAACTCGCTAGTAAAGATAGGATCGCAATCACTCACTATGCTAGAAGGAACACCATGCAAACGAACTATCTCTCGAATGTACACGGAGGCTAACCATGGAGCAGTCCTCTTACTCTTCACGGGAATGAAATGGGAGCTCTTAGTAAGTCTGTCTACCACAACCCAAATCCCCGTATTACCCTTCCTCGATCTCAGTAACCCTTCAACGAAGTCCATCGAGACACTCTCACACTTCCATAGTGGGATCTCCAATGGGTGAAGCAATCCACTGGGCTTCGTTTGCTCTGCTTTTACTTGTTGGCACACCAAGCATCTAGCGACAAACTCAGCCACATCCTTCTTCATACCGGCCCAGAAGTAAACTCGTCTCATGTCCATGTACATCTTGTCCTCCCCGGGATGAATGGTCATCTTCGAATGATGTGCATCATCAAGAATGGTCTTCCTCGAGTTCTCGTCTCGTGGTACACAAAGTCTACCGTCCCTACGTAACCAACCCTTATCATCTAGGGTATACCTACTGAGATGGCTTGATGACTCCCCCCCCCCTTATGAGCTTCTCTACCAACTCAACCAACTATGGGTCATCTCGTTGTGCCTCACCAATCCGTCCCAAAAGCGTAGGTCTGACCTCTAAAGATGCTAGCAAACCGGGTACAAAGTCAATGGAAGGTCTAAAGTCAAACATAGAGATGAACTCTAAGCTTCGCCGCTCAACAAACAACGGACTCAAGGACAACCTTTTTCTACTTAAGGCGTCTGCCACCACGTTACCCTTGTCAGGGTTGTATGCTATCTCGAAATCGTAGGACGCTAAGAATTTCATCCACCTTCTGAGAGAACAAGTATTTTAGCGATTTGTGGTCAGTGAATAATTCAAATTTCTCGCTAAGAAGATAATGGCGCCAAGACTTAAGCGCGAAAACAATAGCGACCAATTCTAGGTCATGTGTAGGGTAATTTCTCTCATGCACTCTCAACTGCCTTCCTCCTTAGGCTATTACCCTCCCCTCTTGCATTAAGACTATGTCTAGTCCTGTCCCACAAGCATCGGTATAAACGGTAAATGGCTTACCCCCATCTGGCAACACTAAGACTGGGACTATGGTCAAATCTCTCTTTAAATGTTGGAACGCATCATCACAATCTACGTCCCACGTGAAAACTAGGTTCTTCTTCATCAAGCGTGTTAATGGGGCTGATATCTTTGCGAAGTCCTTGATAAACTTCCTATAGTAGCCAGCCAACCCCAAGAAACTCCTTACCTCGGTAGCATTTTTAGGGACCTTCCAATCTTGGATGGCCACCACCTTCGCGGGATCCACAGTTATCCCTTCTTTGGAAACCACGTGCCCTAAGAATCGCACTTCCTTCCTCCAAAAGTGACATTTAGATAATTTAGCTTTAAGGTTATGCGCTCGAAGGGTCTCCAACACTTCCCTAAGATGTAGGGCGTGCTCTTCCTCGCTCTTAGAAAAGATCAAGATGCCATCCACAAAGACCATCACGAATTTATTAAGGTACTTCCTAAACACCCTACTCATCAAGTCAACAAAGTATGCGGGGGCGTTTGTCAAACCAAAGGGCATTACAAGCCACTCATAGAAACCGTCTGGAGTTCGAAAGGCAGTCTTGTCTATGCTATCCTCAGCCACTCTCAACTGATGGAAAACAGTGGCTAAGTCCAACTGCGAAAACACTGAGGCGCCAACTAACTGATCAAAGAGATAGTCAATCCTCGGCAGTGGGTGATTATTCTTCTTAGTAAGTTTATTAAGTTCTCTATAGTTCACACAGAGTCTAAGGGACCCATCCGCCTTCGTGGAAAATACTACTGGAGCACCCCACTCCGATATACTACGTCTTATGAACCCCTTCTCAAGCAACTCCCCTACTTGCTTATTGAGTTCCCTCCTCTCACGAGGAGCCATGTGGCGTATTGGGAGTGATACTGGTTTTGCATTGTCCACAAGATAAATACGAAAGTCTATCTCACGTTTTGGGGGTAGACCCCTCACCTCATCGAAGACATCAACATATTCACGGACTATACGAACAGAATGTAAATCATCATTAGATGCGTCAAGTGACTCAAGATAACTAAGCATCACCGATCCTCTAGGGTCACAAGAAATATCAAGGGTCTTTCCACTACGAGTCAATAATTTTACTACCTTTCGTTCACAAACTAGGATGGCACCATATTTGGCTAGCCAATCCATCCCTAGAATCAACCCATAGCCCATGAAACCAAGCACAAAAGCATTACATTCAAAACCAACGCCTAAGATAGACAATCTCAAATCCCTACAAACCATGGATAAATGAGATGACCCACCAATAGGATTTGAGACTACAATGGGATCCTCAACAAGACTAGTATTTAGGTGCAGTGTTTCAACTAATGATGTAGAGATAAACGAATGTGATGCACTGAGATCGAATAAAGTACGGACAGGATGATCAAACAGAAAAACTAAACTCTCAACGAAAATGTTTCTACCTCGTTCTTGCAGCGGTGGGACCGCGAGAGCCTGGATCTTCTCCCTTGCATGCCCCGGTGCCACGAGAGCCTGAAGCTGCCCGCCAGAAGTTCTTTGCCCTTGTCCCTGTTTCCTTGGGCATTCCTTAACTAGATGACCTGCCTCTCCTCAGTGGAAACGGCCAGTCTTCTTCTTTTTCCTACAGTCTTTACTCAGATGGCCTGGTGTCCCACAATTAAAGCACTTCTTCTTTCCTTTGCCATTATTATTCTTCCCGCCCTTCTTGTTTTGTTGTTGCTGCTGTAGTTTCTTTTGATCCCCTTTCTTCTCGGGTGCCTTATTAGCATTGGCGCCCTTTTCCTCTTCATGCATAAGCGCCATATCAACTAGTCTCTCAAAGGTGGCCTCCATAGGGATGCAGGGTCATAGCTAACCCATGTAGTAGCTCGTTCAAACCCTTAACAAATCTCAGGGCCTTCTTTTCGGGTGTATTCACTAAGTCTAAGACAAATCTCGCCAACTGATTGAACTTGTTGACGTATTCTTTCACTGATAGATTCCCTTGCCTCAACGCCAAAAATCTTTCCATGTATAAATTATCTTCAGCCCGTAAGAGAAACTTTGCCTCAAATCTACGCCTGAACTCTGGCCATATGTCAATTGGACGCTCTCTATTAGTGACTTCCCACCAAAAAGAAGCTTTATCCTTCATCAACCAAGCAGCCAATTGGACCTTCTTACAATCGTCCAAATCGAAAATGCCAAATAGATCCTCCACTTCTTTCGACCAATTTCTAGCTTCAATGGACGTTTCAGTCCCACTAAAAGATTTTCCACCCATCGAACGAAAGTCTTTACATATGTAATAACCCTGAAACCCGAGCCAATTTAAAATTTTTATTTTGGCAATTTTAGCGAATTTTTGATTATTTAAAATGAATTATTTTAAATAATAGAGTCGAGAAATTTATTTTGAATAGAATTAGAACGTATATATTTATTTGAATCGTTGTTAGAATATAAAAAAAATATTTTTATATATAAAAGGAATTGAAAATGGCGCGGTAGTTCGATAATTCGATTTCAAAATTCAAATGAATGTACAGGATTCAAAATAAACCAGATTTTAGCGAAACCAAAAATATTAGAATCTATTTGAAAATATCTTTCCAACGAATCTGAAAAATTGAAATTTCATAGCGGGAATAAAAAGTTATGCCCTGTTGAAAATTCAGAATAGTCGCTATGGAATTCTGGCCCTTAAAAATGGAAATTTTGCAAACGACATCGGTTTTCGACGAAACCACTTTTGTTGGATCCGTGATGTCAAGTTATAGCTAGGTTTCAAAATTCGTAATTTTTCGAATCAATATGTGAGCATGGCAAAAGAACACGCGTTTGACCAGTTTCAGTTGATTTTAATCGACTAGAAAATGGCCATTTTTCAAACGGTCTCAGAATTTGATGAAATTAGTTTTGTTAGGACCGTATCGTCAATACGAAGCTAGAAAATATTTTTTGGGAATTTTTAGAGTTAGTATGTGGCCCCGGTAAATTGAAATGTAAGTTCAAATTCAATATATATATATATATATATATTTTGATTTTGATGGAAACCGATCGAAACAGCCAAACTGGCTTACGATATATATCCCATTGTGTTCGGAATGGGGGTAATTAGCTAGGGGCTACAGTCGGTGGGTTCGATTTGGGATTCAAACGAAAAGTCAACTTTTAATTAGAGAAAAATACCCCCCCCCCTCCTTCTTTCTCTCCCTCACTCTTTTCCCCGTCGTTCAATAGATTAGGGAACAAAAAAAATAAAAAAACGCGCCCAAATCGACAGCCTCCCCCCATCGCATAGACCAACGACGTTCCCCCTCGCGAGCACCACGCCAGACCCTCCCTCTCCCTCCGGCGTTCGACGACGCCAGCCCCCTCATCCTCGCGACCGCTGCAGGCCCTAAACCCCCCCAATCCTGAAACCCTAGGCTCCACCTCCGACTGCATAGCCTCGCGGCACCGCCCCTTGTCTCCACTGCCCCCCAAAACACCCCCCCCTCTCTCGTTCCAATTCCATCAGAAAATCCCCCCCCCCCTTCGCTAAAAATGTAAGTGTTTCTTTTTACACTATAAAGCTTTGTTTTTATTATGCTTTTTAGGTTAATACAAATAGGGTTTTTCAGTTTATAAAAATATGGTTATAAATATATAAAAGGTTCGATTTTTATTTATTTAAAAGGTAAGATTTTTAGTAAAGGAAAGATACGATTTTTAGTTAAATAGAAATTCAATTTTTAAAGATGATAAAAATGTGATTTTTATATTATATAGATAATAAAAATGTGATTTTTATATTATGTAGATAATAAAAATGTGATTTTTATATTATAGAGATGATAAAAATATGATTTTTATCTTATAAGAATAATAAAAATTTGATTTTTATATAGTAGAGATTATAAAAATATAATTTTTATAAGGTAGAGAATATAAAAATACGATTTATATATATAGAGAGAAATAAAAATCTGATTTTTATTATATGTATAGTGATATAAAAATGGGATTTTTATCCATATAGCGTTGGAATGAGAATGTGATTTTTAATGTGAACAGCGTGACAAAGATTATGTTGGAAGTACGGACAACTTCAGAAGTTCAAAAATTCAGAAATAAAACTGGAGGAGTGGAACCCTTGGTGAGAACTCCTCACCTTTAATTTAAATTTCTAGTTAAAAATATATACTAGGATGCAGACGGTGTTTAGTAGCACCCGACACCCGTCGTCCACAGACCATGGACGGCTTGTATGCTTGTTTGTTTGATATTGACGTGTAGTTGATTGTGTGATGTGAAATGAAATAAAATATTTATATAGTTAAAAATATTTTATAGTTGAAAATAGAATTTTTAACGAGTATCTAAAATGAAATAAATAGTTATAAACAAATCGAACGATTTGTTTATATACACACATTTGACTGATATTGATTGGGACGGTAAATTTTACACATCGCCCAACAACACAAATAAAATATGTGATTGTTGATTTGAAAGCCCACAAGGGTATTGGGATGAGATTTGACATACACTAATCCCAATAATTAGTTGTATGTCGATCGATTGATTGACATACTGTTATAAGCGTTAAATATTTATATTTGATGCTTATATAGTGTAGAACGCACTTTGGATGATGGTTGATTGTTTGTTGTCATTGCTGTATACATGAATTGGATGAAATCCATATAACTGAAGTTATATGGTAATTGACTGTGTCTGATTCCAGTTCAGAATTATCAAATATTTTAAAATAATATTCAGTGAATATTGAAATGTGAAGCCGTGTTAAGTAGTTAAATGCCATTTTAACACGAACGGGAACTTTGTCGATTTTATTTGTTTTTAATGAATATTGAAAAGTGATTTCAATAATCGAATATAATAGAAAATGAATTCGAATTGAATTGAATAGAAAATGAATTCGAATTGAATTGATTAGTAAATGAATTCGAATTGAATTGAATAGAAAACGAATTCGAATCGAATTGAAATTGAATTGAATAGGAACTCAAATCGAATTGAAATTGAATTGAATAGAATATAATTCAAATCGAATTGAATCGAATTGAAATCGAATTGAATTTGAATTGAAACCAAATAGAAATGAATGTAAAAAGAAATTTATAAAGGAAAATTCAATTTTGATTTGAAATCGAACAAGAAGTTGAAATCCTTTTGAAAACGAATTTGAAATGATTTATAAAATACGTTTTAAAAGGAAATCGACGAAATATATAATATATATATATTATATATGTAATGGCCTGAATAGAACGCGCCGCGGTAGTTCGTGAATTTCGACCATTGATCTTCGAATGGATATTATGGGAGATCCGACCGTCGGATTCTCCTCAAACCAGAACCGTTGGGTTCTTATCGAAAAGAGCTTTCTAACGAATATTAGAGATTTGAAATCTAACAGTTGGATTTGGAATTATGTCCAAATCAAATTTGGAAAAGGTCGCTGTAAGTGCAGTTCGATGGCCGTTGATGGAAATCGACTGTACGGGCCTTGATAAAATTATTAAAAATATCAATAATTTGTGTAAAATCATAAGAAATGATTTGTGAAGAATTGGGATGAAAAATTCCATATTTGAAAAGATAAAAATAGATTTTTATCGAAATGAACTAGTTACGTACTAGAATAATAATTTATTTATTTTTAAAATAAATAAATGGGATTTGAAATGGTTTTGAAAATAACCAGAATTTCCAATAATTGAATTGGAATGGATTTGAACCGAAATTGTCTTTGGAATATTTCGATGATGGATTTCGTGATTATACAGATATTGTTCTGGGAATTTGAAAGATATATTAATATCGTTATTTCCAATACGATATTTGTTGGTCGTAGAAACTGATATTGAATATAAGCCGATATATTTTCTATTCAGAGCCTTGTATTTAATATCAAATGGGATTTGGGTTTGTCGTGAATGGTGTCTTCATTAACACTGTTCTTAAACCCAGTTGAGGAAAAGATTAAATCTTTTTATTTTAGATTTAATGAAGTGTACCAATCAAATAATATTTAATTGGAATTGAATTGGGATTGATTTTTGGGTTTATCGTGAACGGTGTTTTAAATAACACTAGTTCTTTAACTCGATAATTAATGGAATGTGATTTTGGGTTGTCGTGAACGGTATCTTCAATAATACTGTTATTAGACCCAAAGGAGTTAATAAAATCAGAAACTAACTGGAGATTAGTTAAGTTGAATGGTTTCTTGGGTATTGATACGATGTTGGTTTCGGCCTTCGGGGTTAATACTTAGGAAACTGCTCACTTGCTAATTTACGGTTAGGGACTGATTGAAATGTGATGTGATTTTGGGCTTATCGTGAACCGTGTTTTAAATGACATTGATTCTTTAACCCAGTTAAATATTAAAACTAAGTGGAGTTTTAATGAATCTTTAATTAGATTGAAAAGATCGAGAATGGAGTATCACCAGTTTTGCTCCAGGCGATAGTTAAATCTTTAATTAGATTTGAACGTGAAATGGTAGTTGAATTTACCGATAACACCGTGGTGTTAGATATGAAGTATTACCAGTTTTACTTCATGGGATGAATAGGTTGGGATTGGGAAATAAAATAAATGATTACTTCGGTGTAGTTCGCTAATCCCGACTAGTTGAATCGATATTCAAAAGAAGATTAAAGAATAAATTTGAGGAATTTATCTTTGATAAAATTAATGGGAACCTTTCCCTAAGAATGTGAAATTTAGAAACTAACTGTAGGTTAGCTAAGTTGAATGGTTTCTTGGGTATTGATCTGATGTTGGTTTCGGCCTTCGGGGTCAATATTTACGGAATTATTCTCTTGCTAATTTACGGTTAGTGACTGATGAATTGGAATGAGGCGTATGTTGTGTTTGTGTAACACTTGTTTATTATATACGCGAGTTATTCAGAAAGTCCGGGTTTATCCCATTATGAATAACTGTTTCGACGATGAGTCGAAGATGAAGATGGTGGTTGAAGACCGGAGGTCTTCACGTCATTTGGATAATTACTGATGATCTTGATTGGGCCGTACACCCAAGAGGAAGGAATCAGTTAGTGGTCGTCCAGACGTACTTGGAGATCGATGGATATGCGAGGTACAAGGTGCCTCCGGTTTCGTTCAGACCCAGAACGGACTTGTAGACGGACTGTGTGTTTGACATTGGATATCATTCTGTGTGATTGATGGATATCAGTTGCATGGAGTGGTCTGCCTATGTGGCATGCTAAGATGCAAATGATCAAGGCTTCTGTTGAAAAGCAGAGTCTTGTGGTTGATGATCAAAGCACGGCCTGTGTGGCATAGCTTTGTGTAGCATTGATTCGCGAGCCTCACACCCCGGTTGTGAACCAGAAAAGGGAGAGGACTTCAGGGAGGACATGCGTTTCTTTCTAGCTAGAAGTGGCGTTAGTGGTTTTACATGCCCTGACGAGTTTGACTTATGTGGTTGTTGCTATTGCGAGGCACCTCGGATATATTGGTGACTATGTGAAGCCGATGGAGTCATTCGTTGGCTCATTTACGCCCCAATGGGCGGGGAAACGTAGTGTTCAGGCATTTTAATCCACATCGGTGAACCGGCCCTGACGATCCAAGGGCTCACCTATGTCTGGGTCCTGAGACATGGGCTAGATTGTCTCGAATCGGTAGAGGACTATCTTTTGCCTCGGTTCACGGACGGAAATCCAATTTCCAATACGTGATAATTCGGTTTTGATTGTAGAGCCTAGTATGGCGACATAGTGGGATGGGGCACTCATGCCGTCTATGATTGATATTTATGATTGTATACAAAATCAGAAACTAACTGGAAACGAGCTAAGATGGGTGGTTTCCTAGGTATTAGTTTGATGTTGGTTTCGGCCTTCGGGGTTGATACTTAGGGAATCGTTCTCTTACTAATTTACGGTTGGAGTCGGATTAAGAATTAAAACATGAAATTTGGCATATCAAGCATTCTTTGGCTATTATAAGGTAAAACCCTATCCTCCGGTTTGTGTTGCATTGTATGATGGGATCTGGGTCTTATAATAGCTTCATTGTTCTTTATTTAGCATTGCGCTGTCGTTTTATGCACTGGTATTTTTGGGAGGAAACTCGTTCCGTGTTATACGGCGTGGTTCCTTTATTTACCTAATTTTAAAAATAAAGATTAATAACTCTTTTAGTTCTCACACCAGTCCCATGACTGACCTGGAGTTTATTGTTCTAACCTAAACTCTGGGTGCCCTTATTTTGACACGGGCAGCTAGTAGTTTTGGTTTTGCAGATTTATATTCACAGGATCCTGGTTTATAGCTGGAATGATATCCGGAAAGCTTTGTATCCATATATCTCCTTCTAGTTGTGTATTGTATTATTTTCCGCTGCTATGTAATGTATTGTAATCTCTGGTATTTTATAATGTGTAATATTTATTTATACTCTGTATATTCTTGTATTCTGATGAAATTGTTGTAATATACAATGAAATGTTCTTCTGTCTGCGTACTGATGTGGCTTGTTCCCAACTCAATCCGTGATTTCCCGTAAGGGGGATTTCGGGACGTTTCATCGTGGTATCAGAGCTTTGGTTTACAAAGCTCAGAGAACAAGACACGTTAGAACCGAACGAAAGAATTCATCAGAGATTGGATCAGTTATATCCAATAAGAATGACTCGTTGGAGATAGGATCAATAGTATCCTAGAACGAGTGTGAAGAGGTGATGTTTTTGACAATAAAAGCGAAAACAAGCTTTGTTTTGAAAATTTAAATCAACTATTCATATTTGATTATTTATTTATATTGAATTTGGACGATCCAATATATATAGATTTTGCGTATACATCTGATCCGCGTGTATTTAGAGTTTTAATATACTGAATAGATATAGAATCACGCTCTAGTCGCCCGGAGATGATTTTGATGATCGGTCGACCATCATCAGTATTTGTGTTCGAGTGACGAAAGTGGAATTTCTATACATTTCCAATTGACTGGTGTGAGAACCTAGATAGGGCTTATTGTTGTGATCTGGCACCAAAAATGTGATTTTTTGACTATATATCAAAATTATGAATTTGAAAACCTAATTCACTAATTGATTGATGGTTGTGTTGTATGATTATTCCTTTAAACCATTATGTGAATGAACGGTAAATTTAGGCCAAATTGAACCAAATAGTGAATTATATTGAAAATTAGTCGCATTTGCATGCATATGCATGTACTTACATTGAACAGGTCATAGCAAGGAGGCTAGAGCAAAAGAATAAAATTGTTTGCCCGACAAATAGTTACATTTTTACCATAATTTACTGTTTTGTTTAGGTGATGATGATTTTATGAGCCGATTGGCTTTTTCTTTTTCTTTTGGATTGAAGAAGGCCATGGGAGGCTATATGAAATATCCCGAAGTCCCCGGTGCAGAGGAGGTTATGGAGAAATTTTTCAAAAATTTGAAAAGTTCTTAGAAACTAAAAAGTTGAAGAACTTAAGCCGTAATGAAAATAATGGAAGTTGAGTTGATTAGTTAAACAATTTTCGGCTTCGTTCCTTTTCGGGGATGAAAAGTTTTAAGTGGGGGAGATTGTAATAACCCGGAAACCCGAGCCAATTAAAAAAAAAATATTTTGGCAATTTTAGCGAATTTTGATTATTTAAAATGAATTATTTTAAATATTAGAGTCGAGAAATTTATTTTGAATAGAATTAGAACGTATATATTTGAATCGTCGTTAGAATATAAAACAAATTATTTTTATATATAAAAGGAATTGAAAGTGGCGCGGTAGTTCGATAATTCGATTTCAAAATTCAAATGAATGTACAAGATTCAAAATAAACCGGATTTTAGCGAAACAAAAAATATTAGAATCTATTTGAAAATATCTTTCCAACGAATCCGAAAAATTGAAATTTCATAGCGGGAATAAAAAGTTATGCCTTGTTGAAAATTTAGAATAGTCGCTATGGAATTCTGGCCCTAAAAAATGGAAATTTTGCAAATGACTTCGGTTTTCGATGAAACCACTTTTGTTGGATCCGTGATGTCAAGTTATAGCTAGATTTCAAAATTCGTAATTTTTCGAATCAATATGTGAGCGTGGCAAAGGAAAACGCGTTGGACCAGTTTCAGTTGATTTTAATCGACTGGAAAATGGCCATTTTTCAAACGATCTCAGAATTTGATGAAATTAGTTTTGTTAGGACCGTATCGTCAATACGAAGCTAGAAAATATTTTTCAGGAATTTTTAGAGTTAGTATGTGGCCCCGGTAAATTGAAATGTGCGTTCAAATTCAATATATAGATTTATATTTTGATTTTGATGGAAACCGATCGAAACAGCCAAACTGGCTTACGATATATATCCCATTGTGTTCGGAATGGGGGTAATTAGCTAGCGATGACAGTCGGTGGGTTCGATTTGGGATTCAAACGAAAAGTCAACTTTTAATTGGAGAAAAATTATAAATAAAATAATATATATATATATACATTCAAATACCCCCCCTCCTTCTTTCTCTCCCTCACTCTTTTCCCCGTCGTTCAATAGATTAGGGAATAAAAAACGCGCCCAAATCGACAGCCTCCACCCATCGCATCAACCAACGGCGTTCCATCTGCCTCGCGAGCACCACGCCGAACCCTCCCTCTCCCTCCGGCGTTCGACGACGCCAGCCCCCTCATCCTCGCGACCGTTGCAGGCCCTAAACCCCCCAATCCCGAAACCCTAGGCTCCACCTCCGGCTGCATAGCCTCGCGGCGCCGCCCCTTGTCTCCACCGCCCCCTCAAAACACCCCTCCCCCTCTCTCGTTCCAATTCCATCAGAAAATCCCCCCCCCCCCCCCCCCGCTGAAAATGTAAGTGTTTCTTTTTACACTATAAAGCTTTGTTTTTATTATGATTTTTAGGTTAATACAAATAGGGTTTTTCAGTTTATAAAAATATGGTTATAAATATATAAAAGGTTCGATTTTTATTTATTTAAAAGGTAAGATTTTTAGTAAAGGAAAGATACGATTTTTAGTTAAATAGAAATTCAATTTTTAAAGATGATAAAAATGTGATTTTTATATTATATAGATAATAAAAATGTGATTTTATATTAAATAGATAATAAAAATGTGATTTTTATCTTATAAGAATAATAAAAATATGATTTTTATATAGTAGAGATTATAAAAATATAATTTTTATAAGGTAGAGAATATAAAAATATGATTTTCATATATATAGCGAAATAAAATTCTGCTTTTTATTATATGTATAGTGATATAAAAATGGGAATTTTACACATATAGCGTTGGAATGAGAATGTGATTTTTAATGTGAACAGCGTGACAAAGATTACGTTTGAAGTACGGACAACTTCAGAAGTTCAGAAATTCAGAAATAAAACTGGAGGAATGGAACCCTCGGTGAGAACTCCTCACCTTTAATTTAAATTTCTAGTTAAAAATATATACTAGGATGCAGATGGTGTTTAGTAGCACCCGACATCCGTCGTCCACAGACCATGGACGGCTTGTATGCTTGTTTGTTTGATTTTGATGTGTAGTTGATTGTGTGATGTGAAATGAAATAAAATATTTATATAGTTAAAAATATTTTATAGTTGAAAATAGAATTTTTAACGAGTATCTAAAATGAAATAAATAGTTATAAACAAATCGAACGATTTGTTTATATACACACATTTGACTGATATTGATTGGGACGGTAAATTTTACACATCGCCCAACAGCACAAATAAAATCTGTGATTGTTGATTTGAAACCCCACACGGGTATTGGGATGAGATTTGACATGCACTAATCCCAATAATTAGTTGTATGTCGATCGATTGATTGACAGACTGTTATAAGCGTTAAATATTTATATTTGATGCTTAGTGTAGAACGCACTTTGGATGATGGTTGATTGTTTGTTGTCATTGCGGTATACATGACTTGGATGAAATCCATATAACTGAAGTTATATGGTAATTGACTGTGTCTGATTCCAGTTCAGAATTATCAAATATTTTAAAATAATATTCAGTGAATATTGAAATGTGAAGCCGTGTTAAGTAGTTAAACGCCATTTTAACACGAACGGGAACTTTGTTGATATTATTTGTTTTTAATGAATATTGAAAAGTGATTTCAATAATCGAATATAATAGAAAATGAATTCGAATTGAATTGAATAGAAAATGAATTCGAATTGAATTGAACAGGAAATGAATTCGAATTAAATTGAATAGAAAACGAATTCAAATCGAATTGAAATTGAATTGAATAGGAATTCAAATCAAACTGAAATTGAATTGAATTCAAATCAAATTGAAATTGAATTGAATCGTATTGAAATCGAATTGAATTTGACTTGAAACCAAATAGAAATGAATGTAAAAATGAATTTATAAAGGAAAATTCAATTTTGATTTGAAATCGAACAAGAAGTTGAAATCGTTTTGAAAACGAATTTGAAACGATTTATAAAATACGTTTTAAAAGGAAATCGACGGATTATAATATATATATATATATATATATATAATGGCCTGAATAGAACGCACCGCGCTGCGGTAGTTCGTGAATTTCGACCATTGATCTCCGAATGGATATTACGGGAGATCCGACCGTCGGATTCTCCTAAAACCGGAACCGTTGGGTTCGTATCGAAAAGAGATTTCTAACGAATATTAGAGATTTGAAATCTAACGGTTGGATTTGGAATTATGTCCAAATCAAATTTGGAAAAGGACGTTGTAAGTGCAGTTCGATGGACGTTGATGGAAATCGACTGTACGGGCCTTGAAATTTTTTTTAAAAATATCAATAATAAGTGTTAAATCATAAGAAATGATTTGTGAAGAATTGGGATGAAAAATTCCACATTTGAAAAGATAAAAATAGATTTTTATCGAAATGAACTAGTTTTGAACTAGAATAATAATGTATTTATTTTTAAAATAAATAAATTGGATTTGAAATGGTTTTGAAAATAACCAGAATTCCCAATAATTGAAATGGAATGGATTTGAATCAAAATTGTCTTTGGAATATTTCGATGTTGGATTTCGTGATTATACAGATATTGTTCTGGGAATTTGAAAGATATATTAATATCGTTATTTCCAATACGATATTTGTTGGTCGTAGAATTTGATATTGAATATAAGCCGATATATTTTCTTTTCAGAGCCTTGTATTTAATATCAAATGGGATTTGGGTTTGTCGTGAATGGTGTCTTCATTAACACTGTTCTTAAACCCAGTTGAGGAAAAGATTAAATCTTTTTATTTTAGATTTAATGAAGTGTACCAATCAAATAATATTTAATTGGAATTGAATTGGGATTGGTTTTTGGGTTTATCGTGAACGGTGTTTTAAATAACACTGGTTCTTTAACCCGATAATTAATGGAATGTGATTTTGGGTTGTCGTGAACGGTATCTTCAATAATACTATTCTTAGACCGGAGGAGTTAATAAAATCAGAAACTAACTGGAGATTAGTTAAGTTAAATGGCTTCTTGGGTATTGATCTAATGTTGGTTTCGGCCTTCGGGGTTAATATTTAGGAAACCGCTCACTTGTTAATTTACGGTTAGGGACTGATTGAAATGTGATGTGATTTTGGGTTTATCGTGAACCGTGTTTTAAATGACATTGATTCTTTAACCTAGTTAAAGATTAAAACTAAGTGGATTTTTAATGAATCTTAAATTAGATTGAAAAGATCGAGAATGGAGTATCACTAGTTTTGCTCCAGGCGATAGTTAAATCTTTAATTAGATTTGAACGTGAAATGGAAGTTGAATTTACCGATAACACCGTGGTGTTAGATATGAAGTATTACCAGTTTTACTTCATGGGATGAATAGGTTGGGATTGGGAAATAAAATAAATGATTACTTCGGTGTGGTTCGCAAATCCCGACTAGTTGAATCGATATTCAAAAGAAGATTAAAGAATAAATTTGAGGAATTTATCTTTGATAAAATTAATGGGAACCTTTCCCTAAGAATGTAAAATTTAGAAACTAACTGTAGGTTAGCTAAGTTGAATGGTTTCTTGGGTATTGATCTGATGTTGGTTTCGGCCTTCGGGGTTAATATTTGGGGAATTATTCTCTTGCTAATTTACGGTTAGTGACTGATGAATTGGAATGAAGCGTATGTTGTGTTTGTGTAACACTTGTTTATTATATACGCGAGTTATTCAGAAAGGTCGGGTTTATCCCATTCTGAATAACCGATTCGACGATGAGTCAAAGATGAAGATGGTGGTTGAAGACCGGAGGTCTTTACGTCGTTTGGATAATTGCTGATGATCTTGATTGGGTCGTACACCCAAGAGGAGGGAATCAGTTAGTGGTCATCCAGACGTACTTGGAGATCAATGGATATGCGAGGTACAAGGTGCCTCCGGTTTCATTCAGACCCAGGACGGACTTGTAAATGGACTGTGTGTTTGACATTGGATATCATTTTGTGTGATTGATGGATATCAGTTGCGTGGAGTGGTCTACCTGTGTGGCATGCTAAGATGCAAATGATCAAGGCTTCTGTTGAAAAGCAGAGTCTTGTGGTTGATGACCAAAGCACGGCCTATGTGGTATAGCTTTGTGTAGCCTTGATTCACGAGCCTCACACCCCGGTTGTGAACCAGGAACGAGAGAGGACTTCAGGGAGGACATGCATTTCTTTCTAGCTAGAAGTGGCGTCAGTGGTTTTACACGCCCTGACGAGTTTGACTTATGTGGTTGTTGCTGTTGCGAGGCGCCACGAATATATCGGTGACTATGTAAAGCCGATGGAGTCATTCGTTGACTCATTTACGCCCCCAAAGGGTGGGGAAACGCAGTGTTCAGGCATTTTAATCCACATCGGTGGACTGGCCCTGACGATCCAAGGGTTCACCTGTGTCTGGGTCCTGAGACATGGGCTAGATTGTCTCGAATCGGTAGAGGACTATCTTTTGCCTCGGTTCACAGACGGAAATCCAATTTCCAATACATGATAATTTAGTTTTGATTGTAGAGCCTAGTATGGCGATATAGTGGGATGGGGCACTCATGTCGTCCATGATTTATATTTATGATTGTATATAAAATCAGAAAGTAACTGGAAACGAGCTAAGATGGGTGGTTTCCTGGGTATTAGTCTGATGTTGGTTTCGGCCTTCAGGGTTGATAATTAGAGAATCGTTCTCTTACTAATTTACAGTTGGATTCTGATTAATAATTACAACATGAAATTTAGCGTATCAAGCATTCTTTGGCTATTATAAGGTAAAACCCTCTCCTCCGGTTTGTGTTGCATTGTGTGATGGGATCTGGGTCTTATAATAGCTTCATTGTTCTTTATTTAGCATTGTGCTGTCGTTTTATGCACTGGTATTCTTGGGAGGAAACCCGTTCCGTGTTATACGGCGTGGTCCCTTGATTTACCTAACTTTAAAAATTAAGATTAATAACTGTTTTAGTTCTCACACCAGTCCCATGACTGACCTGGAGTTTATTGTTTTAACCTAAACTCTGGGTGCCCTTATTTTGACACGGGCAGCTAGTAGTTTTGGTTTTGCAGATTTATATTCACAGGATCCTGGTTTACAGCTGGAATGATATCTGGAAAGCTTTGTATTCGTATATCTCCTTCTAGTTGTGTATTGTATTATTTTCCGCTGCTATGTAATGTATTGTAATCTCTGGTATTTTATAATGTGTAATTTTGATTTATACTCTGTATATTCTTGTATTCTGATGAAATTGTTGTAATATACAATGAAATGTTCTTCTGTCTGCGTACTGATGTGGCTTGTTCTCAACTCAATCCGTGATTTCCCATAAGGAGGATTTCGGGTCGTTTCAACATATCTTAGAGAAAGTATCTCCAGGCGGAGGAATGGCTGGAGTTGGGGGAGGAGGAGGAGGAATGTTGGCCGGTCCCGTGGCAGCGGCCCTAGCTTCGAGATATTGACGAAACCAACCGGGTACATGAACACCCTCTGGTATCTCTGATGCTCCAGACATGCTGAAAAGAAAAAGAAAGAGTTTCAAAACAAGGGAAGCGAAAGAGAGATGTATGGCTTGCGGGGATTATGCTCTTTAAAGTTAACTTTCCTTGAAAATAGCTTCTTTAAAACAAGTTTTTGAAAATACTTTCTAGGAAAAACAATACTTTTGAAAACACTTTTCAAAACTTTTTATCTGTTCTTGTAACCATAGCTCTGATACCACGTGTGTAATAACCCGGAAATTCTGAGCCAGTTTAAAATTTTTATTTTGGCAATTTTAGCGAATTTTTAATATTTAAAATAGATTATTTTAAATAATATCGACGAGAAAATTTATTTTTAATAGAATTAGAAGGTATATATTATATACGTCGTCGTTAGAATATAAATATTTATATATAAATATAAATAGAATTGAAAATGGCGCGGTAGTTCGATAATTCGATTTCGAACTTCAATTGAACATACCGGGTGCAAAACAATCCGGATTTTAGTGAAACCAAAAACATTAGGATCTAATTGATGATATCATTCCAACGAATCCGACAAATCAAAATTTCATAGCGGGAATCAAAAGATATGTCCAGTTGAAAATTCTGAATAGTCGCTATGGAATTCAGGCCCTTAAAAATGGACATTTTGCAAATGACCTCGGATTTCGACGAAACCAGTTTTGTTGGGTCCGTGATGTCAAATTATTGCTAGGTTTTAAATTTCATAATTTTTAGAATCAATATGTGAGCGTGGCAAAGGAAAACGCGTTTGATCAGTTTCAGTTGATTTTAATCGACTGGAAATTGGCCATTTTTCAAACGGTCTCAGAATTCGACGAAACTAGTTTTGTTAGGACCGTATCGTCAATACGAAGCTAGAAAATATTTTTCTGGAATTTTTCTAGTTAGTATGTGACCCCGGTAAATGGAAATGTACGTTTAAAATTCAATATAGTGATTTAAATGTAAATTTAACGGAAACTGATCGAAACGATCGAATTGTCCTACATGGCATATCCCATTGTGTTCGGAATGGGGGTAAAAGGCTATGGACGACAGTCGGTGGGCTTGATTTCGACTTTGAAATAAAGGGTTACTTTTTGAAGAGGAATTAAAATAAATTAATATATATATATAATATTATCCCTCTCTTTTCTCCTAATCCCCCTTTCTATCATTGACTTCAAAAAGAAAAGAAAAAAAAAAGACCCGATACCCAGACCTCGTCGCCCCCCTCGATCGTCGATGCGCCACCGGAGCACCTCCATCCCCAGTCAACGCGCCGCCTCCACCCTTTCCTCTTCCCCTTCCTCCTCCCCGCCACTGCGAGTTCCCCCTAAACCCTCGCCGCCAGACACGACGCCCCACCACCGCTAGCCGCGCCCCACCACCGCCGATCTCCGCCGATGGTCAGCCTCTCACCAGTCGCTCCCCACTCCGCTAAGTTCCCGTCCATTCGAAGATCCCTACCTCCCCAAATCGAGCTCCAGTGAAACCCTAGCCCAAGGGCCACCCAGCGCCACCAATGTGGGACACGCTGAGCCTCTGGCCGGACCTCCTGATCTCCGGCGACTACTGTTTCCCTCCCCCCTTTCGTCAAAAAACCAAAGAACAGTGAGTGTTTTATTTTTACTATTTTTTTTGTTTATTTTAGTTAGCTAATTTAAATATAAAAACATGATTTAAATTCAGTCTTTAGATTATGATAAAATTTAGATTTTTATTCACGAGAGGTTTAGGTTTATGTATAAGAAAAAGATTCGATTTTTATTTATTCATTTGCAAGAGAAAGATTCGATTTTTATTTATTCATTTGCAAGAGAAAGATTCGATTTTTATTTATTCATTTACAACAGAAAGTAATGGTTTTTATATAGATAAAGTTCAGATTTTTGATTACTAAAGATGAGATCTTTGATGGAGGAAAAATATGATTTTTAACATATAAAGATTTTATTTTTATAAAGGTAAAACTTTAATTTTTAATGCAAAGAGGGCTTTGGTTATTTAAAATAAGGAAAGGAACGATTTTTATCATCTAGAAGGAGAAATAAAAATTCGGTTTTTATAATGAATATAGAAAGGTTAAAAATATAATTTTTATATGTGTAATAAAGTAAAAATTAGATTTATATATATATATATATATGAAGTGAAAGTAAAAATTCGATTTTTATATAAGTAGCGGATTGAAAATAGAATTTTTATATAACAAAGAATATAAAAATATAATTTTTATTTATGTAGCGAAATAAAAATTTGATTTTTATTGTATATATAGTGAAATAAAAATGTGATTTTTATTTATATATGAACAGCGTGATAAGAAGTGAGATGGAACGGATTGAAATCAAAAAGGGAATTCAGACGGTTCAGAGATTCAGAAATAAAATGATGGAGTGAAACCCCAAGGTGAGAATTTCTCACCTTTCAATTTCTTTTCTAATTATATATTTATACTAGGATGCAGACGGTGCTTAGTAGCACCCGACACAATCGTCCACAGACCATGGACTTGTTTGTTTGATTGCCAAAAATTAGTTAGATTATTTGATTGAAATTGAATGGTGTGGTGAAATGAATTGATGTGATTGATGTATGAATGGCGTAGGCCTTCACTAGACCGGGGATAAGGCTAGGCCTCGTCCCGTTTCTAGTATCGTGCCGTTATGCCGCCGAAATTTTCTAAAATATGTTAGAAAAATAAAAATATCATTTTATTTAAAGAATGAACTAAATAGAAATTCATATGTTGAAATAAAATGTTTTTATCGTTAAAAATATAATTTTTAATGTAACAACCCGTATTTTTAATAACCTGTTATAACATAAATCGAGGCAGAATTTAATTCTAAAAATCTGAATCAAGGGAAACGGGATATGCCATTGCGTTCGTCTCGGAAAAATACGCGAAATAGAGTCCGAGTTTTCGAAAATCGGAGTCCGTATGACCCGATTAAGGCCCAACGAAGTTTTCAGAAAATTCCTAAGTAAAAACATATTTCAAATTCAAATCAAAAATTGGGAATTGGGCCAGTTTGGGCCAGGCGGGAAAATTCCCGCCACAGTACCCAAGTCGATAGCCCTGTCGACTTGGGAGTCGACTGGGTCTGACCAGGTCGACAGCCCTGTCGACTTGGCTCAGACGCCCAGTTCTGCCTGGTGCACCAGTTTGGGTTTGTGTTGAGCTTGGGGACCAGATTCGATTTGGAGGGTTGAGATGAGAACTAGGGTTAAATCCTATGGTCTAAATCACTAGCCTAATCTATAAATAAGACCCTAACCTACCCTAAATCATCATTAATCTATCCTATAACTAAACTATGGCAAAATCAAACCTCTCATGGCCTCCACTCTCTTCATACAATTCCTAAACAAATTTCTAAGAGATTTCCATGCATACAAGTGTATTTAGGCTTGTATGATCCTCTTTAGCTTGCATTAAAGTCTTGTTTCTCTATTGGCATCATAAAGGAGGAGTCTTGATCAAGTTTGCTTGCATTTTTGGGGTTTTAATTTGTTGCATAAGGGGTTTCTTACATTTGCTATACTCATTTGAGTCCGCATAAGCATTGTAAGCCCTATTCCTCTCATACTTGAACTTTGAAGTTAAATGCATGATATGCAAGTTGTCATAAGTTATGCAAGTTTTGTTATGCAAGTATGATATGCAAGTTGTCATATGTTATGCAAGTTATTTTTATGCAAGTATGATATGCAAGTTGACATATGTTATGCAAGTTTGTTTATGCAAGTATGATATGCAAGTTGTCATATGTTATGCAAGTTTATTTATGCAAGTATGATATGCAAGTTGACATATGTTATGCAAGTTTGTTTATGCAAGTATGATATGCAAGTTGTCATATGTTATGCAAGTTTGTTTATGCAAGTATGATATGCAAGTTGACATATGTTATGCAAGTTTGTTTATGCAAGTATGATATGCAAGTTGTCATATGTTATGCAAGTTTGTTTATGCAAGTATGATATGCAAGTTGTCATATGTTATGCAAGTTTGTTTATGCAAGTTTGATATGCAAGTTGTCATACGTTATGCAAGTTTGATATGCAAGTTGTCATATGATATGCAAGTATGTTATGCAAAGTTTGGGATGGTCATATGGTTCATGTTATCATGTTATGCATGCTTTTTGGGCGTAAAAATGTAATATGCAAGTGTGTGAACACATGAACATTTCATATGCCACCATGTTGAACTTGTGGCTTTAACACTTTTATGTCATGATTATGCCAAGTTCCCTCTTTCTATCCTTTATGCGTTATTGCGATATGTAAGCGATGGGATTGCGTTTGGGGTTTGGGTAAACTTAAAAGACATAAAAACATGAGCTTGGGAATTTACCTATTAAGTTAGGTCTACCCATTGGGAATTTACCTATTAAGTTAGGTCTACCCAATTGCTTGAAAACTTGTAATGTGATGGACATGACACTTAGAAAAGATGAGTGTGGCCAACTCGAGGTTGGGTTGAGTTTGTAGCGTAAACCTACCCGGAACCGACCGGCCTAACTAGTTGCTACAAACAATAGGACCCAATGTGAGAAGTTGGTCATGTTGTACCTTGGACCCGAGGTTAGACCAAGTTGTGGTGTAAAGCTACCCGGACCCGCCCGGCTTAACTAGTAACCACAAAAAAGTCTAATGTGAGAGGTTAAGGCGCATTAATTAATTAATGCCTCGTGATTAGGGTTAAGTCATGGACCATTTAATACTTAACCAACTTGGGCTCGGTAGAGTAATCGGGGTTAAGTCGTGAACTCATAGTTACACTTAACCAAGTTAATCCATGATTAGTGAAGGGGTTAAACCATACTTAACCCACTAGAAAAATCCTAGTAATGGGGGTCCACTCTGCAGTTATCCCAAGTTTGTATCATCAAGGCCCTAGGGACTAGGCTAGGGAGGGGGCACGATTACTGAGCTGAAGGTAAGCGACCAAAAGCGACGGCCGAGTGGTACGCCGGTGTAGTTCTGGGCGGACTCTGGTCGTGCACATAGTCCGTAACCGGAGAAAACAAGCACGGGTACCGGTAGACCGAGACTGTGCACTCATGTTTATGGTGTCCAGGGGTTGACACCCTAGGGCTTGATACACCCGACGGGTGGACCCGGCACAGTTCGACTACATTCATGTTTGGGTCGTATTGACACCAGCACGTGACGAGTTAGGCTTAGGGAGCCGATCGACTAGACCGTTGGGTTGGACCTCGTGGTAGGGTCACTTCGTGGACCTCGTATGTGGGTCACTTCAGGTTATTGGGCCAAAGCATGGGCCAGGGGGATCAATACTTGTTTATTCAAGCCATGTTAGTTTGCTAGTACATCTGTGGTGCATAAACCTTAGTCTTGATTATGCGATGACACCTTTATCTATCGTGCCAGTATGTAGTTATCCTTATGTTCATTCCTGCTGCTCATGACAGTTAACTTTATCAGTTTACATTGATTGTAGTAGGGCTTACTCAGTCATTTTGACTGACCTGTTTTCTTTCGCCTCTTTTCTTCCGTTTCCCCCCCCCCCCCAGGTTCTCAGGGAGGGAATACAGGAGCTTAGCTTGGATCCTACCTGCTTTCTTGGATAGCTCATGTATGCTTTGGACTTGAGCTCGCTATGGTTTTTCTGCTTTGGGGATAGCTACTTATGTTTTTCTGTTCAGTTTCAGATGATGTTGTTTTTATGTACTAGACTTATTTATTTGGAAAATTGACATTATGATGTACTAGACTGGTTTGAAATGGTTTAAAAATCTTCCGCTGTTTTATCCATGTTATTTACTCTGTTTACTCATATACATATGTTCTTGTTCTATCTTGATATATCATTATGCATGTTTACCTGATTCAAACGCCCCTCCAAAGTCAGAGTGCTTGCAAGAGACACCCTGGTGGAGGTGGGGTGTTACAAATTTGGTATCAGAGCATATGGTATACAAGAAGGAACAAAAAGGTTTTTAGAAAAACTTTTGGAAAACTATTTTCAAAACCAAGTATAAAGTATTTTCCAAAGAAAAGTCTAGTTTATTTTAAAAGGCTATTCCCCAAAAAGCCATTAGCAGAATCCCTTCGTTGTTCTCCATTCTGAATCTGTCTTTTTCTTTTTTTTTCAGTATGGCTGATAACTTTGTTATTCCGGAGGGAGTGCATGTACCCGTTTGGTATTGGAGACTTTTGGAGGCTAGGGCGACCGAAGCCGGCCCCGCAGATGTCCCTCCTCCTCCTCCAGTAGTTAATATTCCTCCTCCTCCCGTTGCTAATGTTCCTCCACCTGTTGCTGAGGTTCCTCTTCCTCCTCACCCTCAGCATCCTCAGGCTGACTTCACAAAGATTTGCAAAGATTTCAAAGCAATGGGTGGCAAGAACTTTCAAGGCACTGAGACTTTTGTAGAGGCCAGAAATTGGTTGAAAGAGACCGAGGATTTGTTTGCTATCTTTGGGATAGATGATCAGAGGAAGATCTTGTTGGCGGTTTGGCTTATGAAGGATGAAGCCGCTTATTGGTGGGAAGTCACCAATGGTACTAGGCCTGTTGAGACTTGGGCCGATCTCAGGGCAAGGTTCATGCTTAAGTTTCTATCTTCCGCTGAGGAGAATCTGCAGATGGAGAGATTCATAACTTTGAAGCAAGGAGATATGTCTGTCAAAGAATATGTGAACAAGTTCAATCAGTTAGCTCGTTTTGGCTTGGATATGGTGAATACTCCTCAGAAGAAGGCTCTTCGTTTTGCTAGAGGGTTAAATGAGCCATTACAGGGATTGGCCATGTCACATATTCCTCATGGGGCCACGTTTGAGAGTTTGGTTGATATGGCATTACTTCAGGGAGATGTCAAGAAGAATGATACTCAAGTCAAGAAGACTGATTCCCAGGGGAAGGGAAATCAGGGTAATACTAGTGGTCAAAGCGGTCAAGGCAATCAGAACAAGAACAAGGGTCAAGGCAACAAGGGGAACAACAACAAGGGCAAGAACAACAAGGAGAAGTGCCATTATTGCGGTACAGTTGGGCATCTTATTAAGGATTGTAGGAAGAGAAAAAGAAAGAATGGTGAATGCTTTTTATGCGGTAAGGCTGGACATCTCAGCAAGGATTGCCCGAAGAAACAGGGGCAAGGCCAGGGTCAGACTCAGCGTGCTGGACCCGTAGGAGGGCAAGTTCATGCTCTCACTACCGCTCCAGTTCCCGATCGAGGTAGTATTTCTGTTGAGAGCCTTGTATATATTTCTGATTTTCCAGTTCGTACTTTGTTTGATTCTGGTGCATCGCATAGCTTTATCTCATCTGATCTTGTTGATAGTTTGCACCTTAGTACTAGCTTGGTAGATGATCCCGTTTGTGTCTCAAATCCTATTGGGGGTTCCGCCCATTTGTCTATGATATGTGGGGATTTGAGGATCTCTATACTGAGTGTAGAGTTCTTGTGCAGTGCTTATGTTCTTGGTTTCAGGGGATACAGATTGATATTGGGCATGGATTGGCTGTCCAGATATGGAGCCATTCTTGATTGTGAGCATAGGGTTGTGAGGCTCGTGACTCGCCTCGGGAACACCCTAGAGATTTCTTGTGATCCGAGAGGTCCCGTCATGTTGTGCTATCTGGAATCGCTTGACTCGTCAGTGGAAACTCTTCAGTCTGTGAGAGTTGTCCGAGAGTATCCGGATGTTTTTGATGAAGTTAGGGGGTTGCCGATTGATTTCCGCATTTATCTGGTGGATAATGCAAAGCCGGTTTCTTTGCCCGTTCGGCACATGGCTCCGCGTGAAAGGCGGGAGCTAAGCAAGCAAGTGAAAGAGTTGCTTGAGAAGAACTTCATTAGACGAAGTATATCTGAGTGGGGAGCGCCTGTGGTATTTGCTACCAAGGAGGATGGTTCTCTCCGACTATGTGTTGACTATCGAGAGTTGAATAAGCTGACTAAGAAGAACAGACACCCGTTACCGAGGATCGATGATCTCTTTGACCAGCTTGTCGTTGCTTCTGTCTTCTCTCAGCTTGATCTTGCTACTGGATTCCATCAGCTCAGGGTAGCTGAGGATAGTATAGATAAGACTGCGTTCAGAACTCCAGACGGATTCTTTGAGTGGCTTGTCATGCCATTCGGCTTGACGAATGCACCCGCATATTTCGTGGACTTGATGAGTAGGGTGTTCAGGGAGTTCTTGAACAAGTTTGTCGTGGTCTTCGTAGATGATATTTTGGTCTTCTCTAAGGATGAGGAAGAGCATGCAAGGCACCTCGGGGAGGTGATGGATACGCTTAGAGCGCATCAGTTGAAGGCCAAGTTCTCCAAGTGTCACTTTTGGAGAAGGGAAGTTAGATTTCTTGGGCATATAGTGTCTAAGCAAGGCTTAGCGGTGGATCCCGCTAAGGTGGTTGCAGTTCAAGATTGGAAGACTCCAAGGAATGCAACCGAAGTGAGAAGTTTTCTAGGTCTTGCGGGTTTTTATCGGAAGTTCATCAAGGACTTCGCGAAGATTTCTGCTCCTCTCACTAAATTGACGAAGAAGAATTTAGTTTTTGCTTGGAGCATAGAATGCGAGCTTGCTTTTCAGAAGCTCAAGAGAGCTCTCACATCAGCACCCGTTCTAGCTTTGCCCGATGGAGGGAAATTATTTACAGTATACACCGATGCGTGTGGCACGGGGTTGGGAGCTGTTCTGATGCAAGAAGGAAGGGTGATATGCTTTGGCGGTAGACAACTCAAAGTGCATGAGAAGAATTATCCCACTCATGACTTAGAGTTGGCAGCAATAGTATATGCACTCAAGGCTTGGCGCCATTATCTTCTGGGAGAAAGATTTGAGCTTTATACCGATCACAAGTCATTGAAGTATCTCTTTTCTCATAAGGATCTGAATTTGAGGCAGCAAAGATGGATGGAATTCTTGGCATCCTATGATTTCGAGATAGCTTATACCCCTGGCAAGGGGAATGTGGTAGCTGATGCATTGAGTAGAAAAAGGTTGACTCTGAGTCCTCTATTCGTTGAGATGAAGAATTTAGAGTATGTGGCAACCTTTGATTTCTCTTTGGCGGTTGAGTCGATGACCGGTTCTTTAGCATCTCTGGAACTCAGGCCTACCCTTCTTGATCAAGTTGGGGCTTCGCAGAAGGAAGACCCTCAGATAGTTGAGATTATGGATAAGCTGATTCGAGGAGAGACGTCTAGTCATCTCGCTCGATATTCTGTTGATGACAAGGGTTGGCTGAGGAGAGATGGAAGGTTATGTGTTCCCATGGTAGAAGATTTAGTAAGAAAAGTTCTTGAAGAAGCACATCGCTCTAAGTTGACTATACATCCGGGCGGAGATAAGATGTATAGAGATATGAAGCGTATTTTCTTTTGGCCCCGGATGAAGAAGGATGTGGCAGAGTATGTCTCTAGATGTATTATTTGCCAGCAAGTCAAGGCCGAGTCAAAGAAGCCCGGTGGGCTATTGCATCCTCTAGATGTTCCGCTTTGGAAGTGGGAGAGTATTTCCATGGATTTCATCGATGGGCTACCAAGGTCAAGGAAAGGGAATACGAGCATTTGGGTTATTGTAGACAGACTTACGAAGAGTGCTCATTTCATCCCGATAAAGAGCAAGAGGACCGCATCTTGGCTAGCGTCCGTATATCTTCGAGAGATTGTGAGACTTCATGGAGTCCCTTCTAGTATTATCAGTGACCGTGACCCAATCTTTACAAGTCAATTATGGAATAGCTTGCAAGAGGCTATGGGCACGAGGTTGAATTTGAGTACTGCTTATCACCCACAGACGGACGGCCAAACCGAAAGGGTGAATAGGGTACTCGAGGATCTGTTGAGGCTGTGTATTCTGGACTTTGGTGGTACTTGGGAAGACCATCTTCCTCTTGTTGAGTTTGCATATAATAACAGTTATCAGGCAAGCATAGGGATGGCACCATTTGAAGCTTTATATGGAAGGCCGTGTAAGTCCCTACATGTTGGTGGGAGACTACAGATAAGCTGATACTTGGGCCTGATATGATCAGAGATACATCCGAGAAAATCGAGTTGATTCGGAGACGGATGAAAGCAGCCCAAGACCGAAAGAAATCCTATGCTGATAAGCGAAGATCTGATTTGGAGTTTGATGTTGGGGATATGGTTTTCGTAAAGGTTTCTCCTTTGCGGAATGTGGTCCGATTTGGAGCCGTTGGGAAGTTAGCACCGAGATTTGTTGGACCCTTCCCTATTATAGAGAGGATCGGGCAGATGGCTTATAGAGTGAAGTTGCCCGAGAAGCTTGCTGGAGTGCACGATGTTTTTCATGTTTCGCATCTCCGGAAGTGTTTACATGAATCAGCAGAGGTTGTGGAGCCAAGTGTTCTGGAAGATGTGGAAGTGGAGAAAGAAGCTACCTTGAGGAGAGCTCCGATTCGTATCTTGGGGACGGAAACCAAGAAGCTAAGGAATCGAGAGGTCAAGTTGGTGAAGGTTCAATGGGGTGAAGCCGAGGAAGACGCAACTTGGGAAACCGAGGAGAAGATGCGTGGGCTTTATCCATTCCTTTTTGAGGGTACACTCTCAATCTCTTTTCTTTGTTAGCATATCTTTCTCTTTGCTATCCATATTTATCTAGTTTATCGTGTTGATCTTGTCATGAGAACCTTAGGTAGAAACCCTTTGGATGAAACATGTGTTTGAAACATGTTATGCTTGATGGTTGCAAATGGTTGCAAGTGTTTGCAAGTGGTTGCTCGTGGATGCATTATACACGTTATGCACTAGATCGGCTCGCACACTCCTCATATTGCATATGCATGAGTGTTTATGCTTATTCATGGATGAAAATTGTGTGTTATCACATGGATGTTTGCATATGGATGTATGTTATGGGCACACATATAGATGATATACATTATGTTAGGAATTGCATACATATGGATTCATTTCACTAACATAATCTGCATTGATGATATTTGCATTAGATAAGTACATGTACACACACCTTTGCATATGTTCATACAGCATTTAGAATCTTGTAAGGACAATGATTGCTCGTGGATGATGTTTTGAGTAGATGGATGTTGGATGGTAGGATACGTCCTTCCTAACTTGAAGATTTCGGGGACGAAATCCTTTAAGGAGGGGAGAATGTAACAACCCGTATTTTTAATAACCTGTTATAACATAAATCGAGGCAGAATTTAATTCTAAAAATCTGAATCAAGGGAAACGGGCTATGCCATTGCGTTCGTCTCGGAAAAATACGCGAAATAGAGTCCGAGTTTTCGAAAATCGGAGTCCGTATGATCCGATTAAGGCCCAACGAAGTTTTCAAAAAATTCCTGAGTAAAAACAGATTTCAAATTCAAATCAAAAATTGGGAATTGGGCCAGTTTGGGCCAGGCGGGAAAATTCCTGCCACAGTACCCAAGTCGACAGCCCTGTCGACTTGGGAGTCGACTGGGTCTGACCAGGTCGACAGCCCTGTCGACTTGGCTGTCGACTTGGCTCAGACGCCCAGTTCTGCCTGGTGCACCAGTTTGGGTTTGTGTTGAGTTTGGGGGCCAGATTCGATTTGGAGGGTTGAGATGAGAACTAGGGTTAAATCCTATGGTCTAAATCACTAGCCTAATCTATAAATAAGACCCTAACCTACCCTAAATCATCATTAATCTATCCTATAACTAAACTATGGAAAAATCAAACCTCTCATGGCCTCCACTCTCTTCATACAATTCCTAAGCAAATTTTCTAAGATATTTCCATGCATACAAGTGTATTTAGGCTTGTATGATCCTCTTTAGCTTGCATTAAAGTCTTGTTTCTCTATTGGCATCATAAAGGAGGAGTCTTGATCAAGTTTGCTTGCATTTTTGGGGTTTTAATTTGTTGCATAAGGGGTTTCTTACATTTGCTATACTCATTTGAGTCCGCATAAGCATTGTAAGCCCTATTCCTCTCATACTTGAACTTTGAAGTTAAATGCATGATATGCAAGTTGTCATAAGTTATGCAAGTTTTGTTATGCAAGTATGATATGCAAGTTGTCATATGTTATGCAAGTTTATTTATGCAAGTATGATATGCAAGTTGACATATGTTATGCAAGTTTGTTTATGCAAGTATGATATGCAAGTTGTCATATGTTATGCAAGTTTATTTATGCAAGTATGATATGCAAGTTGACATATGTTATGCAAGTTTGTTTATGCAAGTATGATATGCAAGTTGTCATATGTTATGCAAGTTTGTTTATGCAAGTATGATATGCAAGTTGACATATGTTATGCAAGTTTGTTTATGCAAGTATGATATGCAAGTTGTCATATGTTATGCAAGTTTGTTTATGCAAGTATGATGTGCAAGTTGTCATATGTTATGCAAGTTTGTTTATGCAAGTTTGATATGCAAGTTGTCATACGTTATGCAAGTTTGTTTATGCAAGTTTGATATGCAAGTTGTCATATGATATGCAAGTATGTTATGCAAAGTTTGGGATGGTCATATGGTTCATGTTATCATGTTATGCATGCTTTTTGGGCGTAAAAATGTAATATGCAAGTGTGTGAACACATGAACATTTCATATGCCACCATGTTGAACTTGTGGCTTTAACACTTTTATGTCATGATTATGCCAAGTTCCCTCTTTCTATCCTTTATGCGCTATTGCGATATGTAAGCGATGGGATTGCGTTTGGGGTTTGGGTAAACTTAAAAGACATAAAAACATGAGCTTGGGAATTTACCTATTAAGTTAGGTCTACCCATTGGGAATTTACGTATTAAGTTAGGTCTACCGAATTGCTTGAAAACTTGTAATGTGATGGACATGACACTTAGAAAAGATGAGTGTGGCCAACTCGAGGTTGGGTTGAGTTTGTAGCGTAAACCTACCCGGAACCGACCGGCCTAACTAGTTGCTACAAACAATAGGACCCAATGTGAGAAGTTGGTCATGTTGTACCTTGGACCCGAGGTTAGACCAAGTTGTGGTGTAAAGCTACCCGGACCCGCCCGGCTTAACTAGTAACCACAACAAAGTCTAATGTGAGAGGTTAAGGCGCATTAATTAATTAATGCCTCGTGATTAGGGTTAAGTCATGGACCATTTAATACTTAACCAACTTGGGCTCGGTAGAGTAATCGGGGTTAAGTCGTGAACTCATAGTTACACTTAACCAAGTTAATCCATGATTAGTGAAGGGGTTAAACCATACTTAACCCACTAGAAAAATCCTAGTAATGGGGGTCCACTCCGCAGTAATCCCAAGTTTGTATCATCAAGGCCCTAGGGACTAGGCTAGGGAGGGGGCACGATTACTGAGCTGGAGGTAAGCGACCAAAAGCGACGGCCGAGTGGTACGCCGGTGTAGTTCTGGGCGGACTCTGGTCGTGCACATAGTCCGTAGCCGGAGAAAACAAGCACGGGTACCGGTAGACCGAGACTGTGCACTCATGTTTATGGTGTCCAGGGGTTGACACCCTAGGGCTTGATACACCCGACGGGTGGACCCGGCACAGTTCGACTACATTCATGTTTGGGCCGTATTGACACCAGCACGTGACGAGTTAGGCTTAGGGAGCCGATCGACTAGACCGTTGGGTTGGACCTCGTGGTAGGGTCACTTCATGGACCTCGTATGAGGGTCACTTCAGGTTATTGGGCCAAAGCATGGGCCAGGGGGATCAATACTTGTTTATTAAAGCCATGTTAGTTTGCTAGTATATCTGTGGTGCAAAAACCTTAGTCTTGATTATGCGATGACACCTTTATCTATCGTGCCAGTATGTAGTTATCCTTATGTTCATTCCTGCTGCTCATGATAGTTAACTTTATCAGTTTACATTGATTGTAGTAGGGCTTACTCAGTCTTTTTGACTGACCTGTTTTCTTTCGCCTCTTTTCTTCCGTTTCCCCCCCCCCCCCAGGTTCTCAGGGAGGGAATACAGGAGCTTAGCTTGGATCCTACCTGCTTTCTTGGATAGCTCATGTATGCTTTGGACTTGAGCTCGCTATGGTTTTTCTGCTTTGGGGATAGCTACTTATGTTTTTCTATTCAGTTTCAGATGATGTTGTTTTTATGTACTAGACTTATTTATTTGGAAAATTGACATTATGATGTACTAGACTGGTTTGAAATGGTTTAAAAATCTTCCGCTGTTTTATCCATGTTATTTACTCTGTTTACTCATATACATATGTTCTTGTTCTGTCTTGATATATCGTTATGCATGTTTACCTGATTCAAACGCCCCTCCAAAGTCAGAGTGCTTGCAAGAGACACCCTGGTGGATGTGGGGTGTTACATTTAACGTGAAGTGAATAAAATAAAATATTCATTTACAACCCGGATGGTTTGTTTATGTACACTGATTTGACTGACATTGATTGGGACGATAAATTTTACACATCGCCCAACTGCACAAATAAAATCTGTGTTTGATTGTTTGAAACCCCACATGGGTATTGGGATGAAATTTGAAATTCACTCATCCTGATTGATTAAATATGTCAATCGATTGATTGACAGGCTGTTATAAGCGTTGAATATCTATATTTGATGCTTAGACAGTGTAGTGCACTTTGGTTGATGGTTGGTTATTTCTCAATACTATTATATACATGTGTTGTATGAAAATCCATATAATTAATTTTATATGGTGATTGATTGGGCCTCATTCCAATTTAGAAGATAAAGGATATTATAAAGTAAATGTTCATATGTTGACTGTACTCATCCGTTGAGATTAGTCATGTGTTGAACGAAATATCTTTATCAATAAAATTTACATCTTTATTATTATAAAGTAAATGTTCCTGTGTTGACTGTACTCATCCGTTGAGATTAGTCATGTGTTGAACGAAATATCTTTATCAATAAAATTTACATCTTTATTATTATAAAGTAAATGTTCATGTGTTGACTGTACTCATCCGTTGAGATTAGTCATGTGTTGAACGAAATATCTTTATCAATAAAATTTACATCTTTATCAATATAAAGTAAATGTTCATGTGTTGACTGTACTCATCCGTTGAGATTAGTCATGTGTTGAACGAAATATTTTTTATAATAAAATTTACATCTTTATCAATATAAAATAAATGTTCATGTGTTGACTGTACTCATCCGTTGAGATTAGTCATGTGTTGAACGAAATATTTGAAATAGAATATTTGAAAATAGAAATATATGAAGCCGTGTTGATTAGATTGACGCCATTTTGACGTGAACGATATTTATGTCGATTTTAATTCATTTTCGAAATGAATTGAATATAAAACGATTTCGAAATGAATTGAATATAAAACGATTTCGAAATGAATTGAATATAAAACGATTTCGAAATGAATTGAATATAAAACGATTTCGAAATGAATTGAATATAAAACGATTTCGAAATGAATTGAATATAAAACGATTTCGAAATGAATTGAATATAAAACCAATTTGAATTGAATTGAATAGAAAACCAATTTGAATTGAATATAAAACCAATTTGAATTGAATTGAATAGAAACCAATTTGAATTGAATTGAATAGAAAACCAATTTGAATTGAATTGAATAGAAAACCAATTTGAATTGAATCGAATAGAAAACCAATTTGAATTGAATTGAATAGAAAACCAATTTGAATTGAATCGAATAGAAAACCAAATTGAATTGAAAACGAATTCAGATTGAATAGAAAACCAATTTGAATTGAATTGAATTGAAAACCAATTTGAATTGAATTGAATAGAAAAACAATTTGAATTGAATCGAATAGAAAACCAATTTGAATTGAATTGAATAGAAAACCAATTTGAATTGAATCGAATAGAAAACCAAATTGAATTGAAAACGAATTCAGATTGAATAGAAAACCAATTTGAATTGAATTGAATAGAAAACCAATTTGAATTGAATTGAATAGAAAACCAATTTGAATTGAATTGAATACAAAACCAATTTGAATTGAATTGAATAGAAAACCAATTTGAATTGAATTGAATAGAAAACCAATTTGAATTGAGTCGAATAGAAAACCAATTTGTATTGAATCGAACAGAAAACCAATTTGAATTGAATTGAATAGAAAACCAATTTGAATTGAATCGAATAGAAAACCAAATTGAATTGAAAACGAATTCAGATTGAATAGAAAACCAATTTGAATTGAATTGAATAGAAAACCAATTTGAATTGAATTGAATAGAAAACCAATTTGAATTGAATCGAATAGAAAACCAATTTGAATTGAATTGAATAGAAAACCAATTTGAATTGAATCGAATAGAAAACCAAATTGAATTGAAAACAAATTCAGATTGAATAGAAAGCGAATTGAAATGAATTCAAATTGAATTGAAATTTGAATTGAATAGAAATGAATTTTAAACGAAATTATAAAGAAGAATTCAATTTTTCTTTGAATTGAAATGGAGGGTGAAATCGTTTTTGAAATGAATTCAAAACTATTTATATAATTCGTTTTAAATAAAGATCGACGAAATATATATTATATATATAATATAATGGCCTGAATAGAACGCGCCGCGCCGCGGCAGTTCATAAATTTCGACCATTTATTTCAAGCTGACATTACGGGAGATCCGACCGTCGGATTCTCCTAAAACCGGAACCGTTGGGTTCGTATCGAAAAGAGCTTTCTAACGAATATTAGAAATTCAAAATCTAACAGTTGTATTTGGAGATACGTCCAAATCAAATTCGAAAAAGGTCGCTGTAAGTGCAGTTCGATGGCCATTGTTGGAAATCGACTGTACGGGCCTTGATAAAATTATTAAAAATATCAATAATTTGTGTAAAATCATAAGAAATGATTTGGGAAAATTTGAGACAAAAAAATCCATATTTGAAAAGATAAAAATAGATTTTTATCGAAATGACCTAGTTTTAAATAATCGGAATTTCTAATATATTCAATTGGATTTGAAATGGGTTTATCGTGAACGGTGTTTTAAATAACACTAGTTCTTTAACCCGATAACAAATAGAATGTGATTTGGGTTTGTCGTGAACTGTGTTTTAAATAACACCTAGTTCTTTAACCCAATAAAAGGAGTTTTAACGAATCTGCAATTAGATTGAAATGTGAATTTACAATCTAAATTATCAAATTCAGAAAATGAGCGGGAATGGAGTATTACCAGTTTTGCTCCAAAGCGATAGTTAAATCTTTAATTAGATTTGAACGTGAAATGGTAATTAATTTTACCGATAACACCACGGTGTTAGATATGGAGTATTACCAGTTTTGCTTCATGGGATGAATAGGTTGGGATGGGGAAATAAAATAAATAATTACTTCGTTACGGTTCGCTAATCTCGACTAGTTGGAAAAACCATAATTTGGTTTTAAATGACATCCAAAGGAAGATTACTGGATAAATTTTAAAGAATTTATCTTGGATAAAATTAATGGGAACCTTTCCCTAAGAATGTGGAATTTAGAAACTAGCTGTAGGTTAGCTAAGAAGAATGGTTTCCTGGGTATTGATCTGATGTTGGTTTCGGCCTTCGGGGTTAATGTTTGGGAAATTGTTCTCTTGCTAATTTATGGTTAGTGACTAATAAATTGGAATGAGGCGTATGTTGTGTTTGTGTAACATTTGTTTTTAAAATACGCGGGTTGTTCGGAAAGTCCGGGTTTACGCCCATTCTGAATAACCGATTCGACGATTCGTCGAATATGAAGACGGTGGTCGAAGACCGGAAGTCTTCACATCGTTTGGATAATTACTGACGATCCTGATTGGGCTGTACACCCAAGAGGATGGAAATAGTTGGTGGTCGTTCAGACGTACTTGGAGATGAATGGATATGCGAGGAAAGTGCCTCCGGTTTCGTTCAGACCCAGAACGGACTTGTAAATGGATTGTGTGTCTGACACTGGATTTTATTCTATGTTGATTGATTTCTGTTAAATATACATCTGTTTGGCGGCGGAGAATTTATTCTTTGCTTAACGCCCTTCTCTGAGACGTACGAGCTCAGAGGTTGTATATCGATGGACATCAGTCGCATGGCCTGAATTGCCTGTGTGGCACGCTAAGATGCAATGATCAAGGCTTCTGTTGAAAAGCAAAGTCTTGTGGTAGATGATCAAAGCACGGCCTACGTGGCAGCTTTGTGTATAACGTGAATTCGCGAGCCTCACACCTCGGTATGAGTCAAAAATGGGATAAGGACCCAAGGAGTGCATGACGTTTCTTTCTAGCTATGGTGGTGTCAGTGACTTACCAGCCCTGACATTTATATACTTTTCACCTTTGTGGTTTGGATGCGAGGCGCCTCGATTATAGGTCTGTAAGGACCGGGAAACGTGTGTTCAGGCATAATTAATCCTCTAACATAAGTGAGGACCGGCCTTGGAGGATCCAGGGTTGCCCAGAGTGCGTAACCCGGAGGCATTTGCTAGAGTGTCTCGAACGCGGAGAGGAGCTTGCCCCTTGCCTCGACTCATGACGGAAATCCAATTTCCAATACGTGTATTGCGATTTTAATTGTAGAACTAGTATGGCGACATGATATATGGTACCCATGCCGTCTATGATTTATATTTATGATTGAAATTGTTTTGACACTATACACTTATTATAGTATCAAATGATTTGTTTTAAACGTACCAAGCATGTTTGGCTATTATAAGGGAAAACCCTATCCTCCGGCTTGCGTTGCATTGTGTGATGGGACCTGGGTCTTATAATAGCTTCATTTTTCGAAAAAGCATTACGTTGTTTATTCTATGCACTGGTATTCTTGGGAGGAAACCCGTTCCGTGCTATACGGCGTGGTCCCTTGAATTACCCTCTTTTAAAGTAAAGCTTTAAATAACTGTTTTAGTTCTCACACCAGTCACATGACTGACCTGGAGTTTATTGTTTTAACCTAAACTCTGGGTGCCCTTATTTTCCGCACGGGCAGCTAGTAGTTTTGGTTTTGCAGATTTATATTCGCAGGATCCTGGTTTACAGCTGGAATGATATCCGGAAAGCTCTGTATCCGTATATCACCTTCAGTTGTGCTTTTTATTATTTTCCGCTGCTATGTAATTTATTGTAATCTCTGATATTTATCGAATGTAATTTATTCATTTATACTCTGTATATTCTTGTATCTGATGGAATTGTTGTAATAACAATGAAATGTTCTTCTGTTTATGTTCTGATTTGTCCTGTTCTCAAACGATCAGGGGTTTCGAACGGTCTAGATCGGTTTAACGACTGATTCAGATCGAGCGAAATTCACGGCCGTCACATTTGGTATCAGAGCTTTGGTTTACAGAGCTCGAGAACAAGACACATTAGAACCATACGAAAGAATTCATCAGATATTGGATTAGTAATATCCAATTAGAATGACTCGTTAGAGATAGGATCAGTAGTATCCTAGAACGAGTGTGAAGAGTATATTTTTCAAGGAAAACAATTTTTGTTTTGAAATTTAAATCAATTCTACGTATTTGATTATTTATTTATTTTGAATATGGACAATCGAGTATATAAAGAATTTGCATATACGCGTCATGAACGTATATTCGAAGTTTTAATATATTGGATAGATATAGAATCATACTCTAGTGGCCCGAAGATGATTCTGATGATTGACTAGTCGTCATTAGTATTCATGTTCGAGTAACGAAGGTGTGATATCGATATATTTCCATCAGACTGGTGTGAGAACCAAAACTTATATAGGTAGACACATTGTTGTGAATTGGCATCAAAAACATGATTTTCTTTATATGTAGTAAAATTTATGAATTTGAAACTCTAATTCACTAATTGATTGATGTTTGTGTTATTTGTTCATTTGTTTGATAATTTTGAACCATTATGCCTAATATAACCAAATATTGAACTATATTGAAAATTGGTCGCATTTGCTTGCATATACATATACTTACATTGATCAGGTCATAGCAAGGAGGCTAGAGCAGAGAATAAAATTTGTTTGCCCGACAAATAGGTACATGTTTACTACATAATTTACTGTTTTGTTTGGGTGATGATGATTTTATGAGCCTATTGGCTAGCCGCTTGGCTTTTTCTTTTTCCTTTTGAGATTAGAAGGACCGGGGAAGCTATTTGAAATTCCCCGATGCTCCCGGTGCAGGGGAGGTTATGGCGAAATTTTTCGAAAATTTAGGGTGTTAGCCAAAATTTTGAAAATTTGAAAATTCTCAGAAACTGAAAAGTTGGAGAATGGAAGCCAGATCGAACGTGGAGTTAATTAATCAAACCACTTTCGACTTTGTTCCTTTTTGGGGACGAAAAGTTTTAAGTGGGGGAGATTTTAATAATCCGGAAATTCTGAGCCAGTTTAAAAATTTTATTTGGGCGATTTTAGCGAATTTTTAATATTTAAAATAGATTATTTTAAATAATATCGACGAGAAAATTTATTTTTAATAGAATTAGAAGGTATATATTATATACGTCGTCGTTAGAATATAAATATTTATATATAAATATAAATAGAATTGAAAATGGCGCGGTAGTTCGATAATTCGATTTCGAACTTCAATTGAACATACCGGGTGCAAAACAATCCGGATTTTAGTGAAACCAAAAACATTAGGATCTAATTGATGATATCTTTCCGACGAACCCGACAAATCAAAATTTCATAGCGGGAATCAAAAGATATGTCCAGTTGAAAATTCTGAATAGTCGCTATGGAATTCAGGCCCTTAAAAATGGACATTTTGCAAATGACCTCGGATTTCGACGAAACCAGTTTTGTTGGGTCCGTGATGTCAAATTATTGCCAGGTTTTAAATTTCATAATTTTTAGAATCAATATGTGAGCATGGCAAAGGAAAACGCGTTTGATCAGTTTCAGTTGATTTTAATCGACTGGAAATTGGCCATTTTTCAAACGGTCTCAGAATTCGACGAAACTAGTTTTGTTAGGACCGTATCGTCAATACGAAGCTAGAAAATATTTTTCTGGAATTTTTCTAGTTAGTATGTGACCCCGGTAAATGGAAATGTACGTTTAAAATTCAATATAGTGATTTAAATGTAAATTTAACGGAAACTGATCGAAACGATCGAATTGTCCTACATGGCATATCCCATTGTGTTCGGAATGGGGGTAAAAGGCTATGGACGACAGTCGGTGGGCTTGATTTCGACTTTGAAATAAAGGGTTACTTTTTGAAGAGGAATTAAAATAAATTAATATATATAATATTATCCCTCTCTTTTCTCCTAATCCCCCTTTCTATCATTGACTTCAAAAAAAAAAAGACCCGATACCCAGACCTCGTCGCCCCCCTCGATCGTCGATGCGCCACCGGAGCGCCTCCATCCCCAGTCAACGCGCCGCCTCCACCCTTTCCTATTCCCCTTCCTCCTCCCCGCCACTGCGAGTTCCCCCTAAACCCTCGCCGCCCGACACGACGCCCCACCACCGCTAGCCGCGCCCCACCACCGCCGATCTCCGCCGATGGTCAGCCTCTCACCAGTCGCTCCCCACTCCGCTAAGTTCCCGTCCATTCGAAGATCCCTACCTCCCCAAATCGAGCTCCAGCGAAACCCTAGCCCAAGGGCCACCCAGCGCCACCAATGTGGGACCCGCCGAGCCTCTGGCCGGACCTCCTGATCTCCGGCGACTACTGTTTCCCTCCCCCCTTTCGTCAAAAAAACCAAAGAACAGTGAGTGTTTTATTTTTACTTTTACAATTTTTTTTGTTTATTTTAGTTAGCTAATTTAAATATAAAAACATGATTTAAATTCAGTCTTTAGATTATGATAAAATTTAGATTTTTATTCATGAGAGGTTTAGGTTTATGTATAAGAAAAAGATTCGATTTTTATTTATTCATTTGCAAAAGAAAGATTCGATTTTTATTTATTCATTTGCAAGAGAAAGATTCGATTTTTATTTATTCATTTGCAACAGAAAGTAATGGTTTTTATATAGATAAAGTTCAGATTTTTGACTACTAAAGATGAGATCTTTGATGGAGGAAAAATATGATTTTTAACATATAAAGATTTTATTTTTATAAAGGTAAAACTTTAATTTTTAATGCAAAGAGGGCTTTGGTTTTTTAAAATAAGGAAAGGAACGATTTTTATCATCTAGAAGGAGAAATAAAAATTCGGTTTTTATAATGAATATAGAAAGGTTAAAAATATAATTTTTATATGTGTAATAAAGTAAAAATTAGATTTATATATATATATGAAGTGAAAGTAAAAATTCGATTTTTATATAAGTAGCGGATTGAAAATAGAATTTTTATATAACAAAGAATATAAAAATATAATTTTTATTTATGTAGCGAAATAAAAATCTGATTTTTATTGTATATATAGTGAAATAAAAATGTGATTTTTATTTATATATGAACAGCGTGATAAGAAGTGAGATGGAACGGATTGAAATCAAAAAGGGAATTCAGACGGTTCAGAGATTCAGAAATAAAATGATGGAGTGAAACCCCAAGGTGAGAATTTCTCACCTTTCAATTTCTTTTCTAATTATATATTTATACTAGGATGCAGACGGTGCTTAGTAGCACCTGACACAATCGTCCACAGACCATGGACTTGTTTGTTTGATTGCCAAAAATTAGTTAGATTATTTGATTGAAATTGAATGGTGTGGTGAAATGAATTGATGTGATTGATGTATGAATGGCGTGGGCCTTCACTAGACCGGGGATAAGGTTAGGCCTCGTCCCGTTTCTAGTATCGTGCCGTTATGCCGCCGAAATTTTCTAAAACATGTTAAAAAAATAAAAATATCATTTTATTTAAAGAATGAACTGAATAGAAATTCATATGTTGAAATAAAATGTTTTTATCGTTAAAAATATAATTTTTAACGTGAAGTGAATAAAATAAAATATTCATTTACAAACCGGATGGTTTGTTTATGTACACTGATTTGACTGACATTGATTGGGACGATAAATTTTACACATCGCCCAACTACACAAATAAAATCTGTGTTTGATTGTTTGAAACCCCACACGGGTATTGGGATGAAATTTGAAATTCACTCATCCTGATTGATTAAATATGTCAATCGATTGATTGACAGGCTGTTATAAGCGTTGAATATCTATATTTGATGCTTAGACAGTGTAGTGCACTTTGGTTGATGGTTGATTATTTCTCAATACTATTATATACATATGTTGTATGAAAATCCATATAATTAATTTTATATGGTGATTTATTGGGCCTCATTCCAATTTAGAAGATAAAGGATATTATAAAGTAAATGTTCATGTGTTGACTGTACTCATCCGTTGAGATTAGTCATGTGTTGAACGAAATATCTTTATCAATAAAATTTACATCTTTATTATTATAAAGTAAATGTTCATGTGTTGACTGTACTCATCCGTTGAGATTAGTCATGTGTTGAACGAAATATCTTTATCAATAAAATTTACATCTTTATTATTATAAAGTAAATGTTCATGTGTTGACTGTACTCATCCGTTGAGATTAGTCATGTGTTGAACGAAATATCTTTATCAATAAAATTTACATCTTTATCAATATAAAGTAAATGTTCATGTGTTGACTGTACTCATCCGTTGAGATTAGTCATGTGTTGAACGAAATATTTTTTATAATAAAATTTACATCTTTATCAATATAAAATAAATGTTCATGTGTTGACTATACTCATCCGTTGAGATTAGTCATGTGTTGAACGAAATATTTGAAATAGAATATTTGAAAATAGAAATATATGAAGCCGTGTTGATTAGATTGACGCCATTTTGACGGGAACGATATTTATGTCGATTTTAATTCATTTTCGAAATGAATTGAATATAAAACGATTTCGAAATGAATTGAATATAAAACGATTTCGAAATGAATTGAATATAAAACGATTTCGAAATGAATTGAATATAAAACGATTTCGAAATGAATTGAATATAAAACGATTTCGAAATGAATTGAATATAAAACGATTTCGAAATGAATTGAATATAAAACGATTTCGAAATGAATTGAATATAAAACGATTTCGAAATGAATTGAATATAAAACGATTTCGAAATGAATTGAATATAAAACGATTTCGAAATGAATTGAATATAAAACGATTTCGAAATGAATTGAATATAAAACCAATTTGAATTGAATTGAATAGAAAACCAATTTGAATTGGATTGAATATAAAACCAATTTGAATTGAATTGAATAGAAAACCAATTTGAATTGAATCGAATAGAAAACCAATTTGAATTGAATCGAATAGAAAACCAATTTGAATTGAATTGAATAGAAAACCAATTTGAATTGAATCGAATAGAAAACCAAATTGAATTGAAAACGAATTCAGATTGAATAGAAAACCAATTTGAATTGAATTGAATTGAAAACCAATTTGAATTGAATTGAATAGAAAACCAATTTGAATTGAATCGAATAGAAAACCAATTTGAATTGAATTGAATAGAAAACCAATTTGAATTGAATCGAATAGAAAACCAAATTGAATTGAAAACGAATTCAGATTGAATAGAAAGCGAATTGAAATGAATTCAAATTGAATTGAAATTTGAATTGAATAGAAATGAATTTTAAACGAAATTATAAAGAAGAATTCAATTTTTCTTTGAATTGAAATGGAGGGTGAAATCGTTTTTGAAATGAATTCAAAACTATTTATATAATTCGTTTTAAATAAAAATCGATGAAATATATATTATATATATAATATAATGGCCTGAATAGAACGCGTCGCGCCGCGGCAGTTCATAAATTTCGAGCATTTATTTCAAGCGGACATTACGAGAGATCCGACCGTCGGATTCTCCTAAAACCGGAACTGTTGGGTTCGTATCGAAAAGATCTTTCTAACGAATATTAGAAATTCAAAATCTAACGGTTGGATTTGGAGATATGTCCAAATCAAATTCGAAAAAGGTCGCTGTAAGTGCAGTTCGATGGCCATTGTTGGAAATCGACTGTACGGGCCTTGATAAAATTATTAAAAATATCAATAATTTGTGTAAAATCATAAGAAATGATTTGGGAAAATTTGAGATAAAAAAACTCCATATTTGAAAAGATAAAAATAGATTTTTATCGAAATGAACTAGTTTTAAATAATCGGAATTTCTAATATATTCAATTGGATTTGAAATGGGTTTATCGTGAACGGTGTTTTAAATAACACTAGTTCTTTAACCCGATAACAAATAGAATGTGATTTGGGTTTGTCGTGAACTGTGTTTTAAATAACACCTAGTTCTTTAACCCAATAAAAGGAGTTTTAACGAATCTGCAATTAGATTGAAATGTGAATTTACAATCTAAATTATCAAATTCAGAAAATGAGCGGGAATGGAGTATTACCAGTTTTGCTCCAAAGCGATAGTTAAATCTTTAATTAGATTTGAACGTGAAATGGTAATTAATTTTACCGATAACACCACGGTGTTAGATATGGAGTATTACCAGTTTTGCTTCATGGGATGAATAGGTTGGGATGGGGAAATAAAATAAATAATTACTTCGTTACGGTTCGCTAATCTCGACTAGTTGGAAAAACCATAATTTGGTTTTAAATGACATCCAAAGGAAGATTACAGGATAAATTTTGAAGAATTTATCTTGGATAAAATTAATGGGAACCTTTCCCTAAGAATGTGGAATTTATAAACTAGCTGTAGGTTAGCTAAGAAGAATGGTTTCCTGGGTATTGATCTGATGTTGGTTTCGGCCTTCGGGGTTAATGTTTGGGAAATTGTTCTCTTGCTAATTTACGGTTAGTGACTAATAAATTGGAATGAGGCGTATGTTGTGTTTGTGTAACATTTGTTTTTAAAATACGCGGGTTGTTCGGAAAGTCCGGGTTTACACCCATTCTGAATAACCGATTCGACGATTCGTCGAATATGAAGACGGTGGTCGAAGACCGGAAGTCTTCACATCGTTTGGATAATTACTGACGATCCTGATTGGGCAGTACACCCAAGAGGATGGAAATAGTTGGTGGTCGTTCAGACGTACTTGGAGATGAATGGATATGCGAGGAAAGTGCCTCCGGTTTCGTTCAGACCCAGAACGGACTTGTAAATGGATTGTGTGTCTGACACTGGATTTTATTATGTGTTGATTGATTTCTGTTAAATATACATCTGTTTGGCGGCGGAGAATTTATTCTTTGCTTAACGCCCTTCTCTGAGACGTACGAGCTCAGAGGTTGTATATCGATGGACATCAGTCGCATGGCATGAATTGCCTATGTGGCACGCTAAGATGCAATGATCAAGGCTTCTGTTGAAAAGCAAAGTCTTGTGGTAGATGATCAAAGCACGGCCTACGTGGCAGCTTCGTGTATAACGTGAATTCGCGAGCCTCACACCTCGGTATGAGTCAAAAACGGGATAAGGACCCAAGGAGTGCATGACGTTTCTTTCTAGCTATGGTGGTGTCAGTGACTTACCAGCCCTGACATTTATATACTTTTCACCTTTGTGGTTTGGATGCGAGGCGCCTCGATTATAGGTCTGTAAGGACCGGGAAACGTGTGTTCAGGCATAATTAATCCTCTAACGTAAGTGAGGACCGGCCTTGGAGGATCCAGGGTTGCCCAGAGTGCGTAACCCGGAGGCATTTGCTAGAGTGTCTCGAACGCGGAGAGGAGCTTGCCCCTTGCCTCGACTCATGACGGAAATCCAATTTCCAATACGTGTATTGCGGTTTTAATTGTAGAACTAGTATGGCAACATGATATATGGTACCCATGCCGTCTATGATTTATATTTATGATTGAAATTGTTTTGACACTATACACTTATTATAGTATCAAATGATTTGTTTTAAACGTACCAAGCATGTTTGGCTATTATAAGGGAAAACCATATCCTCCGGCTTGCGTTGCATTGTGTGATGGGACCTGGGTCTTATAATAGCTTCATTTTTCGAAAAAGCATTACGTTGTTTATTCTATGCACTGGTATTCTTGGGAGGAAACCCGTTCCGTGCTATACGGCGTGGTCCCTTGAATTACCCTCTTTTAAAGTAAAGCTTTAAATAGCTGTTTTAGTTCTCACACCAGTCACATGACTGACCTGGAGTTTATTGTTTTAACCTAAACTCTGCGTGCCCCTATTTTCCGCACGGGCAGCTAGTAGTTTTGGTTTTGCAGATTTATATTCACAGGATCCTGGTTTACAGCTGGAATGATATCCGGAAAGCTCTATATCCGTATATCACCTTCAGTTGTGCTTTTTATTATTTTCCGCTGCTATGTAATTTATTGTAATATCTGATATTTATCGAATGTAATTTATTCATTTATACTCTGTATATTCTTGTATCTGATGGAATTGTTGTAATAACAATGAAATGTTCTTCTGTTTATGTTCTGATTTGTCCTGTTCTCAAACGATCAGGGGTTTCGAACGGTCTAGATCGGTTTAACGACTGATTCAGATCGAGCAAAATTCACGGCCGTCACAACGTGTAACACCCCATGTCCATTAATGTCACTCACAAAGGGAATGCATCAATGTCCACGAAGTGTTAATGTTGTATAGAACAGATAAATTACAAGAATAAATAAAACAACACAGCGGAAGTTAAAACTTATTTTATTGCATCATAACTGAAAACGAGTTTACATAAGTAGTCTCCAAAACCATTACAACAGGATCAATAGTCTTTTCCAAAAACTTCAAAGTACATAGAGAAGCAGGTACTTAAATAACATAAATGCATAAATCCCCACTGAGAATAAGCAAAGCCATAAAGATGAGAGAGTCCAAAGCGATACATCTATTCTCTTCAAGCAACTGAAAGAAATCCGCACTAAGCTGTAGTATTCCCTCCTTGCAAACCTGAGGGGGGGAAAGGAAGAAAAGAGGTGGAAAGAAAAGGGGGTCAGACATAAAGTCTGGCGAGTGCGATAACTTTAACAACATAATTATCAAAACAACTAGACTAAGGCATAAGTTGGAAAATAAGTAAATGACTGTGAACAACTGGGTATGACAGAGCAAACAAGGAAATAAGATGAACAAAGATTGTAACACCCAGTGTATTCTATAACAGTGAGATTCACAAATTAAAGTATAATTAGTTTCAAATCAAAGAATTAAGGGAAATGGGATACGCCATTGCGTTCGTCTCGGAATTCTGCTCGAGATAGAGTCCGAGTTTGCGTAAAACGGGCTCCGTATGAAGAAGATATGGCCTCCGGAAGTTTCAGAATTCAGTTTAAAATTCAAACAGCTCAGAAAACCAATTTAAATTTCAAAAATCGGGTCGGATTGGCCAGGGCGGGAATTTTCCCGCCCAAGGCACCCAGGTCGACCGGGTAGTCGACTTGGGCTACCCCGGTCGACTGGGTAGTCGACCTGGGGCACCCAGGTCGACTACCAAGTCGACACGGGAGTCGACTGGGGAGTCGACCTGGCCCCTGAGCCAGGTCGAACCCAGCCCCCCTGGCTGGCCTGGTCTGTGCTTGGTCGAATTTCTGAGCCTTGCCTTGTCACTAGGGCTAGGTGTCGGCTCCTGATTGGTCTCTCCTTCAAACGAATGGCTAATATTAATCCAAGCTCCATCGACGGTCCTAATCAATTCCCAAACTCTATAAAAAGGACCTAAGACTCCACCTAATTCATACAAATAAAAATAAGAATGAGACCGTCATGCTGCTGAGGAAGGACTAGGAGTAGCCGTCAAAATTGAGAGACGATTCGGAGACAATTCAAAAGCTTAAAGCAACGACAACTAAATCAAAACAACGCCTACAACAAAGGATAACATCTCCAAATTCAGAATTCAGAAACCTGAATTGAAGATTCGTCATACGTTGTAAGTAGAGTGCTATTCCGATTTGAATGAATAATTGTGTTTTGATTTGTGTAAAAAGAGAAATGGAATTGTACTTAATTTGTGGTGATAATAATTCATACTTGTATGTTGCTATGATTCTAATCGATTTGGGATGTTGTAGTATAACGATGTTAGACCTATAGGATAATTGCAAGTATACGATTCATGTTGAAAGCTAACGACTATATGATTGTGGTAGTTTATTTGAGATTCATGCAAGTATATGGTTCACTATTATGCCAACATGATGTACATTTTTTATAATCACTTTTAGTGTAGTTGGATCCATTTGGGTATTATGACTCATACGAGTTTATGTTGGGATTGGCATCATGATTCAAGTGTAAAACCATACTTTTGTATTAGAGACAAAAGTAAGCATCTTTGTGAACTTTTGTTGACTCTATGAACATGACTAAACTATGTTTTGTGTTATGCCTAATTGAAAAACATGTTTTAGGCCTATGTTGTTATCAAAATCATATGATAATATTCGTGACACATAATTAAGTTAGATTTACATTCCAATTGCAAGTTTACATGAATAGATTAAAAACCATGATTTCATGTTTAGGTATGTTTATGCCATGATTATATGAATAAATCAAAAACCATGATTTCATGTTTAGGTATGTTTATGCCATGATTATATGAATAGATCAAAAACCATGATTCATGTTTAGGTATGTTTATGTCATGATTATATGCTATTACAATGCAAGTTCACAAGTGCCTAATTCATGTTAATTAGATCGTTATGTTGCAAGTTCATGCGTTCACACTCCACTTTTGATGTTACTTAGAATATATAAACACCATGTTCTAAGCCTCCCCTTTCTCATGTGGCTAAGTTGGGTTTAAATGTTAAACCCAACATATGTTATATTGTAGCGAACGTATAAAACGGGGATAATGACGTTTGGGTTAAAATATAAACATATGTGTTGGCATGTTTGACGCATGCCAATGACCTTGAAAACAATTAAGTGGTATAAATTAATTTTACCCAATAAAGATGAATTTGAATAATGGGCCGCAAATATTTACATATAAAAAGAAAAGAGACAAAAAATGTAAATTTAGAAAATACGATGTGTTTAACCCGAGGTTGGATTGAGTCGTGATGTAAACCTGCCCGGAACCGCCCGGCTGTCCAGTAGTCATAACAATACCTATCCAATGTGGGTGGTTAAACATTGAGCCCAATAAAGACCCGAGGTTAGACTGAGTTGTGACGTAAGACTTCCCGGAACCAACCGGCAACAGGCAGTCACAACAATACCTGTCTAATGTGAGAGGTCGAGGCTTTAATAAGACAATCAAGGCTGAGTCAGGATTTATAGGATTAAGTAAATTGAATTAATACTTAATCAAAATGGAACATGCTAAACTATACAGACTGATTGGGGGTTAGGTTTACAAAACACTTAACCCACTTAGCATGTTGGCTAGAAATAGAAAACCTAGTAGCGGGGGACCCTTTTCAGCAGTAACCCTACAAGGTGTATCATGATACCCTGAACTAGGCAGGGTGGGGCACGATTACTGGGCTGACTGTAAGAGGTCAAATCGACGGCGGTGGTGCAGCAGTGTAGGTTCTAACGGGGTGCGGGCGTGCACACACTCCGACGTAGAAAAATAAGGCACTGGGCACCAGTAGTATACCTGTGCATTCTAGAACTGTGTCGGGCCGCCACCATGGGACTTGATACACCCCATGGTGTGACCAACATAGGTAACTACAACAACGGGGGCCGTAAGACACATGTAACCAAGCGAGTAGGAGCCGATCATCGGTAATGGATCACTTCACCCTGATTATGGGGTGCCTGTTGGGAACTAGTTTATAGGGGTGCAGAGATTAATATGGGGTACGACAGTACATTCGACTCTAGACAACTTAACTTAGCTTATAGTGCTTTCCCGTTTCCAGTTTATACTTATCATGCTCATTTCTTTATTCATAGACTGAATAGTCCTAGACTTACTCAGGCTTTATGTCTGACTCTACTTTTCTTTCGTCTTCTTTTCTTTCGTCCCCCCCCCCCCCCAAGGTCCACAGGGAGGGAATACCACAGCTTGACTAGTTTTCACATCCAGCTTGAAGAGAAAGAATGTATTGCTTGGATCTTTTTCGTTTTGGACTATGGCTTTGGATAGCAATTATGGGACTTATGCAGTTTACTTATGTTTTTATGCTTCTTTAAATAATGAAATCAAGACAGTTATGAAAATGTAATGTTTTTGGAAGTATTGTAAGACAATTATGGCATGGTTTGTGTAACACGTATTTTGATGAAATAAAAGTTGCTGTTGTTTTCCGCTGTTCCAAAATATGTGTTCTTATATCTGTCTTGTGTATCTGTGACTTATACTTATAAACCTCCACCAAAATTAGGGCATTCCCTTTGAGAGTGACCCTAACAGAGGTGGGGTGTTTCAAAGATAACGTTAAAGGCGCACCTAAACCACTATAAGATAATTACTATACTGCACCACCACTAGTCACTCTAAAAGTTGATCCCGCCTACAGAACTTAATACTACTAATGGTAGTTTAGTGTACCCCTAGCTACCTCCGTAGGTGTCGTCTGCCCCTATCTCCACTAGGTGTACCCACTACCCCCATTCGATCGGCTCCCTAACTCGTAGATACCCGTGCTGGCCCCACAGTGGGGTGTATCACTCCCCAAAGTGGCAACCCGATACAAACAAAAATGCACGACTTATATCTACACGATGCAAAAACGTCTTACCTAACAGCCCGGGCCCACACACGCATATGAACCCGTTGGACTTGCGTTGCCACTGCTAACCCGTTTTGACCTCTTACAATCAAATCCAGTACGTGTGTCCCGTCCTCGACTTGGGTCGAGCCCACAAAGATACTTATTGGGTTACTGGTTTGAAAAGGGCCCCCATGCATGACACAAGCTTTCCACCTAAGCTTGGTCCGCTCTAAGGTTTTCCACACTTAACCCCATTCTTAATCATGTCTTCTTACATGTTTCAATCTTGGTTAAGTGCATCTAATCGTATTTCAAATGCCACCCAAGGCACCCACTAGATTCCACATGCCACCCAAGGCAACCACTTAACCCCCTCATGTCCCACTACATGTTTATCTGGTTAAGTGTTTCTTAATTCATTAAGACCATAACCTTATAAAAACCTCCCACATTAGACTGGCATTTGTGGCAGCATGAGTTGCCGGGCGGGTCCGGGCAGTCTTACACCAAAAACGAGCCTAACCTCGTGTCTTTACAATTGTTACGCATTTAATTTATGCCTAAGACCTCTCACATTAGACTGGCATTTGTGGCAGCTGGATTTGCCGGGCTGGTCCGGGCAGTCTTACACCACAAACGAGTCTAATCTCGTGTCTTTAGGCGGTTTATTATTACACATAATTAATTATCCTCAATTTGAATTAATTTCCTTATTCAAATTACCAATTAATTACAAATTTAACTATGTCCATAATTAACACCTTAATTATGTCCATCTATTTATGGTAAATAAAATTATACCAATTAACATCACATTTAAGGCATTTATGCCAATTCTAAATATTAAATCATTTAATATTATCCCATTGCCCCACGTTGTACGTTTGTTTAATGTGAAATATACGTTAGACTCGAATAGTCTAACTTATGGAATAAAGAGAAAACATCACAACATGCATAAAATATAAATTAGATCTAACTTATGAACAAAAGTCATAAATGAATTGGCATATAGATCTAAACATAAGGGGTGAACTTGCATGTGTGAATAAGGTGTTTCATCTAAACTTGCATAGACAATGGGTGTCATAGATCTAATCATAAGGTGTAAACTTGCATAGGAAATAGTCACAAACTTATATTACATGATTCATACTCCGAACATATATATACTTGCATATGTGACTTATGCAACATAAACTATGGTGTAAACTTGCACCTAAACATGTAAATTAAGATCTACATGTAAACTAGCATATAGAATTTTGTATACTAGCATATATCTCACACATGTCTTAGCCTAAACTTTAGATCCAAGCTTACACATAAAATAGATGTCATGAAACATGTAAAGTGGTATGTGATTCTCATTAACTTGCATATGATCCATATCTAATTTGACATCCAAACTTGCATACATACATATGATTTAACATATGAATTTGTTCCCCAAACATAACCAAACTAGCATATGAAGCATTATTATGAATTGATTGTACATAAGCCAACAATTAACATAGATTTACAACATGGATAATAACATCATAGCTTTACAACATAGATAATAACATCATAGAATTACAACATAGATAATGACATAACTGTCAATGATTCACAACATAACCATATAACTCAAATCATAACTCAATCTAATTAAATTGTTAATTATCTTATTAAAGAAATCGAACTCACAACTCAAAGAAGGTCTTGAGTTCTGAAATATGAGTTCTGAAATTGATTTAGCTCTCCTTTGAAGAAGACAATTCGTTGCGGTTTAGATTAGAATTGAATTGATTAGCTTTTCTTCCTCTCTAATTGGTGGCGGCTATTCTAGGATGCAAGGTGACAGCATGGAGGCCATGATTCTAATTTTTATTTGATTTTAGGGTTTGAGTCTACATGTGTTTTTACAGACTTTAGGATCAATTTAGGCCATCCGATCAACCTAGAATGAACCATAGCCATTCAGTCAAGATAGGGTGACAAGTCAACCCTAATGACTCAGCTAAGAGTCAGAAAATCGTCATCAAACAAATCTGCCCGGGGGGGGGGGGGAGGGGGGCAGGTCGAACCCCAGGTCGACCCTCTGGTCGAGTTGTGTGGGTAGGTCGACCCCCAGGTCGACCTAGCCCTGGCGGGAATTTTCCCGCCTAGCCCATTCTGAGTCTGAAATTCGAATTTTTGAAATCTGTTTGAATTTTTCTGAAACTTCCGATCGCCATAACTTCTTCATACGATGTCCAATTCACGTAAATTCGGACTCTATCTCAACCAGAATTTCGAGACGAACACAATGGCGCAACCCGTTTCCCTTAATTCTCATAATTAAAATTAAATATTCTTTAATTTTTTATTTAAGTGTTAACAGAAATACGGTGTGTTATAATTCCCTTAGCATAATATCCAGAATATATTTGTGAAAATCAATTAATGATTAACGGATCTAACAATGTGGCATTCAAAGTGATTGTGCTATCAATGAATGGAAAGTAAACGTAGCCTCAGGCCTCAACAACCGGGAAATGACAAAAATCGGGCAGGCAGCATGGCTATGTGGTTAGCTCCCATTAGGGTGTATTATCACCTATCTAGAGATTCATTTAATTCCTTATTCTATTTGATGCTGTCCCATTCAGGGAAACGGTTGATGATCCTAACCGTTGGTGATATACATTCGATACACTCAAGCGAAATGAGTGGTCGGTCATGTGTGGTCGGGTTACAAGATGTTCTTGTTGAGCCCAGTGTTTTCTCCTCTAGAGATACACTATCGGAAGGTGGTTCCATACCTTGTCATAGTTGGAAATTCATTACCCAATAAGTGCTTGCGGTTTTGATTGTATATTATATATATGTGGAACGTGAGATGCAAGCGTTCCACTAGATTTCTATTTATTTGATTAAGACACTATTATAATATCAAAGAGTTTTGATATAAAGATTATCGTTTTCTTTCAAAAAGAATTTGAATGTTATATCAAGTGGTTGGATTCTCATAAGGGAAAAACCCGTTCCGTGTTATACGATGTAGTCTTATGAGATATCATTTAGTTTTTGAAACTGTTTTAAATTTTTACTCATACCAGTCCCATGACTGACCCGGAGTTTTTTTTTTACCTAAACTCTTGGGTGCCCAAATTTGTACGGGCAGTCAAGTAGTTCAGTATTTTACAGATCTATCTAAAGGAGCATGGAGCAGGAGGCTTCAGTATTTTGTAGTTATTGTTTTCCGATGTGTTGTAAGTGTTGTACTCTGATAAGTGTATGTTATACAGTAAAATTTTGTATTTCAAAAGTTATGATATATTATATTTTGTTCTACTGCGATGTGGGATTCTGTGTTGTTATTTCTGTTCTTCTTCTACCTTTTTTCTTTTAAAAAAATGATTCGTATTTTCGTGATATTTGGGTTGGATGTATGATGTATGTAGTCAACTCTGATATTACGGATTTGCGGGACATTACAGTTGGTATCAGAGCTTAGGTTCAGCGAACACCTAGGCTTTGTAAGGATGTGCTCATTAGAGATAGGGTCAGTAGTACCCTAAAAAGAGTTGAGTGTATATATACGAGAGAGCGTATTTGTTAATTGATATAAAAATTGTTTTATATTGTGTTCGCTAGTCTGTTGAGTGGTTTATGAATTCTGATCGAATCATGGGATGCCATGAAGTCAGTAGGAATTTCTAAACACTTAAATAGAGAGATTCGACATGATGTTGTTTTAAGTGGGTAAATGAAATAATTTTCCCAAAATTCTATTTTTGATAGAAAAGGAATAATTTTCTGAAATTATTATAATATATTGATGTGTTGGATGTTAATATTATAATTAAATAAGATTATAAAATTTGAAATGAATATATATCACCAAATAGAACTTATATATAAATGAAATATACAAATAAGATGAGCTAAAAATTAAATTCAAACCAGAATTCAGAATTTAAAATCCTAGGAAGTTAGAAAATATTTTCTAAAGTATATTAAAGGAATATAGCTTTGTTCTAGAAGAATTTTTTAATATGGATTTTAAAAGTGATAAAGCACTGAACTCACTTCAGACGCTGGAATATAATTTTGATGATGTCTGCAGCATCAACAGTGTTCATTTTCGAGTTCTAAGTGATCGATTACTACCTTAGAATTTTTTTTGTAGAAATTTGTTTGAAAGAAAACAAGTTGGTTTGAAAATTCAAATGTTTTGGATTTGAGATGGTTATAAATATATGTTTATATTTATATGATTTCTAAAGGATTCGAAATGAAAACCCAGGAATTTGAATTCTGAAATTTAAATTAACTTAAGCAAGTTAAAAGGATTGAAGAAAATAAATTAATCTAAATCAATGTGAATGAAAATGAATTACATATGAATGAATGGGTTGAAAATCAATCGAAGTAAATAAATGAAGACCAAAAGTTTGGGTAAGACAAAAATTGGTGAAATGTGAAATTTTGAGTTTCAACATAAGTGAGATTTTGAAAAGTAATGGGTTTATAGCATTTTTCCTACCTTAGTAATTTTGGGGACGAAATTCTTTTAAGGGGGGAAGAATGTAATGTCCCGGATTTTCGAATAGTTTATTTTAATATTTAATATTGTTTAAATATTGAGTTGAAAATATAAATAGAAATTTATATTGAGTTATCGATTTAATAATCGATTTCGATTTAATATCGAGTATAATGGATAATCGTAATACGGAAACTAATCTAGTTTAATTCATATTTAAAACTAAAAACAATTCGGATGATCAATACAAACTCCTGTTTAAACTGGAATAATAATATTAATTTATTATCGAAGAATTTATGGTTTCATATTTAATTTATATCGGTTTAAATTAATATCTTCTCAAGACGATCAAATGAGACATCAGAACCTGTCCCAATGGGTTCAGAATAGTGGGATAACCCAAGGAATGTCAGTTGTTGGGTTCAGAAAGGAGTTCAGGATCATAGGGTATTTTAATTAAAGGACACTGGTTCAAAATGAATTAAAATAAAATAATTCATGGCCATGTTTATTTCACCGTTCACTCAAGAAAACAGAAGCGTGCCTAATTCTAGGCCATAAGAGAAAAATCAAACGTGGCCCTTTCTTTTTCCATCCGTTCCTTTATAAAATCTCGTTAACTTCCCTTTCTCTCCTCGTAACATTTCATTCTTTCTTGTAATCTAAAATCAATTCGATAAATTAGAAGAAAAAGAAAAAAGGAATCAAAGTCGCGTTCTTTGACATAATAGCAGGCGCGCAAGGGATCGAGGGCTCAACTATTTGAGCGATGACCTAGGTCTGGGTTCGCAAGTTATCGGAGGCGGGATTAGATCAATCCGAGAGTAGCAGTAGAGTCACGAGGTTAAGGTGTGTGAATGGAAGAAGTCTGAGATCTATTCAACACAAAAGGGCGTCGATGACTTCCCTGTAGCCTCGTTGCCATGGTCGCGATTTGTTTAAGTAGTGCGATTTAAGGGGTGGAGAACGGAGCTGACTGTAGCGCGCTGGATGAAGTTGAGTTCGACTTTGTAGTGGAAAAATGAGAAGATGATGTGATTTTGTGTGTAGTTCGAACTGAGAACTGAAGTGGAAGTCGCGGTTACTGATGATGGCCAAAAGGTGTTGTTCGAACATGGGTGAGGTATACTGTAGTTCGAAATTTGAGTTAGCACTGGGTTTGATGCTTGCGAGATAATGGTTGCAAGGTCAGTTTTGGTTTGTGCGATCTGGGTGGAGTGACGAACTGAGATGTTAAAGGAGTTCGGTCTATTTGTTGTGATGGTGCAAGGTCTGATGATTTGAGGATGCTTATGGAGCTGATTGGTACAACAATATCAACAGCCTTAATGAAGAGCAAGCTAGTTATATCGGTGTTAGTTATAATATACCTAAGCTTTCCCTGGGCTCCTAATGTCCGAGAACTTCATAATGTTAAGAGCAAGGAGTTCAGAAATTTCTTACGTTGCTTCCTTTTTCTTTTACAAAATGGATTAAGGTAATTTTCATTTAATTGGTAATTTAGTTCTTTTTATTTTGTTTAAATTGGAATTAGTTTATATAATTAGTTATGTACAAGAAAATTAGTTAGTAAATAAATAAAATTTTAGACCAACATTTAAGTAACTAATTTGGAATATGTACACATGGGTAATTAGTTTAATTAAATTCGTATAATTCAATAACTGAAAATTTATGTATATTGTTTACATTGAAAAACAGTGAAATGGAGGGACCACCGTACAATCTACATAATAGACTTCATCGGGTATTCAGCGAAAACAAACACCCTGGTGAGTAAATCTCACTCGAATTTTATATAAGGATTTATTTTTATCAGTTAAAAATAATTGTTTGTTGCTTGTTTGGTTGCATTAAAATATTACTGTGGCTATTATAAATATATATTAGTTATTTAGGATTGGTGTTTGTGGCTATTATATATATATTGGTGGTTGGATTCCCGCAGTATCATTAGCGGATGCCCGCGGTATCATTAGCGGATGACCCTATACGCCCCACGCTATGATAGTGGATGACCTTCTATACTGTGATATTCTACCACGAAGCAGAATGGTTATTATTTACGTTGGCTAACATCTATGGATGCAGGAAAACAGGTTGGAGGAATCCAACTGGATTCCTCAAAAATATATTATCTTTTTGTTTGTTTGTTTGCACATATACTGTCATATATGATGTGTTAGAAAACCTGAAATTAATAATTGGATGTTTGTGTGTTTAAATACCACTGGGCCTAAATATGGATATTTAAATATATCATAAAAAGAATATTTGAGATTTAAAAGGAAAATTCTATTTTTCTAAAATAGAATTTGAAATTCGAATAGAATAGAAATATTAACTTGTTTTAAATAATAAAAACAAGTAGTTCATTTATAAACGAAGTTTATAAATGAAGTGAAATGAATTATCATTGGGTAATTCAGGAAATATAAATACAAGTGTTAATTTGAAAAGGGAATTTTATTTTTACAAAGTAGAAATATTTATTTCAAATGAAATTTGAAATCGAGATTTATCTAAATATATAAACAAGTAAAATAAATGGAGTTTGTAAATAGAAAGGAAAAATCATAAATTGGATAACATGAATATGAACCCAAGTGAAGTAAATGGAATGATTTCTAAAACAAAAATCATATTTTTGATTGTTGAATAGAATTAACTAAGCAAAAGGAAAATTAGTTAATTAAGTTTAAGATTTGAGTTCAACTTTGAATAAGTAAATTAAACTTGTGAATTCATATTCAAATCGAATATGAAACCTAAGTTTGAAAGTGGAATTGGATTGGTTTATAAGTAAGTTAAAATATATTTGAACATGTCATATTCAAATATGTAACAACCCGAATTTTTAGCAACGTGTTAAGACAAGAATCAAGGCAGAATTAAATTATAAAATCTGAATCAGGATAAACGGGTTGCGCCATTGCGTTCGTCTCGGAAAAATACGCGAAATAGAGTCCGAAATTTCGTAAATCGGAGTCCGTATGAAGAAGATATGGACGAACGAAGTTAGGCAGAAAAACCGAAAACAAGCCAGAATGCACTGGCGCACTTGTGAAGTGCGCCAGCACAAAAATACACTGGCGCACTTGGGAAGTGCGCCCGTGTCGAGCCAGAAACCTGCACAGCCTTCTGGCTTGACCCTGGCTGGCCTGGTGCACCTGTTTTGGCCCTTGGTCTTGTTTTGGAGGCTTGTGACGATTTTTGAGGGCTGGGATCTATCCTAGGGTTAATCTAACGGCCTAAACTACCCCTAATCTCTATAAAAAGACCCTAACCTAGCCTAAACCCTCATTAATTGATCCTACAACTAAACTATGCCAAAATTTCTAGTGATCATGGCCTCCACTCAAAACCCTAGCCTCCATCCTCTTGCCAAAATGCTATCTTCATTTCTATGAGAGGTTTCATGATCATGAGAGTATTAGAGAGTCCCTATGTTAGTATGAGAGCTCCTCAAGTTGATTTCAAGGCAAAAGTTTTGGTCTTTGTTCATAAAGATGGTGTATTTGTTGATTTGGAGCATCCATCTTTGGGTTTTTGGATGATGGCATGCATAAGCTTCATCACAAGCTTTAGTTTAATCGATTTAGGCCTTCATAGCAATGTAAGCCCTTTCCCTACTCTTAGATATTAACTATGAAGTTAAATGTTCATGTTGCAAGTTTGGGTTTGATCATTGAGTATGATACATGCTATCATGTCATGCAAGTTTATGAAGTCATTATCTTGATCTTGTGAGCAAAAAGCCACAACCTTTATGTTGAAATGTTGCATTATGCAACATGAGAATCTTCATAATCATTATGTCAACTTGCATATGAAGTCATAATCCTTATATGATGATATATGCGAGTTTCTAGCCATCATTCCATGTCTTTTGTCACCATGATTCGCTTATGTACCAAGTTTGGGTTTATGCATGTTTTTGAGGCTTAAGAATGTAACATGCAAGCTAATGAACACATTTGTGCCTCATTTGCCACCATGATTAACTTGTGGCTTAATACCCATTTTTGTCATTCCTTTGCCAAGTCTCTTCTTTTAATCCATCACGTTGTTGCGAACGTATATGCTAGTTTAAAAAGCGTTGGGGTCACATTATGGGGAAACATAATGACATGAATATGACTTGGGTAAATGGGTATAAACATGACAACATGTAACGTTAAATATGACATGTGTTTATACTTGAAAACATGACTTGAAATATAACATGGAAGTTGACATGTAAGTATGCATAAAAACATAAGCTTGGGAATTTACCTATTAAGTTAGGTCTACCCATTGGGAATTTACCTATTAAGTTAGGTCTACCCAGTTGCTTGAAAACTTGACTATGAACATGACACTAGACTAAACATGAAAGTGGCCAACTCGAGGTTGGGTTGAGTTTGCAACGTAAAACTACCCGGAACCGACCGGCCTAACTAGTGGTTGCAAACAATAAGACCCAATGTGAGAAGTTGGTCATGTTGTGCTTGAACTCGAGGTTAGACCAAGTTGTGGTGTAAAGCTACCCGGAACCGACCGGCTTAACTAGTAACCACAACAAAGTCTAATGTGAGAGGTTGGGGTGCATTAAGTAATTAATGCCACATGATAGGGTTAAGTTAATTTGATTAATGACTCTTAACCAAATATGACATGGGTAAATGGGTTAAGTAAATTGGTTAGGCTAATGATACTTAACAAAACATGACAAGGTTGGGTAGGTTAAGTGATTTGATTTGCCTAATGACGCTTAACCATTTTTATACGACTAGTGGACGGGGATTAAGTTAACCAACACTTAATCAATCCAACATGATAATTTGACAAGGTTAAGTAAGTTTTCTTAATGACACTTAACCATACAAGATGATTAGGGGATGGGGTTAAGTAACTTACACTTAACTAATCCGACACGGTAATTAGATGGGGTTAAGTAATCCACACTTAACTAATCTAAACATGGCAATTCGATGGGGTTAAGTTAAACACTTAACCAATTTAAACTCGGTAATTCAATGAGGTTAAGTAACCAATACTTAACCAACTTAACGTGACAATTTAATGGGGTTAAGCAACTTATACTTAACCAATTATACATGATGATTTGATGGGGTTAAGTAACTTACACTTAACCAATCTAATACGCGGACCTGATAAGGTTAAGTCACAAGACCTTTTTAGAATATACTTAACCATTATAGTACGATTAGAGGATGGGGTTAAGCCAACCTATACTTAACCAATCCGACTCGATAATTTGATGGGATTAAGATAATCTATGCTTAATCGATCTAGCAAGATAATCCGATAGGATTAAGGTAAGCTAGTACTTGACCAATTTGACTTGATAAGGTTAAGTCATGAGCCTCTGGGTACACTTAACCAACTTGTGGGACTAAGTCTTGAACTTAAATACTTAGCCAATCTTTGACGTGATTCGTGGGCGGGTTAAGTCATGGACTTGAATGATAACACTTAACCCAATAGACAAACCCTAGCTAGAAGAACTAGGTAGAAAACCGTGGTTAATCAAGGATAACGGGAGAGGAAGCTAAGTGGTAAACCTTAGTTAAGGGTAACTAAGTAATAATTCTTAGCTAAAGACATAGGACTAATTCTCAAAACGATGAGTAACCTGATACGGTAGGTCATCGCTTAGTATACGAGGGGGAGCAAGTTATCTGACTTGGATAAAAGCTCCAGCGCACTGGGTGCCGAAGTGGAAGCTTCGGGGGACGTGAGGATATTCTTGGGATCCCTCTGTGGGCTGCCAGGTAATTATACTAGGCCCATGAGAGGTTAAGGTCTGCGTTAGAAGGACCAAGAGTATGCCTTGGTTGCTATGCGAGCAACCTAAAGACTGGGATGGATTAGCGTGGAGTCGACGATTCTTGTTTTTGCCCTAGATAGCGCATCGCCGACTACCTACCATCTTTAGTCAATCGTGTACGTGCGGAAAGGCAGGGAACCCCCAACAGACCATGTGCTTGCTATCGAGTCATGGGTGAGGTTGGCCCGTAGGAAAGTGGGCTATAGTGGGGCCGTGGAGTGGTTCTTATACATGATTTTTCTTGGATTGCCTTTCAGTAGTTGAGGGAGGGGTCACGTGGGACCATAGCCACGGGTACAAAAACAGACCTTGATATCTGCATCGGCAGACGATTTAAAGCTCCCGACCGAGTTCCGTATTTCTTGATTTGCCCTGGCACGGAACTCGGATGGCACATTGGGGAACATGTGCATCTAGACATGGAAAATGATTCACGATACATACGTGGGATCAAGGGCGCGGTTGACGGGTGGCGTAATCCCTAGTGGTCCTAGGTGGCCAAAACCCAAACCGAGACACGGAAACGTTCATTAGGTAGCATAATCCCTAGCGGTCCTAGGTGGCATAAATCCTAAGTGGACGCGCGATAGTTCATGGTAAGGAAACACAACTAGATCAAGGGTTGCAGTCCAAAACAACTTCAAGGATAAACCGTTTACATGGGAAAGCCCGTACAGCCTACGGCAAAGAACTGAACTTATACATGGAAAGAAACATATGAGTTGAGTAACCTATATATGCGGCATATTAGGTTGACATGGACCATTACACGACTTTTGAGTAAGGGTCATTCACGGATAACACGTGATACAATTGGGATACTAGTACGGTAGGTGCAGAGCGGGCATACAGGATAGATACCATGGGACGTTATGCGTGATAGATATCTTGGGATATTATACTTGATAGAAACCTGACGATGTGATGCCTTGTTTCACTTTGACATCGTAATTTATCATGACACTTTAGTTTATCTGAGTTCAGTAGTTCATCCTGTTATTTTGATTTAGCTTGTCTATCTTGTTATCATGCTCATGTTCATCTCAGTTCCTCATGACAGTTAACTTTACTAGTTTTTATACTAATAGTAGATAGGGCTTACTCAGTCTTTTTGACTGACCCGTTTTGTTTCGCCTCTTTTCTTCCGTTTCCCCCCCCCCCCCCCCTCCAGGTTACAGGGAGGAAATACTGTTGTTTAGTTCGGACTTCTCCTGCTTGAAGGTCATCATGGATGGCTTAGACTTTTCTTGGCTATGGCTACTTTACTGTTTTTACTTGGGGAATAATTTATGAAAATGTCTTTATGCTTCTTTACTATTGCAAGACAGGTTTTGATGTACTCTGATGTAAAAGGCTTTAGACCTTATTTATTCATGTTATGAAAGGTTGATTTTACTTCCGCTATTTTATATGTTCTGTCTTGTGATATTTCTGTGCATGTTTACCAATAATGCCCCTCTAAAGCTAGTGCATTCCTTTGCGAGTGACCCTAGCGGAGGCGGGGTGTTACATTTGGTATCAGAGCAGAAGGTTACCAGACTGGGCAAAAGTTTTTAAAGACCTTCTGAAAACTATTTGAAAATCGTGTACAAAGAAGCATTTTTCAAGAAAATTTTTCTTTTAAAAGAAAAAAGGCTATTCCCCAAAGGCCATTAGCACTATCCTTGTTTCCTTAATTGAATCTCTTTTCCTTTCTTTCCTCCATCTGTAGTCACAGTGGTTTTAACTGCGACTAGTCTTTTCTATCTACGAAAGTGCTTTCCATGCGATGGAGGTGGTTCTCGAGAGACCAGTGGTCGCGTTATAAGAAAGGATAGTGAGGAAGAGGATAAAGGATACGAGTTTAAGGATGAGCAACTTGTTGGTATGGCTCAACCCAGAATGAGAGAGAAGGATGAACAATGAAACCCATGACGAGAGAGTACCTTTGGCATGGTAAAACGGGACGGATAGTTAAGTATTATGGGAAAAGGACAAGATCATCGGGAGGGCAGCAATATGCTCTCATTTGGGGTACCTCGGAAGGAGGGTGACGATCTTGTTAAAGGTTTAGCTTTTCTTCTCTATCATCCCGTTAGGACTTTGTTTTGATCATCGTATCATTTAAGTCTGCTTCGATAGTTGAGTCTCTGCACCTTAAGTACTAGCGTAATAGAGAATCCCATTTTTGTCTCAAAGTCCTATTGGAGAATCAGTCCATTTATACATGACTTGTTTGGATTTGGGAATGTCTATGCCAAGTGTTGAGTTTGGAAATAATGCTTATGTTTATAAGCTATGGATGGATTCTAGGGATGAAGTGGTTATCCAGTAGGGGATGCCACTCTCGGTTTTGATAGGAGGGTAGTTAGACCTTTTGACTAGACTTGGTAATACCCTCGAAGTATCGTGTAACCTTTTTGAGGTTCTGTCATGACTAGTTACTTAGAATCCCTTGATACCTTTATTGGAAATTTGAAGCCCGATCGAGTGGTGTTCGCCGATAAGACGGGCGGTTTACTTCATTTATGCATGGGTTATAGAGATCACCCTAGTAAGTGCGCTTGATAACCTGGTTGACATCTGTTTACTTTCAAGTGAAAGTTCTTCTACATGGAATACCTTATAGTATATAAACGAGATCCAAGATTCACTAGTGAATTTTGGAAAGCTTGCATGAGATCATGAGTACGCAGTCATGTTTGCGTCAAGTATTTTAGAAAAAGGATAAGTGCAAGTGGAACGAGAGGCGACGAAGGAATGAGTTCCAGCTCATGTTATGGAAACAGGAAATAAGAAGCTACGAAATCGCAAAGACGGTCAAGGCACAATGGAATTGAGTTCAAGGAAATACGACTTTGATGGTCAAAGACTAGATACGCGCATGATATCTCTTTTTGGGAGTATATCCTTGATCCCTGTTTTCTGTAGAGCTTACTTGTAGGCTATCTTTTGTGGACATCCTCTTGGTCCTATTTTCTGTTACAAACCCCATAAGGAGTTTGTCTTGTTTATCTTCTCGACCCTATTTCAGGGAATCCTAGGTAGAACCCTATGGATGTAAACATGTATTTGAAACATGTTATGATTGATATGGTTGCAAGTAGTTGCTCGTGGATGCGCGAATACACATTAAATACTAGCTCGACTAGGTCACATTTCATATTGCATATGCACGAGTATTTATACTTGTTTATGGATGAAATCGAATGTATTATCATGCGGTTGTTGCATATGAATGAATGATTGTGCACGCATATAGTACCTATATGGCTAGGACTATTTGCATACATGTTGGATTCATGGCACTATACATATTTTGCATTAGAAAGATTATTCAGGCCTGATCATTAGCATTAGCTAAGGAACATGTACACACACGTTTTGCATATATTCATACAGCATTAGAAATCATCTAAGGACAATGGTTGCTTGTGGATGATGTTTTGAGTAGATGGATGACGGATGGTAGGATACGTTCTTCCTAACTTGGAGATTTCGGGGACGAAATCCTTTAAGTTGGGGAGGATGTAACAACCCGAATTTTTAGCAACGTGTTAAGACAAGAATCAAGGTAGAATTAAATTATAAAATCTGAATCAGGATAAATGGGTTGCGCCATTGCGTTCGTCTCGGAAAAATACGCGAAATAGAGTCCGAAATTTCGTAAATCGGAGTCCGTATGAAGAAGATATGGACGAACGAAGTTAGGCAGAAAAACCGAAAACAAGCCAGAATGCACTGGCGCACTTGTGAAGTGCGCCAGCACAAAAATACACTGGTGCACTTGGGAAGTGCGCCCGTGTCGAGCCAGAAACCTGCACAGCCTTCTGGCTTGACCCTGGCTGGCCTGGTGCACCTGTTTTGGCCCTTGGTCTTGTTTTGGAGGCTTGTGACGATTTTTGAGGGCTGGGATCTATCCTAGGGTTAATCTAACGGCCTAAACTACCCCTAATCTCTATAAAAAGACCCCTAACCTAGCCTAAACCCTCATTAATTGATCCTACAACTAAACTATGCCAAAATTTCTAGTGATCATGGCCTCCATTCAAAACCCTAGCCTCCATCCTCTTGCCAAAATGCTATCTTCATTTCTATGAGAGGTTTCATGATCATGAGAGTATTAGAGAGTCCCTATGTTAGTATGAGAGCTCCTTAAGTTGATTTCAAGGCAAAAGTTTTGGTCTTTGTTCATAAAGATGGTGTATTTGTTGATTTGGAGCATCCATCTTTGGGTTTTTGGATGATGGCATGCATAAGCTTCATCACAAGCTTTAGTTTAATCGATTTAGGCCTTCATAGCAATGTAAGCCCTTTCCCTACTCTTAGATATTAACTATGAAGTTAAATGTTCATGTTGCAAGTTTGGGTTTGATCATTGAGTATGATACATGCTATCATGTCATGCAAGTTTATGAAGTCATTATCTTGATCTTGTGAGCAAAAAGCCACAACCTTTATGTTGAAATGTTGCATTATGCAACATGAGAATCTTCATAATCATTATGTCAACTTGCATATGAAGTCATAATCCTTATATGATGATATATGCGAGTTTCTAGCCATCATTCCATGTCTTTTGTCACCATGATTCGCTTATGTACCAAGTTTGGGTTTATGCATGTTTTTGAGGCTTAAGAATGTAACATGCAAGCTAATGAACACATTTGTGTCTCATTTGCCACCATGATTAACTTGTGGCTTAATACCCATTTTTGTCATTCCTTTGCCAAGTCTCTTCTTTTAATCCATCACGTTGTTGCGAACGTATATGCTAGTTTAAAAAGCGTTGGGGTCACATTATGGGGAAACATAATGACATGAATATGACTTGGGTAAATGGGTATAAACATGACAACATGTAACGTTAAATATGACATGTGTTTATACTTGAAAACATGACTTGAAATATAACATGGAAGTTGACATGTAAGTATGCATAAAAACATAAGCTTGGGAATTTACCTATTAAGTTAGGTCTACCCATTGGGAATTTACCTATTAAGTTAGGTCTACCCAATTGCTTGAAAACTTGACTATGAACATGACACTAGACTAAACATGTGGCCAACTCGAGGTTGGGTTGAGTTTGCAACGTAAAACTACCCGGAACCGACCGGCCTAACTAGTGGTTGCAAACAATAAGACCCAATGTGAGAAGTTGGTCATGTTGTGCTTGAACCCGAGGTTAGACCAAGTTGTGGTGTAAAGCTACCCGGAACCGACCGGCTTAACTAGTAACCACAACAAAGTCTAATGTGAGAGGTTGGGGTGCATTAAGTAATTAATGCCACATGATAGGGTTAAGTTAATTTGATTAATGACTCTTAACCAAATATGACATGGGTAAATGGGTTAAGTAAATTGGTTAGGCTAATGATACTTAACAAAACATGACAAGGTTGGGTAGGTTAAGTGATTTGATTTGCCTAATGACGCTTAACCATTTTTATACGACTAGTGGACGAGGATTAAGTTAACCAACACTTAATCAATCCAACATGATAATTTGACAAGGTTAAGTAAGTTTTCTTAATGACACTTAACCATACAAGATGATTAGGGGATGGGGTTAAGTAACTTACACTTAACTAATCCGACACGGTAATTAGATGGGGTTAAGTAATCCACACTTAACTAATCTAAACATGGCAATTCGATGGGGTTAAGTTAAACACTTAACCAATTTAAACTCGGTAATTCAATGAGGTTAAGTAACCAATACTTAACCAACTTAACGTGACAATTTAATGGGGTTAAGCAACTTATACTTAACCAATTATACATGATGATTTGATGGGGTTAAGTAACTTACACTTAACCAATCTAATACGCGGACCTGATAAGGTTAAGTCACAAGACCTTTTTAGAATATACTTAACCATTATAGTACGATTAGAGGATGGGGTTAAGCCAACCTATACTTAACCAATCCGACTCGATAATTTGATGGGATTAAGATAATCTATGCTTAATCGATCTAGCAAGATAATCCGATAGGATTAAGGTAAGCTAGTACTTGACCAATTTGACTTGATAAGGTTAAGTCATGAGCCTCTGGGTACACTTAACCAACTTGTGGGACTAAGTCTTGAACTTAAATACTTAGCCAATCTTTGACGTGATTCGTGGGCGGGTTAAGTCATGGACTTGAATGATAACACTTAACCCAATAGACAAACCCTAGCTAGAAGAACTAGGTAGAAAACCGTGGTTAATCAAGGATAACGGGAGAGGAAGCTAAGTGGTAAACCTTAGTTAAGGGTAACTAAGTAATAATTCTTAGCTAAGGACATAGGACTAATTCTCAAAACGATGAGTAACCTGATACGGTAGGTCATCGCTTAGTATACGAGGGGGAGCAAGTTATCTGACTTGGATAAAAGCTCCAGCGCACTGGGTGCCGAAGTGGAAGCTTCGGGGGACGTGAGGATATTCTTGGATCCCTCTGTGGGCTGCCAGGTAATTATACTAGGCCCATGAGAGGTTAAGGTCTGCGTTAGAAGGACCAAGAGTATGCCTTGGTTGCTATGCGAGCAACCTAAAGACTGGGATGGATTAGCGTGGAGTCGACGATTCTTGTTTTTGCCCTGGATAGCGCATCGCCGACTACCTACCATCTTTAGTCAATCGTGTACGTGCGGAAAGGCAGGGAACCCCCAATAGACCATGTGCTTGCTATCGAGTCATGGGTGAGGTTGGCCCGTAGGAAAGTGGGCTATAGTGGGGCCGTGGAGTGGTTCTTATACATGATTTTTCTTGGATTGTCTTTCAGTAGTTGAGGGAGGGGTCACGTGGGACCATAGCCACAGGTACAAAAACAGACCTTGATATCTGCATCGGCAGACGATTTAAAGCTCCCGACCGAGTTCCGTATTTCTTGATTTGCCCTGGCACGGAACTCGGATGGCACATTGGGGAACATGTGCATCTAGACATGGAAAACGATTCACGATACATACGTGGGATCAAGGGCGCGGTTGACGGGTGGCGTAATCCCTAGTGGTCCTAGGTGGCCAAAACCCAAACCGAGACACGGAAACGTTCATTAGGTAGCATAATCCCTAGCGGTCCTAGGTGGCATAAATCCTAAGTGGACGCGCGATAGTTCATGGTAAGGAAACACAACTAGATCAAGGGTTGCAGTCCAAAACAACTTCAAGGATAAACCGTTTACATGGGAAAGCCCGTACAGCCTACGGCAAAGAACTGAACTTATACATGGAAAGAAACATATGAGTTGAGTAACCTATATATGCGGCATATTAGGTTGACATGGACCATTACACGACTTTTGAGTAAGGGTCATTCACGGATAACACGTGATACAATTGGGATACTAGTACGGTAGGTGCAGAGCGGGCATACAGGATAGATACCATGGGACGTTATGCGTGATAGATATCTTGGGATATTATACTTGATAGAAACCTGACGATGTGATGCCTTGTTTCATTTTGACATCGTAATTTATCATGACACTTTAGTTTATCTGAGTTCAGTAGTTCATCCTGTTATTTTGATTTAGCTTGTCTATCTTGTTATCATGCTCATGTTCATCTCAGTTCCTCATGACAGTTAACTTTACTAGTTTTTATACTAATAGTAGATAGGGCTTACTCAGTCTTTTTGACTGACCCGTTTTGTTTCGCCTCTTTTCTTCCGTTCCCCCCCCCCCCAGGTTACAGGGAGGAAATACTGTTGTTTAGTTCGGACTTCTCCTGCTTGAAGGTCATCATGGATGACTTGGACTTTTCTTGGCTATGGCTACTTTACTGTTTTTTACTTGGGGAATAATTTATGAAAATGTCTTTATGCTTCTTTACTATTGCAAGACAGGTTTTGATGTACTCTGATGTAAAAGGCTTTAGACCTTATTTATTCATGTTATGAAAGGTTGATTTTACTTCCGCTATTTTATATGTTCTGTCTTGTGATATTTATGTGCATGTTTACCAATAATGCCCCTCTAAAGCTAGTGCATTCCTTTGCGAGTGACCCTAGCGGAGGCGGGGTGTTACAAAATATGAAAGTGAAATAGGTAAAATAGTTGATTAACGAATTAATTAACGAGTTGAATTAAAACAATTGTATTAAGTTGGAATGAATTAGAATGATTAGATATATGTTAAGCAGGTATAGATAAGAAGAAATGGAAGAGTATAAATATAATGCCCGACAAAAAGGTACGTATTTAAATTGAATATGAGATTTTATGCGCTGTATCGGCTTGCCGCTTAGCTTTTTGATTTTCTTTTTGAATGGAGAGGCTTGTGTGGCAAGGTTTGACTTTTTCCGGTAACCCCGTACAAAGGAGATTATCGCGAATTTTTCTGGAAATTTAAGGAGTTAGAATATTTTTAAGAAGATTTGATAAACTATAAACCGATATATCGATATATATAGAATTCGATAATGAAACAAGCTTAAAATAGAATATTATAAACGAAATGGATTTTATAAATAAAATCCTAGGAGATATACATTTTAAATTGAATGATGATTTAAAAGCAAATGATTTGCAGATTTAAAATGATCGTGTTGATAAGAAGTTAATCAAATGGAGTTAAAGAAATAGAGTTAAGCAGAATTAGAAACTGACTGGAAATTAGTTGAGTTGAACGACATTTTGAGTATCGATCTGATGTTGGTTTCGGCCTTTGGGGTTTGTACTTAGGAAGTTGTTCTCTTACTATTTTACAGTTAGAGTCTGATAGATGTGGAAGAATAGTGATATGTAAATATGCAATGGTAATGTTTTCCAGAGTTAATAACATATACTTTCTTAATATAGAAAATAAGGAAATATGAATATATATATATATATATGGTTGATGATGTGATCGATAATTCCATATGGAACATTTTTCATTTGATAGTTAAATCACTGACTATCAAAGTTTTGACCATTTTAACGTTTTTAATATGGAGAGACCGGTTGGATTATTATCCGAAGAACCACTCTGTATTGGCATAAGCGTTGCGAATCATGTATGCCAAAGATAATTGGAGATAGAGTAAAGTGCAAGGGCTGTTGTATAAATACTAGGTAGAGATTGCCTAGGATGGATGTACGGAATAGTGCCTTCGGTTTTGTTCAATCCCAGAATGAACACATATGGACAAATGTCTAACAGAATATTTCCATTGATCGCATTTTGGATTGTACAAATATATATATGGTGGCAACGGATTTATTCCCTTAGCATAATATCCAGAATATATTTTTGCAAATCAATTAATGATTAACGGATCTAACAATGTGGCATTCAAAGTGATTGTGCTATCAATGAATGGCAAGTAAGTGTAGCCTCAGGCCTCAAAAACCGGGAAATGACAAAAATCGGACAGGCAACATGGCTATGTGGTTAGCTCCCATTAGGGTGTATTATCACCTATCTAGAGATTCATTTAATTCCTTATTCTATTCGATGTTGTCCCATTCAGGGAAACAGTTGCTGATCCCAACCGTTGGTGATATACATTCGATACACTCAAGCGAAATGAGTGGTCGGTCATGTGTGGCCGGGTTACAAGATGTTCTTGCTGAACCCAGTGTATTCTCCTCTAGAGATACACTATCGGAAGGTGGTTCCATACCTTGTCATAGTTGGAAATTCATTACCCAATAAGTGCTTGCGGTTTTGATTGTATATTATATATATGTAGAACGTGAGATGCAAGCGTTCCACTAGATTTCTATTTATTTGATTTAGACACTATTATAATATCAAAGAGTTTTGATATAAAGATTATCGTTTTCTTTCAAAAAGAATTTGAATGTTATATCAAGTGGTTGGATTCTCATAAGGGAAAAACCTGTTCCGTGTTATACGACGTGGTCTTATGAGATATTGTTTAGTTTCTGAATCTGTTTTAAATTTTTACCCATACCAGTCCCATGATTGACCCAGAGCTTATTTTTTTTTGTTTTACCTAAACTCTTGGATGCCCAAATTTGTATGGGCAGTCAAGTAGTTCAGTATTTTACAGATCTATCTAAAGGAGCTTGGAGCAGGAGGCTTCAGCATTTTGTAGTTATTGTTTTCCGATGTGTTGTAAGTGTTGTACTCTGATAAGTGTATGTTATACAGTAAAATTTTGTATTTCAGAAGTTATGATATATTATATTTTGTTCCGCTGCGATGTGAGATTCTGTGTTGTTATTTCTGTTCTTCTTCTACCTTTTTTCTTCTAAAAAAAATGATTCATATTTTCGTGATATTTGGGTTGGATATATGATGTATGTAGTCAACTCTGATATTACGGATTTGCGGAACATTACAGAGACCCTCGCATATCTGGTCGATCTCTAAGTACGTCTAGACGATCACCACTTATTACCTTGTCTTGAGTGTAATGCCAAATCAAGACATCGGTAATCATCAAACGATGTGAAGACCTCCGGTCTTCAACCACCGTCTTCAAATCTTCGACTTTTAGTCATTGTATCAGTTTTTTAGAATGGGTTAAACTCGGTCTTTCCGAATAACTTGCGTATCTTATAATCAAGTGCTATAAAAACACATCATACGCCTCGTTCCAATCCAGATTATTTTTTTATTCAAATATTCATTACATTGGGAATCATTCCCATAAATCTTATCAAAAAATTAATTCATTTAAACCTCTCGTTTAAATCTTTCTTTGAAAACCATTGCAAAAGATTTTATATTATTTTTTCACAAAATTTAAACCAAATTATGGTTTACCAAACTAGTCGGGGTAATTAAGCCTTAACGAAGTAATCATGCATTTTATTTCCCAATCCCAACCTATTCATCCCATGGAGCAAAATTGGTGGTACTCCATATCTAACACCCATTGTAGGGCTGTAAATTATGTCCGAATGTCCGACGTCCGTTCGTGTTCGTGACCGAAATACGTCCGTCCGAGTCCGTCCGATTTTCATTTAGGACACGAGTTAGGACTGTTGGGTAAATACGATCAAATCGACAACCCCAATTTGTATTTTAACATTTAAAATCAAGGATCTATTGCAAGAATAGTACATTAAAACTTAATAGATTAGGAATTCCATACCTTTGGTCATAAGATCCATGAATCAGAAAGAGGAAGATGGTTATAACTCGAATCAATTAGGTCAACATGACGCTGGACCTCTAGAGGTATCCACAGAAGCATCCTCGTCTTCGATCAATTGAAGATGAGATTAGATGAAGAAGCCGTGCTAGCCGCCATACGTTTTTCTAAGGTTTTGAGAAAGTAAAATGATCGGATTCTTTTGGTTAGTACCAAAATTCGCTTTTATATTGGTTAATCATCCCTTATAAAAGGAATAAAATCCCTTTTTAATAGCGAATGTTAACCCCAAAAGGAACCAATCTAATACCTTTTCAACTTTAGGTAAAATATCAACAAATTGATATTTTATTCATTCAAAACATATTCTCTCTATTATAATGCTCCATATTGTGTGACCCTATAGGTTATAATAACGTTGGCAATGGTTTTAAATCATATTTAAAACCATAAGCAGTGATTGGCATCTAACAATGCGTTGTTGCTACCCAAGTTATGATAAAATTATCGATTCGATACAACCTTTTCTGCGACCAGTGTATCAATGCAATATAATCCTTTTAACCAAAATATCCAGAATTAAACTCGAGTCATGGATTGTATCATCCTCTTTATAATTTAATCCGTTTTTCTTGATCAATGAGTAGACTGTTTATAACAAATCAATTTTTGAGCACGGCCATGCATTTCACAGTCTCACTCAATCAAGAGGCCCATGGATATCACTACGAATATATCGTAGGGTTAAATTCCATCTAGATCATTCATAATTTTCATTCGACTCGAGATGTATCCAATAATCACCGTTATCGTTACTCTATTACAAGTAACTTCAGATGATATCAAAACACAAATATCCTCGAATAAAATTATAATGATTTCAGGTTTGCGGACCATTACATCACTGTCACTATGAGAACAACTTGTGATACTGTTAATTATATTCCATGGATTTATCTCACGGTGGGTCAGCCCAATACGATATTCTCCAATACGTATTTATGTTTTGGCATAAATATCACGTATATTAATGATCAATGAGATGTGATCATCAGTCAATCAACATACTAGTCTCAACGCTTTATTGTTTTCCTTTATAAATAAAAAAACTCGACTAGGGACATTTAAGAATTATCATACTCAATATATTATATAATCTCAAGTCCAAGTCACTTACTTGAACTATATAATTCCATATTATAATTTTAAGGACTTCTATTATGTTAATATTTATATTACGCAGTAAATATAACATAACAAAATATTTTATTTTATTCCAAATAAAATAATAACATCAACGGTGTTATCTATCTCATCAAATGTATTGCCTCTAGGGCATAAACTCTAACAATCTCCCATTTGCACTAGAGTCAATCATTCACGTATCGTATACTCATGAAAATAGTGTGACTATTAAACTTCTGATGCGACAGAGTTTAATTCTGTAGGTCCGCAACATTACAACTTTTGTAACTTTGCAGATATGTTCATTTCTTCTGTGAACAATTTCACATAAGAATTATATTTCTTAAATATATGTTTGGATCAATATTGAGTTTAAGGTTTTAGGCCTGAGCAATAACCACATTGTTATTGCAATGTAAATCATTGGATCAATAATGAATTAAGTTCAATTATGAACTTCCTAATCCAAACATTTTCAGAATCAGTATCTATTTCTTGTTTAATAACTAACATTATCATCAATAATCAATGTGTTATCAATATAACACCAGAATTATTTTGACACTCCCACTCGATTTCTTGTCTATACAAGATTCAATAGTATTTTGTGGTTTTAGAGACATTTCGAATTCTATTTTATTCCCTTTGATATCTAAGAGACTGGCTCTCCTTTAGAAGGATACCAATTCGAGCAATAAACATTTTATTCTCAAGGATTTACAGAGATTATATCCTTTTGTTTCTTTTGGATATTCCACAAAATAATTATCATATTTGGGACTGATCTAATCAAAGATAAGACATTTAACAAACACCTTACAACCTGAATATTCATAATAGACAAACTAGGACATTTCCCAGTCCATATCTTATGTGGCGTCTAAAAACACGTTTTAGTGGGATTAAATTCAGTTGTTCTAAATTTAATTTTTAGAAGATCTATATGACATATTATTAATTGTACTGTATCTTATAAGATGTGATCTCTCCTTTCAGACACATCATTCCGATATGGTGTTCTAAATGGAGTGAGTTGTGAAACAATTTCAAACTCATTTGGATAGTCATTAAATAATTGGCTTAAATATTCTCTTTCGAACTGTTCGAAAAGTATTTATTTTCTACTAAATTTTGTTTCTAACTTCACATTGGATTCTTTGAACTTTTCAAAGGATTCTGATATGTATTTCATAAGATATACATATCTATATCTACTAATATCATTAGTAAATATAATGAAGTAATAAGTCCTGCCTCCAGCTTATGTATTCATTGCTCCATATACATCATTATTTATGAGACCCAATACTTATCACTCATTTACTGTGTCAAATGAAAGTTGATTCAGCTATTTTTCCTAATAAACAAGATTTGCATTATTCATATAATTCAAAATCAAATGATCTCAAAATTCCATCATTATGGAGTTTTGATATGCTCTCTTGTTTATACGGGCTAACTGGTAATGCTAAAGGTATGTTGGATTTAAATCACTAAATTTAATCCATTAATTATTTATGTCAAGTACATTATTGTTAATGATTTATAAAGTTCGTTAACCATTTGTGAAACTACATATGATATTTCATTTGAATAAAATGAATAACAATTGTTCTTTTATTACAAATGAAATTCAAACTTGTCTAAACAAGATTTATTATAACATTTATCTTAAGTGGAATTTCATTATAACAATTATTTTATTAAGCCAGTATAATTAACAAGAATCAACTTCCTATGGATAACCCAACAACATTTGCTTTATTTCCAATTGTAAGTCCATTTGTCCTTTTATCAGTTTTCTACTTATTCTGTAATTTCTTTAAATCAACATACATTTATGTGATTTATGTCTAGTATATAGTACTAAGAATGTATAAGTAGATTATTTTAACATTTATATCTCATTCAGTTGAAGTCATACTTTGACTTCGGTTTTAGATCCTCTATATTTGTTAGAACAATTACGTTTTAATTTACTTGAGGACAATCCTCAAATATTATATCGTGTCAATTATATCGTGTATATAATTCTTGGATCGCATGATGAACGTTTTTGTTCAGTATTATTCATTTAATCAAAATATAGAATAATTCATGTTGTTGTCTCTAAGCCATAATCTTATTATGCAGCTTAGTTAAGTCAGACTCAATAATACAGTTCAAGTATCACTTTTACTCCATCGCATATAACAAAAATAAAAGGATGCACAATGCTTTGGCATTACCTACATCCAGTGATTCTGGACATTGATGAGTGTATTATTAGAAGACGTCACCTTGACTTAACATAACAAAATTTGCTTTAAAGGGAATTTATAATTCGTAGTGGGAACAACATTTAGTATCATATACATCTTAAAATATGTTTTATTTGATAATTTCTTTTAATTCCACATAAACACATTTAAGATATCATACCTTTTGAGTATTTAGGACATTAAATAGCACTAGCGTTTAAAGGAATTAAAATATTTTTACCATTGTTTTTGAACATTTTCAAAACATACCTAGCAGTTCAACATTTGTACTGCTGTAATTCTCTCAAGTGTTTATTTCATTATAGCTTTCTAAAAGGTACAAAAGAACTATATGCGGTTTTAATAAACCAGGCTCAAAATAAATATATGTCACAATTAAAATATAAACCTACAGATAAAATCAGGCTTATGTACACTTATTACATATCCTATATCATACACACAGGAGTATTCAGATATACACTTTTATAATAATTTCAAATCCAAACTTATTTACACTTTCATATCCAAATATACAAACAATTTCATAACTGCTACTTCAAGTTAATGCAATCAAATAGTCCCATAAAAATGTCTTATACATTATTATTTCATATACATCCAATATTTATAATACATCAAGATTACGGCAAAAAGGTGTTCATGTTACTGGGGGATGTGTTTTTTGCACTGACGACGACGAGGATTATCAACATCTTTTTGTTGATTGCGATTTCGCCTTTTACGTGTGGACGAAGTGTTTAATTAGCCTTAATATCTGCTTAGACTGGTCTCACTTCATCACTGACCAATTTCTTTTCTGGAATAGCACTATTATTACATTACCTGACACTAACATGCGCCATATGTTTGCCCTTTTGAACTTTGCTTATGTTTGGACCCTCTGGCATGAACGCAACTCACGAAAGTTTAAATGCAAAATGAAACGGCCCAACTCAGTTATTGCTCGCATCCTTAATTTTGTTTCTCTTTGGTCAGGCAAGGAAGAAATCAAGTTTGTTGATACAATTGGAGCTCGAGTGATGGACAGGGCTCGTGGTAGCAGAGCTTGATGATGCCATGCTTCATTTTACTGGGTCTGCATGCTGTTTTGTAGTCGTTTCATATTTTTTTTTGGGCTGTATGTAAACATGCCTGCGTGCATGTATTTTGATTGTACATATTTATGTAAATATTTGTAACTAGTAGCTAGCCCTATGATGCTGATCACGTTGTACTTGTTTTATGTTTAATGAATGAATGAAGGCGTGAATCTAGCGATTCACTACCTTTTTGCATCAAAAAAATAATAATACATCGTTGTTTTGTATCAAATTTATTTCAGGCATTTACAGGACTTTACAGTCTTTTAGAACACAAAATAATCCATACTTGCTCAAGTCAAAATTTGAAAACAAATTTCCAAACCTTCCAGCATCTCATTCTGGTCACACCAGTGTTGCAAGAATTTGTATCCATCTTGACAAATACGAATTTTCCCACAAGCTCTTGACTGTGCACATCAAATGCCTAAATTGATCAAATAAAAGTCTATTTTAATTGATACATGCCGAGCATCATTGGCCGAAACAATTTCAGCTTACATGAATAGGTCATCACCTATAATATGATCATATCACATTAAACCTTTCAATTGAATACTAACAATGCATAATACACACATATATATATATATATATATATATATATATATATATATATATATATATATGTATATATATATATAATACTGTTAAAGTATCAATATACACATGTTTTCAGGATTCTTACTCATGCAATGGTGTCAATTGTTAGGTTATAGAACATATGAGCCTATTTTAAAAGTTTTACAGTATTGTTAATACTGAAAATAAACATGTATCATTCACAAATGTAAAGGGTACAGTAAATGGACATTTGTGTATTACAGTCTATATACTTGTACAAAATTCTGCCTAATATGAGTTTAGGGCATTTTGTATCAAACTTATATGTGACATTTAGATACATAACTGAAAATATCATTTGCAGTACTAGTTTATCAATCTGCATATGTAACAATAAAAGGGGCAAGCTATTTTTATTTCCAACTAAGCATCCATATGCCTTGTCAAGGAAACAGGAGACACTTATTTATATAACTTCAACTTCATGATATATATATATATATGTGTGTGTGTGATGTGCAGATGTATTGTAATGAAAGCACATATATGATTGCAACTACATTTACATCGAGTTCAGTAAAGCTACTAAAAAATTATTACAGGTAAGTCCACATGAGTTTAAGACATAAGTGCAACTTTTGCATCACTTTATGATATGAAAATCAAATTTTCATTATCTTATATAAATGATCACATTATATCAAACTTATCTACAATGGAAAATTTTAATGCTACAATCAATCAATACTCATGTATATGTAAAGATCAACATAGTATCAAAATACTATTATTTATACTAACATCATAAAGCAGATAGTAAATCATATTTACATCAGCTTTCACATTATATTAGTATTACATATATGCATTAATATAAATACACAATAAGTATATTAAAACAAGTGTATAATAGATGTATCATTATAAATATTAATACATAAGTATAATATAGTCAAACAGCAACTCACATCTGTTGTAAACCTTTTAAATCTGAATTGCATTTATTTTATTTATCATTATAAATGAAAATCAATATTTAAAAACTAAATGTACCTCCTTATGTACCACAGTCTATAATCCATGTTACAAGCACAACATAATTTATAAATATTGCAAACTGGCAATCATAAACATTTTATTGAATGTTCTGTTTGTAATTATATATAAATCTGCATCTTGAATTGTTGTTGAAATGAAAATCAAAATACAAGTTAGGATCTCAAATCAGATTTCAGTACATGTATGTCAGCACATATATATATATATATATATATATATATATATATATATATTCAATAACAAGTGTATTTGATACTTCAAGTCAAACAATGAATCATTTATATACATTCTATGTATCTATCCGTATATTCAATACAATTTAAACATATCATATATGTTTAATTGTGCAGGATATGGATTCTACTAAAATATATAATGTAAATATATATATATAGCCAAGTCCAAAACAAATCATTCATTTGTTTATATTACTATCAGTGGTTAAAATTCATGAAGTATTACCTTGAAATAGTTCATGAAAAATAGTTCCAAACTATCTATAGTATTCAGATCGGGTTTCGCCATAGCAACTAAGCATAAAACACAAATTGTAAACCGGATATGTTGATTTCATATCATCAATTATGATATAACAAATCTGGTAAGAATTCAAAATTAATATCATATATCAATTCATGATTCCATCCAGTTTATTTTATATCAAATATAAAATCATTTATGGAAAAACAGTTTTATTCCTTATATCAAATACAAATTTAATTTCAGTGAAACATTTTCACTTTTGGAATACCTTTGAATCAAACAAAATTTGATTATAAATTTGGCACTGTTTGGTTATAAAAGGTCTAAAATAAAATAATGTAAAAACAAAATTGATATCTAATATTAATTTTTGTTTAAACATAATAATTTTATTTCAGAATTTACTTTGTTGAATCTAGACAGATCCAAGTTCATGATTAACAACATGAAGATGCATTACCAAAAAAGAACTCATCAATGAATCTCTTATTCAACTAATTTGGTCAACAGTCAAAATGATTCCTTTTGATAAAATGAGATTAGGAAGCATACATATACAATTATATAATTTATATAATACAAAACTAATTTTTTTTAAAGGGTCTTACTGATCTACCCATCAGTAATACGGATTTAAAATAACAGTGAAACAGTTTCACTTAAAAAAAAATTAGATCTTGACTTCATGGTTTTTGAAATAACCATTTACAGAGTGATCATTAAATGTTAGAGTGATCTAATAGTTCATAGATCCAAAACTATATTTATATATTCAGAAAGATTATGAACGGATAATCTATCTAACAAATTTTGGCATGTAAGAACTGGGATTTTAAATACATATGACTGAATTAATATCATATATTGATTCTGGAATGTTTACTTATTACAAAATAAAATTTTGTTAATTATAAAACATTTCATACTATTCAATCCACTGCTTTTATATTTCAGATCCAATCAAATATTTAAAACATGCAGATTCAACATATCAACCTTTGTGCTCATGTTTCAATATCGTAAGATTTAGAAAATAAAACCAAGATCTGATATTGATTCTATTTTAGTTAAAACAATTTTAATTCGGTAATCAATACAATCGACAGTACCTACTATATAAAACAGAGTCAAAACCCTAGAATAAAATTCAATTCCAATAGAATAAAACATTCAAAACCCAAAATCACTGTTCAATATGCTATATCTCGCAAAGTCCTAGCTCTGATACAGTTGTTGGGTAAATACGATCAAATTGGCAACCCCAATTTGTATTTTAACATTTAAAATCAAGGATCTATTGCAAGAATAGTACATTAAAACTTAATAGATTAGGAATTTCATACCTTTGGTTACAAGATCCATGAATCAGAAAGAGAAAGATGGTTATAACTCGAATCAATTAGGTCAACATGACGCTGACCCTCTAGAGATATCCACAGAAGCATCCTCATCTTCGATCAATTGAAGATGAGATCAGATGAAGAAGCCGTGCTAGCCACCATATATTTTCTAGGGTTTTAAGAAAGTAAAATTATCGGCCTCTTTTGGTCAGTACCAAAATTCGCTTTTATATTGGTTAGTCATCCCTTATAAAAGGAATAAAATCCCTTTTCAATAGCGAATGTTAACCCCAAAAGGAACCAATCGAATGCCTTTTCAACTTTAGGTAAAATATCAACAAATTGATATTTTATTCATTCAAAACATATTCTCTCCATTATAATGCTCCATATTGTGTGGCCCTATAGGTTATAATAACGTTGGCAATGGTTTTAAATCGTATTTAAAACCATAAACAGTGATTGGCATCTAGCAATGCGTCGCTGCTACCCAAGTTATGATAAAATTATCGATTCGATACAACCTTTTCTATGACCAGTGTATCAATGCAATATAATCCTTTTAACCAAAATATCCAGAATTAAACTTGAGTCATGGATCGTATCATCCTCTTTATAATTTAATCTGTTTTTCTTGATCAATGAGTAGACTGTTTAAAACAAATCAGTATTTGAGCACGGCTGTAAAGACCCGAAAATTCCCGCCCTTTGAATCGACCATAAACCACACAGGTCTGAGATTATCGGACGCCACAGGCAGTCGGATCACAATCAGGAGATGGGACATCGACGAGCAAGAGGAGGCGCACGTGCGCTGGCGAGGTGGGCCCGCTCGGTGGTGGCCTTGGACCATGGCGGCGGTTGAAAGCTGACGCCTTTGGGGCGTTGGTGCTCTCGGTTCAGGCGACTAGGGGACGATCAAGTCGTATGGATTTATAGAGGAGGAAACTCTCTTCGATATGGTGTATGTGAGGTGGTCTAATTCGAAGAGATGGAAAAGAAATTGAGGAAGAAAGAATCGATCAGTTTAGGCCATGGATTGAGGACGGCGGCTGATGTAAACGATAGTGAACAGTAGTTTTAGGGTTTTAAATTCCTATTTTTATACTATTTTCAATGTATTTTTACAATTAAATCCATAACTTTTAAACCGTTTCGATTCCAGCCCAGAAGAAGGTGCCCCTAGCCAATAGCCCATATTCCGGATCCAACGGGCCAGGTCCCGTCTTAATAATTAAATCATTTATTAAATTAATTAATTCGCATAAATAAACTCACTGAGGCCACATACGAACTCAGAAAATGCAGAAAAAATATATTTGGCTTCGTGATGTTGATACGGTCCCAACAAAATTAATCTCGTCGAATTCTGAGACCGTTTGAAAAATGGCTATTTTTCAGTCGATCAAATTTGACTGAATTGAACAAAACACAGTTTCTTTCACCGCGCTCACATACTAATTCAGAAAATTCTAAAAATTGAAACCTAGCAATAATTTGACATTCTGGTTCCAACAAAAGTGGTTTCGACGAAAACAGAGATCACTTGAAAATTGACTATTTTCACTGACTTTAATATTATTTAAAAATGAAATTTTTAATTTCTGGCACATTTTCCAACCAAATTATTTAAAATAAAAATTTTAAATTGGCCCCAAAATTCCGGGTAATTACAACGGCCATGCATTTCACAGTCTCACTCAATCAAGAGGCCCATGGATATCACTACGAATATATCGTAGGGTTAAATTCCATCTAGATCATTCATAATTTTCATTCGACTCGAGATGTATCCAATAATCACCGTTATCATTACTCTGTTACGAGTAACCTTAGATGATATCAAAACACAAATATCCTCGAATAAAATTATAATGATTTTAGGTTTGAGGACCATTACATCACTGTCACAATGAGAACAACTTATGATACTGTTAATTATATTCCATGGAGTTATCTCACGATGGGACAGCCCAATACGATATTCTCCAATACGTATTTATGTTTTGGCATTAATATCACGTATATTAATGATCAATGAGATGTGATCATCAGTCAATCAACATACTAGTCTCAACGCTTTATTGTTGTCCTTTATAAACAAAAAAACTCGACTAGGGACATTTAAGAATTATCATACTCAATATATTATATAATCTCAAGTCCAAGTCACTTACATGAACTATATAATTCCGTATTATAATTCTAAGGACTTCTATTATGTTAATATTTATATTACGCAGTAAATATAACATAACATAATATTTTATTTTATTCCAAATAAAATAATAACATCAACAGTGTTATCTATCTCATCAAACGGATTGCCTCTAGGGCATAAACTCTAACAAGGACAACAAGATTTATACGAGAAAAATCATGTCCGGTCCGGACTTGTCCGAATTCGTCTGAATTACTTGAAATTCGCTGTATAGTTGAGAGAAAATCAGGTAAAATGTACAAAATGTGATATAAACAGCTATGTCCGACAGAGTCCGACCTAGTCCGATCGTGTCCCTGTACGACCGATTTTATTTAGGACACGAATTAGAACAACGAAATTTGTCCAAGAAAAAATTTAGTCCGGTCTGTGTTCGGTCTGATTTTTTTAGGACAGAAACTGAACACACCTCCGTCCGGTTCGGCCCAACCGATTTACACCCCTAACCCATTGTGTTATCGATAAATTTAATTACTTTTTTAACGTTCAAATCTAATTAAAGATTTACCTATTGCATGGGGTAAAACTGGTGATACTCCATCTCGAACATATTTTGAATTTGGTAAATTTACTTACCCCATTTCCATTTCATCTAAATAAAGATTCATTAAAACTCTAGTTCAGTTTTAATCTCAAAAACATTACTTAATGATTATTCAATTTTAGAAAATTAATCTTGTCTTTAACTGGGTTAAAGAACCAATGTCGGTTAAAACATAGTTCACAATAAACCCAAATCATCTTCCATCAAAATGGAACCTTAACAGAAATCATAACAGTATATAATCGACATAAATTTCCATGTCAGGCGAATAGTATAAGTGGAATAATGGCAAGGCCTTTTAAATTCTATATATAGTAACGACCCTCCTCCACAGAAGCTCATTTCGATTATCACTAAATCGAGTTCCACTCAATTCCTGTTTAATATATTAAATTGGAGAAATTTACTTTGGAAAATTCTATTAACCTCAATTGAAAGATTTATAAATTCTAAACCATATCTTCATAGTTAATTTCTAAAGAAAAACTGGATTTAGACATTTGTTTCTCTGAAGTCAGACATCTGTTTCTGGTATTTTGGAATATTTTTGCTTCATCTATTAGGCGTCTGATTTTAAGGCTTAGACGTCTGTTTCTAGAAAAAATTAAAACAGCAAAGGTTTAGTTTATTTTCAACCATTTTCAGACGTCTGATTTTATTGGGGGCAGACGTCCGTTTCTCTGTTAATCAATTAAATAATTAAATAAGACTTATAGCAGTCTGTCAATCAATCGGTTGACATAAAACTAAACACAAGGTAGATGTGTGAAGTTATTATCTTCCGCAGACCCGTGTGGGGTTTTCAACCATCAAACAAATATCATTATTTGTTTACTTGGGCGATGTGTAAAATTATCGTCCCGATAACCGTGTGGGGTTTAAATCACAATCCATGTGAATTTATCTATAGTTTAATAATAATAGCATTAAAACCGGGAACATCCATCAATCATCAAACAAATATTGCTATCACAAGCAGTCAACATATATCCAGTTACAACTTAAAAAAATAAATAACTATACAAATAATTTGAGTGAGAGAGTTCTCACCACTGGTTTCCACTCCATCATTCTTTGATAATGATTTATAAAACGATTTCATAAGAATCGGGCTGCTAAAATCTGCGAATTAGTGAAACTGACAAGTCACAAATGAAGTCGAAACAGGCCGAAACTCAGCCAGGGAAAGAGCCTGGATGGATTTAACTATTGACCATGGTCTCCACTAGTAACAGTTCAAAAACAAGATCTAGACGTCAGAATTAAAAATTCAGACGTCTGAATTTGCAATTTCCTAAACCAGCAAGAATTTAGTTTATTTTTTAGGTATTTCAAATGTCTGAATTTTTTTGATCAGACGTCTGAATTAAAATTCAGACATATTAATTAAAAAAATTAGATGTTTGAATTGTTCTGCTTGTTTCATAATTATTTGAAGAAGGCCAAACGTCTGACCCAAAATATTCAGACGTCTGAATCCTGAACCAGAGCACAATTTGGCTAGATATCAAGCTCAAAGTGATGTCGACTCATGCCCGAAGGCCTATGATGTTATGTACATGCAAATGAGGCTTTTAAAACTCACCGGGGTAGCTCATAACACCAAATTCACATGCACAAACATTCATACAAGAGATTTGCAATGATTTTTGATTATAAATTCCAAAATGACTAAATTCTCTAACCAATGCAATCAAATGTGATATAAGCGAATTGTGAAGACTTAGAACTCTGCCGGGACAACAACGGAGCTTTACAACACTGCCAAAACTACTCATAGCATATGAATTAGATTGTGTGGACAATTCTAATCCTAATTTTCAATTCATTGGAACATAAACTAATGAACTGGAAAGTGTATACTTACCTAACCAATCCATATGCATATGTAAACCCAAATTAACGCTAAATTACACTTTTACAAGCTAAAAACTTATGGCATAGATGTGAGTTAATGTATATCTCACAAAACTCTCACCTTTGATGGTTAGAAGCCAGAAATAGATCCAACGACAAGCTAGAAGAACCTCCCTTCTAATATTACTCACAAATCTTCAATATAAAGATGAATGCACAGATTTCCTAGAAGTTAGGTTTAGGAAATCATAAGAAATTAAAGAGGAATGGCGTTGGAGAAGATAGAGATGAAGATGGAGGAGCTTACCCTAGTTTGTATGCTTCATTTCCTCTTGATTTGAGCTCCAAATTGAAAATCCTAGCTTAGGAATTTTGACTTCCCATACCCCATTTTCTATTTTTGCTAAGTGTTGGATGAAATAAAGAGGAGAGGACTGATTTGGGGGTTATATGTGTGGGCTAGGTGAGCTAACCGAAACCTAAACCAAAGTGCCAAATTTCCGAAACCACCTAAACGACATTTCGAACTCAATGGAAGTGGTTTCGAGTCCAAATTCGTCCATATGAAAAAGTGATATTTTGGTCATACATCCAATGAAAAAGACCTAATTTCTCCTACTCCAAAGATATCAATGTTTATAGGTTTACGAACACGCAAATGGCATTTTGAACTCAATGGAAGTGGTTTCAAGTTCAAATTCATCCGTGTGCAAATTGTGACTTTTCTAGGGCTATATATACCTTTTAAAAATATATTTAACTTCCATAGCGACTATTCTAAATTTTAATTTAGACATAACTTATAATTTATAAAGTGAAATCTCAATTTCACATACTTGTTTGAAAATTACAATTTAAAACATTCCAATGTTTCTTGTTTTATCAAATTTTGATTTATATTGAATCCTATACATTTATTCAAAGTTTAAATCAAAATTTCAAACTACTGCTACATTTCAAGCTCGTTTTGATTAAAATTTAAATTTAAACATTCTAACCTCGATTAAAATAAATTTCAAATCGTTTATTCTCAAAGTAATTCATCTAAAATATTTAATTTCGATGAAAATCAATTAAAAATAAATTTTAAATTGGTTCCATAAGTGGGTTGTTACAATCTCCCCCACTTAAAATTTTTTCGTCCCCGAAAAGGAAGGAACTGAAGGTTGTTTACTTAACCAACTAAACCTTCACTTGACTCAAGTTCTTCAACTTTTCAGTTTCTAAGAACTTTCTACTTTCTCAAAATTTGGCTAATGCTTATATTTTTTAAATATTTCGCCATAACCTCCTTTGTATGTGTTGATCGGTACAACTATAAATGGCCTCTACAGGCTCTCATATATCAAAAGAAAATCCATTAGCCAATCGGCTCATAAAATAATCAACCCAATTAATATAGTAAACATGTACCTATTTGTCGGGCATACAATTCTATTCCTCTTCTTAGCTTCCATGCTATGACCTATACAACATATATATATATATATATATATATATATACATGCATATATATATCCAATTCGAACTAATTTTCAATTCAGTTCAATATTAAATTCGATTTTGCTAAATTTACCCTTTCCATTTCACATTGGTTTCATTGTTCCAATATTTTTATTAGTTAACTAGTAATCACACATCACAACCAACAATAAATTAGTTGATTAGCTTTTCAAACTAATATCTTCTATATATACTCAAAAATCAATGCCAAATCACAACATAAACCCTAACTAAGTTTTTGGTTCTCACACCAGTCAATTGGAATCATTAGATATCCCACTTTCGAAATTCTAACATAAACACTGATGATGATGCATCATCATCAAAATTACCCCTGGGCGACTAGAGTGTGATTCTATATCTACCCAGTATACTTGAGACTTCGAATATATGTTCATGACGCATATATGCAAAATCTTTGTATACTTGATACTCCAAAATCAATATAGAATAAAATACTCAAGTACATATAATAAGATATAAATTTCAAAATTAATTTCGTTTTAGAAATAATACTCTTCAAACTCATTCTAGGGCATCACTAACCCTATCTCTAACGAGTTACTCTTATAGGATATTACTAATCCTATCTCCGATGAATTCTCTCGTTCGGTTCTAATGTGTCTTGTTCTCGAGCTTTGTAAACCAAAGCTCCGATACCAAGCGGTCGTGCACCGAGTTCGTCTGACCTCCAAGGAGATGAGAGAACGCAGATTGTAATGAGAATACGATGCTTCGCAATACAAACATGAGAACATTTCATTTCTATTTCAACAATTTACATCAGAGTACAAGAATATATCAGAGTATGAAATAAATAACACACAGCGGAAATACAATATCAAAGACTGATAATTTACCTTTACATTTACATACATAAACATAATATGCAGTGGAATACATCAACTACCACAACTGAAAGAAATACACAAATACAAAGCTTTCTGAATAGAGCTCCTGCTGTAATCTAGGATTCTGCTAAATAGAAATATGCAAAACCAAACTACTAGCAGCCCGTGTGGAAAATATGGGCACTCGGAGTTTAGTAGAAATAATAAACTCCGAGTTAATCATGGGACTGGTGTGAGAACTCAAGATGGTTATTAAATTTTTACCTTAAAACAGGGTAAGTCACCGGACCACGTCGTATGTCACAGAACGGGCTTACTCCCATAAATACTCTAAATAAAACAATTTACAAACAACACAATGATTATTGAAAAATGAAGCTTTTATAAGACTCAGGTCTCATCACACAATGCCACGCAAGCCGGAGGATAGATTTTTACCTTATAATAGCCAAACATGCTTGGTACATTTTAAAACAAATCATTTTTGATATTACTATAAGTGCATAGTGTCAAAACAACTTCGAATATAAATGTAACAATCATAGGCGGCATAAGTAACATATATTATGTCGCCATACATAGGTTTACAACCAAAACTGAAAAGTCACGTATTGGAAATTGGATATCCTTCATGAGTAAAGGCGAGGGATGTACTCCTTACCGATTCGATCACCTCTAGCAAGATGACGCAGGATCACACCTATGGGCAACCCTTGGATCCTGCAAGGCCGGTCCACACCTAACGTTTATGGATTGGTTTTTCCTGAACAATACGTTTTCCGATCCTATCAAACCTATCACTCGAGCCTTTTAGTTGGCTCTATATCTGAGGTGCCTCATTCCATCATCCACATAAGTAAAAATGTCTGGGCTCCATACCATGACATAACTTCTAGCTAGAAAGAAACGTATGCACTCCTTGCGTCCCTTATCCCGTTTCTGAATCATACCAGGGTGTGAGGTTCGCAAATTAACGTTATACACAAATCTATGATACTTAAAGCCGTGCTTTGATCATCATCCACAAGGCCCGGCTTTTCAACAAAATCCTTGATCATTTGCATCTTAACGTGCCACATTTTCAATCCATACCGTATCATTGATTTTTGCCAATATATAACCTCTAAGCTCGTACGTCTCAGAGAAGGGTGTAAAGCAAGAGAATAAATTCTCCGCTACCAAACAGATATACGTTTAGTAGAAAACAACAAATATAGCACACAATACAATGTCAGATATAATCCATTTACAAGTTCTTTCTAAGTCTGAACAAAACCGGAGGCACCTTATTCCTCGTCCCATATGTCCAATACAGGAGAGTGGCCCTCGCATATCCGGTCGATCTCCAAGTCCGTTTGGACGATCACCACTTATTACTTTGTCTTGGGTGTACAACCCAATCAAGACATCAATAAGAATCCAAATGATGTGAACACCTTCAGTCTTCAACCACCGTCTTCAAATCTTCGAATTTTAGTCGTCGTATCAGTTATTCAGAATAGGTTAAACCCAGTCTTTCCGAATAAATCGTGTATCTTATAATCAAGTGCTATAAAAACACATCATATGCCTCATTCCAATCCAGAATATTTTTTCATTCAAATATTCATTACATTGGGTATCATTCCCATAAATCTTATCAAAGAATCAATTCATTTAAATCTCTTGTTTAAATCTTTCTTTGAAAACCATTGCAAAAGAATTAATATTATCTTTTCACAAAACTTAAACCAAATTAAGGTTTACCAAACTAGTCGGGATTATTGAGCCTTAACGAAGTAATCATTCATTTTATTATCCCAACTTATTTATTCTATGGAGCAAAACTGGTGGTACTCCATATCTAACACCCATTGTGTTATCGGTAAATTTAATTACCTTTTTAATGTTCAAATCTAATTAAAGATTTAACTATCGCATGGAGTAAAACTGGTGATACTCCATCTCGAACATTTCTTGAATTTGGTAAATTTACTTAGCCCATTTCCATTTCAATCTAATTAAAGATTCATTAAAACTCTAGTTCAGTTTTAGTCTCAAAAACCATTACTTAATGATTATTCAACTTTAGAAAATTAATCTTGTCTTTAACTGGGTTAAAGAACCAATGTCTTTTAAAACATAGTTCACAATAAACCCAAATCGTCTTCCATCAAAATGGAACCTTCACGAAAATCATAACAGTATATAATCGACATAAATTTCCATATTAGGCGAATATTATAGGTGGAATAACGACAAGTCCATTTAAATTCCATATATAGTAAAGGCCTTCCTCCACAGAAGCTCATTTCGATTATCATTAAATCCAGTTCCACTCAATTCCAATTTAATGTATTAAATTGGAAAACTTTACTTTAGAAAAATCTATTAACCTCAATTGAAAGATTTATAAATTCCAAACCATATCTTCACTGTTAATTTCTAGAGAAAAACAGGATTCATACGTCTGTTTCTCCAAAGTCAGACGTTTATTTTTGGTATTTCGGAATATTTTTGTTTTAGCTATCAGACGTCTGATTTTAAGGCTCAGACGTCTGTTTCTAGAAAAGTTTGAAATAACAAAGGTTTAGTTTATTTTTAACCATTTTCAGACGTCTGTTTTTGTTAGGGCAGACGTCTGTTTCTCTTTGGAAAATTACTTTTCCATTCACTACGAACCCGTAGTCCAATTTGATATCAATTACAAGGCTCTAAATAAAAATTATATCGACTTCCATTCAATATCAAATTCTGAAACCAATGGATATCGTATTGGGAATAACGATATATACATCTTCCAAATTACTCAATAATATTGTATAATCACGGAATCCATATCGAAATATTCCGAAGATTATTTTCATTTAAATCCTTTCCAATTCATATGTTGGAAAATCCTGGTTATATTAAAACCATTGTTCAAAATTATATATATATAAACTCATCTTTGAAAACTCGTTTCAGTCCTTGATCTCTAAAATTTCTTATTTCACTGTTCAGTCAATTTTAATATTTTCGCATCCATACAAAATCGGACATCAAAACCAAATTTAAACATTTAACTGAATACTACATAAATATTCGTTCATATTCTGAATCGAAATGTGACTCAATCAATTACCATATAATTTTATTTATATGGATTCCATACATCGCATGTATTCAAAAATAGTGATAAATAACTATTAAACATTCAGTTCACATTTAGAGTGAAATTTGCAACTGCATAAGCATTAAACAATTAAATAACGCTTATAACAGTCTGTCAATTTATCGGTTGACATAAAACTAAACACAAGGGGGATGTGTGAAGTTATTATCTTCCCCAGACCCGTGTGGGGTTTTCAACCATCAAACAAATATCATTATTTGTATACTTGGGAAATGTGTAAAATTATTGTCCCAATACCCGTGTGGGGTTTACATCACAATCCATGTGAATTTGTCTACAGTTTAATAATAATGGCATTAAAACCGGAAACATCCATCAATCATCAATCAAATATTGCTATCCCAAACAATCAACATATATCCTGTTATAAAAAATAAATAACTATACAAATAATTTGAGTGAGAGAGTTCTCACCATTGGTTTCCACTCCGTCATTCTTTAATTAATGATTTATAAAACGATTTCGTAAGAATCGGGTTGTTGAAATCTGCGAATTAGTGAAACTGACAAGTCACAAACAAAGTCGAAATGGGACGAAACTCGGCCAGGAAAGAGCCTGGATGGATCTAAACTGCTGACCGTGATCTCCATAGATCAATAGTTTGAAAATAAGATTCAGACAACTGAATTTAAAAATCAGACGTCTGAATTAAAAATTCAGAAGTCTGAATTTGCGATTTCCTGAACCATCAAGGATTTAGTTCATTTTTGAACTATTTCAGACGTCTGAATATTTTTGGTCACACATCTGAATTGAAATTCAGACATGTGAATTAAAATTTTCATACATCTGAATTGCTTTGCTTGTTTCATAATTATTTAAAGCAAGTCAGATGTCTAACCCAAAATATTTATACGTCTTAATCTTGAACCAGAGCACAATTTGGCTAGATAATAAGCTCAAAGTGACATCGGCTCATGCTCCAAGGCCTAGGATGTTATGTACATGTAAATGAGGATTCTAAAACTCACCGAGATAGCTCATAACACCAAATTCACATGCACAAACATTCATACAAGAGATTTGCAATGATTTTTGATTATAAATTCCAAAATGACTAAATTCTCTAACCAATGCAATCAAATGCGATATAAACGAATTGTGAAATTTGCCGGGGCGACAACGGAGCTTCATAATACCGCCAAAACAACTTATAGCATATGAATTAGATTGTGTGGATAATTCTAATCCTAATTTTCAATTCAATTGAACATAAACTAATGACCCGAAAAGTCTATACTTATCTAACCAATTCATATGCATATGTTAACCCCAAATGAATACTAAATTACACTTTTACAAGCTAAAAAATTATGGCATAGATGTGAGTTCATGATAACTCACAAAGCTCTCACCTTTGATGGTTAGAAGCAAGAAATTGGTGCAATGACAAGCTAGAAGAACCTCTCTCCCAATATTACTCACGAATCTTCAGTATAAACATGAATGCACAAATTTCCTAGAAGTTCGATTTAGGAAATCATAAGAAATTGAAGAGGAATGGAGTTGGAGAAGATGGAGATGAAGATGGAGGAGCTTACCCTAGTTTTTATGCTTGATTTGAGCTCCAAATGAAAACCCTAGCTTAGATATTTTGATTTCCCATACTCCATTTTCTATTTTTTCTAAGTGCTGGACAGAATAAAGAGGAGAGGGCTGATTTGGGGGTTATATGTGTGGGCTAAGTGAGCTAACCCAAACCCAAACCAAAGCGCCAAATTTCCGAAACTCGAAATATATCGAATTTTATACTTTTCGAACACCTAAATGACATTTCGGACTCAATGGAAGTGGTTTCGAGTCCAAATTTGTCCGTATGTAAAAAGTGATATTTTGGTCATACATCTAATGAAAAAGACCAAATTTCTCCTACTCAGAAGATATCGATGTTTATAGTTTTCGACCACATAAACGACGTTTTGAACTCAATGGAAGTGATTTTGAGTTCAAATTCATCTGTATGCAAAATGTGACTTTTCTACGGGCTATATATACCTTTTAAAAAATATTTAACTTCCATAGCGACTATTCTAAATTTTAATTTAGACATAACTAATAACTTATAAAGTGAAATCCCAATTTCATATACTGGATAAAAAATTATAATTCAAAACATTCCAATGTTTCTTATTTTATCAAATTTTGATTTATATTGAATCCTATACATTCATTCAAAGTTTAAAATCAAATTTTCAAACTACCGCGCCATTTCAAGCTCGTTTTAATTAAAATTTAAATTTAAATGTTCTAACCTCGATTAAAATAAATTTTAAATCGTTTATTCTCAAAATAATTCATTTAAAATGTTTAATTTCGATGAAATTCAATTAAAAATAAAATTTAAATTGGTTCTAAAAATACGGGCTGTTACACAAATTAGCATGGAAAAGGAGGGGACGAGGCAACAACAAAGAAAGAGAAAAACATAAAGATATATTTCAGCCAGATGAGGAAAAAAGAAAGAAGTTTGAAGAGGGGAGTTTGGATGCTACGTTTACGGTTGAGTACTAGGTTCGAATTGTACCAAACCTCATCAAATAGTTAACCATTCCACGTATAAAACTAAACTGTCAACAATTAAGTCAACAAAGGTTGAACATTGACCCTATTAGGTTCGGATTAAAATATTAATCTCTTCGCATTATCTCTTAATATTTGACATGAATCTGAAAAATACTTGTCCTCGTCATGGTGGTATTATAAACCGAAGTAAACTCTGAACCATCTCCAAAGATTTATAGTAGTCTCAATGTAACACCTCGTAATTTTAAAACATGACATAAGAGATAATTAAAGAATAATTAATTTTTTAAAGAAAATTAGGTGAAATGGGTTACTCCATTGCGTTCGTCTCGGAATTTTGCTTGAGATAGAGTTCGACTTTGCGTAAAACGGACATCGTATGAAGAAGTTATGAAGATCGGAAGATTTAAAGTTTAAAGCTGAAAATTTAAAGCTAAAGAACAAGTCAACCCCCCATTTTTCACTAGTCGACCGTTTTTGTACAGAAGTAAAAACGGTCGACCAGTTGAAATTGACCGATCGACCGGTTGGGTCTGCGCGGCCTCCTGATGACGTGGTCTACATGATGACGTGTCCTTCTGGGATTGGCTGGATGACGTGTTTTTCTGGTTTGGATGGTTCAGATGGATCCTAATCTAATCTTAGGGCCCTAATTCACCTAGAGCATCTATAAAATACCCCTAAACCTAACCCTAATCTCATTGTTATTCATCCATGGCGCCTCCATACTGCTCTAGTCTAAATTAACTTAGCCTTTCTTCTTTAACCAAAATCAAATTGGAGATTTAGAGATAGTTCTTCTTCAACAATCAAATAAGAAGATCAAATCTACATCAACTGAGTATAGATTATTCAAGATCTGAATTGCTACAACAACGCCTAATTTTCTAAGAATCCTATTGCTGTGAGTCTATGTTACTTTCACATATAATTAAATTAAAAGTGATTGTGATAAGATTGAAAATTGGATTTTATGAGCATGCTTGTAAGACAAATCATATCAAGTTTGTAAGTCCTTATCTTTCAGATTCATACCCAAATTTCTGTTATCATATGCCAGTTCATATTCCATATGCCAATTGGGTCTACTTTATTGTTCTATGCCGGTTCATATTTCATATGCCTATTTTTATGCCAGTTTTGATGTCATGATTCCCTTCTTCTTTTCCTTTTACTTTATGAGCTTAGGCTAACTTTGAGCCTAACATATTGCGTTGAGATTTGCGTACATTGATTTGTAATTGATTTGTAATCATGTAATTGATTTAATTTATATACATGGAATTATAGGCATGACTTGAATTGGAATTATAAACGCAACTTGAATTGGAAATTGTGGGAAATTGGAATACATGTTATAATTCAGAACTTGAAATTGGGTTTGAATAAAAGAAAGTGATAATGAATGCCTAAGACACGAGGTTAGATTCGAATTGCGGTATAAGCCTGCCCGGAACCGTCCGGCACATCTAGGGACCGCAATTTGGTAATCTAATGTGAGAGGTCAAAGGCAGAAATTAAATGCGTAATAATGCAATGACACGAGGTTAGATTCGGTTTGCTGTATAAGACTGCCCGGAACCGCCCGACATATCCAGCAACCGCAAAACGGCAATCTAATGTGAGAGGCCTTGCAAGATTACGGTTATAATAAATTAATGAACACTTAACCAAGATAAGACATGTGATTAGACATGGGGATGATAAAGGGTTAAGTGGGTGACATGGGTAACATGTGAAATATAATCAAGGCACTTAACCGAGATGAGACATGTAACAAAACATGGGAATAAAAGAAGGTGTTAAGTGAAAAATCTAGTGGGGACCAAGAATACGAAAGAAGCTTGTGCCAAGTGGGTGGACCCCTTTCAACCAGTAACCCATTTAGTATCTATGTGAGCTCGGACTAGGTTGAGGACGGGACACGCTTACGGGGTTGATTGCAAGAGGTCAATAAAGAGTTAGCGGTGGCAACACAAGTCCAATGGAGTCATATTCGTGTGTGGGTCCGGGCTGGTAGGTAAGACGTTGTTGCGTCGTGTAAATATAAGCCATGCCTTTTAGTAGTATCGGGTTGCCACTTTAGGGAGTGATACACCCTACTATGGGACCAGCACGGGTGTAACAATCCGAAAATTTAAAACCAATTTAAAAATTTTATTTTAGCAATTTTAATGGATTTTGAATATTTAAAATGATTTACTTTAAAAAATAACGACTAAAGATTTATTTAAAGAGAAGTTAGAATGAAAATTTTTAATTTAATTACAAAAAGAGTTTAAAATGGCGCAGTAGTTTGAAAAAATGATTTCGAATTTCGACTGAATGTACAGGATTCAAAACAAATCGGATTTTAGTAAAACCAGAAATATTACAATCTGTTTGAAAATATCTTTCAATGAATGTGAAAAATCCAGATTTCATAGTGGCAATAAAAAGTTATGTCTAGTTGAAAATTCTGAAAAGTCACTGTAGAATTTCTATATATTTTAATATATATATATAAAGCCCTTAAAATAGCAATTTTGCAAACGACCTCCGTTTTCGACGAAACCACTTTTGTTGGATCCGGGATGTTGAATTATTGCTAGATTCCAATTTTCATAATTTTTGGAATCAATATGTGAGCGTGGCGAAGTTAAACGTGTTTTGACAGTTCTAGTCAAATTGGATCGACCAATAAATAGCCATTTTTCAAACAGTCTCAAAATTCGACGAAATTAGTTTTGTTAGAAACGTATCTTCAAAACAAAGCTAGAAATAATTTTTCTAGAATTTTTAGAGTCAGTATGTGGCCCCTATAAATTAAAATGTGCGTTTGAATTAAAAATATAATGATTTATATTTTAAATTTAACGGAAACTGATCGTAACGGTCAAACTGGCTTACATGACATATCACATTATGTTCAGAATGGGGGTATTTAGCTAGGGGCGACAGTCGTTGGGTTTCATTTGGGGTTCGAATGAGTAATTCATTATTTTTAGAATTTAATTTAATAAAATAATATTATAATTTATATATAAATAACCCCTTCCTTTGGAGAAACCCTAATTCCCGTTCAATTGAACAGCGCCGCCGAATTCGAGTGGAAGGCCAGAATCGCTCATCCCTTCTCAGTCCAATCTCTCACCATCCACGTTATATTTTGCCAAATTATTAAATGAAAAATGGAAGATCTCTCTGAGCTCTACATGATCAACGGTGGAGATCGTTCTCCATGCCCTCAGTCGCCTGAAATTGGAACTCAAAGTCACGATGTTCGCGCTGGGTTTTATGGCTAGAGGAGCCGCCGAATTGGAGCATGTCATAGGCGTTGGTAGCGCGGGGGGAGGCGGTCAGCATGGTAGTTGCAGATTGGTGCCAGGAGCCTCCTGGTGGCACGCGGTTGGAGGTTGATGATAGGAGAGTGGGTTCGGTTGACGTTTGAAGGAGTTGTACGGGGTAGAGGAAAGAAAAGGAGCAGCCTTTTTTATCAATGTAAAGAAGATTAATTATTAATATTATTTATGAAAACAATGTATAAATGTCCGTATCTTATTCAAATGACTTCATAATTCAGTGATTTCAGTTGAAATGCGATCGTGATGAATTTATCTACAACATGGAACTAACCAGAACAGAAACAGAGCACGCTGGAATTTCAGGAAAATTCAAATCCAATCGTATCAGAAATTCAGAATAGAAACTGACAGAGTGGATCCTAATGTGAGAACTTCTCACTATTATTTTTGTGCAGTTATTTAAATTATTTTGTAACTGCACATATGAATTGTTCCCCGTTGTCTACATACGTTGGATGACTTGTTTGATTGTATTATGATATAGAAATTGATTGTGTTGTCACGTATTGATATTGTTGTATATAAAAATTATTTATATAAAATAAATATATAAATTATTGTGAAATGAAAATAAAATAAATATTCATTTACAAACCGAATAGTTTGTTTTTGTACACTTATTTATCTGATATTTATTGGGACGATAAATTTTACACATCACCCAACTGCACAAATAATAAATATTATTTGTTGTTTGAAAACCCCATACGGGTATTGGGATAATATTTGACATACACTGATCCCAATAATTAGTGGTATGTCAATCGATGGGTTGATAGACTGTATGAGGATTATTTATATATTTTGATGCTTATACAGTTGTAGAATGCACTCTGGATGTTTTATGAATTTTTAGTGATTGCTTATCATTATTATTGCATATATATGATGTTGAAATCCATATAAATAAAATTATATGGTAATTGATTGAGTCTGATTCCAGTTCAGAATTAACGAATATTTTAAAATAATATTCAGTGAATATTGAAATGTGAAGCCCTGTTAAGTAGTTAAACGCCATTTTAACACGAATTGGAATTTTGTCGATTTTATTCATTTTATAATGAATATCGAAATGTGATTTCAAAATCTGATATTTTGAAAATATTATCATTTTAATCTTGAAATGATATGGAATATTCAAATTGGATTTGAATTTGAAAATAAAATTGAAATCGACTTGAAATGAATTTAAATAGAAATGAAATCTATTTGAATTGAAATCAATTTGAAATGAATTTAAATAGAATTGAAATCGTTTTGAAATGAATTTAAATAGAATTGAAATCTATTTGAAATGAATTTAAAACGAATATATATATGGAATATTCAATTTTGATTTGAATTTGAAAATAGAATTGAAATCGATTTGAATCGAAATCGTTTTGAAATGAACTTAAATAGAATTCAAATCGTTTTGAAATGAATTTAAAACAAATTGAAAATGAAATCGATTTGAATTGAAATCGATTTGAAATGAATTTAAAACGAATATATATGGAATATTCAATTTTGATTTGAATTTGAAAATAGAATTGAAATCGATTTGAATTGAAATTGTTTTGAAATGAATTTAAATAGAATTGAAATCATTTTGAAATGAATTTAAAATGAATTGAAATTGAAATTGATTTGAATTGAAATCAATTTGAAATGAATTTAAAATGAATTTATAAGTGAAAATTCAATTTTGATTTGAATGGAAGTGGAAATCGTTTTTGAAACGAATTTAAAATGATATATAAAATTCGTTTTAAATGGAAATCGATTAAATATTATATATATATATATATTATATATTATATATATATACTATAATGGCCTAAGTAGAACGCGCCGCGCAGCGACCGTTCGAGAATTTCGACCATTAACTTCAAATGGACGTTACGGGCGATCCGACCGTCAGATTCTCCTAAAACCAGAACCGTTAGGTTCGTATCACAAAGAGCTTTCCAATGAATATAAGAGATCTGAAATCTAATGGATAGATTTGGAGATATGTCCAAATCAATTTTAGAAAAGGTCGTTATGGACGGAGTTCGGTGGCCGTTATTGGAAACCGACTGTATGGGCAATAATAAAATTACTAAAAATATGGAAAAGTTATGTAAAATCATAATAAATGATTTGGAAATATTTTGGATGAAAAATTCCAGTTTTGAAAAGATAAAAACATATTTTTATCAAAATGAACTGTTTATTAACTAGAATAATTATTTATTTATTTTAAAATAAATATATTGGATTTGAAAATGGTTTTAAAATAACCAGAATTTTCTAATGAATAAATTGGAATGGATTTGAATTGAAATTATCTTCGTAATATTTCGATATTGGATTCCATGTTTATATGGATATTATGGAGGAATTTGGAAGATATATATATCGTTATTCCAATACGATATTTGTTGGTTTCTGAATTTGACATTGAATATAAGCCGATATATTTTCTATTCAGAGCCTTGTATTTGATATCAAATTGGATTGTGGGTTTGTCGTGAATGGTATCTTCAAAAATACTGTTCTTAAACCCAATGGAGTTAAGAAAATTAGAACTAACTGGAGATTAGCTAAGTTGAATGGTTTCATGGGTATTGATCTGATGTTGGTTTCGGCCTTCGAGATTAATACTTAGGGAGTTGTTCTCTTACTAATTTACGGTTGGAGACTGGTGGAATGGAATGTGATTTTGGGGTTTTCGTGAACCGTGTTTTAAACGACATTGGTTCTTTAACCCAGTTAAAGATAAGATTAATTTCTTAGCTTTGAATAATCATTAATATTGATTTTTGGGAAGATTAAAACTAAAAGGAGTTTTAGTGAATCTTTGATTAGATTGAAGAGTGAATGTGATAATTAAAATCATCAATTCAAGAAAATGATCAAAATGGAGTACCACCATTTTACTCCAGGCAATAGCTAAATCTTTAATTAGAATTGAACGTGTAATGGTAATTAATATTTACCGATAACACCATGGTGTTAGATATGGAGTATTACCAGTTTTGCTCCATGGGATGAATAGGTTGAGATTGGGAAATAAAATAAATGATTACTTCGGCGTAGTTTGCTAATCCCGACTAGTTCGAAAAACCTTAATTTGGTTTAAATTGTGAAAAGAATATTTGAATAAAAGAATATTTGAATAAAAGAATATTCTGGAATGGAACGAGGCGTATGAAGTGTTGTTATAGCACTTGATTATAAGATACGCAAGTTATTCGGAAAGGCCGGGTTTAACCCATTCTGAATTACTGATTCGACGATAAGTCGAAGAGATTGAAGACGGTGCAAGACCGATGATCTTCACATCGAATGGATGGGTGCTACTGATGCTCATGATTGGAGTAGCTACCTTGAAGGGGCTAAAGTGGTATCCATCCGGGCGTACTTGTTGATTGTACGAATATGCGAGGGCCTCTCTCCTGTATTGGACGTACGGAACGAGGAATAAGATGCCTCCGGTTTCGTTCAGACCTAGAACGGACTTGTAAATGAATGGTGTGTCTGACATTGGATTTTATTTTGTGCTGATTGATCTCTATTAAATATACGTCTGCTTGGTGAAGGGGAATTTATTCCCTTACTTCACCCTTCTCTGAGACGAACGGGATTAGAGGTTGTATATCGATAGACATCAGTCGCATTGCAAAAATTGCCTAAGTGGAAAATGATCAAGGCTTCTGTTGAAAAGCAGAGTCTTGTGGTTGATAATCAAAGCACATCTTTAATATATCACGACTTTGTGTAGCGTTAATTCGCGAGCCTCACACACCGGTATGGTGGTAAACTGATGGTTAGATCGGTATGCTTTTGAGATGAGGATAGACACCTTAGTGGTGTCATGGATTCGATCGACCGAGGTGAGGGATAAGGCACACCCCCTGATTCCCTGATGGATAGAGTTAGCGGTGTTTTGCATGCTTGCGACGTAAGCCGCGGTAACTTGTTTCCTGGATAGTGCGGATGTGCATTACGGCGTTTTCGCATGCCCGCGACGTAAGCCATTGGGAATTGTACTACGCGATAGATCTTTCGAATCAGGAGCCACCAGTATTGAAATCCAATTTCCAAATACATGACATTTTGGTTTTGATTGTAGAGGCTAGTAATGGCGACATGGTATATGGTACCCATGCCATCTATGATTGATACATTTATATTTGAAGTTGATTTCTTCACTTATAGTAATAATAAAAGATTTGTTTTAAAACGTACCAAGCATATCTGGCTATTATAAGGTAAAACTCTATTCTCTGGCTTGCGTTGCATTTTGTGATGGGACCTGAGTCTTATAATAGCTTCGTTTTTCTTTATTTAGCATTGCGCAGTTTGTTTTAGGCATTGGTTTTCCTGGGGGTAAACCCGTTCCGTGTTATATGGCGTGGTCCCTTGATTTACCTTATTTTAAAGTAAAGTTTTAATAACTGTTTTAGTTCTCACACCAGTCACATGATTGACCTAGAGTTTATTGTTTTAACCTAAACTCTGTGCCCCCTATTTTCCACACGGGTAGCTAGTAGTTTTGGTTTTGCAGATTTATATTCATAGGATCCTGGTTTACAGCTGGATTGATATTCGAAAAGCTCTGTCTCCATATATTCTTTTCAGTTGTGTTTTGTATATATATATATATATATATATATATATTTCCGCTGCGATGTATTTAAATGTAATTTAAATCTCTGATATTTTTCTGATGTATAATATTTATTCAAGCTCTGGAATGAAATGTTCTTCTATCTGTGTTCCGATTTGTCTTGTTCTCAAAGCAATCCGGGCTTTCCATTATGGGGAAGTTTAGGTCACCACATTTGGTATCAGAGCTTTGGTTTATAGAGCTCGAGAACATGACATATTAGAACCGAACGAAAGAATTCATCAGAGATTGGATTAGTAATATCCAATGAGAATAACTCGTTAGAGATAGGATCAGCAGTATCCTAGAACGAGTGTAAATAGTGTTGTTTTCAAAAATAAAAGCAAATTCAGTTTTGAATATTTAAAATATGTTATACGTATTTGAATATTATTTTTATATTGATTTTGGACAATCGAGTATATGGAGATTTTGAACAGGGGTAATTAGGGAGAAGGACAAACTTTGCCGAAAAATTAGGCTGAAGGACACCAAGTTTTATTTTTAGTCTGAAGGACAAACTTTGAACCAAAATTAAGCTGAAGGGAAATGCTAAAATAATTAGCATTATATTCAATTTTTTACACTACGCGAAAATGCTAGTTTTAACTAGCATTATTCAGTTTTACACTGCAGAAAATGCTAATTATATTTAGCATTGTTCTTTAGCCTAATTTTTTTCAAAGTTTGTCCTTCAGCCTAAAAATAAAACTTGGCGTCCTTCAGACTAAATTTTTTCAAAATTTTGTCCTTCTACCTATTTTCCACTTTTGAATATACGCGTAATTAATGTGTATTCGAAGTCTCAAATATACTTGGTAGATATAGAATCACACTCTAATCTCCCGAGGATGATTCTAATGATGCCGTGGCATCATCAGCATTTGTGTTTGAGTTTTGAAAGTGGATATCTATATATTTCCATTGACTGGTGTGAGAACCAAAACTGGATAGGATTTATTGCTGTGATATGCACAAAAAATATGATTTTTACTATGTAAAAGTTATGTGTTTGAAACGATAATCCACTAATTGATTGATGATTGTGTTGTATGATTATTCATTTAAACCAATACATGAATGAAAGGTAAATTTAGCCAAATTGAACCAAATATGGAACTGAATTGAAACTTGGTTGAAATTGCTTGCATATACATGTATATACATTGAACAGGTCATAGCAAGAAGGCTAGAGAAGAGGAATAAAATTGTATGTCCGACAAATAGGTACATATTTATTGTTTTGTTTGGGTTTGGATGATTTTATGAGCCGATTGGCTAGCCGCTTGCCTTTTTCTTTTTCTTTTTCTTTTTGAGATGAGGGGGCATGTGTGGCGGTTTGGGGATTTTCTCGATGCTCCTCATACAAAGGAGGTTATGGCGAAATTTTTTGAAAATTTAGGGTGTTAGCCAAATTTTTGAGAAATTGGAAAATTCTTAGAAACTGAAAAGTTGAAGAATGAAAGCCAGAATGAAAGTTGAGTTGGTTAGTTAAACAACTTTCAGCTCCGTTCCTTTTTTAGGACGAAAAGATTTTAAGTGGGGGAGATTGTAACAACCAGGAAAATCAGAACCAATTTAAAATTTTTATTTTAGCAATTTTAATGGATTCTGAATATTTAAAATGATTTATTTTAAATAATAACGACTAAAGATTTATTTAAATCGAAGTTAGAACGAATTTTTTTAATTTAATTATAAAAGGAGTTTAAAATGGCGCGGTAGTTTGAAAATTCGATTTCAAATTTCAAATGAATATACAGGATTCACAACAAATCGGATTTTAGCAAAACCAGAAATATTAGAATCTGTTTGAAAATATCTTTCCAACGAATGTGGAAAATTCAGATTTCATAGCGGGAATAAAAAGTTATGTCTAGTTGAAAGTTTTGAAAAGTCGCTGTGGAATTTATATATATATATATTAATATATATAAAGCCCTTAAAAATAGCAATTTTGCAAACGACCTCCGTTTTATACGAAACCACTTTTGTCGGATCTGGGATGTTGAATTATTGCTAGATTCCAATTTTCATAATTTTTAAAACCAATATGTGAGCGTGGCGATGTTAAACGTATTTTGACAGTTTTAGTCAAATTGGATCGACCAGAAAATGGCCATTTTTCAAACAGCGTCCAAATTCGACGAACTTAGTTTTGTTAGGACCGTATCATCAATACAAAGCTAGAAATAATTTTTTGGAATTTTTAGAGTTAGTATGTGGCCCCCGTAAATTAAAATGTGCATTTTAATTTAAAATATAATGATTTATATTTTAAATTTAACGGAAACTGATCGTAACGTCGAATTGGCTTGCGAGACATATCCCATTGTGTTCGGAATGGGGGTATTTAGCTTGGGGCGACAGTGCTTGGGTTTCATTTGGGGTTCGAATAAGCAATTCACTTTTTTAGAATTTAATTTAATAAAATAATATTATAATTTATATATAAATAACCCCTTCCTTTGGAGAAACCCTAATTCCCGTTCAATTGAACAGCGCCGCCGAATTCGAGTGGAAGGCCAGAATCGCTCGTCCCTTCTCTGTCCAATCTCTCACCATCAACGCTATATTTTGCCAAATTATTAAATGAAAAATGGAAGTGCTCTCTAGGCTCTACATGACCAACGGTGGAGATCGTTCTCCATACCCTCAATCGCCTGAAATTGGAGCTCAAAGTCACGATGTTCACGCTAGTTTTTAGGGCTAGCAGAGCCACTGAATTGGAGCATGTCACGGGCGTTGGTAGCGCGGGGGGAGGCGGTCAGCGTGGTAGTTGCAGATCGGTGCCAAGAGCCTCCTGGTGGTGCGCGGTTGGAAGTTGATGATAGGAAAGTGGGTTCGGTCGACGTCTGAAGGAGTTATACGGGGTAGAAGAAAGAAAAGGAGCAGCCTTTTTATCAGTGTAAAGAAGATTAATTATTAATAAATTAATATTATTTATGAAATCAATGTATAAATGTCTGTATCTTATTCGAATGACTTCAGAATTCAGTGATTTTAGTTGCAATGCGATTGTGGTGAATTTATCTACAACATGGAACTAACCAAAACAGAAACAGAGCACGCTGGAATTTCAAGAAAATTCAAATCTAATCATATCAAAAATTCAGAATAGAAACTGACGGAGTGGATCCTAATGTGAGAACTTCTCACTATTATTTTTGTATAGTTATTTAAATTATTTTGTAACTGCACATATGAATTGCTCCCCATCGTCCACAGACCATGGACGACTTGTTTGATTGTATTATGATGTAGAAATTGATTGTGATTGTCATGTATTGATATTGTTGTATATAAAAATTATTTATATAAAAGAAATATATAAATTATTGTGAAATGAAAATAAAATAAATGTTCATTTACAAACCAGACGTTTGTTTTTGTACACTTATTTATATGATATTTATTGGGATGATAAATTTTACACATCGCCTAACTACACAAATAATAAACAGTATTTGTTGTTTGAAAACCCCACACGGGTATTGGGATAATATTTGACATACACTGATCCCAATAATTAGTGGTATGTCAATCGATGGGTTGACAGACTGTACGAGCATATATATTTTGGTGCTTATACAGTTGTAGAATGCACTCTAGATGTTGTATGAATTTTTAATGATTGCTTATCATTATTGTTACATATATATGATGTTGAAATCCATATAAATAAAATTATATGGTAATTGCTTGAGTCTGATTCCAGTTCAGAATTAACAAATATTTTAAAATAATATTCTGTGAATATTGAAATGTGAAGCCGTGTTAAGTAGTTAAACGCCATTTTAACACGAACGGGAATTTTGTCGATTTTATTCATTTTATAATGAATATCGAAAAGTGATTTCAAAACTTGATCTTTTGAAAATATTACCATTTTAATATTGAAATGATATGGAATATTCAAATTGGATTTGAATTTGAAAATAAAATTGAAATCGATTTGAAATTAATTTAAATAAAATTGAAATCGATTTGAATTGAAATTGTTTTGAAATGAATTTAAATAGAATTGAAATCATTTTGAAATGAATTTAAATAGAATTGAAATCGATTTGAAATGAATTTAAAACGAATATATATGGAATATTCAATTTTGATTTGAATTTGAAAATAGAATTGAAATCGATTTGAATTGAAACCGTTTTGAAATGAATTTAAATAGAATTGAAATCGTTTTGAAATGAATTTAAAATGAATTGAAATTGAAATCGATTTGAAATGAATTTAAAACGAATATATATATGGAATATTCAATTTTGATTTGAATTTGAAAATAGAATTGAAATCAATTTGAATTGAAATCATTTTGAAATGAATTTAAATAGAACTGAAATCGTTTTGAAATGAATTTAAAACGAATTGAAATTGAAATCGATTTGAAATGAATTTATAAGGGAAAATTCAATTTTGATTTGAATTTGAAATGGAAGTGGAAATCGTTTTTGAAAAGAATTTAAAACAATTAATAAAATTCGTTTTAAATGGAAATCGACGAAAAATAATATATATATATATATATTATAATGGCCTGAATAAAACGCGTCGCGCAGCGACCATTCGCGAATTTCGACCATTAACCTCAAATGAACATTACGGGAGATCAGACCGTCGGATTCTCCTAAAACTAGAACCGTTGGGTTCGTATCAAAAAGTGCTTTCCAATGAATATATGAGATTTGAAATATAACGGATAGATTAGGAGATATGTCCAAATCAATTTCAGAAAAGGTCGCTATGGATGCAGTTCGGTGGCCGTCATTGGAAACCGACTGTACGGGCGATAATAAAATTACTAAAAATATGGAAAAATTATGTAAAATCATAATAAATGATTTGGAAAGATTTTGGATGAAAAATTCCAGTTTTGAAAAGATAAAATTATATTTTTATCGAAATGAACTGGTTATTAACTAGAATAATTAATTATTTATTTTTAAATATATATGTTGGATTTGAAAATGGTTTTAAAATAACCAGAATTTTCCAACGAATAATTTGGAATGGATTTGAATTGAAATTATCTTCGGAATATTTCGATATTGGATTTCATGATTATACGGATATTGTGGAGGAATTTGGAAGATATATATATCGTTATTCCAATACGATATTTGTTGGTTTCAGAATTTGATATTGAATATAAGATGGTATATTTTCTATTCATAGCCTTGTATTTGATATCAAATTGGATTTTGGGTTTGTTGTGAATGGTATCTACAAAAATACTGTTCTTAAACCCAATGGAGTTAAGAAAATTAGAACTAACTGGAGATTAGCTAAGTTGAATGGTTTCCTGGGTATTGATCTGATGTTGGTTTCGGCCTTCGGGATTAATACTTAGGGAGTTGTTCTCTTACTAATTTACAGTTGGAGACTGATGGAATGGAATGTGATTTTGGGTTTATCGTGAACCGTGTTTTAAATGACATTAGTTCTTTAACCCAGTTCAAGATAAGATTAATTTCTTATCTTTGAATAATCATTAATATTGATTTTTGGGAAGATTAAAACTAAATGGAGTTTTAGTGAATCTTTGATTAGATTGAAGAGTGAATGTGATAATTAAAATCATCAATTCAAGAAAATGATCAAAATGGAGTACCACCATTTTACTCCAGGCAATAGCTAAATCTTTAATTAGAATTGAACGTGTAATGGTAATTAATATTTACCGATAACACCATGGTGTTAGATATGGAGTATTACCAGTTTTGCTCCATGGGATGAATAGGTTGAGATTGGGAAATAAAATAAATGATTACTTCGGCGTAGTTTGCTAATCCCGACTAGTTCGAAAAACCTTAATTTGGTTTAAATTGTGAAAAGAATATTTGAATAAAAGAATATTCTGGAATGGAATAAGGCGTATGATGTGTTGTTGTAACACTTGATTATAAGATACGCGAGTTATTCAGAAAGGCCGGGTTTAACCCATTCTGAATAACTGATTCGACGATAAGTCGAAGAGATTGAAGACGGTGCAAGACCGACGATCTTCACATCGAATGGATGGGTGCTACTGATGCTCACGATTGGAGTAGCTACCTTAAAGGGGCTAAAGTGGTAGCCATCCGGACGTACTTGTTGATTGTACGGATATGCGAGGGACTTTCTCCCGTATTGGACATACGGGACGAGGAATAAGGTGCCTCCGGTTTCATTCAGACTTAAAACGGACTTGTAAATGGATGGTGTGTCTGACATTGGATTTTATTCTGTGCTGATTGATCTCTATTAAATATACATCTGCCTGGTGAAGGGGAATTTATTCCCTTACTTCACCCTTCTCTAAGTTGTATGGGATCATAGGTTGTATATCGATAGACATCGGTCGCATGGCGTAAATTGCGCCTGTGGCATGCCTAAGTGGCAAATGATCAAGGCTTCTGTTGAAAAGAAGAGTCTTGTGGTTGATGATCAAAGCACAACTTTAATATAGCACGGCTTTGTGTAGCGTTAATTCGCGAGCCTCACCCACCGGTATGGTGGTAAACTGATGGTTAAATCAGTATGCTTTTGAGATGAGGATAGAAAACTTAGTGGTGTCATGGATTCGGTCGACCGAGGTGAGGGATAGGGCACACCTCCCGATTCCCTGATGGATAGAGTTAGAGGTGTTTTCACATGCCTACGACGTAAGCTGCGGTAACTTGTTTCCTGGATAGTGCGGATGTGCATTACGACGTTTTCGCATGCCTGTGACATAAGCCATTGGGAATTGTACTATGCGGTAGATCTTTCGAATCAGGAGCCACCAGTATGGAAATCCAATTTCCAAATACGTGACATTTCGGTTTTGATTGTAGAGCCAAGTATTGGCGACATGATATATGGTACCCATGCCATCTATGATTGATACATTTATATTTGAAGTTGATTTCTTCACTTATAGTAATAATAAAATATTTGTTTTAAAACGTACCAAGCATATTTGGCTATTATAAGGTAAAAATCTATCCTCCGGCTTGCATTGCATTGTATGATGGGACCTGAGTCTTATAATAGCTTCATTTTTCTTTATTTAGCATTGCGCTGTTTGTTTTAGGCACTGGTTTTCTTGGGGGTAAACCTATTCCGTCTTATGTGGCGTGGTCCCTTGATTTACCTTATTTTAAAGTAAAGTTTTAATAACTTTTTTATTTCTCACACCAGTCACATGACTGACTTGGAGTTTATTGTTTTAACCTAAACTCTGGGTGCCCCTATTTTCCACACGGGCAGCTAGTAATTTGCAGATTTATATTCACAAGATCCTGGTTTACAGCTGGAACGATATTCGGAAAGCTCTATTTCCATATATTCTTTTCAGTTGTGTTTTGTATATATATATATATATATATATATATATACATACTTCCGCTGCGATGTATTTAAATGTAATTTAAATCTCTGATATTTTTCTGATGTATAATATTTATTCATGCTCTGGAATATTCTTGTACTATGATGTAAATTGTTGTAAATAGCAATGAAATGTTCTTCTGTCTGTGTTCCGATTTGTCTTGTTCTCGAAGCAATCCGGGCTTTCCTTTACGGGGAAGTTTGGGTCGCCGCAATGGGTATCTACGAGTTAGGGAGCCGATCGAATGGGGAGGGTAGTGGGTACAACTAGTGGAGATAGGAGCAGGCGGCACATATGACAGCAGCTAGGAGTACACGAAACTACCATCATTATTATTATCATGATTAGTGAGAGGGGTCATCTTTTAGTGTGAAACTAGTATTGGTGCGGTGTAGGAATTATCTTATAGCGATTAGAAGCGCAATCAACGTTATATCTTGTTCATCTTGTTTACCTTGTCATATCTTCTTATGTTACAGTCATCTCTTATATCCAGTTTATGTTCTTATCCTGTTACTTTACTGATTATATTGTTAAAGTCAATAGACTTGCCAAACGTATGTCTGACCCCTTTTTGTTTCGCCTCTTTTCTTTCTCCCTCCCCCCCCCCTCAGGTCCTCGGGGTGGGAATAGTGAAGCTTGACTTGGATTCCTTTTCATCTTGAAGTGCTTGGAAGTGTTGAAAGTAATGTTCAGCTTTATCACTTTCTCATTATGTCTATTTGGAGTGGGATTATGAATTTACTTTTATGTACTCTGATAACAATTTTGTACAAGATGGATATTTGTGTACTTGACTCTAGTATGTGGTTTTGATGTTGTAACCAAACACGTTTTGCTTTTCCGCTGCAATGAAAAATTTTAAATTTTCTTAAGTACCATTTTATATATCTGTCTTGTGATATTTTGTTCTATACTCTTATAATACTCCATGAAAGCTAATGCATTCCCTTAGTGAGTGACATTAATGGACGTGGGGTGTTACACGTGGTATCAGAGCTGAAGGTTACCAAGACAGATAAAAGATTTTGAAAAACCGTTTTCAAAAGCATTTTTAGAAAGAAGTATTTTCAAAAACATGTTTTAAAGAAGGTGTTTTCAAGAGAAAGGTTTATTATGAAAAACATAATCCCCAAAAGCCACATATTTATCTTTCGATTCTCTGTTTTGAATCTTTTTTTTTTTTCATTTTAGCATGTCTGGGATCTTAATCTTCCAGAGGGCATATAGATACCAGGATGGTTCTGAAGGTTTCTGGAGGCTAGGGCTACCGCCGTAGGCCCAGCAGACCTTCCTCCTCCCCCAGCTGCAGCCGTTCCCCCTCCTCCTCCACGTGTAGATGCTTTTTCTAAGATATGCAAAGACTTCTGTGCGAGGGGAGAAGTCGTTTTATGGGACTGAGACGTTTGTTGAGGCTCGAAATTGGCTCAAGGAAGTGGAGGATTTGTTTGGTATCTTTGAAATAGACGATGGAAGGAAGGTTCAGCTAGTTGCTTGGTTGATAAAGGATGATGCTTCCTTTTGGTGGGAAGTAACTTATGGAGGACGCCCAGTGGAGATGTGGATAGACTTCAGACGAAGATTTGAATTGAAATTTTTTTCACAAGCGGAGGAAAGTTTATACATGGAGAGGTTCTTAGCTTTGAAACAAGGGAGTTTGTCTATGAAGGAGTACATTAACAAATTTAACCAGTTAGCAATATTTGGTATGGAATTAGTCAATACACCACATAAGAAGGCTCTGAGATTTGCCAAGGGTCTGAATGAACCATTACACGGGTTGGCTATGTCCCACATTCCTATGGGGGCTACTTTCGAGAAACTTGTTGACATGGCGTTGGTTCATGAAGAGGAGAAAGGTGCCAATGTTGTTAAGGCACACGATAAGAAAGTGGATCCAAAGAAAGCATAATAACAACAAAAGAAAGGTGGTAAGGATAACAAGGGCCAAGGGAAGAAAAGAAGTTTTAATTGTGGAACACCGGACCACTTAAGCAAGGACTGTAGGAAGAAGAAGAAAACGGGTTGCTTCCAATGTGGTGAGGCAGGACATATGATTAAAGACTTCCCAAGGAGGCAAGGACAAGGGCAAGGACAGAGGAAAGGATCTACTTCTGGAGGGCAGGTTCATGCTCTCATGGCACTAGGATAGGAGAGAGGTAGAAACATTTTTGTTGAAAGTTTGATTTTCCTTTTTGATCATCCTGTTCGTTAGTTGAAACACTGCACCTAAATACTAGTTTAGTTATGGATCCCATTGTAGTCTCAAATCCTATTGGGGGTACGGCTCATCTTTCTATGTTATGTCGGGATTTGAGAATATATGTGTATGGCGTTGAGTTCGAATGCAACGCTTATGAGCTTGGCTTCACGAGCTATGGGTTGATTCTAAGAATGGATTGGGTAGCCAGGTATGGTGCCATTTTTGACTGTGAAAAGAGGGTAGTTAGACTGTTGACTGGTTTGGGTAATACTCTCGATATTTCTTGCGACCGTAAGTGTTTTGTTATGCTTAGCTACCGAGAATCTCTTGACAAATCTATTGATGATTTGCAAACTGTTCGAGTAGTCCGTGAGTATGCAGATGTCTTTGAGGAGGTTAGGGGCTTACCTCCAAAACGCGAGATAGATTTTCGTATATATTTGGTGGACGATGCAAAGCCAGTTGCTTTGCATGTGCGCTGCATGGCTCCTAGAGAAAGGAGGGAGCTTAGTAAACAAGTGAAATGTTGCTTGAGAAAGGGTTCATAAGAAGAAGTATCTCGGAGTGGGGTGCTCCAGTTGTTTTTGCCACGAAGGCTGATGGTTCGCTTAGATTGTGCGTAGTCTATATGGAGCTGAATAAGCTCACGAAGAAGAACAGACACCCATTGCCGAGGATATATGATTTGTTGATCAGTTGGTTGGTGCTTTGGTTTTCTCACTTAGCTATAGGATTTCATCAGTTGAGGGTAGCTGAGGATAGTATAGATAAGACTGTTTTTAGGACTCCCAACGGTTTTTTTGAATGGTTCGTCATGCCTTTTGGTTTGACGAATGCACCCGCATATTTCGTAGACTTGATGAGTAGGGTATTTAGGGAATTTCTAAACAAGTTCGTGTTAGTCTTTGTGGATGACATCTTGATATTCTCTAGAAGCGAGGAAGAACATGCCTTACATCTTAGGGAAGTCTTAGAGACTCTTCGAGCATATCAACTTAAAGCTAAGTTATCCAAATGTCATTTTTGGAGAAAGGAAGTGAGGTTCTTAGGGCACGTGGTCTCTAAGGAAGGGTAGCAGTGGATCCCGTGAAGGTGGTAGCAATCCAAAATTGGAAGATTCCTAGGAACGCAACGGAAATAAGAAGTTTTCATGGGTTGGCGGGCTATTACAGAAAGTTCATCAAAAACTTTGAAAAGATATCAGCCCCACTTACATGGTTAACTAAAAAGAATTTGACCTTTTCTTGGGATGTTGACTATGACGATGCTTTCCAACGTTTGAAGAGGGCATTGACGATAGCTCCAGTTTTAGTTTTTCCTAATGAGAGTAAACCGTTCATAGTATACCGATGCTTGTGGGACGGGGCTTGGCGCAGTTTTGATGCAAAAGGGAAGGGTGATATGCTATGGTGGAAGGCAGTTAAAGGCCCATGAGAATAATTACCCTACCCACGACATAGAGTTGGCTGCCATAGTTTTTTCTCTTAAATCTTGGCGTCACTATTTGCTTGGTGAAAGGTTTGAGTTGTATACAGACCATAAGTCACTAAAGTATTTGTTCTCCCAAAAAATTTAAACTTAAGGCAATAAAGGTGGATGGAGTTCTTAAACATCCTACGATTTTGAGATTGCATATACCCCTGGCAAGGTTAACGTTGTAGCTGACGCCTTAGGTAGAAATAAGTTGACTTTGAGTCCTTTGTTTGTCGAGCGGCAGAGTTTAGAGTATATTTCTACCTTTGACTTTAGACCCTCTATTGATTATGTACCCGGTTTATTGGCATCGTTGGAGGTACGACCTACGCTTTTGGGGCAGATAGGTGTGGCACAGCGAGATGACCCACATTTGATAGAGATAGTAGACAAGCTCATAAGAGGGGAGTCTTCGAGCCATCTTAGTAGGTATATTGTTGATGACAAAGGTTGGTCGTGTAGGGATGGGAGACTTTGCGTATCACGAGACGAAAGCTTGAGAAGGACAATCCTTGAAGAAGCACATCGTTCTAAGCTGACCATACATCCCGGTGGAGACAATAGGTATAGGGATATGAAGCAAGTTTTTTTTGGGTCGGAATGAAGAAGGATGTGGCTGAGTTCGTTTCAATATGCTTAGTATGCCGGCAAGTCAAGGCTAAGCAAAAGAAGCCTGGTAGTTTGCTTCACCTTTTAGAGGTTCCACAATGGAAATGGGAAAGTGTTTCCATGGATTTCATCGACGGGTTACCGAGGTCAAGGAAGGGTAATACGGGGATTTGGGTAGTAGTGGATAGACTTACCAAGAGCGCCCATTTTATTCCCGTTAAGAGTAAAAGAACAGCGTCATGGTTAGCATCTGTTTATCTCCGAGAGATAGTTCCTCTACACGGCATACCTTCTAGTATTGTGAGTGATCGAGATCCTATTTTCACTAGTGAGTTTTGGAAGAGCTTGCAAGAGGCGGTAGGAACGCAATGGTGTTTGAGCACCGCTTATCACCCACAGACGAATGGCCAAACAGAAAGAGTGAATCAGATTTTGGAAGATCTTTTGAGGTTATGCATCTTGGACTTTGGAGGGACATGGGAGGAACATCTTCCATTAGTAAAGTTCGCCTACAACAACAGCTATCAGACTAGTATTGGCATGGCACCTTTTGAGGCTATATATGGACGACCTTGCCGATAACCTACTTGTTGGTGGGAATCTATGGATAAGATTTTGCTTGGGCCCGAGATGATTAGGGAAACTTCAGAAAAGATAGACTTGATTCGAATACGCATGAAGACGGCACAGGACCGGCAAAAGTCATATGTTGATAAGAGAAGGACCGATCTTGAGTTCAGTGTTGGAGACATAGTCTTTATTAAAGTATCACAGTTGAGGAATGTAGTGCGTTTTGGGTCTATAAGGAAATTGGAACCAAGGTTCGTAGGGCCATTCCCCATTATAGAACGAATTGGACAGATGGACTACAGAGTGAAGTTGCCCGAGAAGCTCAGTGGTGTTCATGATGTATTTCATGTGTCGCATTTGCAGAAGTTTTTACATGGTACCGTGGAAGTAGTAGAGCCGAGCATGCTTACGGAAGTGGAAGTGGAGCGAGATGCCACGATTAGACGAGCTCGTACATGCATCCTTGGATTGGAGGTCAAGAAATTACGCAACTGAGAGGTCAAGTTGGTTAAAGTCCAATTGGGAGATGATCAAGGAGACGTGACTTGGGAGACTGAAGACAAGATACGCGTGTCGTACCCTTTCCTTTTTTAGGGTATGTTCTTAACTTCTCCTTTTTCTACCGCTTTGTTTATACTTGTTCTACCATTTAGTGTATCCTCTCGATTATATCTTCGATCATTAGGTAGAAAATCCTACGGTTGTAAACATGTGTTTGAGACATGTTATGTTTGGTGGATGCAAGTGGATGTAAGTGTTTGCTAGTGGTTGCTAGTGGTTGCTCGTGGATGCATTCACACATACATTAGGCACTAGATCGGCTCAATCACTTTCATATTGCATGAGTGTGCATATTTAAATTAATGAATGTATATTGAATGTGTTATATGTGGATGTTGCATTTAAGTGAATGGTTGTGCACTCATATAGAAGTTATAAAGTGCGTTAGGAATGATTACATACATGTTGGACTCATGGCACTAACATAATTCGCATTAAGGAGGTCAATTGAATCAGTAGACCGCCTGATCTTTGCATTAGATAAGGAACAAATACACACACTTTTGCATATGTTCATATATCATTAGAAATCTTTTAAGGACAATGGATGCTTGTGGATGATGGATGGGTAAGTGGATGATTGGATGGTAGGATACATTCTTCTTAACTTGAAGATTTTGGGGACAAAATCCTTTAAGGAGGGGAGAATCTAACACCCCGTAATTTTAAAACATGACATAAGAGATAATTAAAGAATAATTAATTTTTAAAATAAGAATTAGGCGAAACAGGTTACGTCATTGCGTTCGTCTCGGAATTCTGCTTGAGATAGAGTCTGAGTTTGCGTAAAACGGACATCGTATGAAGAAGTTATGAAGATCGGAAGATTTAAAGTTTAAAGCTGAAAATTTAAAGCTGAAGAACAAGTCGACCGCCCATTTTTCACCAGTCGATTGTTTATGGACAGAAGTAAAAATAGTTAACCGGTTGAAATTGGCCGGTCGACCGGTTGGGTCTGGGCAGCCTCCTGGTGACGTGGTCTGGATGATGACGTGTCCTTCTGGGATTAGCTGGATGACGCGTTTTTTGGTTTGGATGGTTCAGATGGATCATAATCTAATCTAAGGGTCCTAATTCACCTAAAGCATCTATAAAATACCCCTAAACCTAGTCTCACTGTTATTCATCCATGGTGCCTCCATGCTGCTCTAGTCTAAATTAACCTAGCCTTTCTTCTCCAACCAAAATCAAAGTAGAGATTTAGAGATAGTTCTTCTTCAACAATCAAATTAGAAGATCAAATCTACATCAATCAAGTAGAGATTATTCAAGATCAAAATTGCTACAACAACGCTTAATTTTCTGTTGGCTAGCTTTTGGATCAAGCCACTAAGACTCATACACAAAGACAGTATAAAGCCTCACTCACCAAGCCACTGGAGACCCGATCGCGATCGCCCTGTTTTCAACGGCTCGTGATGCTGGTACCACGACCCCCAATCGTGACCACTTATAGCGACCCGATCTGCCCACTCCGGTGCTCCACGATCTGCTATTCATGGCCAAAGAATGGAAGCAGCGAACTAGTCTTCCACGACTAGAAAGGCCCGGACCTCCTGACATTTGTCCATAACGGACATTTTGACCATTTCGCCATCCACTCACGAACCAGTCCAAGATCATTGGGATTTCTGCCACGTATGACCACGATCCGCCTGCAAATATCACCTATAAATAGCCTATCACTTGGCATTTTGGAGGATCTTTTTTGGCAGTTTAGAGTGTTGTTTCCACCATTGCTTCTATTCTATTATCTCTTATCAGTCTTAGTTCGAAATTATTGAGTGAATCACCGTTGTAAAAGTGAGATTGAGGGAGAAATCATTGGTTGTACTTGAATCTCACGTATAATCATAGATATAAAGTGGACATAGGCTCATTAACGTCGAACCACTATGAATCTTGTGTGTTTTCTATGTTTTTCTTGCAATTCTAGATATTAATCTCTGCTTATTCAGACAATTTGGGTGTTAGAGCCATTTTTGGATCTAACATTTTGGTGCTTTCACTGAGAATTGAAGTCTCAGCATACCGGGTTATCGCTCTATTGTTTGGATACTCAAGTCCGAAGAAGATAGTCCAAACCATCACTGTTTTGATTTTTGAAGAACTCAACAAACTCAAAGTATCATGGCTGGAAAGAAATCCAAGAATGCATGAGCTTCGCAAGCCGGTGAAGCTACGAACAAAGCTCACGAAGATAGCATTCAAGAGCAGGTCGACGTGGACTCTCCGGATCATGGTGAGGAGGGGGCGACCCGACCCGGTGGTGGTAACACGATTCGAGTGGCTGAGGGTGTAACGACTCGATCCCAGGACAACGCCACCATCCCCCTACTAGCATAACCACGATCCGACCTCAGGGGACCACCACGAGCCGACGCCAAGAGGGTACCACGAGCCATCAGCATAGGGCGGCCACGACCCGAAATGATAATCGGACCACTACTCGACCTGGGAAGGAAATTATGGCTCGTTCCGCTCATGCTGGTACTTCTACTCCACCTAGATCGGGTTCCTTGTGTATAAGAGAGGATGTTGATGACCAGTTTAACCCCTCTGCCCCAGCTACTGAAGGAGATCTCTCTCGCATCATTGAAACGTTGGATAGGACGAATGATGAATTGGCAGCACAAAAACAAGAAAGCTCCTTGTTGCGACAGAATATCACTGCCTTGGACAAGCATATTGATGATCTCCAAAGGCAGAGGACACCCCCACCAGTCCATCCTTTTACCCTAGAATACTCATCCTTGTCCGAAGAGCCTCAAAGAAACCGGTGATGGCCCCCATTAGAAAGGGCTGAGAACATAGAGCAGCTTCGATTTGGGTCACTTCCTTCTCGAGAAGAAGAGGCGCTTAATCAGGGAACTAATAACCGTAACTTAAATGAGCCCGCTCTACTACCTAGGAATGGAGATATTGTTGACCCTGCTCAGAATCAACCCATTCCTCCCGCTCGTCGCGTGATTGACCGCGGTAATAGGGGCAAGGGAGTTCTGCTCAGGCCCCAGACTTTACAGCAGTACGTCAAAGAAATGCCGGAGGGGCCCATAGGGCAAGAAGTGCTGATCCTGAATCTACCCTGACCCATGCAGATGTTAAAGCCATGATCAGAAAAATGACAGTAGAAAGTCGCGGACAAAGGAATGAAGATTGGGGTATAGGCTGCAGCCATACGCCCTTCACGGATGACATATTGGAGGTCCAATTCCCAGGGAAATTTAACATCCCACCTATGAACCGTTATGCAGGAAGGGCGGATCTAGTCCAGCACCTAATGAGATATTCATGGTACATGAATGCAGCTGCCGCCTCCGACGCTTTAAAGTGTAAGGTATTCTCGATATTTCTGGAGGATACGGCGTTAATGCGGTTTACTCGTTTACCAGCGCGATCGATCACCAGTTTCAGGGAATTAAGTGAACAGTTCGTGAATCAGTTCCGGCTGCATACCCAGAGATCTAAGAATGTCACCGAATTATCCCTCATTAAGCAACACCCAAACGAATCTTTGAGATCCTATCTAGATCGCTTTAATCTAGCAGTTGCAGAGGTTAGAGATCCCCATGAACAAACTATTTTGATGGCCTTGATCGACAGAGTGGATAAGGATACAGAGTTAGGAAGATACTTGGCTGGCAAGCCACCGCTGACCAGGGAAATATTTTATGAAAAAGCCATCATCCGCCTGCGTCAAGAAGAAATCTACGCTAACCGAAAGAGGAAGCCCGCTGACAAGGAAGATATACAGAGTAATGTGTCTATCAAACAAACTAGGGACAGCTCTGGAAAGGTGGAAGTGAACGTAGGGAATAAAAACCAGGGGAATGGTCGTCAATCTGGGAACGGTAGCAAGAGGAGGAATCAAGGAAATAACTCACAGAAGAGGCCTCGATATCGGCCATTCAAGAATTCCACCCCATTAAATGATACCTTATAAAATATCTTTATGGATACTTACAACGTCCTCCAGTATAAGAGGCCCACACCTAGGGATTCTACAGAGAAAGAACGAGAGTCGAGGAAGTTCTTTCTTTTCCATCAAACCTACGGACACTCCACCAACGAATCCCGACATTTGAGGGATGTTGTTGAGAAGTTACTTCGTGAGGGAAAGTTGGATGAGTATAAGATTATGCTGAGAGCTGGACAACCCCTGAATCAAAATCAACCTGCCACCAGACCTACCGCTCAACAGAAAGGAAAGAACATTGTCATTAACTCTATAGTAGGAGGACCTCATCCTGCTGGACACAGCTTTAGGGCAATGGATCAATATGTGAATGCAGCCAAACATCTTGAGGTAGGTAATCCTGAAGTTGTAGCCCCGGTGAAACAACAAAAAACTATGTTCGATGATGGCATCTTTCGCGACAAAGATAACGTTGGAATTCATTCCCCCACTGAGGACCCTCTGGTGATCACCGCAAATATTGGCCCTGCATTAGTCCACAAAGTTTTGGTGGATAACGGAAGTTCAGTAAATATACTCTTCAAAAAAGCATTCAATCAGATGCAATTGGAATCGAAAGATTTGAAGCCCTGTGATGGATGGATAAGCGGCTTCAATGGAGCCTCAACATCCCCGATCGGATATGTAGATTTACCAGTCACTCTGGGAAAGGGAGATCGCCGGAGAGTGAGAATCCTCACATTTGTAGTGTTGGACATTGAGTCGTCTTATAACGATTTCCTGAGCCGACCGGCCCTAGCAGAATTCAGGGCCTGTATTGCGCCCTGGTGCCTATTGTTAAAATTCCCGACAAATGCAGGAGTGGGAGTAGTTAGGGGCAATCATGTCGCAGGAAGAGCTTGCTATATATCAGAATTGAAATTGTTACTCAACGGATTAAATATTGGCCCAAAGGGTACTTCTCCGCCTGCAAAAAAGGATACAGCATAGCAATTAAAGACAATTCCAAGGGAGCCGCCAAAGGAACTACCCGAGGATATAGATCCTAGAGAGGACGAGGAACCCGAGGGAAGAATGGCGACTCCTAACGAAACAACTGAGGACGTTTTGATCGATGATAATGACCCAACGAATATCTTAAAGATCAGGTCCCAATTGGGCCCTGTTCGTGCAAAGGAACTGACCAACTTTCTTAAGGCCAACCTGGATGTGTTTGCCTGGACTCATGCTGATATGTGTGGCATATCTCTGTCAATCATGCGCCATTCACTGAGTATTAATCCGAAGTATCCACCTGTCAAGCAGAAAAGGCGAATGTTGGGCACAGAGTGGTCGGCTACCTTAAAAGAAGAAGTTGAGGAGCAACGGGTTTGTCAGAGACTCGACTTACCTGGATTGGATTTCAAATCCGGTTTGGGTAAAAAAGGCCAACGGAAAATGGCATACATGTATCGATTTCTCCGACTTGAACAAGGCTTGCCCGAAGGATAGCTTTCCACTTCCTAGAATTGACCAATTGGTGGATTCAACAGAAGGTCACGAACTCCTCTCCTTTATGGATGCCTATTCTGGATATAACCAAATCCCCATGCATGTTCCGGATCAGGAGCATACCAGCTTTATCACAGATTTGGGATTATACAGCTACGTGGTGATGCCTTTCGGCCTAAAGAACACCGAAGCGACTTACCAAAGGCTGGTAAACAGAATGTTTTATAACCAGATCGGGAAGAAGATGGAGGTATACGTAGATGGTATGCTAGTAAAGTCTAGACAGTCAATGAACCACACTGCTGATCTAGCTGAAATGTTTGATATACTCAGGCGATATGGAATGAAGCTCAACCCTTTGAAGTGTTCATTTGGAGTTGCTTCTGGGAAGTTTTTAGGTTTTATTGTTAGTTCGCATGGAATTGAGATCAATCCAAATTAAATTACAGCAATCCGAAACATTCAGGAACCAAGGCAAATCAAAGATGTGCAGAGTCTCGCTGGAAAAGTAGCTGCGTTGAGTAGATTCATCTCAAAAGCTACAGATAAATGCATTCCATTCTTCGATCTGATCAAGAGAGGCAAGTGCAACTTTACATGGACTCCTGATTGCGTGGAAGCGTTTCAGAACCTATTGGATCATTTGAAAAAAAACCGATATTGTCTAAGCCAGTGGAATAGGAGGATTTGTTCGTATACTTGGCAGTATCGTCCCACGCCATAAGTTCAGCCTTGGTAAGAGAAGAGGATAAAGTTCAAAGGCCTGTGTATTACGTAAGCAAGAAGTTAGCGGCTGTAGAGCGAAATTATCCAAAGATAGAAAAGCTTGCATATAGCCTGCTAATCGCATCAAGGAAACTTCGTCATTATTTTCAGGCTCATCCCATTACAGTATATACGGATCATCCGCTAAGACAAGTATTACAAAAACCCGAGGCGTCGGGAAGGCTATTGAAATGAAATATTGAGTTGAGTCAGTTTGACCTAAACTTCCAGCCCCGAAGATTGATAAGGGGGCAAGTACTAGCAGACTTTATAGTAGAATTTACCATCCCTGAAGATAATAAAGTAAGTGAAGAAATTGGTACTCCAAAACAACTCCTTGACCCTAAAGTATGGAGACTATATACTGAAGGAGCCAGGAAAGATAGAAGATCAGGTGCAGGAATTGTATTGGAAACCCCCAAAAAACAATCAATATATTATGCTCTGAGTTTGGAGTTCCACGCCACGAACAACGATTCGAAATATGAAGCCCTGATCGTCGGGCTTAGGCTTTCCAAGGAGCTGGGAATAACAAAGTTAGGTATCTTCTATGATTCGAAGATAGTTGTGAATCAGGTCAATGGAGAATTCCAAGCTAAAAGGCCGAGACTGGTGTCATATCTAAAGAAAGTAAAGGAAATGTTGAGTAGCTTAGAACATTATAGCATTACACACATCCCTTGATCGGAGAATCAGAGGGCCGATAAGCTAGCCAAAATGGCTAGTTCTGATATCCCCGAGGACATGTAGATGGTCCCAGTAGAAACATTTCAGACTCCAAGCATCGATCAGATGGAATTGATCCTGTGTTGGAGACTGAGCCAGAAAGGGAGTCATGGATGACACCCTTGAAGAATTTCCTAGTCAATGGGACACTCCCAATCAAGAAAAGTGAGAAACGTGTCGTGATTCGAAAAGCTTCGCGATATGTCATGCAAGGTGAAGTTCTATATCGGCAAGGATTCTCGATGCCGCTCCTCCGGTGTATAGCCCATGACGATATTGAAAGGGTATTAAAAGAAGTTCACGAAGGAGAATGCGGCAACCCCACTGGAGGACAAACACTGGCAAAGAAGATACTGCGATATGGGTATTTTTGGCCCACTGTAAATAAGGATGCAGCTAAGTATGCTCGACACTGCGACTCATGCCAGAAATTCTCAAAGGTCTCTAGGGCACTTCCTAACCAATTAAAGACAATGTTGAGTCCGTGGCCTTTCGCGGCGTGGGGAGTTGATATTATCAGAAGTCTCCCCCTAGCGAAGAGTGGAGCAAAGTTTGCTATAGTGGACATTGATTACTTTACAAAATGGGTTGAAGCAGAAGCGCTGACAACGATTTCAACCAAGAAGGTGATCAACTTCGCTGTGAGAAATATCATATATCGGTTTGGAATCCCGAAAGTCATCATAACTGATAATGGAACCCAATTCGACAGCTCTGAGTTCCGAGATTTTTGTCAAAGATACCATATCGAGAAGAGGTTCACGGTTGTGGCACACCCACAGTCAAATGGGCAGGTAGAAGCGGAAAACAAGGTGATCAATTCCATTTTGAAAAAGCAACTGAAGCGGGCAAGGCCATGTGGGTCGATGAGCTACCTTTGGCTTTGTGGGCTTACCGAACAACTTTCAAATCAGCTATCGGGCATACTCCTTTCTCCCTTGCTTTTGGGTCGGAAGCAGTCATCCCGGTAGAGCTAGAAGTACCATCCCACAGGGTCACTTATTACGACCCAATGACTAATAACAAGCTGCTTCTCGAATCCCTGGATATGGTAGAGGAAAAGAGAGACGAAGCGAACCTACGTGCCTTGAGGTATATGCAGCAAGTTGCTCGGTATTACAACAAAAGAGTCCAAGATCGAACCTTTGAACCTGGAGACTTGGTTCTAAAGCATGTCTTTCCACCCCCAGTGCATTTGGGACCAAAGTGGGAAGGACCTTATGCCATCCTACGGAGGCTTGATAATGGATCCTTCAAGCTAACGGCCATGGACGGAATTGAAATCCCCAGAGTGTGGAATGCCCAGCATTTGCGGCACTATTTGACATGAAAATTATCATTCTTATTCTTTTGTTTGTAGGACCATGTAATAAGGCTTGACTTTCCTAAAACAGTCCAGTTATATGAAAAAAAAGATTATAAAGTGGACGTAGGTCATGATTCGACCGAACCACTATAAAATATCGTGTGTCATTTACTTTTATCGCACCTTTACTTACTATATTATTACTCATGAATTATCGTAAACTGTGTAATCACTAACAATATGCAGGGTATCGAGAAGGCGATAAAGTAAACAACACAATCATCGAAGCTCTACTTCTCAAGACCTGAGAAGAAGTACATAGGACAAGGAAACAAATTGTCCGAGAGAAATTAAGGTGCACCATGATTTTAAAGACTGTCTCGACTAACACTCTACCCTTGGTATTCGACGAGAGAGCATAAAGGCGCTGGAGACTCGGCGCTGCAAAAGAACTCCTACCCCGCTGAAGGATCGGGGAACAAACTGAAAGCTGAGTTCGAACTCTATCCTGGGCATACGACAGGAGAGTATAAAGACGTTTTAACTATATGCCGCATAAGGGCTCCTATCCCGCTGCAGGATCGGGAACGAGAATGAAACCTGAGCCCGACCCCTCATTTTCGGACATGGAGGGCAACCAGAGTGTGACTCTAATCAATCCTCAATAAGCCCTGGTCAGGCATTATAATGATGATTGATTGGGGGCATATTCATACAACACTTCGCATTTGTGTATACTTCACATTTACTTAGCACACAAACTTTTCAAAGATTATCATCTATGACTTCAATGCAAGTTGTGATTGTCAACATTACTTATGATTATATTTAATGTCTGTGATTTAGAATGATAAACTTTGCAGATATTATAAACTTGCAGGTATGCGAAGATACAAAAGAAACAGATTTTCATTTACTAAGTGCGGAATTACAAGATAAAGCTAAGTAAAAGGCGAGGGCCATACTCGCGGCTACATCCTAAGGCCAGTGGAAATACTAAAAAGAAAGGCATAATTAAACTAGCACTATTTGGGCTTCAGGGATGACCTCATCCTCTTCTCCTTCTTTTTCTTCCCTGTTTCCTCCTTGTCAACATCGGCTTTATCATGCTCTTTCCTCTTCTTTTTGTCGGAAGGAGGATCCACCGGAAGGTTGGTAGACTAGCTTGTAAGCTGCGAAGTTATCGACTTAAAGGAGAACTTTATGATCAACCCTGTTTTGGGATCAGCAGCAGTGATAGGAGGCACATTTAGAGGCTATTGTTCCTCTATTTTCAAAGCCAATTACTTATCCCTCCTCACTTTCATCTCGGCCAAAGTCTCACGCTCAGGATCTTTGGTTTCTCCCATGATATCTATCTCCTCCTCTTCATCCTTGTGGCCGTCATCAATATCACCCAAGGCCCCAATAATTTCAGCATCTTTTGGGGCACCCTTGCTGGAAGCTTCAATGGTTTCCTTAGTTATCTCAGTTTCGGGTTGCTTTGGACCTTCAGGAGTGACCTCTATGACTGGAGGCACACCAACCTTCTCGACATCCACGGGCTTCTCTGTAACCTCCTCGATAGACCTGACACGTACATTATGAGAAGCAATAGCTATTAGTTCAGGAGAAAGTAAGGTCATCCCAATTGACTGCTCTGTATCGTGACGATAAGTTATAACGGCTCTGAAAAACTGTGGAGAAAATGTGGAGATACCTTCCGCTGATCCTCCAGCCGAAGCCGCAGTGGAAGCCTCAATGGCAGGAGGGACTGGAATTCCGGAGATAAAGGGATCGTCGGGATTATATTCCTCAACATCAGAAGTTTTAGGCTCCGGTGCTGAACTGGATCCTTCACCGGTTTTGATTTTGCCCTTGAGATTGGTTTTTTATTTATCCATGGCCTCTTGAATCATACGTCTACCTTCTGCCAAGGCCTCAGGCTCTCCACCCTTAAGGAAAGTTTCCATAAGTTTTCTTTCGTCGGTCTCATTAACCCCTAACCACTGCTTCTCTCCATCAACTATCATATCCCAGACATTAGCCAGAGTGATGTTATAATATTGGATCTAAGAGATGTCTCGGGTGCGGATAACCTGGGCAAAAAAGTCCATAAGCAGCTCCTCAAACCCTTCAGTATCCTTCTCGGCTGCAACAAGACAAATAGTTACAGTGGAGGCCGACTCAAGAGCAGCACTGGTATTACTCCCGGCAAGAGCTGCCCATTCTTCGGCATGGGCGAGTCTATCGTTCAAGCTTGTTCTCTTCTCTTCCCAAGCGGCCCTCTCTGTAGCAAATCGATCTTGCATAGCTTTTAGTTCAGCATTAGCAAGTTTTAGGTCCTCTACCTCCTTCTTCAAGGCCATGCGCTCTTGACTATTTGAATCAAGTTCGAGGTGGAAGCATTTTGTGGCATTTTCTAGCTCAGTCTTAAAGTTGTTAGCATCCCACTGAGTTATCGCAAGAAGGGCTTGTGTATCCTCAAGATCTTTTATTGCTTTATTCCTGGCCCTGGTATCATTATCAATTTTTACCCTCGCCCTAGCCACATCCGTCTCTAAGGTACGGATAACATCCGAAAGATTCTTAGCATGTTTTTTCATCATCCTATATTGCTTGGCTACATGGGCGACGCGTCCCATAACTTCGTCATCCCAATCCTCAGGAACCGGCTCTAGTTCTGGGACGAAGACCATCCTCTCAAAATAGATTTTTGGAAATTGCTTATGCAAGCGCTCCAGTTTTGCCTTATAGTCAGGAGCCAGGACCACTTCTTGCGTAGTAGAGGACTCTAAATGTTGTTGACCCGAAGAAAAGAGAGCTGCTTTCTCTTGCTATTTACCTTTGCTTGGTTCCTTTTGTTTGCCTTTGGGATCACGAGGCTTTTTAGAAGATTTGCCGTGGGGATGTAAGCCTTTTGGAGGAGTTGGAACCTTAGGACTTCCCAAGATCCTGCTTAGAAGGAGAGCGAGAGCGAGAGCGTGGAGACTTCCCAAGATCCTGCTTAGAAGGAGAGCGAGAGTGTGGAGACTGAGGTTGATAGGAATCAGAACGTCTTTGACTATCCCACCCACGACTACCACTGCGGTCATGCTCGGACATGGAAGAAAGCCTGGGAGTACTCTCGCGAAGAGCTCGGTAAGAATAAGAATGAAAAAGAGACATATTTCTTACAAAGAATAGTAAACGGAAATCAAGATCACGAATATGATTAATGTAAATGTGTTGTGATAAGTGGTGCATGTGGTGTATGTGTGTCTTTGCATAATCCCCCTAACAGACCAGGGCCTAAAGCTTGGCCTGTCTGTGCAGTCTCTTTGCCTTTTATAGGAGAGGTTTCCCCCTCAGTGGTAGTAAAGAATGGTTCCCCTCCAAAATCTCCGGAAGTGTAGAGGTCGTCCGGCAAGGGAATCTTTTCTAAACCCACACGTATTTGCTTATCTGTTAACGAGGGTTCGAGTGGTGGTGGAGTCTTAGCGGGAGACTGTCACTTAGAGGAAGGGTTATCGTCCGGCTCACTGACCCGAGTATCACCCTCTTTGTACATATTTAAATCCTCGTCATCTTGATCGGTCAGAGGTGAAGGACTTTTAGGAATTTCAACAACTTTTGCAGCTTCTGTGGGCCTTTCTCCCCCAGCCGGGGGCATGCTGCTAGACTCCCCGGCAGCAGGGGGCACATATTTATAAGGCTTACCACCCAAACCAAGCCCAAACCTCATATCCAAAAGGCGGTGCTTGTGAAGATTCTCGTCAATGATACATCTCTTGATTTTTAAGAAATCGGATGTTCATATGAGCATGCGGGACAGTCGATCATCATATACCGAGCCTTCCGTTTTCGAGAAAATGCGATCTGCATAGAGAAAAGAAACATGTTAGCGCTTTGATTATGTAATTATGTCATGCATCTAGAGACCTAGGGCTTACTTGACTTTAGCCACTTCGCACACCCGGCCTGGTGTTTTATGTAGAACCAATCAGCTTTGGGATCCCCTATGTTGTTGTGACCCTCCGATAAAACCTTCCTGTTGGCCACCGATTCAAAGAAAGTGAAGTTTGGAGTCGCTGTGGAATGGTGTTTGAAGAGATAACATAATTTTAAGTCCCTAAATGTGAGCTCAGTCTGTAGAATCTCTGCATATGAAACACATAGTGTATAAAGCCGTGTACACGTTTGGATGAAGTCGCATAGGGGAAATGCATAATCGTCTTAAGGTCTCAACAACGATTGGTGGAAATGGAGGAATAGCGCCTACCCAGCACATTAGCCTACTGACGGTCATGTACCCTGGTGGGACAGAATGAGGCCTATCCTCGCTTCCTGGAGTCTTAACATCGTTCCAAGGGATCCCGTGTCTCAAACATATTTTCTTAAGCTTTATGTCGTCTAATTTGGAAACTAGGGAATCAGTGAGATTCTTTTTCTCAACTTCCTCAACACCGGGAATTTCATCAGGAGCTTGATCATCTTCTTCTTCCTCCTCCTCAAGCGATGTACTCTCAAAAGAATTCAACTCTGTATTTGTCTCATATTCGGAGTCAGAATTACTCCAATCTGAGCCTGACGGAAGAATGTCAGAATTGTGAAATTTTGAAGACTTCAGGTCTGCTCTCATTTCGGATATTCTTGAGGAACGTCTATCTGACATAGCTGTTTTGGCGAGTAAACATGAAGGATTAGGATGCAGTTACCCGTGAACCCTGTGCATGTGCAAGTACTGGTATGTGCAAAGTGTGCATAATGTTGGAAAATAAAATCACAAAGTGAATTGGATAAGCGTAATAAGTATGTTGTAAAGTCATGCTATTGTTCAATCCGAAAAGTTCATCTTGAAGGCTCTAACCTAACTGTCCACTGATATATATTGCACAAGTGTTCTTTAGCTAATATATGCATGGGACCGTTAATAAAGTTGGTTCGTTGAAGTCTCGGGAATCGGATCGTAGTACGGATGCCAGTCCTTGGGACAGGGATCGGGTCGTGGGTGTCATATCGCTGATAAGCTACGCCAGTGAGGGAGCATCGACTCGTGAATTATGCTATGGATCATGGAACGATCCGGCTCGTGACAATTCCCCTTTAACCAAATGGCTCGTGGAAAAGACCCCCGATCCGTTCCACTCCATGACTCCATAAGCCAGCACTCCCCCAACGATTCATGACCCAATCCGCTATTCACACCAACTCCATCTCACTTTCCTCTATCCCACTGTCACCACGACCCGAGTGGTAACCCCTTTTACGAGACGCCCTGCTCTTTTACATCTTCTTCCTCATCGTTTCCCTCTTTTCCATTCATAAATACATGAACCCGTTACCACTGTCGCCAAACCCAAAGCTCTCACCGTCGCTATCACCATATTAATATAAATTTAAGGGAAATAAAGAGGCACGGAAAAGAAACCAAACAAAATGGGAAGTAAGCCTAGCGCCGTTACCTTTCAACTATAAGAAAATCTTGTTTTTTGGAAAGCTGAATTACAGTTTTTGCGGGAAAATTGGGGCGGCTGCAACGAAAGAGAGAAGGGTAGTAAGAGGGAGGCGGCTAGATTATATAAATAGTTTGGTGACCGTTCGTCTCCCCAAGTTTGTCCTATTCGGATCCACGAAAAATACTTGGATCACGAAAGCTCACGGAGGCCCATCGTAGTACAGCAGACGACCCACTCGAACATGGACTCGTTGTGACCATCCCGATCGCGCCATATCACAACAACCCGAGTTTTAAAAAAAAGGAAGGAAGGAAAGAGAAAACTTACTTGATGGGTCGATGGCGATGTCTTCTGAAATCCAAGAGATAAAGATTACCCGATGAACAAAGAAATGATTGATGATTTAATCCGGTATTTATACCAGTCAAAGAACGCGACTTCCTGAAGCAGTACGACGTTTCAGACAAACACGATTTTTGATTCACATCATTTCATAAAAAGATAGCTCAGTAATTTCGAAGCATGTTCCCTATCCGATAAAACATACTTCGAGGGGGAAAAATGTTGGCTAGCTTTTGGATCAAGACACCAAGACTCATACACAAAGACAGTATGGAGCCTCACTCACCAAACCACTGGAGACCCGATCGCGATTGCCCCGTTTTCAAAGGCTCGTGATGCTGGTACCACAACCCCCGATCGTGATCACTTACAGCGACCCGATCCGCCCACTCCAGTGCTCCACGATCTGCTCCTCACGGCCAAAGAATGGAAGCAGCGAACAAGTCTTCCACGACTCGAAAGGCCTAGACCTCCTAACATCTGTCCATAATGGCCATTTTGACCATTTCTCCATCCACTCACGAACCAGTCCAAGATCATCAAGATTTGTGCCACGTATGACCACAATCCGCCTGCAAATATCACCTATAAATAGCCTATCACTTGGCATTTTAGAGGATCTTTTTTTGCAGTTTGGAGTGTTATTTCCACCATTGCTGCTATTCTATTATCTCTTATCAGTCTTAGTTCGAAATTATTGAGTGAATCACCATTGTAAAAGTGAGATTGAGGGAGAAATCATTGGTTGTACTTGAATCTCACGATAATCGTAGATACAAAGTGGACGTAGGCTCGTTAACACCGAACCACTATAAATTTTGTGTGTTTTCTGTGTTTTTCTTGCAATTCTAGATATTACTCTCTGCTTATTCAGAAATTTGGGTGTTAGAGCCATTTTTGGATCTAATATTTTCTAAGAATCCTATCGCTGTGAGTCTATGTTATTTTCACATATAATTAAATTAAAAGTGATTGTGACAAGATTGTAAATTGGATTTTATGAACATGCCTGTAAGATGAATCATATCAAGTTTGTAAGTCCTTATCTTTCAGATTCATACCCAAATTTCTATTAGCATATGCCAGTTCATATTCCATATGCCTATTGGATCTACTTTGTTGTTCTATGCCACTTCATATTTCATATGCCTATTTTTATGCCAGTTTTGATGTCATGATTCCCTTCTTCTTTTCCTTTTTCTTTATGAGATTAGGCTAACTTCGAGCCTAACATATTGCGTTGAGATTTTCATACAAATAACATTGGAACGATTGGGAAAAGTTCGGAAAAATATTGAATAATATGTAATTGGGCATAAATTGATTTGTAATCATGTAATTGATTTAATTTATATACATGGAATTATAGGCATGACTTGGATTGGAATTATAAACGTAACTTGTATTGGAAATTGTGGGAAATTGGAATATATGTTATAATTCAGAACTTGAAATTGGGTTTGAATAAAAGAAAGTGATAATGAACACCTAAGACACGAGGTTAGATTCGAATTGCGGTATAAGCCTACCCGGAACCGCCCGGCACATCCAGCGACCACAATTTGATAATCTAATGTGAGAGGTCAAAGGCAGAAATTAGATGCGTAACAATGAAAAGACACGAGGTTAGATTCGGTTTGTGGTATAAGACTGCCCGGAACCGCCCGGCATATCCAGCAACCGCAAAACGGTAATCTAATGTGAGAGGTCTTGCAAGATTACGGTTATAATAAAATAATGAACACTTAACCAAGATAAGACATGTGATTAGACATGGGGATGATAAAGGATTAAGTGTGTGACATGGGTAACAAGTGAAATATAATCAAGGCACTTAACCAAGATGAGATATATAAGAAAACATGGGAATAAAAGAAGGGGTTAAGTGGGAAATGCTAGTGGGGACCAAGCATAGGAGGGAAGCTTGTATCAAGTGGGTGGACCCTTTGCAACCAGTAACCCATTTAGTATCTATGTGAGCTCGAACTAGGTCGAGGACGGGACACGCTTACTGGGTTGATTGTAAGAGGTCAATAAAGAGTTAGCGGTGGCAACGCAAGTCCAACGGAGTCATGTGCGTGCGTGGGTCCGGGCTGGTAGGTAAGACGTTATTGCATCATGTAGATATAAGCCGTGCCTTTTAGTAGTATCGGGTTGCCACTTAAGGGAGTGATACACCCTACTGTGGGACCAACACGAGTATCTACAAGTTAGGGAGTCGATCGAATGGGGAGGGAAGTGGGTACAACTAGTGGAGATAGCAGTAGGCGGCACCTATGACAGCAACTAGGAGTACACAAAACTACCATCATTATTATTATTATCATGATTAGTGAGAGGGATCGTCTTTTAGTGTGAAACTAGTATTGGTGCGGTGTAGGAATTATCTTATAGTGATTAGAAGCGCAATCAACGTTATATCTTGTTGATCTTGTTTACCTTGTCATATCTGCTTATGTTACAGTCATCTCTTATATCCAGTTTATGTTCTTATCTTGTTACTTTACTGATTACATTGTTAAAGTCACTAGACTCTCCAGACATACATCTGACCCCTTTTTGTTTCTCCTCTTTTCTATCTTTTCCCCCCAGGTCCTCAGGGTGGGAATAGTGAAGGTTGACTTGGATATCTTTTCTTCTTGAAGTGCTTGAAAGTGTTGAAAGTAATGCTCAGCTTTATCTCGTTCTCATTATGGCTATTTGGAGTGGGATTATGAATTACTTATATGTACTCTGATAATAATTTTGTGCAAGATGGATATTTGTGTACTTGACTATAGTATGTGGTTTTGATGTTGTAACCAAACACGTTTTGCTTTTCTGCTGGAATGAATAAATTTTGAATTTTCTTAAGTACCATTTTATACATCTGTCTTGTGATATTCTGCTCTATACTCTTATAATACTCCATGAAAGTTAATGCATTACCTTAGTGAGTGATATTAATGGACGTGGGGTGTTACACTCAACAAAAGGCTACGACCACACAATGAATGAATTCGCAAATAGAAAACTGAACTAGAAATGCAAAATAAATTTAAAATGGTTTTTCCCTTTACCTAGCTGACAAACCAATGGGACGGTTTAAGAAATAAAATACCCCAAGATAAACAGAAATTCTTCTTAACCTAGTTTGAGAAAAAAATTATGAAAACTTCTTGGAATTCAATTTTATTTATAACTGAGGGTCTCGTATTATAAGTCTATTATCGAGATTTTTTTAAATCTCTAAAAGGTTATTTATGATAATTTCTATAAATCACCCGAAATATCCAAAAAGAGAAATATTTAAAGTCACAAGGAATCGGTAATTATAATTTCTAAATTATATGGCTTATTGCTTGTTATTTTCGCATTGCTACTCTTTATCAAAATGGATTATTTATTAAAAATTTCACGAAAACCCAAATAGCCCGAAACACGGTTAGATTTTAAAATCTTAAAATTCATTTATTAAACAATTTCTTGAAATAATAGGTTAAAACTTTTGAACCCCTTTTTTCAAAATAGTTTTAAAATTAATTTTTCTCCAAACTTATGACCAAGGATTCAAATGAATAGTTCTAAAAATGGATTATCCAGATTTCATAATGAAGTATCAAATGGATACACCTCATAATTATATTTTCGGACTATAACGATACATTAACGTGAATTTCCTATTTCAAGATCAAGAAAAGGTCATCGATTGGAACTCCCAACAAACCAAAAATAAGAAATCGCACTATCTCAGATATAGCTTGCTTTCCGTCCAGTCACCAAGCTCAAATCCACGCGATTCTCCATATATCATCCTCATGCTTTTCAAAACAAATTGCCAAACGCACAATGGGGTAAGTCAGGGTTGGTTGAATACTCGAACTCAGAATACTTCTAACTCTTAATCACTTTAAACCATCTTAATTAAATAGGTTCACGACTACCTCATCATCGAAATTATTAAGAGTCAAGTAAGAAAGACCAAAGAAAATAGAAAAGAAATTCATATACCTTCTCTCACTAATCCTAGTTTATTAATTCCTATGATCATCTAAACCTAAGCTCTGGTACCAAATGTGACACCCCATAATTTTATGAGCTCGAATTTCGATAAAAATCGAAACTCAAACTCATCCAAACATGGAAAGCATAAATCTAGTTCATGCAAATAAATGAACATGAGCATAATCATAGTATAATACGACTAACTCGCAGTGGAAACAAGATAGGATAACAAATATTGACTTAGGAAACTACCAAAAAGAAATTCACTACATCAATACCAAGCACGGGAGAACAAGAACCAAAAACCAAACTGAACACTTGCTAACACCTATCTTCCCAAACCTGAGAGTTGTTATCAGGAGAAGGGTCAGAACAACAAGTCCTAGTGAGTAGAAAATGTATAACACTGTCCACAATACACAAATGTATCCCGTTTAGTTTCTTCCAAAATCATATGTCTAACAAGGCGAGTGATTATAACCTAACCTTGTAAAAATTGATGCATGATGGCTAACTACCATACCCAAGCCAGCACATTCCAAAGATAACGTTATCGCAATACTGAGATAGAACGTTTACACATAAGTTTGATGCTTTTAAACTACCTAGCAAACGAACAAACTAAGAGGCGGGCTCTCTAACTACTCAATAATCCATAAGGAGGTGGGGGTATAACCTATATATATATATATATCCACTTAAGACCTCACTAAATATATAACGTAAAGGCAGATATATGGATCATTTAATACCTTACTAGGTGGTTTATAACAAGCAACTACAAATTAGAGGACACAAGCTACTTAGTTCTACTAATCTAAGGCTTCCACTATTCATGCAAATTCCCAAACCCTGCATAAGGAGAGAGAATAACCAACCACTTATACCAGGTTTAGATAGGAGCTCGACTCCATTTAAGACCCTCATAACGCACCCCTATGTTACTATATGTCTGACCTTATTACATAATCTTCTTTCTACTTAATACTTCCCGCGGGATAGGCAGACCCATGGTGTAACAACCCTGATTTTTGGAACCAATTTAAAATTTATTTTTAATTGATTTTAATGGTTTTTAATATTTAAAATGATTTATTTTGAGAATAAAACGACTTATAATTTATTTAAAACAAAGTTAGAACGTATATTTAAAATTTAATTTAAACGAACTCGTAATGGCGCGGTAGTTTGGAATTTTGGTTTTGAACTTTGAATGAATATACAGAATGAAGTATAAATCAGATTTCAGTAAAACAAGAAACATTAGAATCTATTTAATTGTATCTTTCTAATGAATGTGAAAATTTGAGATTTCATATTATAAATTGTAAGTTATGACCAGATTAAAATCTAAATAGTTGCTATAGAATTTATAAATATTTTAATATTATATAAGCCCTTAAAAATAGCCATTTTGCAAATGACCTTCGTTTTTAATGAAACTAATTTTGTTGGATCTAGAACATCAAATTATTTTCATGTTTAAAATTTTTAGTTAATTGGAATTAATATGTGTGCGTAGTAAATTTAAACGTATATTCACTTTTAGTTGTGTTAGTTGATGTATTTCCACTGTGCATAATATTTGTAAATTTTTATTTCTGTTGCTACATAAATTATAAATCTCTGATATTATTTTTCCATTATGTAATATTTTTCGTACTCTGATATTCTTGTAGTCTGATGTAAATTGTTGTAATAGCAATGAAAAATTCTATTATTCTGTGCTCCAATGCATCGTGTTCTCAAATAATCCGCGTTTTTCCGTTTCTTCGGAGATCGAGGAAATTCGGTGCGTGATAGCTTAGTATCAGAGCATTGGTTTACAAAGCTCGAGAACAAGAAACATTAGAACCGGATGAAAGAATTCATCAGAGATCGGATTAGTAACATCCTGTAAGAATGGCTCGTTAGAGATGGGGTTAGTAATACCCTAGAATGAGTTTGAAGAGTATTGTTAATTAAAAACAAATTTAGTTTTGAAAATTATATCCTATTATAAGTATTTTAGTTTTTATTTGATTTTGAATTTGGACTATCGAGTATAAGAAAATTTTAAATATACGTGTAATTAACGTGTATTCGAAATCTCAAATATGTGGGATAAATATAGATCTAGTCGCCCGAAGATGATTCTGATGATGATCATGACATCATCGATATTTATGTTCGAGTCTCAAAAGTGGGATATCTATATATTTCCAGTTGACTGGTGTGACAACCAAAAACTTACTTAGAGTTTAATGCTTGTGATTTGGCATTGAAAATACGATTTTCGAGTATATAAAAGTTATATATTTGAAAAGCTAATCAACTAATCGATTGGTGGTTGTGATGTGATTATTAGTTTAACTAATAAAAATATTGGAATAATAAAACCAATAAGGGAGTCAAAGGTAAAATAAGACAAATCAAATTTAATGTTGAAATGAACTAAAATTTTGTTTGAATTGGATATGTGTACATATGTTTTACAGGTTGTGTAAGATAAGAAGAGGAATAAAATTGTATGCCCGACAATAAGCTACATATTTATTGTATTAATTAGGTATGATGATTTTATGATCCGATTGGCTAGCTGCTTGGCTTTTTGATTTTTCTTTTGATATATGGGAGCCTGTAGAGTCCATTTGTAGTTGTACTGATCAACCCATACAAACATGGTTATGGCGAAAATTTTCGGAAATTTAAGGTGTTAGCCAAATTTTCAAAAAATTAGAAAGTGCTTGAAACTGAAAAGTTGAAGAACTTGAGTCAAGCGAAGGTTGAGTTGATTAAATAAAATGACCTTCGAGTTCCGTTCCTTTTCGGGAACGAAAAGTTTTTAAGTGGCAGAGATTGTAACAACACTGATTTTTGGAACCAATTTAAAATTTATTTTTAATTGATTTTAATGGTTTTTAATATTAAAAATAATTTATTTTGAAATTTGAACGACTTATAATTTATTTAAAACAAAGTTAGAACATATAAATTTAAAATTTAATTAAAACGAACTCGTAATGGCGCGGTAGTTTGAAATTTTGGTCTTGAACTTTGAATCAAAATATAGAATGCAATATAAATCGGATTTCAGTAAAACAAGAAACATTAGAATCTATTTAATTATATCTTTCTAACGAATGTGAAAAATAAAGACTTAATATTATAAATTGTAACTTGTGATTAGATTAAAATCTAAAATAGCCGCTATAGAATTTATTAATATTTTAATATTATATAAGCCCTTACAAATAGCCATTTTGCAATAGACCTCTGTTTTCGACGAAACTAATTTTGTTGGATCCGGAACGTCAAATTATTGTCAAGTTTAAAATTTCAAGTTAATTGAAATTAATATGTGAGCGTGGTAAATTTAAACACATGTTCAATTTCAGTTGTGTTAGTTGATGTATTTCCAATGTGCATTGTATTTATACATTTTTATTTCCACTGCTATGTAAATTATTAATCTCCGATATTATTTTCCAGCTGTGTAATATTTATCCATACTCTGATATTCTTGTGCTTTGATATAAATTGTTGTAATAGCCACGATTTTTTTTATTATTTTGTGTTCTGATGCGTCGTGTTCTCAAACAATCTGCATTTTTCCGTTTCTTCGAAGATCGGGGAAATTCGGTGTGTGATACATGGACCTCCTTAAAAGTCATTTAATACCTAATCCCAAAGGCGAACTCTCACCCTAGTCACTTACTACGTAGAGGAAGCAGACCTACGCGGAGATTACCGAACTCGTACCTAATTAGCCATTTAATACTTCTTATTTATAGGGAGGCAAACTACACGATCACTTAATACCCTTTTAAGGGTAGATCTAACTGCTTAATACCTCTAATCTTGAAGCAGGCTACGTTTACGAATTATTCCCTTAATGGTTTCTTCTTTCGGAAGGGAGGCGGGCCCTACAACCACTTAATACCTCAACGCTCGAAATAAGCCTATTTTAGGAAATAATTCTTGCTACATAAATTACTATCTTCATGGGTTCCTATGATTAGTGATGTCTTACACCAGTTGTACATATATTCGACTATTGGAAAGTGCAGACTTTTGTCGAATAAAGCAACTGACCTCGCATCATTACCCTACTAAGTCCAACCCTTATTATTAATTAAAGATATAAATTATAGATTTAGACTGGAATAAGCTAAGTATAATTCCTTATAACTTCCTTTCCTAGGCATTTAATTATTTTACTTCCTTCCCCTTTAATTCTATTTATTATTATGATGGACACATGCCATTTATGACCCTAATGGTCATATTTCCTAAAATAATGGACATTAAATCAATTTAATTCCTTAATTGTCTTCTGCCATTAATAAACCTAATAGTCATGTTCTCTAAGGTAATGGATAACCTTTTAAATGTCATTTATATCAGTCTCATTAGAATTATAGTCTAATTGTTGTAACTCCCAAACATTACTGTATCGATTTAGTTCCATTGAATTTTTATTTGAATATAAGTTATATTTACTTATTTCCCTGGTTGGAGTTACAACTCCTATTCCTAATCGGATTTTGAATTGTAACCAATTTGGCATTCATTCTCTATTCAATTCATTCCCAAAAACGTACATGGTTGCAATATTTATTATTCTATTCATGATCTTTTTTAATCAGAGAAATCAATACCACGTTTATTGCTACAGTGGGTATAAATATTTATTCCATTTATTATGGGAATTATTACCATATATTTAATCCCATGAAATTGAAACAACTCAAATTCAAACTCACACCATCAACAACATTTATTTAATATGATAGCGTTATTAGTATAGGTTTGGACATATAAGATTACAATAGTTATATATTTATATTTTTAAGCGCAATGTTAATGTAGTTACTAATTATATTTTTTTTCGTTATTATTATTTTATATTCCAGTCTAAGCTAATGACTAAAAGAAAAAAAAAATCCCTTTTTGTGTTTAATCTTATTTATGATTCAAAATCTCATAAAAATATTATTTACTGTAATCATTGTAAATTTTTCCTAAACTATTTAAAAAAGGAAAATTGGCATATTTCAAATCACAAGAAAATAGATTAATATTTTATTTAGAATAGATATTGCAAACTACATACAAAAAAACATGAATTTGCATAAATGTTCTTTCTTATTTACTTTATTTATGTTCCTTGTAGATTTCAAATAACACCTTTAAACATAAAAAGAGAAAAAAGGACAATTTTACAATAATCAAATAAAAACCGTAAACAATATCAAACACAATTTATGGTTCTAAAATCAATACTGAAAATCCTATATTACATCCAAATCCTATGAGTTTGGAAAAATAACATTACAACGTTGACACTGTTTCGGATCTGATTTCTAGATTCAGGGTGTTTATAATAACCACATACAAGTCAAGATAAATTGTAGGCAAGACAGGAATATTAAACTAGGGGGCGTATAAATCCATATTCAATTCTCATAAGAATAGATTTGGCAATAATAAAACAAATCTAATAAATTCTAGGCATACAATTCATATTTAACACAAAAAAATTATATAAGATATTATAAATAATGAGTATGTTTCCCACTCATCAGAAAGCTATACAAATCTGAATTTGAACACGACTCTTTATGCTTACAATTTCCAAATCTCACTGACCTATTATTTGTATACAAAAGGAGTATACATATACCTATTTACATTTATAGATCTAAAAAAGAAATTGGAAAAGAAGAAGGAAATTTAAATAAAAAGAATTACCTATTTGTAGAACCAATCTTTTATCATTAATCGGATTCCTATCTCTCCCATCCTTATTAATTGGATTTGCATAATTTTATATTTTGAATTTTAGAAGAGGATGAAGGACTGGGAATGGCAGAGCTTTGTAGCTGCCTCCAAAAAATATGAGAAAAAAATAGGGGTCTACCCTTTATTTATTGGCATAGGAATGACCCTGAAACGTTAGATTTTAATTTTATAAAGACTCGTCCGTTGATATATAATAAATTATATAGATAAACCCTAGCCGCCACTATAAGGATCGGTTTGTGGTCGATCCAGCGGTTGACCTGGCAGTGGTGGAAGGACAATGTATTTATTACCATTTATATATTTTATTTATTTTCTGTTTGTTTTCATATTTCATCCATAACTTTTTCATACGACTCCGTTCGCGAAGTTCCAAAAATGAAAGCTGACCAGAATTTCATCATGAATGCAATAGTGCAAATTTCATGGTTAAATTCCATCAATTGAGAAAATGAATTTATTTTTAGAACCTAATTAAATAACTAATTTAATTATTGCCAAAATTCCAGGTTGTTACAAAGTGCATGAATTGTTAATTAGTTAAAGCCGAGCCAAAAAAGTATAGTGGTTATTACGACCGCTGGATATTCCCGAAAAAGTAGGAATAAGAGCCAATGGATTTCGTCGATGGTCTGCCTATGTTTTGAGTAGACTATGATAACATTTGGGTACATAGTCGATCGATTGAGCAAGAATGCTAGATTTATATCCATTAAGTCCAATGGAATGACAATCAAGTTGGTCAAATTTTATGTGAAATTGATTGTGTGAATTCATGGAGTGTTAAAAAAATGAGCGATCAAGACCCGTCGTTTACCAATGAATTTTGGAAAAGTTTACTAGAAGCCTTAGGGCCCAAACTATATCTCTGCATCGCTTATCTCCCTCAGGCAGATGGTCAAACTTAGTATGTGAATCTTATATCAGAAGATCTCTTGTGATCCTGCATCTTAGATTCTGGAGGTTCATGGGTTTATCATTTGCAACTCATTGAGTTCACATACAATAATGTTATTAATCTAGCATTGGTATGGCACCATATGATGCTCTATATGGTCGACTATGCAATGCTCCTTTAAGTTGGTTAGAATCGGAGGAGAAATCGATATTTGGACTAGATATGGTTAAAGAGACATCAAAGAAGATAGAGATCATCTAAAAATGAATGAAGGCTGCTCAAAATAGGCAAAAGAGTTACACCTATAATAAACATAAGTATTAGGTGTTCTATGTGGCGACTTAATGTTTATGAGGATTTCTCTATTGGGAAATGCAATTGGGTTTAGTAGGAAAGGAAATTTAGTACCAAGGTTTGTTGGTCCTTTTCCAGTTCTCAAACAGATTTATTGTTTAGCTTATAAAGTCTATTTACCTCAGAAGATGGCAGGACTGCACAATGTATTCCATGTTTCTCACCTAAGGAAGTTTGTGCATTACTATAATGTAACTATCACACCGGATCAATTGGATGCCATCTAGGTTGAATCAAAAGCTTCGAGACCTCGTAGACAAAATTGTATCGCAGGACACGATGCAAAGTAGTAATGGAGGAAGATGGTGAAGTTAGTGAAGATTCAATGGAGAGAAATGGAAGTGACTGCACTTGGGAGCTGTGCAGTTAAAGTGCTTAATGGATCCAACGCGGCGGAGGTGCAAAAAGTTGTAGCGGGGATAAAGTGAGGAAATAGCGGGGTATAGCGAATGATTTTAAAATTGCATATTAAACTCATATTCAACGCTTTTACAAGTACATAAATGGAAAATTAACATTCAACCTAATTATAATTAATATATTCTTAATTTTAAATAAAAGCATATGCAAATATATGTAAACTTCTATTTAACTTAATTAAATTTAATCGGATATTATAATATATTCTATTCTGAAAAATATATGTTAAAAATTTCTATTAAAAATTAATTTTATGAGTTTTATAATGTATAAATATCATTTTTAAATTCAATTCTTTTATAGAAATATAGCTGAAATAGCTAAAATAATGGGATATATCGGGAATATCAGAATATAGCTAGGCTTAAAACGAAAAGGCTATTTGGAAATAGCGTAGTGGCAGAAATCCGCTACACGATATAGCGAGGTAATAGCGGGGCATTAACTGCATAGCTTGGGAGAACAAGGAGAGCATAAGGGAGTTAGATCCAGACTCTTTACTTGGTAAGATTTTCTACTTATCGCTTTTACTTTCATAGATGCAGTCATTAATGTGCCTTAGTATGGTATCCTGCATGCTAGTGTAGGACTAGGTTATTTTTTTTTCCTGTTGGTTGCTATGGATGCATGTTTCATTTGGATGAATTTATATGAATGTTAGACATACGGGACAACCCTATTGACTTGTTTGTGGAACTACGAAGGCGTAATTCTCAAAGGTGGCAAGAATGCAACGACCTGTAATTTTATGCATTCTTAGCGTGTAAATAAGGAATATTATATTCATATGAGGTCGTGTGATTCTATAATTTTAGAGAATGACTTATAGGCATAATTTCCACATATAGAATTTTTATGAAATTTTTCTATGATCGTTTTGCTCTTGATGAAATCTTACTTCGTCCATAACTTTAGATAGGAGTGAATTCAGAGCTGAAACCCTTTCCATTGGATCCAGATGATGATCTTCCTTTCCATAATTGGTCATATGTTTAAAACAAACCAACCGTTTGAAAGATATAGTCGTTAAAAGGATATCTGAATTTTAAAACTGCTTAGATCATTCATTAAGTGTCATTATTAGTGGGACCTTCATTAATTTTAGGATTATAAGAGAAAAGGGCTAGAATAGGTTACTGTAAGCTTATTTTATTCATTTCTCTTCTTCTAAATCCTTCCTTTACCTCTATTAAAAATAATGCTTCAGATCTACACCCTAAAAATGTAAACTCTCAACTTCTAAATTAAATTAATAGAGGAAAATATAAATCTATGCTTAGACAGGAAGATCAATAGGTTTAAGGTGTAAGAGATTTATTTGGTTGGTGGTTCCATCTTAGATTTGAAAAGGGTTCTCTGATCTGCAAATTTAAGCAAAGGCAAGTGATAAATTTTTTATTTACCGATTTTTGTAAACATATATCTCTTTTAGAAGTTGGACTAAAACTTGTTAGGAGTCCTTTTTATTGCTAAAAATTACGTGATTATATGTTTTTATATATGAGTCCTAGGTCCTTATTTTAGATTACCAACAATGTAACGCCCGGTCCCTAGACCCATGCTAACCAAAAGCAACACTAAGTACTGCTGTCGGAAAGTATGGAGAATGGGACTTGCTAGGGCTAAAAGCTGTACTCATTCCCTTGAACGAACACCGGCACGAGAATTTTTAAAATTTCTCAACTTACCATTCGTGCTCAGTATAAGTTCAAAGCAATGGTACAAGAAAATTTCCCATGTTACATATATTCATTCAACGCATATATAATTTCACACAACCCATATATAAGCCAAAAATAATATTATTAGCGAACTAATAATATTTCCATCGTATGACAATTTTATATATTCCATATATACGCTAAAAATGATAATTTTAGCGAACTAATATTTATTTCAAAGGGTGACTATTTTATATACTCATATATTTGTTAAAAATGTTAACCTATTTAAATTGGGTAGTTATATATATGCACCATTTTTCCTAAGTTTGTTCTTAGATCTAAACATCACAAACATATATAAGTTAATTGATTTCATGTATGCACTTTTTGCACATAAGTCCAGTATTTCTTATTTAGACCTAAATACTCAAATTTGATGAAAACTGGTTGATTGGATGTGTAGTAACCCGCATTTTTAGCTGTTGAACAATTAATTTATTTAATTATTAAATATCAATTTATCGATATCGAGAACGTGAATTAAATAATATTGAATATTTAATAAATAATTATAATATAATAATATATTATAATGTCGAAATAGTCGGAAATAGTGAAATTCACAACAGAGTGTGAATTGAATAGTATACGAGATGTGGTTGAGTTTCGATTCAGAATATATTAATGTATATATGGAATCGACGGCGTTAGAACGTATAATTATATTATAATTAAAATCGAGCTTGAAATGGCGCTGCAGTTCGTAAATTGGCGATTCGAACTTCAACTGAATGTACAGGATTCGTTTTAAGCCGGATTTCTGTGAAACAAGAAACGTGTGGAGCTGGTGGGGTATATCTTTCTAGTGGAAGAGAAAAATCAGGATTTCGTCGTGTAGATTTTGATTCACGTCCAAATCAAATTTCAGAAAAGTCGCTGTAGAATTCCTTTATAATTTGCAACGCTTTATATACGTTATAAAAGAGATTTTTCGATATAAACTGAATATCGATAAATCTAAAATCTGAAATAGCAAACTGTAAATTCTGATATGATATTCTGGAGCCGTACGACATCATATGTGAGTATATACGATAATATAAATTTATTTATATTTAATTTAATTTATTTAAATATATTTATATATTTAAATGGATTATTCAGGGGTCTAAAAATAGCCAGTTTTGCAAATGAAGTCGGAATTCCACGAAACTAGTTTTGTTGGATCCGCAATATCAAATAGTTGCTAGATGTCAAGTTTCGTGATTTTTAGAGTCACTGTGTAGTCGTACGGATTTTTGGAGTGAAAGACAGTCAGTATTTTGACAGTTAAAAATACGCTGTGTGAGCATACGGAGTCGGAATTTGACGAAACCAGTTTCGTTGGGACCGTAATGTCAAACTCTAGCTGAATGTCCAGTTTCGTGATTTTTGGGTATCGTATGTGGTTACAGGGATTTTTAGAAGGCAAAACAAATTTTTTTAAAAAAGGAATATACCGGGAATATTCCCTCTATAAAATATCTAGATATTTTTTTTACAGTATAAATACCCCCACAAACATTCCTTAAAACCTAATTTCCTCAGTAACAACCCGCCGTCGCTTTTCTGTTTCCTCTCAACAAAAATGGCAAGTTCAAAAATCAAGAATAAACCAAATAAAATTCTACAAATCGTATGATGTATACGTATGGACTCAGCATGTAAAGAGCTTCGAGTTGGTGCTCATTTTGGTTGGAGCGGCGCCGTTTCCTGCTGTTCGAATTGTCGAACAGTAAACTAGGGTTGGCACTTGCGGGTTTATGGAGTGTCGAGGCAAAGTTTGGATGGGATTTTTGAGTTCGGCGAAGGGAACCGCACCTGTTGGCTCGGTTGGGTGGGATACCGACACATTTGGTGTCGATACTGTGCCTGTAGCAGCACCCGCGGTTTCCAGAACGCGGTGAGAAGGAGGCGATCGAGTTCTTTTCTTTTGGGTGGAGGTAGAAGAGAATCGAACGAGAAGAACAATGGTGATTTTGGGGGTTGACTTAGTGAAGTAATGGGGGTACGATGGGAGGATGAAGTCGGTGGAAATGGTGCGGTGTTAGAAGCAGGCGACGAAGCATTTGGGAAGGAAGAAGAGAGAGGCGGGCTTTTATTCTTTGGTTGGGCCGAAGTTCAAGAGGGGTGAGGCCCGTTTAATTAAAAGTTGAGTTTTAATTTAACTTATAATAATCATATAACTTCTATAACGTGTAACTTCCACATACGATATCAGATTCAGGAACCGTAAGTTGCGTTGGGATCGTATGGACGGGAGCGACACAATGAGACTGACCGGGAGTGAATCGGGACTCGTTACAATTTATGGCGAAATAAATTGTCCGTCGAAATCAAATAACGCAAACCGTTATTTAACGATTAACGCGCCAATGTGAGTAAATCTCACTAACTCTGAACAGTTTATATTTTCATGTTGTATTTTTAGAACTGTTAAATATTGACTGTTTGACTATATGTTGACTGTTTGATTGAACTGCTAGTCAGTTAGTTAAATTTCTATATTGATTCTGTTTAACAGAATATATCATATGGAACTGAAAGTGATGTTATCTATATTGTCTAACATCTGTGATGCAGGGAAACAGGTTGGAGGAATCCGACTGGATTCCTCAACAGTTATTTTATTGTTTTCATATATTTTAATATATGATGTGAATTATAACCTGTTGTTGATTGTGTGTGTATGGACGATATTGAACATCGTGATTTGATATGATTGAATACCATAACATACCGAATGTAGAAAAGGGGATTTTCAAAGTGATATTGAAAACAGAATATTTATAAATTGGAATATTTATAAATAAGAGATATTTATAAATTTAAATATTTATAAATAAGGAATATTTATAAATTGGGATATTTATAAATAGGAGATATTTTAAAAAGGAAAATAAAATTCAAAACATTTCTTTTTGAATGGAAAGGCCTGTGTGGCGGGTTTGGGGATTTTCCCGATGCTCCCGTTACAAAGGAGGTTATGGCGAATTTTTCAGAGAATTTAAAGAGTTAGAATATTTCAAGAAAAAAATTTGAAAAGGAAATATTTGTAAACCATTTACAAATAGAATTAAAAAAGGAAACGTTATAAAAGGGGAAATCATTTTTAAAGTGTAGAACCGTTATTTAAAAGTAAATCTTTCCAAGTGAATAAAACGTTGTTAAAAAGGGGAAATCATTTTTAAAGTGTAGAACCGTTATTTAAAAGTAAATCTTTTCAAATGAATAAAACGTTGTTAAAAAGGAAATATTTATAAAGTGAATAAAGTTAATCGAATATGGTATTCGAAGTTAGTTAATCGAATATAGACATTCGAAAGGAGAAATCGAATATGGTATTCGAAGTTAGTTAATCGAATATAGACATTCGAAAGGAGTTAATCGAATATGGGATTCGAAGTTAGTTAATCGAATATGGGATTCGAAAGTTAGTTAATCGAATATGTTATTCGAAAGGGGTTAGTTAAGTCGAGTTAGTCAAATAGAGTTAAGCAGTTAGAGTTAATCAGTTAGAGTTAACCAGTTGGAGTTAATTAGTTAGAGTTAATCGATTAGAGTTAAAACGAACTAGAGTTAATCAAATATAGTTATTTGAGACAGAGTTAGTCAAACATAGTATTCAGGATAAGTTGCCATCTTGTACGACTGCTAGCGTAATTCGCAGGGCTGTAAATAGCCTACGGCGGTCGGATGTTTCCTTAGGGAATCAGGCGTAACCATTGTGATCGCTGCGATCTAGAGTCAAGCGAATGGAGTTAAATCAAATATTAGTTATTCGATATGAGTTATCAAGTTAAGATAATCAAGTTAAGATAATCAAGCTAAGATAATCAAGCTAAGATAATCGAGTTAAGTTAGCAAGTTAAGTTATCAAGTCAAGATGATTGAGTCAAGTGATTGAGTTAAGATAATCGAGTTAAGTTAGCAAGTTAAGTTATCAAGTCAAGATGATTGAGTCAAGTGATTAAGTTAAGATAATCGAGTTAAGTTAGCAAGTTAAGTTATCAAGTCAAGATGATCGAGTTAAGTAAATAAGTTCAGTTCGTCGAGTTAAATTAATCGATGTTAGTTTCATCGAAAGGAATTATCGATGTTAGTTTCATCGAAAGGAGTTATCGGTGTTAGTTTCATCGAAAGAAGTTATCGATGTTAGTTTCATCGAAGAGAGTTATCGATTATAGTTTAATTGAAGTGAGATTTTCAAATATGAGATATTTGAAAAGGGAAGAGTTATCGAATACTAGTTATTCGAAGAGAGATTATCGAATATCGTTTATTCGAGAAGGAGTTAATCGAATATAGGTTATTCGAAGAAGAGTTAATCAAATAGAGATTTCTCGAAGAGAGTTAATCGGCAAATTCGATTATATCGAATTCGGGAAAGTACTTATACTTTCCAGTGTCTAAATAGAGATTTATTTATTTATAAATAAATAAGTGTTAGGTTAATTATTCACTAATAAGAATAGAAGTTATAATTAAAGTTAGATAATTCGAAAGTAGGGATTATAACGTTATCGTTATAACCAATGTTTTAAATATAGAAGTGGATTAGAAAAATTGGATCCGAGAAAGGCGTAAAGAAGTTGTTAAAGATTAAAAGATAAACTTTGACCATTTCGAAGTTATAACGTTGTTCAGTTAAGGTTTGAGAGGTAATTATACCCCAACTTGAGTGACTTCCTTCTTAACTAAGAAATGGTAAGGTTTGATCGTAAAGGAGTTTTGGAAATGTTTTCCAAACGAGAATCAGAAATGTTTTCTGATAAAAGAAAATAAGAATTTAAAATGTAGGGAAACAGGAGATAAGTAAATAAATGAACTAAAGAGATTTATGTTAAATGATGTTTGTTCGATATAATTTCCATTTGGAAATAATATCGTTGTTTGCACACTTGTTTTTCTTTGATAGTTAACTCACAGACTGTCGAAGTTTTTGACCATTTTAACGTTGTTAATATGGAGAGACCGGTTGGATTATTATCCATAGAACCACTCTGTATTGGCATAAGCGTCGTGAATCATATATGCCAAAGATAATTGAAGATGGAGTAAAATGCAAGGGCTATCCTGTTCACAGAATAGTGCCTTCGGTTTGTCCAGTCCCAGGACAACTTGTATGGACGAAGGTCTGACAGAGTATATCCAATGGATCGCGTAAGTTGATCTGTTCAAACGTATTCACGTTTGGTGGCGGAGGAATTCGTTTCTCTTAGCTGTATACCCGTGTTATTTTTGGGTAAGTCAATTTGTGATTTGGCGGGTATGACGATGTGACATTCTAAGTGAATGAAGATGGATGTATGACAGAGTATTTCTAGACGGTCACGTACATTGATTTCTTCAACTATACCAAGAGTGGAAGCGGAGAAGGAAACTTCTTTTAGCTGACACGTAATGTATGGTTGTAGACGTCAATTAGTGATTCTGACGGATTTGACAATGTAGCATTCAAAGTGAATCTGATGTGATGATAAAGCGTAGCTTCTAGCCTCATCAACCGGTAAATGACAGAAATCTGGCAGGCAGCATGGCTAAGTCGGTCGCACCGAAGTAGGGTGTATAATCACCTATCTAGAGAATATTCATTTGTTTCTTAAATCTATCAATGCTGTCCCATATATATATACGGGAACGGTTGCTGATCCCAACCGTTGGTGATTTACATTCGATACACTCAAGCGAAATGAGTGGTCGGTCATGTGTTGCTGAGTTGCAAGATGTTCTTGTTGAACTCCAGTGTATCGTTCCTAGAGTACACTGATCGGAAGGTGATTCCATACCTTGTCATAGTTGGAAATCCATTACCCAATACGTGCTTGCGGTTTTGATTGTATACTCTATATGTAGAACGTGAGATGCAAGCGTTTCTACTAGACTGATATTTATTTGTACTTAGACATTATTATAATATCAGAATGATATTGCTTTGCAAAGATATTTTGGATTCTCATAAGGGAAAAACCCGTTCCGTTCTGCGGAGTGGTCTTATGAGATATCGTTTACTTGTTCATATACCTGTTTTAAACTGTTTTACTCACACCAGTCCCATGACTGACCCGGAGTTTATTTGTTTTGTTTTCCCTAAACTCTTGGGTGCCTAATTTTGTACGGGCAGTCAAGTAGTCAGGAATTTACAGATATACTGGAAGAGCGTGGAGCAGGAGGCTTCAAGATCATATAGCTATAGTTATTTCCGCTGTGTTGTAAGTGCTGTACTCTGATAAGTGCTATTGTATACATAACTGTTATATTTCAAAGTTATGTTATCTACTATATGTTATTCGTTCCGCTGTGAGGTTCGTGTTACTCTGATGTTGTGTTCTTCTTCTTCTTCTATTCTAAGTTTCTATCTTATCTATCCTCACCCTCTGTCTTCTTTCTATTAGTTTTCTTGAATTTCCAGTGCGATTTGGGTTAGACTTGTGTTATTTAGTCAGCTCAAATTCCCCCGGATTTTCGGGTTACTACAGTTGGTATCAGAGCTTAAGTTAAGAATTACCTTGGCTCTGTGGCGTGATTCAGTAGAGATGGGATTAGTAATATCCTAGACTGAGTTTGAGTGTATATATACGAGTGAACGTATTTGTTAGTCAATATAAAATGATTTTATATTGTGGAGATTTATTGGTTGAGTTGTTTATGAATTCTGGTCGATCAGTTTGATCCACTGTATCGATAGGGGTTACCAGACACTCGAATACGATGAACCGACACGGTATGTTTTGAAAGAGGGTAAATGGAATAATTTTACCCGAATATATTTTGATATAGTATATTGGTTATGTTGGTTGATATTATAATCGAATTAGATTATAAAAAGGTGAAGTGATTATAAATAACTAATCAGAATTCATATAAGGAAATATATGAAATAAGATGAAATGAATCTGAAATTTAAATTAGAATTGGAATTAAAATAATGAAATTTTAAGTTCCTGGGAGATTATGAAAATGTTTTCAATCTGAAAATGATATAGTATTGAACTCACTTGTTCGCTGGAAAATAAACTCCGATGGTGCATCATCGGTGTTCATTTTCGAGTTCTAAGTGACGGACTACTACCAAAGGTTTTGTTTTTGAATTGTTTTGAGAAAACAAGTGGTTTAGAAATTCAAATGTTTTGAATTGGTGTTATGATTTCAAATTGATTTGAAATGAACTCAGGAATTTAAAATTTTGGACTTAAAATTTAACTAATGAAGTTAAATAGATTGAGATGGTAAATGAATAAATAAATTTAAATTTAGCTTGAACTAAGTTGAATAAGACAGATTTGATTGGAAAATAATCTGGAATGGAATTTCATTGATGAGTTAAGAATTTGAAATTGATATTGGAGTTTGAATGGAATTTGGTTTAATATAACCGAATGATTGGATTTGAGAATAAATCGATTTGAGTTGATTGGAATGGCATCGGTATATGTTGAAGTGATAACAGATTAAAGGGATATAATGATATGCCCGACAAAAAGGTACCAGTTTATATTTGATATGAGTTTGAGATTTTGATGAGCCGAATTGGCAAGCCGCTTGGCTGTTTGATTTTCTTTTGGGTTGGAAAAGGCCCAGAGAGGCGAGCTGGAGTTTGAGATATTGACCAGTACAAAGGAGGTGCTGGCGAATTTTTTTGAAAAGTTAAGGTGTTAGGAAATTTTCAGAATTTTTGAAAATTTAGTTAGTCGGAATAAATTAATATTTTAGTCGATATTAATTGGTTCAGTTGAAACCGGAGACAAGAGGTAAACAGATAAATTTTTACCCAGAAGATAGGGTCATCCCTTAGCTTAGCAATTTCGAGGACGAAATTTTATTAAGGGGGGAAGATTGTAGTAACCCGCATTTTTAGCTGTTGAACAATTAATTTATTTAATTATTAAATATCAATTTATCGATATCGAGAACGTGAATTAAATAATATTGAATATTTAATAAATAATTATAATATAATAATATATTATAATGTCGAAATAGTCGGAAATAGTGAAATTCACAACAGAGTGTGAATTGAATAGTATACGAGATGTGGTTGAGTTTCGATTCAGAATATATTAATGTATATATGGAATCGACGGCGTTAGAACGTATAATTATATTATAATTAAAATCGAGCTTGAAATGGCGCTGCAGTTCGTAAATTGGCGATTCGAACTTCAACTGAATGTACAGGATTCGTTTTAAGCCGGATTTCTGTGAAACAAGAAACGTGTGGAGCTGGTGGGGTATATCTTTCTAGTGGAAGAGAAAAATCAGGATTTCGTCGTGTAGATTTTGATTCACGTCCAAATCAAATTTCAGAAAAGTCGCTGTAGAATTCCTTTATAATTTGCAACGCTTTATATACGTTATAAAAGAGATTTTTCGATATAAACTGAATATCGATAAATCTAAAATCTGAAATAGCAAACTGTAAATTCTGATATGATATTCTGGAGCCGTACGACATCATATGTGAGTATATACGATAATATAAATTTATTTATATTTAATTTAATTTATTTAAATATATTTATATATTTAAATGGATTATTCAGGGGTCTAAAAATAGCCAGTTTTGCAAATGAAGTCGGAATTCCACGAAACTAGTTTTGTTGGATCCGCAATATCAAATAGTTGCTAGATGTCAAGTTTCGTGATTTTTAGAGTCACTGTGTAGTCGTACGGATTTTTGGAGTGAAAGACAGTCAGTATTTTGACAGTTAAAAATACGCTGTGTGAGCATACGGAGTCGGAATTTGACGAAACCAGTTTCGTTGGGACCGTAATGTCAAACTCTAGCTGAATGTCCAGTTTCGTGATTTTTGGGTATCGTATGTGGTTACAGGGATTTTTAGAAGGCAAAACAAATTTTTTTAAAAAAGGAATATACCGGGAATATTCCCTCTATAAAATATCTAGATATTTTTTTTACAGTATAAATACCCCCACAAACATTCCTTAAAACCTAATTTCCTCAGTAACAACCCGCCGTCGCTTTTCTGTTTCCTCTCAACAAAAATGGCAAGTTCAAAAATCAAGAATAAACCAAATAAAATTCTACAAATCGTATGATGTATACGTATGGACTCAGCATGTAAAGAGCTTTGAGTTGGTGCTCATTTTGGTTGGAGCGGCGCCGTTTCCTGCTGTTCGAATTGTCGAACAGTAAACTAGGGTTGGCACTTGCGGGTTTATGGAGTGTCGAGGCAAAGTTTGGATGGGATTTTTGAGTTCGGCGAAGGGAACCGCACCTGTTGGCTCGGTTGGGTGGGATACCGACACATTTGGTGTCGATACTGTGCCTGTAGCAGCACCCGCGGTTTCCAGAACGCGGTGAGAAGGAGGCGATCGAGTTCTTTTCTTTTGGGTGGAGGTAGAAGAGAATCGAACGAGAAGAACAATGGTGATTTTGGGGGTTGACTTAGTGAAGTAATGGGGGTACGATGGGAGGATGAAGTCGGTGGAAATGGTGCGGTGTTAGAAGCAGGCGACGAAGCATTTGGGAAGGAAGAAGAGAGAGGCGGGCTTTTATTCTTTGGTTGGGCCGAAGTTCAAGAGGGGTGAGGCCCGTTTAATTAAAAGTTGAGTTTTAATTTAACTTATAATAATCATATAACTTCTATAACGTGTAACTTCCACATACGATATCAGATTCAGGAACCGTAAGTTGCGTTGGGATCGTATGGACGGGAGCGACACAATGAGACTGACCGGGAGTGAATCGGGACTCGTTACAATTTATGGCGAAATAAATTGTCCGTCGAAATCAAATAACGCAAACCGTTATTTAACGATTAACGCGCCAATGTGAGTAAATCTCACTAACTCTGAACAGTTTATATTTTCATGTTGTATTTTTAGAACTGTTAAATATTGACTGTTTGACTATATGTTGACTGTTTGATTGAACTGCTAGTCAGTTAGTTAAATTTCTATATTGATTCTGTTTAACAGAATATATCATATGGAACTGAAAGTGATGTTATCTATATTGTCTAACATCTGTGATGCAGGGAAACAGGTTGGAGGAATCCGACTGGATTCCTCAACAGTTATTTTATTGTTTTCATATATTTTAATATATGATGTGAATTATAACCTGTTGTTGATTGTGTGTGTATGGACGATATTGAACATCGTGATTTGATATGATTGAATACCATAACATACCGAATGTAGAAAAGGGGATTTTCAAAGTGATATTGAAAACAGAATATTTATAAATTGGAATATTTATAAATAAGAGATATTTATAAATTTAAATATTTATAAATAAGGAATATTTATAAATTGGGATATTTATAAATAGGAGATATTTTAAAAAGGAAAATAAAATTCAAAACATTTCTTTTTGAATGGAAAGGCCTGTGTGGCGGGTTTGGGGATTTTCCCGATGCTCCCGTTACAAAGGAGGTTATGGCGAATTTTTCAGAGAATTTAAAGAGTTAGAATATTTCAAGAAAAAAATTTGAAAAGGAAATATTTGTAAACCATTTACAAATAGAATTAAAAAAGGAAACGTTATAAAAGGGGAAATCATTTTTAAAGTGTAGAACCGTTATTTAAAAGTAAATCTTTCCAAGTGAATAAAACGTTGTTAAAAAAAGGAAATCATTTTTAAAGTGTAGAACCGTTATTTAAAAGTAAATCTTTTCAAATGAATAAAACGTTGTTAAAAAGGAAATATTTATAAAGTGAATAAAGTTAATCGAATATGGTATTCGAAGTTAGTTAATCGAATATAGACATTCGAAAGGAGAAATCGAATATGGTATTCGAAGTTAGTTAATCGAATATAGACATTCGAAAGGAGTTAATCGAATATGGGATTCGAAGTTAGTTAATCGAATATGGGATTCGAAAGTTAGTTAATCGAATATGTTATTCGAAAGGGGTTAGTTAAGTCGAGTTAGTCAAATAGAGTTAAGCAGTTAGAGTTAATCAGTTAGAGTTAACCAGTTGGAGTTAATTAGTTAGAGTTAATCGATTAGAGTTAAAACGAACTAGAGTTAATCAAATATAGTTATTTGAGACAGAGTTAGTCAAACATAGTATTCAGGATAAGTTGCCATCTTGTACGACTGCTAGCGTAATTCGCAGGGCTGTAAATAGCCTACGGCGGTCGGATGTTTCCTTAGGGAATCAGGCGTAACCATTGTGATCGCTGCGATCTAGAGTCAAGCGAATGGAGTTAAATCAAATATTAGTTATTCGATATGAGTTATCAAGTTAAGATAATCAAGTTAAGATAATCAAGCTAAGATAATCAAGCTAAGATAATCGAGTTAAGTTAGCAAGTTAAGTTATCAAGTCAAGATGATTGAGTCAAGTGATTGAGTTAAGATAATCGAGTTAAGTTAGCAAGTTAAGTTATCAAGTCAAGATGATTGAGTCAAGTGATTAAGTTAAGATAATCGAGTTAAGTTAGCAAGTTAAGTTATCAAGTCAAGATGATCGAGTTAAGTAAATAAGTTCAGTTCGTCGAGTTAAATTAATCGATGTTAGTTTCATCGAAAGGAATTATCGATGTTAGTTTCATCGAAAGGAGTTATCGGTGTTAGTTTCATCGAAAGAAGTTATCGATGTTAGTTTCATCGAAGAGAGTTATCGATTATAGTTTAATTGAAGTGAGATTTTCAAATATGAGATATTTGAAAAGGGAAGAGTTATCGAATACTAGTTATTCGAAGAGAGATTATCGAATATCGTTTATTCGAGAAGGAGTTAATCGAATATAGGTTATTCGAAGAAGAGTTAATCAAATAGAGATTTCTCGAAGAGAGTTAATCGGCAAATTCGATTATATCGAATTCGGGAAAGTACTTATACTTTCCAGTGTCTAAATAGAGATTTATTTATTTATAAATAAATAAGTGTTAGGTTAATTATTCACTAATAAGAATAGAAGTTATAATTAAAGTTAGATAATTCGAAAGTAGGGATTATAACGTTATCGTTATAACCAATGTTTTAAATATAGAAGTGGATTAGAAAAATTGGATCCGAGAAAGGCGTAAAGAAGTTGTTAAAGATTAAAAGATAAACTTTGACCATTTCGAAGTTATAACGTTGTTCAGTTAAGGTTTGAGAGGTAATTATACCCCAACTTGAGTGACTTCCTTCTTAACTAAGAAATGGTAAGGTTTGATCGTAAAGGAGTTTTGGAAATGTTTTCCAAACGAGAATCAGAAATGTTTTCTGATAAAAGAAAATAAGAATTTAAAATGTAGGGAAACAGGAGATAAGTAAATAAATGAACTAAAGAGATTTATGTTAAATGATGTTTGTTCGATATAATTTCCATTTGGAAATAATATCGTTGTTTGCACACTTGTTTTTCTTTGATAGTTAACTCACAGACTGTCGAAGTTTTTGACCATTTTAACGTTGTTAATATGGAGAGACCGGTTGGATTATTATCCATAGAACCACTCTGTATTGGCATAAGCGTCGTGAATCATATATGCCAAAGATAATTGAAGATGGAGTAAAATGCAAGGGCTATCCTGTTCACAGAATAGTGCCTTCGGTTTGTCCAGTCCCAGGACAACTTGTATGGACGAAGGTCTGACAGAGTATATCCAATGGATCGCGTAAGTTGATCTGTTCAAACGTATTCACGTTTGGTGGCGGAGGAATTCGTTTCTCTTAGCTGTATACCCGTGTTATTTTTGGGTAAGTCAATTTGTGATTTGGCGGGTATGACGATGTGACATTCTAAGTGAATGAAGATGGATGTATGACAGAGTATTTCTAGACGGTCACGTACATTGATTTCTTCAACTATACCAAGAGTGGAAGCGGAGAAGGAAACTTCTTTTAGCTGACACGTAATGTATGGTTGTAGACGTCAATTAGTGATTCTGACGGATTTGACAATGTAGCATTCAAAGTGAATCTGATGTGATGATAAAGCGTAGCTTCTAGCCTCATCAACCGGTAAATGACAGAAATCTGGCAGGCAGCATGGCTAAGTCGGTCGCACCGAAGTAGGGTGTATAATCACCTATCTAGAGAATATTCATTTGTTTCTTAAATCTATCAATGCTGTCCCATATATATATACGGGAACGGTTGCTGATCCCAACCGTTGGTGATTTACATTCGATACACTCAAGCGAAATGAGTGGTCGGTCATGTGTGGCTGAGTTGCAAGATGTTCTTGTTGAACTCCAGTGTATCGTTCCTAGAGTACACTGATCGGAAGGTGATTCCATACCTTGTCATAGTTGGAAATCCATTACCCAATACGTGCTTGCGGTTTTGATTGTATACTCTATATGTAGAACGTGAGATGCAAGCGTTTCTACTAGACTGATATTTATTTGTACTTAGACATTATTATAATATCAGAATGATATTGCTTTGCAAAGATATTTTGGATTCTCATAAGGGAAAAACCCGTTCCGTTCTGCGGAGTGGTCTTATGAGATATCGTTTACTTGTTCATATACCTGTTTTAAACTGTTTTACTCACACCAGTCCCATGACTGACCCGGAGTTTATTTGTTTTGTTTTCCCTAAACTCTTGGGTGCCTAATTTTGTACGGGCAGTCAAGTAGTCAGGAATTTACAGATATACTGGAAGAGCGTGGAGCAGGAGGCTTCAAGATCATATAGCTATAGTTATTTCCGCTGTGTTGTAAGTGCTGTACTCTGATAAGTGCTATTGTATACATAACTGTTATATTTCAAAGTTATGTTATCTACTATACGTTATTCGTTCCGCTGTGAGGTTCGTGTTACTCTGATGTTGTGTTCTTCTTCTTCTTCTATTCTAAGTTTCTATCTTATCTATCCTCACCCTCTGTCTTCTTTCTATTAGTTTTCTTGAATTTCCAGTGCGATTTGGGTTAGACTTGTGTTATTTAGTCAGCTCAAATTCCCCCGGATTTTCGGGTTACTACAGGATGTTTTATCATTTTATACGTGATTGAATGTATCCTTTCTTCTTGGCTTGATGTGTGAAAATGCCACCGATTGGCGACTTAGATTTAGGACTGAATTTGGGTTTTCGCGAAAAAGTCCATAAAAATGCCCATATTTACGTGAATTTTTCTATAGGAGACAAGAAAGGCCTCCAGATTTTGCATGTAAAATATCAACCCAGTTGGTGTTCTCACAAAGAAGTTATGACCAGTTATGCACAGGTCGACATAAAATTAAAAGTGCTCGGCATTATATGAAACTTGTATGGATGATAAAGAATGATCCTTAGAAACTATATGTTAAATTTCAAGCCAGTCGAAGTACATATGAAGGAGATATAATGGTGCAAAGTTCATATCGGCCTAGCCTTTTGCCCTGGATCAGCATGGGAACTTATGGACTCGAGTCAGTGTAGCACTAGAGGCTTAGGGTTGGATTGGTTGGAGCTAATGGCTTCAGATCGGGGAGAAGGCAAGATTGGACTAATGGGGAAAAGGAAATGGATCGGTGAGGACGCACTACCTGGACTGGATCGATGTGGAAGCACTGAATCAGATCGAATCGATGTGGGCACACCACTTCGGATCAGATCCCTCACTGATCCCAAGAAATGGGTTTGGTACCGATCCGAGCATGTAGGGTTTTGTGGTCATGTGACCCTACGTGAGTGGAGTATAAAGCTGATGCGACTTCTTGTAGGGATGTTGACAACCTATAACGTTCTACTCTGCGGCGGCGTCGACATGAAGATTCTTCAATTGTACAGCTCAAAGATGATTCTACCTCTAGAGAACGACTCCAATACAACTATTTGAAACTCCAAGATGCATAATAAACGATAAGTGGTAGAGTTTGTCGACGTTTTAACCTACCAGTGCTTTGGTGGTTTGGATGACCAAAGTGTTGAGTGTCATATACTCAATGCACTGAGTGAGTGAATGTTAAGATAGATGATTATGCTTGATTGTTTGGTATTACCTTATCACACGTACATCTATTTATGCCTAGTGACATGAGAACCTTAGAGTAGAGTACATTATTATATGTGCTAACTCTTTGGATGCATGGATATGTCAGGTATGGATCCCTATACCTATAAATTTATTTTTGTTTAAGACATGAGAATATTATCGCTAATACCAGACTTTGTCTAACCTAAAGTTGTATGCATTACTTCTTATTACTCTGGGTTCTCTTAAATGACCGGACTAAAGATAGGTTGTGAGTGAGCAGTTGACCAGGAGACGATCATGTGGCTACTTCACGTATCAGTATTATGTGCTCTATTACTTTAATTGTTTACTACTATAGGGATCAGTATTACTTTATTTTATCTTTGGGATAATTTCAGTTGAGTGCTTTCCACTTATATGACTTTATTTTAGTTATGCTATATTACGGATCTATTACTCTGATGTTTATGGTTCACTGTTAGCTATAACTGCCTCGCCTATTTTTATCAGTTATATGTTACTATTATATTTTATTCTATGCACTATAAGATCTACGATAGGTTTCTAGATTATTTTCTTTTCTTTAACTTTGACGGTCCTTTACATCGGTCGAGAACCACTGGTGCGCAATATATGGGTGTCGGAGGTATAGGACGGTCGTCACAAGAACAATATTTTTATGGCCTCAGAAATACTTTGTGTGGTTGCCTTCTGATCACCAGTCCACTGTATGTAATTAGTCTCGAGTTCAGTGTACTCGGTTTTTGTAACATTTCAAATGTCTAATTTTATTGATGGTAAATAAATTTTATCCTACATGCCTAATATATGTAATTAATGCCATTAAAAAGTGATAAACTGATAATAAACTGACCCTCTACAAATGAACTAGTGACAGTGTTGATATTTCCAGTGTTGGTAGCCATTTACACTTTTCAAAAGTCAGATTATGAAACTTTTGAAAACCAATACTCTGATACCAAATGCAAGTGATGCAGATTAAGGATCTTAATTCTAGATTAACACTAAAGAGGGGTGAACAGTGTTTACTTTAATTTATGAATCATTTACAAATCTTTTGTAATATGGTTGAGTATATGTAGAATGATTATAGATTCAAATAAAGAAATAAAAAAGCAAGAAAAGTAAATGTAGTAAAGGAAATAACACAATGAAAATTTTATACTACCTCGAAATTACCCTACATCTGCATTCAGTCTTTAATTAATATCAACAATTATTCTCCTAAACTTCAAGGCTATAAGAAGACACCCTCCAGAACTCAGACATATAGGTAATCCAACTTGATTTGAGCACCACAGATCCACACCCAACTTGATTTATAGGTTAATAGTTCTATCCCAACTGCTTTTTACCAGGTACAATCAAACCTAACTAGATTTAGGGCTACCTAGTCGTACCAAAGGATTTTTGAGCAGTTTGTACAATAAATACAGACTTGGATCTTCCAACCTTGATTATAATTGCTCCTATGACTATGAATTACAATTTGATCTTGGTAAAAATGAAGAGAGTTTGATGTAGATCAACTCAGAGAAGAATAGATTTGAAAATCAGTAAAGTATGGTTAGATTCTGTAATTTTTAATGGAGAAGAGAAAGAAGTGAAGAATTATGAAGGAGAAGTTATAAAATCGTTTCTGGAAGAAGGATATATATGGGGATAAAGAGAAATGACTGTTGAAAAAAAAAGCTTATCGCGAATAAATACTTCCTTTCAAAATTGAATTTTAAAAAATACTCCCCTATGTCCACATACATGGAAGTCAATGTCGACATATGCTAGTTCAAAATGAAAATTACTTTGTTTTGAAATTGTTTTGAAAATATAGGCATGTATATAATGCTTCAAAACTTTATAAAGCTATTTAAACATAGTAAATATATAATTTAAACATAGCAAAGCTTAAGAAAACTTATCAAAAAGAATTTAAACAAAAATATAATATTTGTATATTAAATTATATAATCAAATATCACAAACTTAAAATGTCAAAACTATAGTAGTATTAAATTATTAAGTTTGAAATCAAAATCTTAGGTATTAGTAAAATCAAAAAGTAAAGTATAATATTGAAATCAAAATATAAGTACTAAAACCAAAGTATAAGTACAAAAATCAAAGTAAAATAAATTTAAAGTATAAGTCTGAAATATAATATTGAATTCAAAGTATAAAGTACAAAGTATAAAAATGTAAATGTAAAGAACCAAAGTAAATGCTATTGAAATCAGTGCATAATAGTAAAAGTCAAAGTCTAAAACCCAAACTAAGTATTTATAAGTATTAAAATTAAAGTATAATATCAAAGTATAAAAATGCTTAAAAGTAAAGTTACTTATAATTTAAAATTTATTTTTGAAAAATTCATAGAGATTTATTTTAATAACAGAAATTATTTGAAAACTTTTTGTAAAGGAAGTTGAAAATCATTTTTAAAATATATTGTGAAAACAGGAATATTTTAAAAGAATAGATAGAGAGCAGATAAGTGCAATCTGATTTGACATAAATTCTAAGACTTGATAATATCTTGAACTCTTCAAAACTCATGGGTCTTCGTTCTTTGATTTTTGAGTCATCAATTTGGATCTTCAATCTTGATACTACATAGTTTTGATTATCAATATCCTGCATTATATACAATATATATCTAGATAATAATTAGTATATGTATAAATATAAGATATTCATTATCTGAGATTGTTATTATCAAAACTACCATCTATGGTAATAAAAAACTCTGGTATTAGAAGATGTTGCTTCATTCGATCTGTATATATAACGTATTCTTTTTTGGAGCATCAAATCCATTGAACTATGTTAACATTCAACGACATTCATATTTATTTAATAACTTTTGCAATGATGTAATGCCTCAGTGCAATCACGTAATAGGAGACAAAATAAATTCCATGTATTATTACATAGTAGATGGAATTCATCCTAAATGGAAAACACTTGTGCAAGCATACAAAAAAAACAAATAACACAAAAGAAGTCAAATTCACAAAATAACAAGGGAATTTAAGAAAAAATGTTGAATGATCTTTTGGAGTGCTTCAAGGGAAACGTTTCATATATTAAGAAAAGAGGTATATTATCATGATCCAATTGTATTATCTGATGTTGTTAACATGCCTCTTGGTCAAATCTGTCACACGTCAAGTTTCTGGTTAGCAACATGCGCAAGCGTGAAGAATATCGTTAGGAACCACAAAGCGATTTGGTCGAAGTTGCTTCGTAAACATAAAATGGCCCGAAACTCCTATCAGATGACCATTTTTGGGCCCGAGAACATTTGTCATGATGTTTTGCACTATAACTCTCGTAGAAGGCAAGCCGTCAGCCGAGACGAAGGCGGGCCGTTAGCCGAGCTGAAGGCAGGTCGTCAGCCAGTCCGGGCGCAGCGCCGGTGGAGGTCCGGGGTCCTACGGTCCGGTGGGCAGCGCCCGATTCATTCGATTTCCTCTAAGCCGGAAGCTCGGATCCCTCCAGTTCGAACCAACGAAAACTCGAATTCCCCCACTTCGTGTTCAGGAACCTCAACTCCCTAGATAACAAGATTTCGGCCCCCTTCATCCTTCTCGTATCCCTCAGGAGGATACGAAATTTCGTACCCCTTCCCAGGGGTACGAATTTCCTATTGCTTAGCTCCTTCAGCGGTCCGAAATTATGGCTTGTGGTCCCTATTTCCTACCTACTCCCACCTAACCTTCTTCCTATAAATACCCCTAGTCTTGGCCTTCGTTGGAATCCCTTGTAATTTTTGGACTTCAGAGCTCCAAAACACTCATTAAAGGCTACCAACTCTTTTTCCATGGTCATTGGATATGGCATGGACAACTAAAATGTGGCATAAACGTTTTCCATCAACACTTGGACATTCACAAGGATAATTACACTACTTTTGGACTTCTTGGACATTAAGAATAAATTTTGACATAGTTGACCAAGTCAACATACTCAATGAAGAAGAAGAAGGACGTTTTAGTCGAAGTGAAGAATAAACATGCATTTTGTTATTCTATTGTAACACTTTGTACTCGGATATTGTCAAAACTTGTATAACATTGTAATCGGATATCATATGATGAATGATCATTATAAAGCGGATGTAGCGCTAGTGCCGAACCACTACAAAAAGCTATGTCTCCCCGCATTTACTTTACTGCTTTTTTGGATTAATGTGTTGCTAACGCACTTGCATACACATTTCGGTGTTGGTGTGCGACAATTTTTCCACGTCAACAAATGTTATATATTATTCTATTATTTTACATAATATTGTTATTAGAGAAGAACACGACGACTGTGAGCTTCAACTAAGAAGCTATCTAGACATTGTTGCGACATTACAAAGAAACCCTACAAAGATCTAAATACTTTTGCTAAATACATGCAAAAATTCGAAGACGTTCGAGATCTGCCAGCTTATCTTGATCTAAGAGAACAACTAGTGAAACATTACTGGAAACATACAGAAAACCAATAGTAAAAGTGATTTAGATTAACTAAGTGACCTTTTTCTCTAGTGTTTTTCATTTATTTATCTATAGTTACGTTGTTATTGACTTATTGTAATAGTGTCTATATTTAAAGTTTTAATATCTATTGTACTAATAATTATAACAGCAACGAGCACAACAAAATGAGAATGACAATAATGGTAACAGTAGTAATATCAACAATAATAGCAATAACAATAGTATTAACAATAAGTACAACTAAAACAGAAACAATAACAACAATAGTAACAAGAAAATAGATCCTACAATAATAATTATAGAAAGAAAAATACAAGATACAATAATAAAATACATAGCAAGAGCCTTATTACCTATAAACCTGCATGACGCCAGTGGTGCTTCTCAATTTGATTGTCCATATACAATATCCACAATGTATTGAATTTACTTAGGTTGCAACTTAGAAAAGCCATATCGTCTGCTCTTTGATGTCGAACTGATTCTTATTTTCCCAACCCTATCTCGTCATTTCTTAACTGTTGTTTTGTATCATGACATCATTATCTTTCATTTTTTTCTCTTAAGTCTTTTCTTTTCTTTTGCTTCCACGTACAGTTTGTTTACATCTCCAACAACTGTCATATGCCCACCAATATGATCATAGTGTAAGGTGTAATCAATGATGGTTTTTCTTTTTCTTTCCATTGCACTTCCCTGGAGCCCTATCACCTGTACTAGTGGTGAAGGGCATGTCTTCATGTGCATCAGAACTACCAATCACTGCTCATGTTTATTAGAAGAAACACAATATCGCGGACTTATTGCACTCGGCTCTACTTATCCTTGGTTGAGAGTAATTCGTAGCAACGGTGCATGTTGAACGGTTGATTATTATGTTCAGCCATATACAACGCGTTTGCTTGTTGAACGGTTGATGATGAAGTACTACTAAAATATAAAAGATGAAACATGATAATATAAACTAAAACTTAAATTTGTTACTAGATCCATGTAACAGCTCGCATTTTACGTATCGGAAGATCGTAAAATATATTTATTTTATTCTATGAGGGTTGGATCATTCTCATCTTTTAATATGTTGTTTATGGGGATGTGAGACATGTATATAATTTTTACTGATTTTGTTTGTGACCATTTCGCCCCTGTCAGCCTTGTACAGGACATAACTTTTGACTCAGGTCGAATCAAAGGGTGAGACCTATGCTATTGGAAAGGAATTGATGATTGTCTTTCCGTAGAGTGGTTACATTAAGGATTTGTGTAACGACCCGTATTCTACGCATCATAGGATCGTAGAATATTTATCTCTTTCACATACGAAGTCGTATGGTCATGTAACTTTGGGAGACGACTATTGTGGTCATTTCCCATGTTCATGATTTTTCCCGATTTTTAAATGACCATTTTACCCCTAGTTGGCACTGTTTTGGCCATAACTTTTGACTGGAAATGAATTTTGACCTGATACCACTTCCATTGGCTTCGGATGATGGTTCCTCTTTCCGTAGAGTGGTCACATTAGCCAAACGGACTCACCGTTTGGGAGATATGGCTGAAACAAGTTTCAGGTGGTGAAAAACAGCTTAATTGGGCTTAACCGGGTGATTAACAGCTAGGCCCAAAGGGAAATTTCGGGATTAGGAGTTTAAAAGGGCTGTTAGGGTTTGGAGAATACCTTTTTCTCATTTTTTAGCCGTCACTATTCATTCCTCTTAACCTAGCCATGGCCTCCACCCTCTAAATCTCTTCAAAACACCTCTTAATCACTTTCTAATTGAAGATTAGGCTTAGCAAACATCAAATAAAGGAGTATTAACACGAGAACCGAGGTAGAGCTGCTGTGTAAGATTGGGAACAGCGCCAAATCAGAGAATATTTCAGTTTTGGGGTTTTAGTTGTGGCCAAGGTGAGTGATAACATCATTTTGACACTAATTACGGTTAATTAAGGGTAATTAGTGAAGATTAGCGAATTTATACACTAATAAATTCTGGAAAAATGTTTAGAAATTCTTAAATAATGTTTTATGCCTCTGGTTGAAATTTGGTTCGATTTGATTAAGTTTTGTTAACCCTACGATTAGATTTGCTTAAACATGCTTAAGGGAAAAATAAGGGGTTTTGGGCACATTTGATCCATTTTGACATATGAATTCATTGTTTTGGTGTTTGTGGTTAGTTTGCTATGTTGTTATGACTATTTGACATGAATTGTGATTGATTAGAATAGTTAGATTTGTCAAAAACGTCGTCGAACGGCGTAAACAAGTTGCTGGAAAAAGTTGCAGAAAGTTGTGCAGGGCTTCGGATCGGATCGGATGAGGGCTCGGATCGGATATGTGAACTGGGCAAGAAAACCCGACCCGAACTGGAGTTTGGCACATAAAAGACTTGGCAAAAAGGAAGGCCGTTTACTTAGAGTTGGAGTGGACAAGGGGATCGGATCGGAAGAACAATGGAGGCCAGATCGGATCGGAAGAACATTGGGAGCAATTCGGATCGGAGTAATCTAGGGAGCGGAGCGGATCGGACTGGAGTAAGGCGAAGGGATCGGATCGGATCGGAGTAGACGGAAAACGAGGGAGCTGATCGGAGAAGGAGCATGAACTGGAAGGAAGATGACAACCCGACCCGACTCGGAGGAGGACACCGACCCGACCCGGAGTAAAGTACCCGACCCGAACTGAATGGAAGATGACAAGGATGGAGGACCGAACCGACGAGGGCAATGACTACCGAACCGAACCGAGTTCTAGGACTGCTACTGTGCGACAACTTTTCTGAAGACCCACTCCAATTCGACCAAACCCGAGATGCAAAGAAAGTCCAAATGAGAAGTTAGAGCTCAAGATTCAGATGGGAATCAACGAATTCGCTTCATAGTTGGGCTTTGCTGCGGGACGCGTGCTAAGGGGTTTAAGATGCCTGTAGCTTTGGACCACTATGGTAGGAGGCTAGTGATGCACGGGTAGATGATCCGGAGACGAGCAGGAGGCTTCCACGTAACATATATATATAGTATTCTCCCTGTGTTGTTGAAGATCACTGCTTGGGCATTGGTGGTGTATCTTCTACTTTGGCTTTCTTTTGTTTAGAGACAGTAGATTTTGAAAAGTTGTAATAAGCTGTATTTGGATTTCCGCTGCTTTGATATTGATGTTGGTTTTAGTTATCAGCTTATGCACTGTCTCGCCTGTTTTATGTCAAGTACATTATTATTATTATATTTTATCCCATGCGCTGTGAGAGATTCTACAGGTTCCTTGATCAGTTCATTCTCTTCTTTCTTTTCTTATGACGACCGTTCCGTGCCAGTTGGACATGTGTACAGCGCACACTTGGAGGAAGTGTCGGTTGGTGCGGGACGGGCCGTCACACTTGGTATCAGAGCTCTAGGTTGCGTAGTTAACCTAGGGAAGTTATCAGGGAGAGATAATATACGTATACGAGAGAGCGTATTTGTGGTTATTTTGGTTTTCAAAAGCTATATATATACTATTAGTAGTATAAGAATGAAGTCGTACTGCACTAGCACCACTATGGAATCGTTAATCGTTTCCTTTTTCAGATTGATGATGAGCCGAGATACTAGAGGTGCTGGTAGGGGAGCCAATAATGGGAATGCTGCTGACATGAGGACGATGTTTACTGACCTCATGAGAGAGATGCTTAGAGATGTACGGAGGGCAGCTCCCAATGGTGGAAATGGTGGTGGTCCAATAGTGCAGGCGCCAAGAGTCGACTTCGCCAAGCTGAATAAGGATTATACTAGCCTTGGTGGGAAGCCGTTCCACGGAACGGAGTCGGCCACAGATGTTCAGGATTGGTTGGATAGTTGCGAACGTATCTTCGAGGATTTGGGTATCGAGGATGCGATGAAGAGAAAGCTAGCGTCCCATCAGCTGCAAGGGCGGGCAATGAATTGGTGGAATGCTATAAAGGCAGCTACTCCCGAAGATCAGATTACTTGGGAGCAGTTTAAAGCTCGCTTTAGCGAGAAGTTCATTCCAGCTGCTCAGAAGTCAGTGCTGTTTAAGAAATTCTTGGAGCTCAAGCAGAATGGCAGAGCTGTCTCGGAGTACATTGCTGAATTCGACACTTTGTCAAAGTATGGGTTATCTCTTATTGATACTGCCGAGAAGAAGAATGAGAAATTCATAACTGGGTAGGGGAAAGGCTTATTAACCACATCGATGAGACGTTTGAGTCGATTGTGGGGAAAGCATTAAGATCAGAGAGTCTCTACCCTAAGCCGAAGACTGAGGTTGCATCCGCAGATGAGCCAAAGCCACAAGCAAGTGGTGGAGGCAAGGGTGGTTCCCAGAATAAAAGAAAGCAGAGTCAGACTAAGGATGGCCAGAAGAAAAAGAATAAACAAGATGTTGAGTGCTTCAGCTGTGGTAAGAAGGGCCATTATGCTAGTAATTGCCGGGCCAAGCCAGCGGATAGGAAGTGCTTCAACTGTGGCCAAATGGGACATCACAAGGACAAGTGTCCGCAACCCCCTAAAGAAAAGCAAATGGTGAAAGCATACGCCCTTAATGCTATTCCTTCTTCGTCGAATGCCCCAACTGCGGCGGAGAAGGGAAAGAATGTCGTCATTCAAGGTATGCTTTCTGTTTATGATGTTCCTGTTAGAGTTTTGTTTGATACCGGAGCTTCCAGTTCTTTCATATCTAGTGACCTGGTAGATAGGTTGGGATTGGAGCCCGAGATTGTCGATAGACCTTTAGTAGTGACGAACCCGATTGGTGGTTCTACTAGCCTTAGCATGATTTGTCGTAATGTGGTCTTCTCGAGTCATGGATGCATGTTTGTTTGTGATTGCTTTGTTTTGGGCTTTACTGGGTTTGGCATTATTTTGGGAGTAGATTGGCTCCGAAGATACGGGGTGGTGGTAGACTGTGAGGGCTTTTTGGTGACAGCTAGAGCGGATGATGGGCGGAGGATAGTGTTTGGTGGTCTACCCAGTGAGGGGGTATTGGCTAGTTTTTTAAACTCCCTCAACATTCCGCATAGTGAGTTGTCAGGTTTGCCCGTGGTTGGCCAATATCCGGATGTTTTCGAAGAAGTGACCGGACTTCCACCACACCGAGAGATTGAGTTCCGTATTGATTTGGTAAAAGATGCCAGACCTATAGTGATGCCACTTCGTCGTATGGCACCAAGGGAGCAGCGAGAGCTCGAGGTGCAAGTCAGCGATCTTTTGAAGAAGGGATTTATCAGAAGGAGTGTCTCTGAATGGGGAGCACCAGTTGTGTTTGCTACCAAGGCGGATGGTTCCCTTCGTTTGTGTGTAGACTACCGCGAGTTGAACAAGGTGACGAGGAAGAATAAGTATCCTCTCCCGCGGATAGATGATTTGTTCGATCAGTTGAGTGGTGCGAGAGTGTTCTCCCAGTTGGATCTCGCGACAGGTTTTTGTCAGCTTAGAGTGGAAGCTGAGAGTATAGCTAAAACGACATTTCGAACGCCGTCTGGATTTTATGAATGGTTGGTTATGCCATTTGGGCTGACTAATGCCCCGGCATATTTTGTGGATCTTATGAATAGGGTATTCAGAGATCAGTTGAATAAGTCTGTTCTTGTGTTCGTGGATGATATTTTGGTTTACTCAAGGGACGAGGAAGAACACAAGGAACATTTGAGGACAGTGATGGAGGTGTTGAGGAAACACCAATTGAAAGCAAAGTTTTCTAAGTGTCACTTCTGGAGGAAGGAAGTGAGATTCTTGGTCCATGTTGTTTCAGAAAATGGTATCGCCGTGGATCCTGCCAAGGTGGCTACGGTGCAAGATTGGTCTACGCCCAAGAATGCAACAGACGTAAGAAGTTTCTTGGGATTAGCAGGATATTATCGTAAGTTTATCCAAGGCTTCTCCAAGATAGCAGCACCGTTGACTCAGTTGACAAAGAAGAATCAAGCTTTTGTTTGGAACGAAAGGTGCGAGGATGCATTCAAGAGTCTAAAAGAAAAGTTGACAAGTGCACCAGTGTTAGTCATTCCCAAGGGGAGTGAAGAAATGACGGTATACACGGATGCCTGTGGTACCGGACTGGGTGCTGTATTGATGCAAGGCGGTAGGGTTGTAGCTTATGCAAGTCGGCAATTGAAACCGCACGAGAGAAGATACCCTACCCATGATTTAGAATTGGCAGTGATCGTGTTCGCGTTAAAGATGTGGAGACACTATCTCTTGGGAGAAAGATTTGAGCTGTTTACAGATCATAAGTCGTTGAAGTATCTATTCTCCCAGAAGGATTTAAATCTCCATCAGCGGAGATGGTTAGAGTTCTTAGCTTCCTATGATTTTGACATCGCATACACACCAGGAAAGGGCAATGCGGTGGCTGATGCATTGAGTAGAAGACATGCCAGCTTAGGGGCTATGTTCCTTGAATGGAAACAACTAGTGTTTATCGCGGGGTTTGATTTCAGACCAAAGTGCGAATTGGATCCAGAAATGTTAGCAAGTTTGACGATCAGACCCACTTTAATTGAACGGATCGGCTCTAGTCAGAGGGACGATCCTAACCTATTGGAAATCATCTCCAAGTTAAAGATGGATATCAATGAGGAGATGAACAAGTATGGGCTTGATCGAGATGGATGGCTTAGAAAGAATGGAAAGCTTGTTGTACCCAATGTCAATGGATTGAGAGATGAAGTGCTTAGAGAATGTCATCACTCAAAGCTGACTATACACCCCGGTGGTAATAAGATGTATCGAGATATGAAGCAGACCTACTACTGGGAAGGGATGAAGAGAGACGTTGGGAAGTTTATATCCAAGTGTATGAATTGCCAGGTAGTCAAAGCCGAGCAAAAGAAGCCTAGTGGGTTGTTACAGCCCTTAGAAATTCCCGAGTGGAAATGGGAGCAAGTCTCGATGGATTTCATTGATGGTTTACCAAGGACTAGATCGGGACATGATAGCATTTGGGTAGTTGTGGATCGACTGACTAAAAGTGCAAGATTTATACCAGTCAAATCGACCAGAACGGCAGCCAAGTTGGTAGAATTGTATATGAAGTGGGTAGTGAGATTTCATGGAGTACCTAAAAGCATTGTGAGCGACCGAGACCCGTTGTTTACTAGTGGGTTTTGAAAGAGCTTACAAGAGGCTCTAGGGTCAGAGTTACATCTCAGTACCGCATATCATCCTCAGACCAATGGTCAGACGGAGAGGGTGAATCGTATTTTGGAAGATCTCTTGAGAGCGTGTATATTGGATTTTGGCGGATCATGGGATGATCATTTGCATCTAGTAGAGTTTGCATATAATAATAGCTACCAATCCAGTATCGGTATGGCTCCGTTTGAAGCTTTGTACGGAAGACCATGCAACTCACCATCATGTTGGATAGAGACTGGCGAGAAGTTTGCGCTTGGACCAGATGTGGTGAGGGAAACTTCAGATAAAATCAAGACCATTCAACAACGAATGAAGGCTGCCCAAGATAGGCAGAAGAGTTATGCTGATAAGAGGAGAAGAGGCTTAAAATTCTCCGTTGACGACTTGTTGTTTGTCAAGATTTCTCCGTTGAAGAGTGTAATACGATTTGGCAGGAGAGGCAAGTTGGCACCAAGATTTGTTGGCCCATTCCCTGTTCTTGAACTAGTCGGGAATTTGGCATATAGAATTGACTTACTAGAGAAGATGGCGGGAGTTCACAACGTATTTCATGTTTCCCAACTAAGGAAGTTCGTTCACGACTCAGATATGACTATTTCACCTGATCAGTTAGAGGACTTCGAAGTAGAACCCGAAGCGGTTGGGAACCGTAAGCCGGCTCGTATTGTCGAGCACGACAAGAAGCAACTTCAAAGAAAGGCGGTGAAGCTAGTCAAGGTTCAGTGGGGCGAGGACGAGAATGATTGTACTTCGGAGACAGAGGAGAACATTAGGGAGACGCACCCGGAACTCTTTGCCTGGTAAGATTTTGACTTCGATTTAGTTTTCTGCATGCTAGGATAGGTTTGTTTTGCTTGTTTTGCATGTTTGATGGATGTATGTGGTTGTTAGGCATGCGGGACCCTTTGTATGTTTTAGGTTAAGGAATTTCGGGGACGAAATTTCTTAAGGAGGGGAGAGTGTAACGACCCGTATTCTACGCATCATAGGATCGTAGAATATTTATCTCTTTCACATACGAAGTCGTATGGTCATGTAACTTTGGGAGACGACTATTGTGGTCATTTCCCATGTTCATGATTTTTCCCGATTTTTAAATGACCATTTTACCCCTAGTTGGCACTGTTTTGGCCATAACTTTTGACTGGAAATGAATTTTGACCTGAAACCACTTCCATTGGCTTCGGATGATGGTTTCTCTTTTCGTAGAGTGGTCACATTAGCCAAACGGACTCACCGTTTGGGAGATATGGCTGAAACAAGTTTCAGGTGGTGAAAAACAGCTTAATTGGGCTTAACCGGGTGATTAACAGCTAGGCCCAAAGGGAAATTTCGGGATTAGGAGTTTAAAAGGACTGTTAGGGTTTGGAGAATACCTTTTTCTCATTTTTCAGCCGTCACTATTCATTCCTCTTAACCTAGCCATGGCCTCCACCCTCTAAATCTCTTCAAAACACCTCTTAATCACTTTCTAATTGAAGATTAGGCTTAGCAAACATCAAATCAAGGAGTATTAGCACGAGAACCGAGGTAGATCTGCTGTGTAAGATTGGGAACAGCGCCAAATCAGAGAATATTTCAGTTTTGGGGTTTTAGTTGTGGCCAAGGTGAGTGATAGCATCATTTTGACACTAATTACGGTTAATTAAGGGTAATTAGTGAAGATTAGCGAATTTATACACTAATAAATTCTGGAAAAATGTTTAGAAATTCTTAAATAATGTTTTATGCCTCTGGTTGAAATTTGGTTCGATTTGATTAAGTTTTGTTAACCCTATGATTAGATTTGCTTAAACATGCTTAAGGGAAAAATAAGGGGTTTTGGGCACATTTGATCCATTTTGACATATGAATTCATTGTTTTGGTGTTTGTGGTTAGTTTGCTATGTTGTTATGATTATTTGACATGAATTGTGATTGATTAGAATAGTTAGATTTGTCAAAAACGTCGTCGAACAGCGTAAACAAGTTGCTGGAAAAAGTTGCAGAAAGTTGTGCAGGGCTTCGGATCGGATGAGGGCTCGGATCGGATATGTGAACTGGGCAAGAAAACCCGACCCGAACTGGAGTTTGGCACATAAAAGACTTGGCAAAAAGGAAGGCCGTTTACTTAGAGTTGGAGTGGACAAGGGGATCGGATCGGAAGAACAATGGAGGCCAGATCGGATCGGAAGAACATTGGGAGCGATTCGGATCGGAGTAATCTAGGGAGCGGAGCGGATCGGACTGGAGTAAGGCGAAGGGATCAGATCGGAGTAGATGGAAAACGAGGGAGCTGATCGGAGAAGGAGCATGAACTGGAAGGAAGACGACAACCCGACCCGACTCGGAGGAGGACACCGACCCAACCCGGAGTAAAGTACCCGACCCGAACTGAATGGAAGATGACAAGGATGGAGGATCGAACCGACGAGGGCAATGACTACCGAACTGAACCGAGTTCTAGGACTGCTACTGCGCGACAACTTTTCTGAAGACCCACTCCAATTCGACCAAACCCGAGATGCAAAGAAAGTCCAAATGAGATGTTAGAGCTCAAGATTCAGATGGGAATCAACGAGTTCGCTTCATGGTTGGGCATTGCTGCGGGACGCGTGCTAAGGGGTTTACGATGTCTGTAGCTTTGGACCACTATGGTAGGAGGTACGAAGGCGAATTCAAGGCCATTATGGCATCGGTAGAACCAAGGGCTACGACCAATGAAGTGGGTCATTGAAATGTTTGGTCATGACTCCAAGTGCTTGGCTTGGTCATAGCAGGGTTTCTGCAAGTCGGGATCCGTCGTTACCTCAATTTGTCTAGTGTTCCAAAGTGGTGGATATCGTATGCCTTACGCACTGAGTGAGAGATGGGAGGATTTGTTGCTATCATTATGACATGCACACCCCACCCCTGTATTCTTTACACTATTTATTATGGCACCTTAGAGTACTGTACGGTATGTGGTACTAACTCTTTGGTTGCAGGTCCAGGTTCAGGTATGGTTTAGTATACCTGTTATTATTCTGTTTAGATGCTTATCGCTCATACCAGGCTTTATGTCTGACCCAGAGTTTTATGTCTCCTCTTATTACTCTGGGTGCTCACACGAGCAGACTAGAGACAGGTTAGCTGGTGATGCACGGGTAGATGATCCGGAGACAAGCAGGAGGCTTCCACGTAACATATATATATAGTATTCTCCCTGTGTTGTTGAAGATCACTGCTTGGGCATTGGTGGTGTATCTTCTACTTTGGCTTTCTTTTGTTTAGAGACAGTAGATTTTGAAAAGTTGTAATAAGCTGTATTTGGATTTCCGCTGCTTTGATATTGATGTTGGTTTTAGTTATCAGCTTATGCACTGTCTCGCCTGTTTTATGTCAAGTACATTATTATTATTATATTTTATCCCATGCGCTGTGAGACATTCTACAGGTTCCTTGATCAGTTCATTCTCTTCTTTCTTTTCTTATGACGACCGTTCCGTGCCAGTTGGACATGTGTACAGCGCACACTTGGAGGAAGTGTCAGTTGGTGCGGGGCGGGCCGTCACAATTTGGCTCAGCGGTTTGGGAGAAATCGTTGTTTTAAGATTTTTTAGTTGGTTATTCAGGTTTTGGAGCCTTAGTGGAATCCTATAAATAGGGGGTGAGAGTGGAGGGAAAAGGTTTACTTTCCCATTCTCTCATTTAGAGGCACTGAACTCCTTCTTCTTCCTGCACCTTTCGACCATTAAAAATCCAAATCTAAGGGAGGAAATCGAAGATCTACACCATTCAAGGCTAGATCTACATCATTTCAAAGGCGAGTTCATCAGATCGAGGGGTTTGATTTGGAGTGCTCGCTGTCCAGATTCTTATTTCTATCGTTTTAGATTGTTTCGGCAAATCGGTGAGTGATTTACATCTCTCACATGAATGCAATGAAGTATATGAGTGTTTGTGCATGTTTCTCATCAAATTGTGATGTTTTACTATAGATTTACACCATTACAAGTTCATTTTCATATGCATCACCCTATGATCTAATCTAATAAGTTTTACTCATTAATTTCATGTCATTTTACATGTTTATGTTAGTTAGATCTCTCATTTTGATCATATGTTCATTTTAATGGTTTTTGGTGAGATTTACATCATTTTTGTGGTAATCGTCATATTTATGTGGATAGTAATGTTACGATATGTTTATGATTGTGTTTGATGATTTTAGTTGAGTTGGATTCATCGGATTCGTCGTTTGGCGAAGTTTTGGTCGAAATCGGAGTTGAATTGCAATATGCAGAAATTGGCTCGGATAGGGGTTGGCTCGGCAAGAGATTGACTAGGCCAGAGATTGGCTCGGCGAGGAGTTGGCTTGGCCATAGGTTGAATCGGCTAGGAGTGGATCGGATCGAGTCATATTTGGATCGGGTCCTATTTGGATCGAGTCATATTTGGATCGGGTAGTAGAGTCAAATTTGGATCTGGTGGTAGAGTCAAATTTGGATCTGGTGGTAGAGTCAAATTTGGATTTGGTGGTAAAGTCTAACTTGGATCTGGTGGTAGAGTCAAATTTGGATATGGTGGTAGAGTCAAATTTGGATCGGGTGGTAGAGTCAAATTTGGATGGTGTGACTTTGAAGTAAATTCGAGTAGGAAGGTTCAAAGTGTTGGATGTGTTTGTTGATCAAGGTGGAACAACGAACGAGGTGGCAACTCAAAGATTGTGAGTTGGTGGATAATGGTTGCTCGAGAAGGTCACTTGAGTAGTAAATAGCCGTCAATGTTGGACGACTAGAGATATTGAAGGCCGAGAGATTATCGTTGTCGTAAGTTCTAGCAGGCTCAAAGCAGGGGTACGATGGGGGCACCCAATAGACCGGAAGGTTGTTGGTCGAGTACCTTGGGTATCGTTGAAAGGCCTAGTTGTCAAGGTTGGACATATGGAGTTTATGCTGGAACTGGGGTTACCATTAGCCCTTGACATATGGCAAGGTTGGCCGTCATATGATTAACGGTGGTTTCAAAGCAGGATTGGCGGTGATAGCCAGAGTCAGTCATGGATGATTGGTTGTTCTGTGTGAGACTTATATAATCTAGAGGTTATGAGTGTTTTTCCATGATTGAATGGTTGCTCTGGTTTCCACGTATGAGTTGTTGTTTCTTTGGTTGAATGGATTGTAAAGGCTATCACTGTCCGATGTGGGGAAGATAAGGTTGAGTTCTTCTCTGGTGTCGTGGGTAGATTAGTATGTTTATCTATCCTTTCTCATACACTTTATTGTTGAAGTTTGTTAGTTGTTTTATCGCTCACTAAGACTGTTGTCTGACTTAAGGTTTTATGTTTCCTCTTATTACCTTGGGTTGTTCATCCGGTTGTGGATGGGCAGACTAAGTAGCAAGTGACAGGTGATGCTTTAGTGAGGACGATGGTGCTGATCGGCGGCGAGCAGGAGGCTCACGTAACAGTTTTACTACTATCTAATAATTGGATTTCCGCTGTTTGCTTTTCTGAATAATGTTGTGAGGCAACTTTGTATAAACAATATTTCCAAGTTTGTGGATATTACTTTCTGGTTATATGAAAGTCTTGTGTTTCTGCTTCACTATTACTACCTGTTGTATATGTTCTATTATATTTTATTCTTGTCCTGTGAGTTTACGATAGGTTCCGCTTGTGTTTACCTACCCCGATGATCGTCCATGACTGCCTTGCACACCTTTCAGCGCATTATTTCTGTTGTATAGTGCGGGGGTTATGGGCGGTCGTCACATTATCAGAGCTCTGGTCAACGATTTTTGGCCAAAGTTCAAGGACATAATCTTGTATAAGAGACGTACTTGTAGATTTCAGTTGGATGCTTACTATATATATTAGCATACATGGTAGTAACGGTTGTTTTCCTTTAGCAGTTTTTTTTTTTGAAGGTGACTAATTATTCTAAATTGCAAATTTAGAATGAGTAGACGAGAAACAAGACGCACTGCTAGGGGAGCCAATACTGGAGGGGGAAATGGTGGTGAACCTAATTACCCCGCCATGTTTGAAGCCATGACAGAAGCATTTATGACAAGGGTACCAGCTCCAGTGGCGGCAACGGTAGATGTTGGTGTGTGATTTCCTAGAGTAGTAGATTTTGCAAAGCTGTGCAAGGACTTTACATCTCTAGGGGAAAACCATTCAAGGGAATTGAACCAGCTGAAGAGGTTCATAGGTGGATGGACTCATATGTCTGAATCTTTGGAGACTTGGATATTGAGGATGCAATAAAGAGAAAGCTTGCATCAAGGCAACTGCAGGACAGGGCCATGGAATGGTGGAATTCTGTTACACTCGAGACTCCAGAAGAAGAAATTTCATGGGAGCTATTCCAAGCTAAGTTTGAAGCAAAGTTTATCTCCACAGCTCAGAAATCTGCTCTATTCAAGAAGTTCGTAGAGCTGAAACAGAATGGTCGTTCTATGCTTGACTATATTTCTGATTTCGAAGCTTTGTCTAGATATGCTCGTTCGTACATTGATACACCATATCAGAAGAACAAGAAGTTTGTCCTGGGTTTGGATGCTTATATCGGAAAATCGTTAGTGGACCATCTTGATGATTCATTTGAGAAGATTGTGGAAAAAGCTATTCGTCATGAGAGCTTGTTTCCTAAGGAAGCAAATGTTGTCGCTGAAACCAAAGAGGCTCAGAAACCACAGCAGGGTGGTAATAATTAGAAGAGGAAGCAACAACAGCAAAAGGGAAAAGATGGCCAAAAGAAACCCAAGAGTGAGGTAGTTTGCTTTAACTGCCAACAAAAAGGTCATTTTGCTAATGAGTGCAAGAATCCCAAAGCTAAGAAGAAGTGCTTCAAATGTGGGAAGCCTGGGCATGAGAAGAAAGATTGTCCAGAATCAGCTAAGGGCAAGCAGGTTGTGAGGGCATATGCTTTGGATGTTGTGCCAAATTCTTCAAGGGCTCCTACTGCAAAGGAGAAGGGAAAGGGTGTCGTGGTGCAAGGTACTCTTTCAGTTAATGGAGTTTCAGTTCGTATGCTTTTCGATACTAGAGTATCGCATTCCTTCATTTGCAATGAGCTTGTGTGTCTCTTGGGTTTGGAACCTGAGATTTGTGATAGACCCTTCGTAGTGACTAATCCAATTGGGGGTTCGTCAAATCTTTGCACGATATGTCGAGGTCTAGTGTTGTCGAGTCATGGTTTCTCTTTTGTGTGTGATTTCTTTGTTCTTAACTTCGCTGAGTTTGGGATCATCTTGGGCATGGATTGGCTCAAGAGGTATGCGGCAAGGGTGAATTGCGAGAAGCTAGAGGTGAGGGTCGGGGATGTGGAAGGGCGAAAGGTGTTGATTAGATGTAAGCGCGAAGACGGGGTCTTCGTAAGTTATCTATATTCGCTTGGGATTCTACAAGAAGACCTATCATCAGTGCTGATCACAAATGAGTATGTAGATGTCTTTGATAAGGTCAAAGGGTTGCCGCCGCATCGTGAGATTGTGTTTAGGATTGATTTGGTCGAAGGTGCTAGACCAATCGTTATGCCACTTAGGCGGATGGCGCCTAGGGAACAGCGAGTGTTAGAGGTGAAAGTTCGTGACCTTTTGGGAAACGGGTTCATTCGGAGGAGCGTTTCCGAGTGGGGTGCACCAATCGTATTTGCAACCAAGGCAGATGGCTCGTTAAGATTATGTGTGGACTATCGTGAGCTGAACAAGGTGACAAAGAAAAACAAGTATCCGTTGCCAAGGATAGATGACTTGTTCTATCAGCTTCACGAAGCCAAAGTGTTTTCTCAGATGGATTTGGAAACGGGATTTCACCAGTTGAGGGTGGCTAAGGATAGTGTGCCAAAGACTGCTTTTAGGACACCATCTGGTTTCTTCGAATGGTTGGTGATGCCATTCGGGTTGACTAACGCGCCAGCGTATTTCGTGGATCTTATGAATACGGTGTTCAAAGATCAATTGAACAAGTTCGTGCTTGTGTTCGTGGATGATATTCTGGTTTACTCCAGAAATGAGGAAGAACATAAGACACACTTGAGAGTTGTGTTAGAGATCTTGCGGAAGCATCAGCTTAAGGCTAAGTTCTCAAAGTGTCACTTCTGGAAGGATGAAGTGAGGTTCTTAGGTCATGTAGTTTCTGAAAAAGGGATAGCGGTTAACCCCGCTAAAGTTGCAGTAATCCAGGACTGGGATCGACCTAAGAATGCGACGGATGTTCGGAGTTTCCTTGGATTGGCAGGGTATTACCGACGGTTTATCAAGGATTTCGCCAAGGTAGCTGCACCGTTGACAGGATTGGCGAAGAAGAACTAAGTGTTCACATGGGATGCAAAGTGTGAACAAGCGTTTGGAATCCTGAAGGAGAGATTGACGAGAGCACCTGTGTTGACCATTCCAAGTGGGAATGAAGAGATGGTGGTATATACCGATGCATGTGGTACTGGACTTGGAGCAGTACTAATGTAGAAGGATAGGTTGTGGCCTACGCAAGTTGACAGCTAAAGCCGCATGAGAAGAATTACCCAACTCTTGATTTGAAATTGGCGGCGATTGTATTTGCTCTAAAGATGTGGAGACATTACCTGTTGGGAGTTCGATTCGAGTTGTTTATGGATCACAAGTCGTTGAAGTATATTTTCTCCCAAAAGGATTTGAACCTTCGGCAGCAAAGATGATTAGAGAAATCTCGTATGAAGGCAGCCCAGGACCGTTAGAAGAGTTACGCCGACAAGCGTCGTAAGGGCTTGGAATTCGACGTGGGTGATATGGTTTTTGTGAAAGCTTCGCCGTTGAAGCACATGGTTAGATTTGGTAAGAAAGGAAAGTTAGCTCCAAGGTTTGTTGGACCATTTCCGATAGTCGAGCGAATTGGAAAGCTCGCATATAGATTGGAGTTACCCGAGAAAATGTCGAGTGTGCATAATGTGTTCCATGTATCGTTTCTACGGAAATTCGTGCATGATTCGAATATAGTGATATCTCTAGAGCAGTACGAAGACTTAGAGACCGTAGTTTCGAAACCTCGTAAGCCACATCGTGTTGTGGGGAATGACACGAAACAACTTAGGAGGAAGACGGTTAAGCTAGTCAAGGTGCAATGGAGTGAGGATGGAGACGATTGTAGATGGGAGACGGAAGAGACCATGAGAGCGACTCATCCAGAACTCTTCGTCGGTAGGACCCTTTGATATCGTATCTTCGTTATATCGTTGTATCTTGTTGTTGATTGTTAGAATTCCGCGTGCTAGGATAAGGCTATGGATGCATGGCTTGATGGATGCTAGTTTGGATGATAGAATTGAATTTTCATGGATGATAGGCATGCGCAATCGTTGTGATTACTTGGGTTTGTTTGGAATTTCGGGGCGAAATTCTTAAGGGGGGAGAATGTAACAGCCCGCATTTTACGTATCGAAAGATCGTAAAATATATTTATTTTATTCTATGAGGGTTGGATCATTCTCATCTTTTAATATGTTGTTTATGGGGATGTGAGACATATCTATAATTTTTACCGATTTTGTTTGTGACCATTTTACCCCTGTCAGCCTTGTACAGGGCATAACTTTTAACTCACGTCGAATCAAAGGGTGAGACCTGTGCCATTGAAAAGGAATTGATGACTGCCTTTCCATAGAGTGGTTACATTAAGGATTTGGCTCAGCGGTTTGGGAGAAATCGTTGTTTTAAGGTTTTTCAGTTGGCTATTCAGGATTTGGAGCCTTAATGGAATCCTATAAATAGGGGGTGAGAGTGGAGGGAAAAGGTTTACTTTCCCATTCTCTCATTTAGAGGCATTGATCTCCTTCTTCCTCCTACACATTTACACCATTAAAAATCCAAATCTAAGGGAGGAAATCGAAGATCTACACCATTCAAGGCTAGATCTACATCATTTCAAAGGCGAATTCATCAGACCGAGGGGTTTGATTTGGAGTGCTCGTTGTCCAGATAATTATTTCTATCGTTTTAGATTGTTTCGGCAAATCGGTGAGTGATTTACATCTCTCACATGAATGCAATGAAGTATATGAGTGTTTGTGCATGTTTCTCATCAAATTGGGATGTTTTACCATAGATTTACACCATTACAAGTTCATTTTCATATGCATCACCATATGATCTAATCTAACAAGTTTTACTCGTTAATTTCATGTCATTTTACATGTTTATGTTAGTTAGATCTCTCATTTTGATCATATGTTCATTTTAATGGTTTTTGGTGAGATTTACACCATTTCTGTGGTAATTGTCATATTCATGTGGATAGTAATGTTATGATATGTTTATGATTGTGTTGATGATTTTAGTTGAGTTGGTTTCATCGGATTCGTCGCTTGGCGAAGTTTTGGTCGAAATCGGAGTTGAATTGCAATATGCAGAAATTGGCTCGGTCAGGGGTTGGCTCGGCCATAGATTGACTCGGCCAGAGATTGGCTCGGCTAGGAGTGGATCGGATCGAGTCATATTTGGATCGGGTCCAATTTGGATCGAGTCAAATTTGGATCGGGTGGTTGAGTCAAATTAGGAGTTGGCTCGGCCATAGGTTGAATCGGCTAGGAGTGGATCGGATCGAGTCATATTTGGATCGGGTCCAATTTGGATCGAGTCAAATTTGGATCTGGTGGTAGAGTCAAATTTGGATCTGGTGGTAGAGTCAAATTTGGATCGGGTGGTAGAGTCGAATTTGGATCGGGTGGTAGCGTCAAATTTGGATGGTGTGACTTCGAAGTAAATTCGAGTAGGAAAGTTCGAAGTGTTGGATGTGTTCGTTGATCAAGGTGGAACAACGAACGAGGTGGCAACTCAAAGCTTGTGAGTTGGTGGATAATGGTTTCTCGAGAAGGTCGCTTGAGCAGTAAATAGCCATCAAGGTTGGACGACTAGAGATATTGAAGGCCGAGAGATTATCGTTGTCGTAAGTTCTAGCAGGCTCAAAGCAGGGGTACGATGGGGGCACCCAATAAATCGGAAGGTTGCTGGCCGAGTACCTTGGGTATCGTTGAAAAAGACCTAGCTGTCAAGGTTGGACATTGTCAAGGTTGGACATATAGAGTTTATGCTAGAACTGGGGTTACCATTAGCCCTTGACATATGGTAAGGTTGGCCGTCATATGATTAACGGTGGTTTCAAAGCAGGATTGGCGGTGATAGCCAGAGTCAGTCATGGGTGATTGGTTGTTCTGTGAGAGGCTTATATAATCTGGATGTTATGAGTGTTTTTCCATGATTGAATGGTTGCTCTGGTTTCCATGTATGAATTGTTGTTCCTTTGGTTGAATGGATTGTAAAGGCTATCACTGTCCAATGTGGGGAAGATAAGGCTGAGTTCTTCTCTGGTGTCATGGGTAGATAAATATGTTTGTCTATCCTTTCTCATACACTTTATTATTGAAGTTTGTTAGCTGTTTTATCGCTCACTAAGACTGTTGTCTGACTCAAGGTTTTATGTTTCCTCTTATTATCTTGGGTTGTTCATCCGGTTGTGGATGGGCAGACTAAGTAGCAGGTGATAGGTGATGCTTTAGTGAGGACGATGGTGCTGATCGGTGGCGAGCAGGAGGCTCACGTACCAGTTTTACTACTATCTAATAATTGGGTTTCCGTTGTTTGCTTTTCTGAATAATGTAGTGAGGCAACTTTGTATAAACACTATTTCCAAGTTTGTGGATATTACTTTCTGGTTGTATGAAAGTCTTGTGTTTCTGCTTCACTATTACTACCTGTTGTATATGTTCTATTATATTTTATCCTTGCGCTGTGAGTTTACGACAGGTTCCGCTTGTGTTTACCTACCATGATGATCGTCCATGACTGCCTTGCACACCTTTCAGCGCATTATTTCTTTTGTATAGTGCGGGGGTTATGGGCGGTCGTCACAATCCATGTCATTTGTCTCACTTTGTTGTCTTTAATGCAACCCGGCCATCAACGTTGACAAGCTGAACAATTTTTCTTCATGATTGTTTCAAAGAATCGATGGTTTTTGGAAAATTGTTTGGACTTCTATTTGAACAAATTACACACATAACTCCAACAAGAACTTCCAATTTGGCTCGTGCCTTTCTTGGAGTCTTTAGCTCATTCAATCTAACAGAATGCTATTTCTGTTTGCTCGTTCAACAACAATTGTTGTGCCTTTAGAACATTTGATGGCTGATTTTCACCTTCTGCACTAGTAGATTTACAAATATTGAATTTCTTGTTTGCTTTTCCCTTTCTTGAGCTGTAGACAAATTAGGATTCCCATTGTCCTTGAACTGCATTTTTTGATTTCTCCAACTGTTGTCTTTGAACATATTATTTAAATTTATTGACAAAATTTGAGATTGGTAATGCACCATTGATTGTTTTTTGCTAGTGGTAGATATGGTTGTTTTGATCATAGTTATAGTTTTGTTGAAATGAGATATTCTACGAATTATTAGAATACTATTGAAAACGGTAGAAATTTTGGTTTTAGGAGAATGATACAAATTTGAAGCTTGGATCTTGTTGAGAGAAACTTAAATTTCAAATTTAATTTTATTGTTGAGAATTTTTGAGAATAATATTGAATTTGACCATGTCGAGAATTAAACTTATGCTGGTTGAATTGAGGAATTCTAATTATCAGGTTTGTGATAGAAAATTGAAATTTTGATATTTTTAAGATTTATTTTATTTTTTAGTTTTCGAAAGAGAAGGAAAGGAATAAGAAATGCAGAAGAAATCAATGTAAATAAAATGATGAAATTATATAGAAAATGAACAAGGACGAAACACAACAATCGAAAAATAACACTTTGCTCCACCCAATTTTATTAAACCCGACTAAGAGGCTTTATCAAACCAACCAAGTAGCAATGGTCTTTTTAGTGGCATTAGCCGGCTTTATAATAACCAATTAAGCCGACAACCTCCTGCTTTGACAAACATCTGGTTTGCAAAGGCAAATCAAAATAGAGCAACAAACCCTTGTTGGAGGTTGGTCGATTCTCAACCATGGCACCATTGGAAATGCTCTTAATGTCCAATCAGATCAACAAGTTTGAGCATGCTTCATCTAAAGTCTGTTCAATGCACAAATTTAAAACACAGGAACCAAACTAAACATAAACAAATCTCTTTGTATATTTCTTTTCATCATATCCACTATACATGTATTCTCAAGCCATGCCCTCAAACCATTTATATTTTTTCCTATATTTTCATCCCCTAGTGCTAGTATACAAAGTTCCTCAATACATCCAACCGAACCAGTATAAAGAAATGCTACACAAAAGAAAACGACTACAAAAAACCTGTAAACTGGTGGTATAAAAATCTTGTATCTATCTCTCTTCACCATCTTCTGATTGCGGAGATGCATCCTTCATCAGTTTCAAGCTCAAGCTGTTGAACCTCTCTCGTGAATATTGTCTCGATGCCTTCCTCCAATCTGTTCCAGCCTTCATCATTGCTGCAAACTCTTCGTAGCTAATTTTTCCATCCTGACATAAATTAATCCATAAATATATTTTAACATCAAAATAAGTTGGTATAGTGATGCATTATTTACTTCATACACCTCTTTATTGCTTACTACTATGGGCATCCCCTGATATGAACATATCAACCCGTTTTACACCATTTTGTATCTATAAATGCCACACTAGCAAATGAACATTAGTACAATACAAGGATGGACATCATGTAGTTTCTGCCTGATCACTTAAGTTAAAAAAAAATACATAATAAACAAACTATTTCATCACTTCCTTCCTACATCTATATTAGTTCAATTGATCTATTTATAGGATACTTAAAATGAAGTTGTTACCCATGAATATAATTAACATGGATTTCCATCCCACCAAATAGAAGAGATGGTTAGTATTTAGTACTTCTTCCATACAAAATAAGTTTAGGACTGACTTTTTTTCTTTTCGTTTTTTCGCCTCATTTACATAATATAGTATTTTTTTTA